>OZ007587.1:405431923-406631923 GCA_963931845.1 Maratus michaelseni
CTTTGGGGAATTTAAAGTTTTTAGAAAATTTCAAGCATGAAAAAATGATTAAAATATCCCGTCTTTTAATTCGATACATTTGCATTTACTAGAGCAAACCAAAACAAAGTTTAATTCTCATGCGAATTCCACATTTTATTTCAGTTTATTTTTATAATGATTGTGTAACTTTTCTCATTTTATCTTGGGCTGTTCTTTAGGAAGTCATATTATTGTTATTCAAATTACACTAATGAATATTAAAAATCGCATACATAATAGATTTTTTATTTACGTTTTTTATCTAAATTTTGCATATTGCTTTTTTTGTCGTTGTTACTGTGCGTATGTTTTATAACTTCTTAAAGAACAATAGAGTTTTAATTTATCATAGTCATGTTTAAAAGACACTTTTGAATATGTAATTGTCAATAAAAAATATTGAAATTGAAAAATTTATAAAACTTTTAATCTAGAATCCTAGAATTTCTATAAAAAAAACTGAATGAATAATACTCTCTTTCATGAAGTTGTAATATACTTTTTTCAAAGATTTAAATATGTGAATGTTTGTGAAATATGTAATTTCGAAATAAAAGAGTGTAATGAAAATAGCTTAACAAAATATTTTATATATAGGCATTCAATGCCTATTTTAAAAATCATGCGTAATTTAATTATTGCAAATCATGCAATTCCGAAAATTTTCCGTTACAATTATACGTTAATTTGGCGTGGCATCTGATTATAAAAATACACCGTTTTGATTTACACTTAATAGAAAGCGCGGATTAGTGGATTTATTAAAGAATTTATAATTTTTTCTCCGTTTCTTTTTTTAGATATGACAAAGGAAAAGAAAACAAGTGTGTAAGTGTGATCTAAGATCACATAAAGGGTTTCGTTTAATATTCCTTTCAAAACACTTTATCCTTCCTTTAATAAATCCAAATAAATTTCATTAAAAAAAAGCTATGTTTTTTATAAAGTAAAAATTTACCAGTCTATTTTTCTCGTTTTTTTAAAAAAATTTCAACATGTCCGATAACAGGCTAAGACCGCTATTATACTCTGTCATAATAATATCTGTCATGTGGACTAAATGCGATACTTAAAAAAAAAAAATCAGTTTGAAAATTAAACATGTTGTATAGAGACCTTCAAAATATTAGACGTCAGATTAATTTTCTTTTTAATTCTCTAATGACGTCATATTAAGCTGCTTTCTGTATTTAAACATACTCATTCTCTTTGTATTATGGAGAAATGTTTGAAAATTTCTGTTTTATTACCAATATGACGTCATATTAATATTTTTTTCAACTGTTGAAATTTTTTATTAACACTTTCCAACCTAATTGAAAAGTGTTTATGACTTCTTTTTGTCTGCCATCTGGCCGTCTGGCCGTGCTCTAAATATGCTCCCGTAAATATGCTCGGATTGCCCTGAAATTTTTGTATGTTATTGGCTTTTACTATAGCATGTTCCCTATTTCAACTGAAGTGTGTAGCACTCATAGTTTTTTACAGGACAGTGAAAAGTATTCCATTCCATTACAGTCAATGGGAAATAATCGTTTCAAGTGCATTTTGATGACGCTACGTCATTTAAAACATAATGAAATTGATATATAATTATGAAGCTCATTAAAACATGCTTTTGTAGAATATGGGGTGCAAAGCATTTATTATTCATTTACAAGGTCAAACAAAATAATTCTGTTACACAACGTTCTATTTTCAGTGTTTTCTGGCACTAAAATGATTAAATACGCATTTTTAAATTAAACATATTTTAAATTAAATTAATGCATTAAAAGTTAATCTACTACAAAGATGGAAGAAGAAAGAGTCCTAAAGAAAAAAACATAATGTTGTTCTTTTTCAATTTTGTGTAAAGAAACATTTTCACAATTAGGCTACTTTCACTTTCGGAATCGATTTCGAAAATAAAAGTAACGTTATTTTTCAAACAATGTGCAACAATATCGAAAAAGTAAAATCTAACCCGGTTTGAGATCAATTTCAGCTATCCTGTTCAGTGAAATTAATTTGAATTGAATATCAATTTATGTTTTTAGTTGCTCTGTTAGATAATAGATGGCGTGAGACATTTTTGAGAATGTTTTTAATTCAGAATTAGAGTCAGTTCAGTTGTCTATGGATTTTAGAATTGCCTGCCAGGCATAAAGGATGCTCTTGTTTTTACTATGTTTTGCGTTTTCTTCGCCCTTGTTGGTCGGAGACTTGTATAATAGGTTTTCGTGTAAGATGAAATAATTTAGAAAAAAGTTTCTTAATTAGAAATTTCTTAATTATATTTTTGAATTAGTGACTTATTAGATTTGAAACCAGAACTGCAAACTGTAATTTGTTGTTTGTTGTGATTTTTCAAGAGTTATGTGTTGTGAATGTGAAAATAAAATAAAAAACAGAAAAATTCAAGATGTATTCATTATCTTTAAAAATTGTCTACATATCGTATGAAAAAAAAACCCATTTGAAAATATAAATGCAAACGAGAAATTTGAAAAGAACGCTCTCACTAATGTAGTAACTTAAAGAGTATCTATGTGTAGAATTCCGATAACTTATCCCCGAATGAAAGGAGTCCCAAACAAGGCCGAAACTAGGAAAGGGGAGTAAACGAGCCATGTACCTCAGGAAGTAGTGTAGAAGGGTGCTCCAAAAGAAGACCTGGTTCGTCTTTCGGTAGAAAAAACAAACAACGAAATTTGGGCAAAAAAAAATCATGCAATCGGACATCCCAAAGTAAAAATATATTCGTTCATTTTATACTCTTTGTTTTGAACAATGTCAGTTTTTCTATTAGGTGACAAAGTAGGGGTGCCAAAACAATACTTCATTAACGAATTTATCAAAAATACTTGCAATATCAATACATTGTCCCAATTAGGTTTGAATTGGTTCAGTATTTTGGATGTTCTCGTAATGAAGTTCTGCATGTTTTTTGTGATTGTGTGTCTCTGTAAACGAACTATAACAGCAATATACTTGATTAACAAACTCATCTAAGAAACTGGTAGATCAATTTACTGTCCCAATTAGGCTCAAACTGGTTCAGTATTTCAGATGTTAATCGTTATGACAAGATTTGCATTATATTTACATATAAACGGAATGATTGCAATAGGTCAGTTTTTAAAGAAATCAATCTAAAAATATTAAGATTAATATACTTTCTAGCAATTATTTCCTATTTAAAAAAATAATAATGAGTCAAAATCTTCAGCTTATAAATTTCTTTTGGAGTAGGTAAAGTAAGGTAAAAGAGTAGGTGAAATTAATGCTTACCCAGGGTGAAATAAATCCTAGTTTCGGCCCTGGGTCCAAAAATAATATAGTGTTTTTCCTAACTTCCAAGGTTACTCGGACTCTGCATATTTGGCAGCTTTTGTGAAATCATTAAAAATAATCCAGAGCATTTTCGTAATATTGGCCAGTGGTGATTTCAGAAATGACAGGGCGGAATTTTCCTCCCGCTGGAGCACCAACTCCCCCCCCCCCCACCTCCTGGAAGACTATCTGGTTTTGAAAAATCAAAGACAAAAACTCGTGAATCATTCCGCCTTTCTTTTCCAAGGATTCTGTGGTCATCAACAAAAGAAAGGGTAGTCTCAACAAAAGAGAGAGGTGGTGTAAACATGTCAGGGATCGTCTCCACTGACCTATGACCTCTAGACAAGTTTCTGTAGTCTGACCACATGAAAAAGAGTGCCTAACCACATAAAAGGTACCGCTTAGCACACACGCAGTCTGTTTTAACCTTTAAGACTGCTAGTCAGTAAACTTCCCGAATCCCCTCGCTAATGTTAATCCTATGGGCATAGGATGCATTCGTATTTTTAAAATATCTTCTCGGGAAATTAATATTTTTAACTTTTCTATGTACACTTCTTAAAGAATGTCAAAATATTTCTAAAATATGAGCTTAATTTATATTTTTATGTGTTAAAGTCTTAGCGAAACTGAATAAGATTTTAACACGTCACATAAAATTTTAAGTATATATTTTAGAAAAAAAATTGACAACTAAGAAAAAAAGAGACATTCTTTAAGAACAGTACAAAGAAAACAGAAGTTAAAAATATTAATTTCTTGAGGAGATATTTTAAAAATACGAATGTATCCTATTTCCATAGTATAAACATTAGCGAGGGGAATCGGGAAGTTTACTGACGAGCAGCCTTAAAGCTTGTCCCAGACTACGTTTAATACGTTCGCTCTCTTTCATGTGGTAAGGTGGTCTGTTTAATGTTTTATGACTTCTTTAGCATGTTGTAAAGGTCAGAGGTCAGAAGGGGACGTCGCTAACAGGTCGCTCATCTCTTCTTTCTTTTGTTGATGACCACAAAATTTTTCGAAAAGAATGGGCAGTCGAACGATTTACAACTCTCATAGGAAGACTTGCTGAGCAAGTTGTCCTGAGATGGGCATAAATCAAATGTCTTCTCATTCTTTTCGAATGATTTTGTGGTTATCGATAAAAGAAAGGGGAGTCTCAACAAAAGAAAGGGATGATGATCTCCAAGCTGTCAACGGTTGCCCGCTCTTTAGACATGCTAAGAAAGTCATAAAAGATGAAAGAGAACACTTCACCACTTAAGAAAACCTAGTCTGTTTGGTCCTTTAAAATGGATTCACACCCCCCGGAACGCCATACTAACCCGCCTCCCCCCCCCCCCCCCGAGGTATAGAATTTCCAGAAAATATATAAATTCTACACTGAACTTATACTCTATGAATCGTAGAATCTTCATTTCTGGATTTTTACAGATAAATGTTTGGTACCAAATTTAATCAACATTCACCAACTTGCCATTTGTAATACGTAAATGTTACAAATTAAATCTCAATGTCTAAATTAAAATACAATTGTAACGCTCGAACTATACTCACTCCATCATATTTTCTCTCCTTTTCTTTTTTTTCTTTCAAAAGAATTGACAAGCTGAATAAATTAGATTTTACCAGAAGAGAAGAATGTTTACAGAGTTGTTGCCGACAAGGCATCTGAGCTAAGCCGTAATATTAAATTAAATGAGTTATTTTGTAAATAGTAACATGTAAATATGCTGTAAATATTAAATTTATTAGTCTATGAAGAAGTTATCAAGTTTTATTTGTAACTAAAATAGTTTCCACCCGGGATTCAAAATAATATGTTACAAAGATTGGCGCCCGAACGTGGGGCCCGAATATAGGCAAGATATGAAGATAAGTGTTATTTTTAAATTATGTTAAACTGTTTAATAAGAAAATTTAGATACCAAAGTACAAAAAGTATTTCTTTTGATTCATCCGGAATCTGAGGATTTTTTGAAAATTTGATTCGTCCAGAATCGAAATATTTTGGAATTATTCTATTCAACCTGAATGGCATTTTCCTTGGAATTGAAATACGAAAAATCGTCTGCAGATTCAAGTATTTTAGTATCAAATGAAGATATTCATAAGAGAAATATATCTAATAATTATTATTGAAAAATAAACTCGTTTGCTTTATTTTATACTTTTATATAGTTGCACTGAGCTATATTATTATTGAAGTTATTATTATAAATGAGTGCTTGGCATTATTTTATTTGTTATATGAAGAATTGATTTAAATTATTTTGCTAAGAGTTATTCGTAACACAAATTAAGTTTGAAGTTAGCTAAAACATAATTAATTCAAATGATGGCGTTTCTTTCTAAGGGTAAGAAAATTGACTTAATCACTTTGGCTTCAGAGTTAAAAGTACAAATAAGTAGTGATGATAAAGTCCTCGAATTACGTGATAAAATTGTATATAGTGAGGCATTTAAAGATAACATAGATTTTGTACAGGGAATTTTAGAAAATATCATAGAAGAAAGAAAGACTCTTGAGGAAGAGAAGCGTTTAGCCGAAGAAAGAGAATTTGAGCTACAGAAGCTCAGATTAGAAACAGGAACAAGAGATGTTGTTGTAAATACAAGCAACCCTCTAGAAACTTCTTCAATCCGCGTTGACTTGAAAAAGGTTTTACCCGATTTCAATCCTAAAAAGGATGATATGAATTTATTTTTAATAACTTTTGAGAGGCAAATGAAACTTTTAAAGGTTTCTAAAGAACTGTGGATTACGTATTTAATTGGAATCCTTCCAAATGAAATCGGTAAATTAATAGCGCGTGAACCGGAAGGAAAATTTGAGGATTATTCTTATATTAAAGATATATTGTTGCAGAGGTTCAAGTTAACTGCTGGAAGGTTTAGAGTTTTATTTAATCGACATCCAAAGCGAACCGATATTAGCTGGAAAGAATATTACTTTGAAATTAGAAGCTATTTTGAGGGATGGCTATCCGAATTCAATATAAATTCCTTTGAAAAACTATCGGAATTAATTATGGCTGATCAATTAAAGAAAAAGGTTTCCCCTGATTGCAAAGAACATTATTTAGACCAATGGGAGAATTTAACAGATCCTGTTGAATTAGCTGAAAAGTTAGATTTATATGATAATTTGAGGTCACACAAAGTAGAAATAAAGAGATCAAATAAAATCAGTGAGTTCGGGAATTCTAATCGCTTTGAAAAAACGCCTTTAGATTTTAAAAGAAATGAGTTTGGTAAATTTGGCAATCAAAATGAGTCCAAGAGAAATAAAATTAATTATCCTTCAAATTTAAATCGGCCAATGTTAAGTTGCTATGGATGTGGAAACCAGGGAGTTATTAAATCCAAGTGTCCAACTTGTTCTCCTAAAAATATATCGGCGCACTTTCAATCTCTAGAATTTCGTACATGTAATATGCGAATATCACCAACATCATTGGTAAAAATAAGTATAAATGGTCTCTCTGGCACAGCTTGTGCTGACACTGGCGCAACACATTGCGTTGCGGGTGAAGTTTTGTATTCTTTATTAAAAGACCAAGGTGTGAAATTTGAAAAAACTCAAATGGTCGTAGTCTTAGCGGATGGGCTACAAAACACTACCGAAGTTTATAAAACAGAAGTTCTTGTTAAAATTGAAGATCGCGACGTTAAAACAACACTTTATGCTCTGCCGAATGCCAAAAATAATCGTACAATTTTGGGAATCGATTTTTTACGCAAAGCAAAAATTGTTTTGGATGTAGTAAATCAAGAATGGTTCTTTGCTGATAGATGCAGGTGGAAGTATAGATTCGCCGAAGATACATATAGACCTCCCAGTGAATTAGCAATAAAAACCGTTGAATTAGACACTGTTTTTCTTAGAGAAGATGAAGGTAGACATCTCACTTCAGAGAAACGAGTTAGGTTGGATGAACTGCTTGGAAAATTTACAAGTAGCTTCCAACTAGGGGAAGAGGCTGATTCTTTGAGATGTCAGTTAGAAGCTGCACAAAGTGAAATTATGGTCATGAAGTCTGATCACACAGAAGAACTTGAACGTAAAGATAATCAGTTGGCAACAATGCTCAAAAAAGGAAGAGCTAAATTTGAATCAAAGAAGATCTAATGAAGATGAATTAAAAGAGCTTCGTGCCTTTAAGCGCAGAATGACAGAAGAAAATCCTGATTGTCTTAATGATTCAGCTTATGAGAATAATTCCCAATTAGGAAATTTATCTAATGCTAATATAGAAAGGGAGGCTCGCCTCATTGGTCTCATTTCAACATTCCTCCATGTTTCTCCATTTGGTGCAAACATGGATTATATTTGTTCATACTTGCAACAGATTGATTCTACTATCAGGTCCAGAGATGTTGAAAATTTATTAAAAAGATATCCAGTGATTTTTAGAGAAGATTCTACTGGTGTTGGAGCAACTTTAGGGGAAAAGTGGCATTTCACTGGTTTTTAGATGGGCGACTGTTTAAAAGTTTAGAGATCAGTATCTGATGTTGAACATTTTATTTTATTTTATTTTATTTTTAACTGCTTGTTGAAATCATCGTCATAAGTTTTTATATATTCAAGTACTTCAAATACTGACTCTTTTCTTCCCTTGAAAAAAAGTTTTTTTTTCTCATGGATTATTTTTTATTAAGAACAACAGAGGTATTTAGTCACCAGAAAGCATCCCGAAGGAATCCACCCAGCAAATGCACACTGCATCTGAGGGACCAGCAATGCAGTGTGAGGGGAAGAGTGTAACGCTCGAACTATACTCACTCCATCATATTTTCTCTCCTTTTCTTTTTTTTTCTTTCAAAAGAATTGACAAGCTGAGTAAATTAGACTTTACCAGAAGAGAAGAATGTTTACAGAGTTGTTGCCGACAAGGCATCTGAGCTAAGCCGTAATATTAAATTAAATGAGTTATTTTGTAAATAGTAACATGTAAATATGCTGTAAATATTAAATTTATTAGTCTATGAAGAAGTTATCAAGTTTTATTTGTAACTAAAATAGTTTCCACCCGGGATTCAAAATATGTTACACAATCTAATTCAACTTTTATAACACTTAAGAAATGATAAATGTCTTATTTTTATAGCCGATATGTAATAGTTTTGTGTCATAAATAAATCATTTTTTGCCGGTACTTGCTGGAAAGAGTAATCGTGCTTTAAACAAAAACACAGCTTAGAAATATCTAACACCATTTGTAATATGCACTTAAGAGAATACATTGGAACAGAGTACCGAGCTGCACGGATTCCAAAAATCGAATAAAAATACTTTCTTGCACGTAAGCAAAATTGAATATATAACCTCTATCTGAAGTACATTTTATACAACTTTTGAATCTTTAAAGACGAAAATAATGATGAAATATGATAAAACAAGTGTTATCTCTTTCCGTAAAATTTAAAAATATTCTGAAAGTATTTTGATATAAACTCGATTTGTAATAGAATTTTGTTCTTGCGTGTGACTTCATCATGTTGAGTTATTCTCAGAAGAAGCACTCTAACTTCATTTAGACGAAATTTTTCGATCTTGCATGCCTCGTTGCAAAAGCTTATTTTTAATCTAAATACTTTTTTCCGGGGGATACGAAATCACGTCTGCTTCATCTTTTATACTTATTTCGTGACACAAAAAAATACATACATGGTGAACGTGATTACAAAATGCTTAGGCGTGTGACACGCAGGGCTGTAAAAAACTGAAAGTTTTACACTTTTTATTTCCCTTTGCTAATAATATTAATATGAAATCCGTATTTTATCAGCGCATTAAATAAGCAATAAAAAAATAGCAGTTTTTATTTATAGCAGTTATAAATATGCATCAAGACTGTATATATATTTTTTGCAATGAATTCTTGTAATGAATTTTATGTTCAAAGTGATTAATCAGTAATTTAAACAAATCTAAAAATCAGTTTTTTTCTTTAGTTTTACTTGCACACGTAATTAATACTTTCCAACACTGTTGAAAAGTGCTTATGAGTTTGGTTCATCAATCTGTCTGTTTATCAGTCTATCTGTCTGCTCTCATACTAACTATATTGGATATCTATGAAATTTAAATATGTTATTAAGAATCACTACATCATACTAGCTATTGCAAATGGCGTGTGTAGCATTTATTTTTCTTTTACACAAAATAACTCAAAGACTATACAGTCCATAGTTTACAAATGTTTGAAATATGATTTAATGAAGTTGGGCTTGTTCGAATTGAATGAAATTTATGTATGATATATAGGTTTACTGCAGCACGTTCATTATTGAAAATGGTGCGTTTAGCATTTTACCGTTAATTCACAAGGGCACGCAAAAAATTCGGATAAATCACGACTTAAGGGCGGTAATTCTTTGAAGTGAATGTTAAACTATTTCAGGCAAAATGAAACTAACATTTGTCATTGTGGTGCATTACAGCAGATAGAAAGTAATACATTCAACGTTTATAGATATTTCACAGGTTCCTCCAAAAGGATTACATTATAAATATTAATAGTCTATTGGAGGTGGTCGTTTCTAGTAAATTTAAATAATGTCATATAAATTCAATTGATATTATATTCATTCTCCGTGAAGGAAAAAATTTAAAAATGCTTCATCTAAAGTATAATATATTAAAGATTAGTTATATTTATTAAGCACAAAAGTAACTCTGGGTAAAGCACATACATATTTATAAAAAAATTATTTATTTACAGAAAATCAACTCAAGACGTAAACACACATCAAAACATTCTGAGAACTTATCACATCATAATGAAAAATAGTTCTTTTAAGTAGATGGCATAGGAAAATACTTATCTGAAAATTTTGATGCTGTCATCTACAGACTACTAACTGAAGTACAAACACTACATCTAGTGTGCGAGAATGAATGAAACAAACGAATACATATGCATCAGATTGTGATATTCAGATTGAAGCATATTCTATACTAAAATCGAGTGTATTGTCCATTATACACGGCCTCATAGAATTCATCGGGTGCATTATCGTCTTTATGTAGTTGCGATAAATGTACCAATAGTGGGCCGCTTAAGGACATTTATCTAATTATTATTAAAAATTTAATGAACTCCAAAAGACATATTATTTTGTTTTAATGCTATCCTCTATCTACTCTTATGAACATTGAAAGTTGCAAAATATATGTTGTGGAATAAATGAAAAATAATAAACTTTGCCTTCCTCTGTGGACCAACTGTGTGCATACTAAAGTGGTTTCCCCAACTCTACGTTTTGAATGTAGCAGGAACCATACAGAAGGTCAAATTTGCTCGACAATCTTAGAAATAAATGCACACAATGAAAGAAATGCATTTAGAAGTTCAGATGTCTACATTATAGAATTTCGTTACAAAATAATCAGATATTCAGATATTTGAAATTGGCTCTACATTTACAGTTTTTTTTTCAACTAATCTTTAAACCGCTTTATTTATTTTTATTTTTATTTTTTTTTCTCAAACGTGCTGTTTTAAAAAAAAATTTTCTTTTTCATTTTTCTCTTTTTTTTTCTTTCTTCTTCTCTTTCTCTCTTCAATCATAGCAGTGTTAACGCATTCATTTTTCTTAAAATGGTGGATCATTTAAGGGAAAGTAACTGTGATATTTCAATACTGACATGTGATAACTTACTTTAAACTGGAAAGGATCAGGGTCCATAAGCATTCTCTTTTGGCCCATAAAATAAGCCTAAACTCGATTTTGTTATACTGACTTAATTATTCCACTTTTTAATATTAGAAGGTTTATCCTCTAAGATTTCAACAATAGTTTTTGCATTTTGTTCAGATTTATATGACTTACACAAGCTCAAAGTTCGTATTATTCGCATTTTTTGATGAAAAATACGCAATTTCTCCTTATTTTACCTCAATTATTTATATGAGCGCAATCGT
Source organism: Maratus michaelseni (assembly GCA_963931845.1). Classification (NCBI taxonomy): domain Eukaryota; kingdom Metazoa; phylum Arthropoda; class Arachnida; order Araneae; family Salticidae; genus Maratus; species Maratus michaelseni. Next base: position 405,443,200 of record OZ007587.1, read on the forward strand.
GCAACACTTTCTTATTTACATATATTATAAAATACTTCGAAATGTACAGTAGATTCAAAAATAAAAGTGTTGCAACGCTGTGCTCATAGTAAACTATTAAAAAATGTGTTAAAAATTGAGGTAAAAATAGGCGAAATTGCGTATTTTTCATCAAAAACTACGAATTATACGAACTTTGAGCTTGTGTAAGTTATATAAATCCGAACAAAATGCAAAAAATATTGTTGAAATCGTACAGGATAAACCTTCTAATATTAAAAAGTGAAATAATTAAGTCAGTATAACAAAGTCGAATTTTAGTCTTATTTCATAGGCCAAAAACAAGGCTTATGGACCCTGAACCTTTTCTCTCGCTTTATATTTTTCTCTCATTTTATCCTGCTTTTCTGGATATATAAAAAAAAAACCTATTGAAAAGGGAAAGTACGTTGGTTGATGGTCCATCAATGTTTTCCGATTTTTAAAGAATTAGGGAACTGCTGTAAAGTTTTCTTTTTCAAACGCAATAGTATTTTCTTTATTTCAACATGTTGACTGAATTCTCCATTATTCGCTATCTCAAATCTGTCTGTTGTTTCCTTTAGATCCTCCTGAACCTTCTTAATAAATTTACCAATATTTGCTGACTTGAACTGCATTGTGAAATGATGAATATTTAAACTAATATAAATTTATCTGAAAGTATTGTTCCATACTTAGTTTTTTGTAGTTTCCAACCATGAATAATACTGTTTGGCTGTTTGTTCCAACTGGCCTTTCCATTGTCCTCTGGTTTAATAAAATATCTTTAATTTTACATTTAATTTTTTTTTCAAAAATTTATAAAAAAGATGACATTTCACTCTCTTTTAGTAGTGATGCTGTATTTCTTTTTCTTTTTTTTTCTTTTATAATTACCTTCTTTGGGTTTCATGGAACCAGTCCTCGGGCTTTAAACCCATTAATAATTTTTCAGTAGTTATTCGTTCAAGCACTAATTTTAGGACTTGTTGAAACCTCTTCTTCTTTAGTTGGTTTCCAAGATTAATTTCCAAGATTCGCTAGGATTTATTCTATAGTTTAATATTTATTCCCGCCAAGCACGAATGGAACACAGAAACATCCATGAGTTGTATCAAATATGTAGTATTTGATAGCTGATATGAACATAGCTGTCATTTTAATCCCTTGATCCTTGCAGAATGTACTTAAGAGGTAACGTCACTTTGAAATTCCAAAATTTGGGCTTTACTTTGGAAAGGCTTGAAAAGTCTTTGTTTGACAACGACCTCCGCTATCCTATCAGAAAAAAATCATTTAAAAGTATTAAAATGCAAGTGAGAAATCTCAAAAGAACGTTTCCATAGGCTTAACATTAACTTGCGATTTTCTTCGCGTGACGAATGTATGGTTCTTAACCTAGAACAATAAGATAATATATTATTTAGTTCAAAAGAAAACGAAATATTTAACCGTTTTAAAAAATAGGCCTTTTTTTTTTTTTTTTTTTTTTTTTTTTTTTTTTTTTTTTTTTGTAAAATGGCATCAATTTAAAATAAAATGCAAATTTTCAACCAAACTTTTCGTTACTTAAAAGTTGCACAGAAAGCAAGATACGTAACAATAATTCGAAAAAAAATTCTATGTACTTCACTGGAGAAATGCGTGACACTTATTTTTCAAAAATACCAAGTTGATTGATTGAAAATTGGTGGAGCTGGAGTGTCCACCGATTTTGAAAATGCTGTTCCGGAAAAAAGAAAAGAAAATCCGTTTAAAATTTTCGTTACTGTTTAATTGTTGTAGTACGCTTTACATCTGTAGTTCCAAAATTGTTCTTTCACTTTCAATATCGATTTTTAACTAACTAGCATCCGTCAGGCCGAAATGTCGGAGCATTGAGTGGCATAAATGTAATAAATAACATTTAAAAATATATATATGCTTGCTGTTTAATAGTATAAAAGTAAGTTTGCAATAAAAGCTGTTTAATCTTCATTTTCAAGTGTTTATTCAGTCGTCAGTTGCACCAGGTAAAGCCCAAATACTTTCTATCAGCAAGTGCCCCCATTCTTCTAATATGGTCAAACCTATCCTTTCCGAAAAGCACTTCAACGAGAACATTCTATAAACGACGAACTCTACTAAAAGCGACGTCATAAGTTGCTCCAAGTGACAACTCTTTTGGACCAATGTCCACATCAATTGCTGACAAAGTTAAACTTTAGGATTTATGTCTGGTTACTGCGAACTGCGTTAAAGGCAACCAAGTTCTTGAGCATGAGATATTAACCTGTCAAAGTCGTGTTACCCCTTATATAAAAAGATAAATGAAAGGAATGTCTAATAAAATTGAATGTCCGTAAAACTTGTAAATACTGATCGGTAGCCATTTTATTTAAAACTCTATGAAAGTATAACCAACCACATAACTAACCAATCAACTAACCTTTAAGCTGAATCTTGTACATTGAATTCACTTTTAATTTCCTCTTTAATAATCAATGTCTGATATATTAGTGGTTGCACTTTATTGGTTCTGCGATAATTCGTAGCGCACAAGTCATCGCAACGTCAATTCGCCGCAGTGTCAATTCGTCGTGGCGTCAATTCATCGCATAGGGAAAATGTTTTTGAATGTGATGATGATAAATGTAAAGTTAATTTAGTAAAATTATTTGATGATAATTTTTTTTTCAAAAATACAGATTTTTAACTAACATTTTAAAGGCCGATTTTAGATGCAGATTAAAATATTTATATAGATATATTTCTCCTTTTACTTATTTACACTAAAAATACCTATCATTAAAATATAGAGGATATTTTTATATGCGATTTTTGGGAAGTTCCCAATAAAAAATACATGTTTAATGCACTAGTCAGCAAGTGATTCAGCACTAAGCAAGGGATTTCTTATTATCATCGACTTCAAAAATATTTTCGCTGCGATGAAATGACGCAGCGACGAATTTGCGCTGCGATGAATTGTTCCCCGATGAATTGTGCGCGACGAATTGACGCGACACCCACTTTATTTGCTCCAGGAATTTACCATTTGGACTCCAATAGTGGTCCTCCTGTTTCACTATTGGCTCTGATGATAAAATAAATTAATTAATCATATACAGAGACATAGAATCGCGAAAATGAATGCCCACTGTTGCAAGAATTTTGAAATAGTGACCCAAAAGTGTGCCACCCATCAAAATTAATAAAATATTATTTAAGTTTTCAACTTATCTAACAAATTCTTTAGATTTAGAGTGTAATAACATGTTTAAATGGTATGTTAATGCAAAATTAAACATGCTATTAAAGAAATAATATTTTGATCTAAAATTTACCTCTTATAGAAATCTATAAGAATTTTATAAAAATTCCTTATTTGAAGATACTCTAGAAAATGAACTTCTCCACCCACAAAACAAAACAATTATTCCAAAAAAACTTTATAGGAAGTTAACAGTTAAGCCTTTTAGCCAATCACTTTTCTTTCAACTACATTTCAGAAATGAGTAGGGACTTATTTTCCAACTTTAAAAATTAGTGGATCACTAGTGGTACAGGCTCCACCATAGGTGAATTTACCTTATTTCTTAGATTGTGCATTCAATGGTATTAATCACAGTGATGAATTCATTGGTGGCGGCACTGAGGGAATTTCCCCCTTCACCGGAAAATTAAAGATTTTGTGCTTGATAATGGTTTTAATGGGAAATACCTCCTTGGAACTCGGTAAGATCCCTACCCCACCAAACCTACGAAATTCCCTCCCAGAGAAAAATGTCTGAATTTAACAGCGATTATACGTTTTACAACAGTGCTAAATTTTAATGCATTTTTCAGTGCGTATATTCATCCATTATTTCTCACAGGGCCGCCCTTAATAATTTAAATATATTACAATTATTCCATGAAATTTTTTCAGTAATATTATACAATTTTAAACGGGACGATGTTTTGTTATTATTGCCAAATGTCAAGAATGTATACATGTATCTATGAGTATATGTATGTACTCTATGTATAGGTAAACACTTACTTTTCCTTTTTTTATTTCCTTATTATAACCTCATAAAACTTAAAAAACTTAAATTTATTTTTTTATATAATTTGTGTACATTATTTGATTAAGATGAATATTTCATTAAAAAAACCGCAAACTTAACATTACAGATATTTTATACTTTGAAAGGATTTTAATAATGATCATTCTCATTAAGCATATTTAGCGTGCAAACAAATTTCCTTTCAAAAAATGCATGAATATATTTTAGCAATTTCCTAATTATTCTTTTGGAGTAATACTAAGAAGGAAGAGCGATTAATAATATCTATGCGCATAAATATCTAGGGGAAATGTTCAACAGAATAACAATACAACTTTTTTCATAATTAACAATCAGTTACTATATCGTGTTTAAATAACGTATTCAGCAGAAATAGTGGCTTTGGGAACAGTATAACTACCCTAAATTAGTCACTTTTTCTTTTTTGAAACAAATTGCACGTTAAGTAGCATCATAAATAGTCGAACCTCTTAAATTACACAGAAATCTTTAAAAATGAACGTCTTAATGAGGAGTTTAAATTACAAGAAAAATCAAAATAAGTCAAACGTAAAGTAAATTGCTTAGTTAAATATTTTTGTAAACTTGTTTTTCTGCTCCGGGATTATGCATGCACATATTGCAAATCTGGATCATTTTATTGGAAGTATACGGGAGAAATATGCATTTACTCCTATTTGTATATTTATTATTTGAGAAAAAACACATACATGAATACATTTGTATGTACGCAAACTAAAGTCCTATATCAAATTGTATTCACTCTAATTTTTTGGCTGCGGATGAGTTTTGTTTGTTTGCTACGGTTCGGTTTGAGTTGGCAGGGCCGTGTGTGCCCCTACATACGCGCACATACACCACGACACCACCACCACCGTCAAATTCGTTCAACTCTATATTTTATCAGCGCATTTAATAAGCAATTAAAAAAAATAGGAGTTTTTATTTATAGCAAATATAAATACAGATCAAGACTGCATATTTTTTTCATAATGAATTCTTTGTAATTAATTTTATGTTCAAAGTGATTAATCACTAATCTTAAAAAAATCTAAAAAACAGTTTTTTCTGAAGTTTTATCTATGTTCTAACATTGTTGAAAAGTGCTTATGAGTTCGGTTTGCCTGTCTGTCTGTTTGCCTGTTTATCTGTCTGCTCGCATTATAACTATATTGGATTTCTAGGAAATTTAAATATGTTATTACGAATCAGTACAGCATACTATCTATTGCAAATGACGTGCGTAGCATTTATTGTTTTTTTACATTGACACACAAAAGAGCTTTTAATCATTATACAGTCTATGAGTGATAAATGTGTGAAGTACGTTTTAATAAAGTTATAGTTTTTTTTTTTCAAATTGAATGAAATTGATATATGATATAGAGGTTTCCTACAGCACGTTCGTTATTGAAAGTGGTAAACGTAGCATTTATATTCTTTTACATAGGTACACAAAAAATTCGGATACATCACGATTTAAGGGCGGTGATTGTTTCTAGAAAATTTAAATGGTGTCATATAAGTTCAATTAACATTTTACTCGTTCTTCGCTCAGGAGAAAAATATTTAAAATGCATAAAACATCTAAAGTGTTCGAGAAAGCAAGAAACAAAAGAATACGCATGCACCAGACTGTGACATTCAGATTGAAGCTTATTCTGTATTAAAATCGAGTGTATAGTCCTTTATACATACGGTCTCATTGAATTCTTTGGGTACATTATTGTCTTGTAAGGTAAATGTACCAATAATGGGCCGCTTAAGGACATTTACCTAATTATCATTAAGAGTTTAGTGAATTCCCAAAAAAAAAATACATTATTTTAGCCGAAGACTAGCCTTTATCTATCATTATGAATACTAAAAGGTGCAAAATAAATGCTGTGGAATAAGTGAAAAATAATAAACTTTGCCTTCCTCCGTGCACCAACAGTGTGCATACTAAAGTAGCCACTCAAGTCCCAAACTCACGTTTTGAGTGTAGCAGGAACCATATAGAAAGGTTAAATTTGTTCGACAATCTTAGAAATTCATGCACACCATGAAAGATATGTATTTAAAAGTTTAGATGGCGGCATTATAGAAGTTCATTAAAAAATAATCAGAGATTCAGAGATTTGAAATTGGCTTTATTTTTACAGTTTGACTTTTACAACTAACTTTTAAACCACTACTTTCCACTCCTTCAAACGTCATTTGTGTTATAAATAAATCATTTTTTGCCCTATTTGCTGGAAAGAGTAATCGTGCTTTAAACAGAATCACCGCTTAGAAATTTCTAACATCATTTGTAATATGCACTTAAGAGAATACATTGGAACCGAGTACCGAGCTACACGGATTCCAAAAATCGAATAAAAATACTTTCTTGCACGTAAGTAAAATTGAATATATAACCTGTATCCGAAGTACATTTTATACAACTTTTGAATCTTTAAAGAAGAAAATAATGATGAAATATGATAAAGCAAGCGTTATCTCTTTCCGTAAAATTTAAAAATATTCTGAAAGCACTTTGATATAAACTCGATTGTAATAGAATTTTGTTCTTGCGTGTGACTTCATCATGTTGAGTTATTCTCAAGAGAAGCACTCTAACTTCATTTGGGCGAATTTTTTCGATCTTGCATGCCTCGTTGCAAAAGCTTATTTTTAATCTAAATACTTTTTTCCGAGGATACGAAATCACTTTGCTTCATCTTTTATACTTATTTCGTGACTCAAAAAAACACATACATGGTGAACGTGATTACAAAATGCTTATGCATGTGACACGCAGGCTGTAAAAAACTGAAATTTTTACACTTTTTATTTCCCTTTGCTAATAATACTAATATGAAATCCGTATTTTATCAGCGCATTAAATAAGCAATTAAAAAAATAGAAGTTTTTATTTATAGCAAATATAAATATACATCAAGACTGCATATTTTTTTTCATAATGAATTCTTGTAATGAATTTTATGTTCAAAGTAATTAATCATTAATTTAAAAAAAATCTAAAAATCAGTTTTTTTCTTTAGTTTTGCTTGTACACGTAATTAATACTTTCCAACATTGTTGAAAAGTGCTTATGAGTTCGGTTCGTCTGTCTGTCGGTCTGCTTATCTGTCTATTTGCTCGCATTCTAACTATCTTGGATTTCTAAGAAGTTTGAATATGTTATTAAGAATCCCTACATCTTATTAGCTATTGCAAATTGCATGCGTAGCAATTATTTTTCATTTTCAAATGCATTGCGAAATGATGAATAATTTAACAAAATTAAGAAATCAAAATACTTTACATTTAAACTAATAGAAATTTATCTGAAAGTATTGTTCCAAACTTAGTTTTTTGTAGTTTCCAACCATGAATAATACTGTTTGGCTGTTTGTTCCAACTGGCCTTTCCATTGTCCTCTGTTTTAATAAAATATCTTCAGTTTTACATTTTCTTTAAATTTTTTTTCTGAAAAAATGTATAAAAAAGGTGACATTTCGCTCTTTTTTAGTGTCGATGCTGTACTGTTGGATTTATTTTCTTTTATAATTACCTTCTTTGGGTTTCATGGAACCAGTCCTCGGGCTTTGAGCCCATTAATAATTATTTCAGTAGTTATTCGTTCAATCGCTAATTTTAGGACTTGTTGAAAGCTCTGCTTCTTTATTTTGTTTCAGCTATGATTTATTCTAAAGTTTAATATTTATTCCCGTCAAGCAGGAATTCAACACAGAAACATCCATGAGTTGTATCAAATGTATAGCATTTGATAACATAGATATCATTAGGCTTTGTTTGTTTGTTTGTTATTTCTATCTTTTAAGAAATGCGAAGTGTTTATAAAAATTATTTTACACTAAATTATTACACATATGATAAAGTAGGAAAGTGGGTTTTTATTTTTCATTGATACATTAAAAAATACCGGCTTGACAGAGGTAATGTGTAAGCGCTTAGAAAAAAGATAGTCAAGCTGTGAACACGATAACTCATCGTAGACTAAGAGCCTACACTAGTCAAGCTTATTAGCATTTCGTTACTTAAACCTATGGGAGCATGTTTCTCAAATTTCTCGCTTGCATTTTAATGTTGTTAAATGATTTTTTTTTCTTAAGATAGCTTGCACTTTTTCGATTTTGGTTGCAGTTATATATATATATATATATATATATATATATAATTATTTTCACTTTCCGATCCAGTGAAAGTAGCCTCATTAAAATAAACTGCAACCAAAATCAAAAAAGTACAAGCTAACAACGATAGACATCGACTTCAGCCATCCTATATGATAAAAAAATCATTTAAAAATATTAAAATGCAAGCGAGAAATTTGAAAAGAACGCTCCCATAGGTTTAACATTAGCTTGCGATTTTCTTCACGTGACTAGTGTATGGCTCTTAACCTAGAACAATAAGATAATAAATTATTTAGTCCAAAAGATAATTAAATATTTAGCCGTTTTAAAAAACATGCATTGTTTGTGAAATAGCATCAATTCAAAGTAAAATGTAAATTTTCAACCAAACGTTTCGGTACTTAAAGTTACACAGAAAGCAAAATACGTATCAATAATTCGAAAAAAATCCTTCACTGGAGAAATGTGTGACACTTAATTTTCAAAAATACAAAGTTGATTGATTGAAAATTGGTGGAGCTGGAGTGTCCAACGATTTTGAAAATGTTGTTCTGGAAAAAAAGAAAAGAAAATCCGTTTAAAGTTCTCGTTACTGTTTAATCGCTGTAGTACGTTTTACTCCAAAATTGCTCTTTCACTTTTAATATCTATTTTTAACTAACTAGCATCCATCAGGCCGAAATGTTGGAGCATTCAGTGGCCTAAATATAAAAGATAACATTTAAAAAATATATAATAAATTAAATTAAAATATATATAATAAATTAAAATATATATAATACATTTAATATATATATATATATATATATATATATATATATATACATTTAATATATATATATATATATATATATATATATATATATATATATTATGCTTACTGTTTAATAGTATAAAATTAAGTTTGAAATAAAAGCTGTTGATTCTTCATTTTCAAGTGTTTATTCAGTCCTCAGTTGCACCAGGTAATGCTGAAATGTAAATAATCTATCAGCAAGTTCTTCTAATATGGTCGAACCTAACCTTTCCGAAAGGCACTTCAACGAGAACATTCTCTAAACGACGAACTCTACTAAAAGCGACGTCATAAGTTGCTCCAAGTGACAAGTCTTTACACAACAATATGTGATACATGACGTTTACATTACATCAATTTCTGACAAAGTTAAACTTTGGGATTTGTGTATGGTTACAGCGTATGCAACTGTTAAAGGCAACTGAGTTCTTGAGTATAATATATTAGCCGGTCAAAATGGTGTTACCCCTTAAATGAAAAGATAAATGAAGAGAATGTCCATTAAAATTGAACGTCCGAAAAACTAGTAAAGGTTGATCGGTAGCTATTTCATTTAAAACTCCATGAAAGTATAACCAACCACCTAACTAACCAATCAACTAACCTTTAAGCTGAATCTTGAATATTGAATTTCACTTTTCATTTCCTTTTTTAATAATCACTGTCTGATACATTAGTGGTTACACTTTATTTGCTCCAGGAATTAACCAGTTGGACTCCAATAGTGTCCTTCCTGTTTCACTATTGGCTCTGATGATAAAATAAATTAATTAATCATATACAGAGACATAGAATCGCGAAAATGAATGCCCACTGTTGCAAGAATTTTGAAATAGTGACCCAAAAGTGTGCCACCCATCAAAATTAATAAAATACATATTATTTAAGTTTTCAACTTATCTAACAAATCATTTAGATTTAGAGTGTAATAACATTTTTAAATGGTATATGTTAATGCAAAATGAAATAAACTATTACAGAAACAATATTTTGATCTAAAACTTACCTCTTATAGAAATCTATAATAATTTACTAAAAATTCCGTTTTTGAAGATACTTTAGAAAATAAACTTCTCCACCCACAGAACAAACCAATTATTCCAAAAAACTTTATAGAGAGTTAACAGTTGAGGGTTTTAGCCAATCACTTTTCTTTCAACTGTATTTCAGAAATGAGTAGGGACTTATTTTTCACCTTTAAAATTTAGTGGATCACTAGTGGTACAGGTTCCCCCATAGGTGCATTTACCTTATTTTTTAAATTGTCTATTCAATAGTATTAATCACAGTGATGAATTCAGGGGTGGCGGCCCTGAGGGGATTTCCCCCTTCACCAGAAAATTAATGATTTTGTGTTTGATAATGGTTTTAACATGAAAATTCCCCCTCGGAATTCTATAAGATCCCTCTCCCACCAAAGCTGCAAAATTCCCTCCCAGAAAAAAAATGTCCTAATTCAACAGCTATTATACGTTTTACAACTGTGTTAAATTTTATTGAGTTTTTCAGTGAGTGTATTCATCTATTATTTCTTACAGGGCTGACCGGAATAATTTGAATATATCACAATTATTCCATGAAAATTTTTCAGTAATATTATACAACTGTAAACGGGGCGAAATTTTGTTATTATTGCCAAATGTCAAAAATGTATGCATGTATCTATGGATATATGTATGTACTTTATCTATGGGTAAACACTTGCTTTTCCTTTTTTTTTCTTTCCTTATTATAACCTCATAAGACTTAAAAAACTAAAATTTATGTTTTTTATATAATTTGTATACTTTATTTGATTAAGATGAATATTTCATATAATAAACTGCAAACTTAACATTACAGATATTTTATACTTTGAAACGATTTTAATAATGACCAGTCTCATTAAGCATATTTAGCGTGCAAACAAATTTCCTTTCAAAAAATGCATGAATATATTTTAACAATTTCCTAATTAATCTTCTGGAGTAATACTAAGAAAGCAGACCGATTAATAACATCTATGCGCATAAATATCTAGGGAAAATGTTCAACAGAATAACAATACGACTTCTTTTATAATTAACAATCAGTTACTATATCGTTTTTAAATAACGTGTTCAGCAGAAATAGTGCCTTGGGGAACAGTATAACTACCCTAAATTAGTCACTTTCTCTTTTTCGAAACAAATTGCACGTTAAGTAGCATCAGATAGTCGAAGCTCTTAAATTATACAGGAATCTTTAAAAATGTAGATCTTAATGAGGAGTTTAAATTACAAGAAAAATCAGAATAAGTCAAACATAAAGCAAATTGCTTATATAAATATTTTCGTAAATTTGTTTTTCTGCTCCGGGATTATGCACAAATTGCAAATCTTGATCGTTTTATTGGAAGTGCGTAAGAAATATACATTTATTCCTATTTGTATATTTATTATTATTTGGGAGAAAACAAATACATGTATACATTTGTATGTACGCAAACTAAAGTCCTGTATCAAATTGGGTTCACTCTAATATTTTAGCTGCGGATGAGTCTGGTTTGTTTGCGGTTTGAGTTGGCAGGACCTTGTGTGCCCCTACACACACGCACACACACCACAACACCACCACCACCATCAAATTTTTTCAACTCTATTTCATTATATACCCATCATACGTAGTATAGGGTAAATCTTGTAATCGTTTTAAAAATCGACAAAACATTTTTGACGGATATACACGTTTCAGACACTGGAGATTCCGAAAAACATATTTTTAGAAGAAAAAAAATATTTGCCGTCCGTCTGTGTGTCTGTGCGTCTGTATGTCTGTAAACGCTCTATCTTCCGAACAAATTGAGATACAGGCTTGAAATTTGGTATGTACTTAGTATCTAATAATGGGAAGAAGCTTATTGAATTTCAGTAACCTCGATTATCCGGAACTATTTTTTCGGACTCTTGAAATATTCCTTCTGTATATACAATTTTTTGAAATTGTTCTTTTTAAGGAGTGCATATAAAAGGCAATAAAAAACATAAATTTTGCATAAAGAATGAAGTCAATCAGATAATTAGTTGCCGAGATATTTGTAATCACATTTACCACACTCTTCGATTTTTCATGACCCTGTATTTCATTCAAATTTCAATTCAAATATATATTTTAATTGGAAATGAGACGCTGCATCCGACGCAGTAAACTGTTAGTTAATATGATTAACGTTTTTGGAGTTATAAGGATGTTTCTTTTACGCAATTCAGTAATAGAGCATTTAAAGTTTATGACGTCATCAAGCCACGATTTTATTCGAATTGCAATGCATTTTATAAATAGTTTACACATGTTTTATTTTCATATTGTTGTGCGCTCGGGGTTCGAAAGGATTGATGCCAATATATAAAAACAATCAGAAAGCTTTATTTACTCTAAACAGTTCAATAAGAACACAAATATCTTCTCAAAAACACAAATATTCAGAAATCTTCAAATCTAATAAAAGCACAGCAAATTTTCACACAGAAAATTACGTTCAATCGCGACCTACGTTATACACGGCCGGTGCATGACGTTTAAAACGTCACATGGAGTGGATAATTTTTACACGGCGATTGGTGCAAAACGGGGGGCGTGCCGCTTTGCACCAACAACCGTGTAAAAATGATCCATTTCATGTGACGTTTTAAACGTCATGCACCGGCCGTGTATAACGTAGGTCGCGGTTCAATACGGCGTATCAAATACAAAATCGCTCAGAGAAACGCAGTCTCAATGCAAAGCCTCTCGTGTGTATTCAATCGCAGTTGACAGAGAACTGAACTCGCGGAGGTCCCAGCTGGCCCATATATAGGTTTTAGAGATAAATGTAGAATTTTCCAGAGCTTTCGGATATCCTTACCAGAAAGTACTTCAGTAGTACACCAGAAACTACTTCAGTCTGGTAAGTTAACTTACCAGAAAGTACTTCAACTTTCGAGAGAGGATCTCAAGCGAGAAAGGACCTCAATGTATATAGCCAGCTTTCCATCTTGTGTTTCAAAGTCGCAGCCGTGCCAGCACATTAAGAATGAGAAAATGCTTCACTGGATAACGTCTGGATAGCTCTAAATGGTAGAGCATTGGTGCGTAATACCAAATATTTCGAGTTCGATCTCCGGTCTGGATATCTTTTCAGTCTGTTGGTTATACGCTGAGTAGTTATTGGTAATTCATGTCCTTTAGTAATCTGCCGCGTAATTTCAGCTTTTCTGATTCAGCTAATTTCAGCTATTTTAATTAGCATATTTTATTTCAATGAAAAAAATTGCACATCACCACTCAATTTTTATCCTACTCAGCTTAAATTAAGCGAAAATGATTTAATTAATAATAATATAAACTTTCTTGACTTAAAAATTAATATTACTAATAATTATAAATTAATTTTTGATATTTATGATAAGAGATTTGATTTCCCATTTAAAGTAAATATTTTTACCAATTTTGCTTCATGTTTACATAAATCTGTTTATAAAAATATAATTATCAATTATCTACATCGTATAAAATACTTATGCTCAGATATAAATAAAAACAAAAATATTAGATATATTCGAGATCAAGCAAAAATATATGGATATCCAATTTTTATGATAAATTCAATCATCAACTCTTTTAAATAACATTTATTATATAATTTAAATATAAACAAGGTATGTAATAAATTATTGTTTTAGTGTGCGATAACATATAACAAAAGATATAGAAAATAATAAATAACATACATTATTACAATTATAACATATTAGGAAATTTAATATTTAATATTTGTTTGAACATTATATACACTTTATATAGAAAATTACAATTATAACATACATAATTAAAATTATAACATATTAGGAAATTTAATATTTGATTGAACATTATATACACTTTGTATAGTTGTGATTGTGCGTTGCCGATCACCTCTGTTTAAGGTGTTATTGATGTGCAGTTTTCATACATTTATAAATTAACTTATACAATAACAAATTAAATTATACATGGATAACATTGGTGATTATAACTCATAAACATATCTATTTGCAATATATATAAATATAAATATATATATAGTTTTTATTTTTGTCTATGAATAATTAAATTTAACAAGTATTTTAATTACTGCATTGCATTAATTTGATTGAAAAACAGTAGTAATACTATTAATTATCAATTTTATAAATTTTGAGATATTTTGAATTGTTTATGAATTATTTAATTAGATATTTAAATTAATCTATGAAATATAAAATATATTTACAATGTAGTATAAATTAAACATTAATTATTTAATAACAAGTCTAATATATATTTAAGTAGTAGTAAAAATAAAACATTAATTATTTAATAATATGTCTATAATATCAGTGGATTAACACAGCTGGCAGCAAAAACAATTTGAATTAAAATAATATCTCTTTTACATAATATATTCTTGTTAAGAATATCTGAAATGCTGTGCAAGTTGAATTAATTCTGTGTAGATTTATTCATATAGTAGTATTATATTTTATTTGAATTTAAAGTAAAACTACAAGTTAGTATTGTTTTTTAAAGTTTATTTATATAATTAAATATAATGAAGTGAGTATGTAACTAATAAAGTGGATATCTAACTAAATATTAATTATGAATTATTATAATACCAATAGATGGCGACACTTTACCTTTCAGGTAGTTGTTGATAATATTGTTAATATTATATTTAATTTAGCTATAGAGGGAGCTATTGATTGTATATTAATTTTACTTTCAGGAATTAAAATTGGATGGTGTAATATATATTCACGGATATAATTTTGTTATAAGTGTATTAAAACCAGAATTATTTTGTGTGTTTTTGAATCATTTTGTGTTTGGGTGTCATCGATGGGGATGTGTTTTAAAAAAAGTGTGCTCTCAACTTGTCTTTCAAATCATTTCTCTCAACTCGACTTAGTCAACATGTATGATGCATTGCCATGTGGATGTGAATATTATGCAGAAGTTGTGACATTTTAAGGATTCTGTATAATTATTGTGAGTAAAATATTTTATCTACACTTTACGCGTTCATATTTCCAATTTTATTATTTCAGAACTGTTATCTCGTGGTAATTTCGTGAGGTGTTAAATACAGTTTTTGGGATAATCGATGTGAGTGAAATATATTGTATATTCTTAATGGTTTTTTATTTCCTATTTAAATATTTCCAAATTTTAATATTTCCAATTGTTGTCTGGTAATAATTCAGTGTACCTGGATGATTCTACTGATCTTAGCATTATGCCAGTAGAATTATGAAACACTGAATTATTATTTAAAACACATGTGGGTGCATCCAGGCTGATGAGTACATGTGCATGTGTTTTTTCATATCCAATTCATATTTAATTCTCATGTGATCCAATTTTCCATTGTATATGGTTCATATTTAATTTATTAATCCATTTGTATTTACTTAATTGCAACTCCAATTTATATATTTTTTTTCCCTTTCTCTCTATTTCTTTTTTCTTTTTTCAATATTCTTTAGGTATGAGTAAAATTTGGCCAATTACCATTGAAGCACAAGCTATGGTAATATTATGTTTGCACATGTTAATTATTAGCTATGTGGTATTCTGTATACACAATATCATTAATTATCTCTTTGGAGATTTAAGTAGAATGATAATAGAACTTGATATGTTTTTTGAAATTCATAGATATTATAATTATTTAACATTCTATAAAATTATGCTGCATTGCGCAAATTGGTATGGAATGGTTTTTACATATTCTTTTCAATATTCTTTTCAACAATTAGCTAGTTAAAATATTGATTTTTATATGATACCATAATTTAGCCTAATTGGCTCACAAATCACTTTGATTAACTTCTGTTTGAAATACATAGTTATTATAGCTGCATTGCGCTTTTAATGGTGTATTTAATAATAATTTAATAATAATAATATTTTAGTATTACTATTATTTCTTGGTATCATTTGTTTATCTATTGAATTTTCAAAGGCATCTTTATAAAATCTTATTCAGGTTCTATTGAATTTTTTTTTTTTTTTTTTTTACCAACATTAATTTTGTACTGACTTATGACTGCTAGGGGTTTTTATATTGTTGTCTTTTGATGTTAGTTTGCTTAATGGGACTTTATGTATATATGTAAATAGTTTTATTATATAGCTTTATTATATTTAATCAAGTATTAAACAGTCAATCTTAATATATATATATATATATATATATATTTTTTTATGGTTATTCAAGTAATAGTAAGATTGATTCATAACAATTTTTTTAAATATGTTATAGATATATTTAATATGTATTTCTTGCAATTTTTATTGCTATCAAACAAATATGGCAGTTATTAGTAAAATGTTAGATACTGGCAATTTAGGCGTTGGTGGATCCAGGACTAATGCTCGGTACAGGAAGATTATTAGGGATCTTCCTGGATCGTTATCAGATAACCTATTCTATTGTCCCAAGCCTGTACTATGTTTTCGAGAGTGTGAATCTAAGCGTTGTCTTACATGTCCATTAGCTGATAAGTCACAGATTTCAAATAATAACAATCTTAATTTGGTAAAATTTTGCAAAGCATACAATGTAATCTATTCATTGAAATGCAATTCGTGTAACATGGAATATATAGGACAGTCTTGTCAAAAATTACATAAGCGGCTAAATTTACATCATTCTCATATTGATAAATATAAAAATTCTAAATTTCAAACAACTCATAATATTGAATATACTCATTTCAAAAATCATGATTTTAAAAATATTACCGTTAAAATACTTAAAATACAAAAAAATTTTACTGAACGACTTTTTCTAGAATCTAAATATATAAGACATTTTAATACTACATATCCTTATGGATTAAATCAATTAGTATACAAAAAATCACATCCTGTATTTTCAGATTTAACTAAATATGAAAATTATAAAAATCTTTATTCCGGATTAAATTTTTCAAACTTAAAAAAAACTTCAAGATCTGGTAGAGGTAAACATAATAACAAAAAATACACTGATGATATTGTGATTCAACAGGAGCTTGATAATCTTGAGACACAATTTTGTAATGATTATTGTTGGCTTGCTATAAGAAAACATGTTTTTAGTATAAAAAAGAAATATATAAACCAATATTTCAAGGTATTTAAAAAGAATCAATATTCTCCACATTTTTGTGATATCTTTTATGATATTCTACATTATAGAGCAAACCTATTAAATACAAGTCTTTCTAATAAACCTAAATATAAAACTAATAATACACAATTAATTATAAATTTTTCCAATCATGTATTTAATAATATAAATTTACACAATATAATAAACAACATTAATAATAATTTTCCAATAAAAAATTTTTCCATTCACAAGACATATAAATATAATCGCACACTTGGACGTAAAATTTTTAATTACAATTCTTTTGCAAAAAATTTGGTCTCTTCAAAGAATTACCCATGTTATTGTAATGACCCAAAATATCAAAAGTACATAAATACAACACATGGTCATATCATTACTGGTGATCTTAATATTGTAGAACAACCTATTTTACAAAACTTAATGCATAATGGCACAAAATTTCGTCTTCCATATAAGTGTAATATCAAATCCATAATATTGCAGTTTATTCAAGATATTGATTTGTTTATATATAAAATTGCTGTTGATTACAATAAACCAATCGAATATTTCAGTGAATGGAGATTATCTGTAATTGATAAATTAAAAAATGAAATTATAAAAAATTATCATCATATTACACATGCAGCTTTTAAAAACATAAATAAACATATATCAGAATTACAAAATAAATTTATAATTACTTATGTAGATAAATCTCCAAATAATTATGCTATCATTTGTAAAGAATACTATAAAGTGTTAATTCACAATGCAATCAACACAAGTAATATTTTTAATAAAACTAAATTAAATATTGAAATAAATAACAGAAAATTATTAAATTATCACAAATTACTAAAAATCAAATGTAATAATTTTAATTATCCTTATCTTGTTATAATTCCAAAATTTCATAAAAATCCTATTAAATTTCGCACTGTTACCATCGGTTGTAACACATATAATAAAAATGCAAGCAATTTACTACTTAATATTTTAAAGCAGATATATGATATAACGTTAAAACATAATAACCAACATTGCCTAAAAAATAGTTTTCAACTCATTAATAAAATACATAATATCAATCCGGTAAAATTCATAAAAACATTGGATTTTAATGATTTATTTAATAACATTGATATAAAAGACTTACATAAAACAATGTGTATATTATTTAAAGAATTTAAATCTCAATTAAAATTAAAAGAACATATTTCAGTAAATTTTTTTAAAACTTTACTAAATTTTACATTGCATAATAATTACATTATATATGACAATATTATCTATAAACAATGCCAGGGAATTCCGCAGGGCGGAACCGCATCTAGTATTCTCTCTGATCTTTACTTATATTATTATGAAAGAAATATAAGTCCGAACAATGATTATGTATTTTATCGCTATATTGATGACATTATCATATTTTATTTCAATGAAAAAAATTGCACATCACCACTCAATTTTTATCATACTCAGCTTAAATTAAGCGAAAATGATTTAATTAATAATAATATAAACTTTCTTGACTTAAAAATTAATATTACTAATAATTATAAATTAATTTTTGATATTTATGATAAGAGATTTGATTTCCCATTTAAAGTAAATATTTTTACCAATTTTGCTTCATGTTTACATAAATCTGTTTATAAAAATATAATTATCAATTATCTACATCGTATAAAATACTTATGCTCAGATATAAATAAAAACAAAAATATTAGATATATTCGAGATCAAGCAAAAATATATGGATATCCAATTTTTATGATAAATTCAATCATCAACTCTTTTAAATAACATTTATTATATAATTTAAATATAAACATGGTATGTAATAAATTATTGTTTTAGTGTGCGATAACATATAACAAAAGATATAGAAAATAATAAATATAACATACATTATTACAATTATAACATATTAGGAAATGTAATATTTAATATTTGTTTGAACATTATATACACTTTATATAGAAAATTACAATTATAACATACATAATTACAATTATAACATATTAGGAAATTTAATATTTGATTGAACATTATATACACTTTGTATAGTTGTGATTGTGCGTTGCCGATCACCTCTGTTTAAGGTGTTATTGATGTGCAGTTTTCATACATTTATAAATTAACTTATACAATAACAAATTAAATTATACATGGATAACATTGGTGATTATAACTCATAAACATATCTATTTGCAATATATATAAATATAAATATATATAGTTTTTATTTTTGTCTATGAATAATTAAATTTAACAAGTATTTTAATTACTGCATTGCATTAATTTGATTGAAAAACAGTAGTAATACTATTAATTATCAATTTTATAAATTTTGAGATATTTTGAATTGTTTATGAATTATTTAATTAGATATTTAAATTAATCTATGAAATATAAAATATATTTACAATGTAGTATAAATTAAACATTAATTATTTAATAACAAGTCTAATATATATTTAAGTAGTAGTAAAAATAAAACATTAATTATTTAATAATATGTCTATAATATCAGTGGATTAACACAGCTGGCAACAAAAACAATTTGAATTAAAATAATATCTCTTTTACATAATACATTCTTGTTAAGAATATCTGAAATGCTGTGTAAGTTGAATTAATTCTGTGTAGATTTATTCATATAGTAGTATTATATTTTATTTGAATTTAAAGTAAAACTACAAGTTAGTATTGTTTTTTAAAGTTTATTTATATAATTAAATCTAATGAAGTGAGTATGTAACTAATAAAGTGGATATCTAACTAAATATTAATTATGAATTATTATAATACCAATAGATGGCGACACTTTACCTTTCAGGTAGTTGTTGATAATATTGTTAATATTATATTTAATTTAACTATAGAGGGAGCTATTGATTGTATATTAATTTTACTTTCAGGAATTAAAATTGGATGGTGTAATATATATTCACGGATATAATTTTGTTATAAGTGTATTAAAACCAGAATTATTTTGTGTGTTTTTGAATCATTTTGTGTTTGGGTGTCATCGATGGGGATGTGTTTTAAAAAAGTGTGCTCTCAACTTGTCTTTCAAATCATTTCTCTCAACTCGACTTAGTCAACATGTATGATGCATTGCTATGTGGATGTGAATATTATGCAGAAGTTGTGACATTTTAAGGATTCTGTATAATTATTGTGAGTAAAATATTTTATCTACACTTTACGCGTTCATATTTCCAATTTTATTATTTCAGAACTGTTATCTCGTGGTAATTTCGTGAGGTGTTAAATACAGTTTTTGGGATAATCGATGTGAGTGAAATATATTGTATATTCTTAATGGTTTTTTATTTCCTATTTAAATATTTCCAAATTTTAATATTTCCAATTGTTGTCTGGTAATAATTCAGTGTACCTGGATGATTCTACTGATCTTAGCATTATGCCAGTAGAATTATGAAATACTGAATTATTATTTAAAACACATGTGGGTGCATCCAGGCTGATAAGTACATGTGCATGTGTTTTTTCATATCCAATTCATATTTAATTCTCATGTGACCCAATTTTCCATTGTATATGGTTCATATTTAATTTATTAATCCATTTGTATTTACTTAATTGCAACTCCAATTTATAATTTTTTTTCCCTTTCTCTCTATTTCTTTTTTCTTTTTTCAATATTCTTTAGGTATGAGTAAAATTTGGCCAATTACCATTGAAGCACAAGCTATGGTAATATTATGTTTGCACATGTTAATTATTAGCTATGTGGTATTCTGTATACACAATATCATTAATTATCTCTTTGGAGATTTAAGTAGAATGATAATAGAACTTGATATATTTTTTGAAATTCATAGATATTATAATTATATATATATATATATATATATATATATATATATATATATATATATATATATATATATATATTATGTTAAATATTTTAATTCTTAATTCTTTTTAAGGAGACGGTGGACTTTAATATTTATTTTTTATTATTAAATTATTCCAATAGAAATTATTCAAAGAAGCGCTTTTTCCGTGAATTCAATAAATATGAAAAAAAAATATTCCGGAAAAAAAGATAAAGCTTTGAATTAGCTTTTTTTAATCTTAATTGCTTCATACGTTTAAATATTCAAACATTTTCTCCTTTTTCGTTTTTTTTTTAATTAGAAGAACTTAAATTTTAAATAATGTGCGTCTATTTTATTTTTTATCCTTACAGATTGTTAATACATTAAATTTATAATTATAAGGAGAGAAGTTTGTGTGCATGTCGACTGTGTTCTGAAGAGACCGCTGCACACTGAGCTACAAAATTTGGCAGTTTTATACATTAATAAGGAGAATCCGGTTTCAATCTTTTAACCCGATATAGTAAATTTTGTCCTCTTTTCAATAAAGTTTATTCGGAATTTGTGCAACAATGTTTGAATATATCGCGAAATTTTTAGAGTTTTTTCGCAATCTATGGGAATTTATTGACATTAGCAAAATAAACTCGGTTTCAAACTTTTAGCCTATTGTAATAAAATTTGTCCTCCACGATTTTTGAACTTTAGCAGTTTTTAATGTAAGTTTCAATGCGGTTTTTAGCGTTTTTTCGAATATCGAGGCGATTTTTTGACAGTCGGAAAAAGAATTGATTTTTAAACTTTCAGCCTAATACAGTGTATTTCGTCCACAGGATTTTTTATTTTAAGGATTTTCAATGCGATCTTTAGCGTTTTTTCATGCTTCAAGGCGATTTTTCTGCATTAGTAAAAGGAACCGATTATAATATTTTAGTTCACTATAGTTAATTTTGCACCTCGCTATAGTTTATTCGCAATTCGTATAAAAATTTGAATTTTTTGCGAATTTTTTATGCGATTTTTAGAGTTTTTTCGCCTTTTTGGCTATTTCTTGACATTGATATGAGGAATTCTGTTCCAAACTTTTTTTTAGCCAAATATAGTAAATTTTACCCTTTTACCTTTTAAATTGTAGTAAATTTTATCTTTGCGACTTTTTCATTTTAGCTATCTTTAATGCTATTTTCAATTCAATTTTTCGCAATTTTTAGTGTTTTTTCGAGTTTTACGGTGATTTTTTTGACATTCGGAAAAGAAATTTTGTTTCAAACTTTTAGCGTAAAATAAATTTTGACCTTGAGGATTTTTGAATTTTAGAGATTTTTAATGCGATTTTCAATGCAAATTTTAGAGTTTTTTCGAGTACCGCGGCAATTTTAGACATGATGAAAACGAATTTCGTTTCAAACATTTAACCGAATATAATTTTGTCCTCCACATTTTTTGAATTTTTAATGTGATTTTCAATGCGATTTAGAGTGTTTATTCTGATTCCGTGGCGGTTTTTGACATTTGAAAAAGGAATTCTGTTTCAAACTTTTAGCCTAATATAGTAAATTTGGACCTCCGTGATTTTTGAATTTTATCGATTTTTAGCGTTTTTTCGTGTTCTGCTGCGAATTTTCGGCTTTAGCCTAATATAATAAACTAAGGGCTCAGCCCCCTACTCGCTAACGCTCGACAACCCCCCGTGAATTGCAAAGCAATTCACATTGAGACCGCTTCGCTCGCTCGCCCCTTTTTATTTTTCTAGTAATTCTAGCCGGAATAAGTACTACAATAAATCATTTGAACATATGATATTGACAATTTTTTTAATGTAAAAAAGTAATTGAAAAGTGCGTTGAAAACACAACTAAAAATGCATTTAGTTGATGCTACTAATGGGCATATAAATCATTTAAATACTATGAAATAAGGATCTTGGAAACATAATTAGTTCAAAACTTCTTGGACCTATAATATTATACAGCACAGCTTAAATTCATACAAAAAAAACAAAAAAAAAACAAGTTGGAAATTGTACGTCAAACGTGACAAACGAGGTGCGTTCGTACTGTAGCTAGTTATATAAATATTCACACCTAGATGATTTTTAATTCTGTGAAATGAATTATATCGTCTGCAGATTAATTTCTGTCATAAAATAAGTGTCTCGGTTGCTTGACGATTTAACATCCATCGGAAGCTCCTCTAATAAGAAAGCACCGATTAAAAAAAAAAAAAAATCAAATTTCTTAATAAATATTTTTATTAATATCTCCTAAAGTTTTGATTCGATTTTAATAAAATTTGAAATGTCTCGACAAAATTCTGCAAAGATAATATATCTTAAATCTGAAACCATTCGGTTGGGTAGTTTTTGCGTTGTTATATGCGGACGGACAGACAGACGGACGGACGGACGGACGGACGGACAGACAGACGGACGGACGGACAGACAGACGGACGGACGGACAGACGGACGGACCAAGCGACGACAATAGGTGCTACGTATTTATATAATTACGAACGCACCTAAAAAAAAAAATAAAAAAACACTACGTGGTAGGAAGATAGTTTATCATCAATGATTGTTTAAATTTCGTTCGACGTTTTATTATTCTAATTGATTATAGATTTCGGAAAAAGAAATTATTTTTACTTCTATAAAACAGCAGCAGATGGCAGCAGGGGCATTCTAGAAAGTTTATATTTTATTATCTCCGATTTTTTGTGCGAGTGAAATTCGTAAATAAATTCTAAATAAGAGTTGAGAATTAATTTGAAATTAACAATATTACTCATAATTAAAATGAGGAATCATCTCAGACGCTTTGGATTACGTTCATATTATTTTATTTTTAATAATTGCTAGCTTGGAGTTTCACTGCTCTGACACTGACCGCCATATTGGAGGCGCAGCTAACACAATCTTGTCTGTTCATTGGTCTGAGCTCAGGAAACTATTGTTGCCAACGATAAGGTAGAAATTCAGCCCTATTTCCGCGCCACGTAAGACAAATATATATATATAGATTTTGAAAGAATTTTGAACTTCAGCGATTTTTAGCATTTTTTCGAGTATTTTGACCTTGGGAAAGGAATTCTGTTTCACAATTTTAGTCTAATGTAGTAAATTTTGGCCTCCATGATTTTTGAATTTTTAGCGATTTTTAATGTGATTGTTAGAGTTTTTTCGAGTACCGAGGCAATTTTATGACATCCAGGAAAGGTTTCAATCTTTTAGCCTAATACACATTTTGTTCACTGTGATTTTTGAAATTTAGCGATGTCTACGGTTCAGCGGCAGTCTTTTGACATTTATAAAAGGAACTTTTAGCTTAATATAGTAAATTTGGTCTTCCGCGATTTTTGCATTTTAGCGATTTTTAATGCGATTTTTAATGTGATTTTAAGAGTTTTTTCGGGTATTTAAAATGTATTTTGAGAAGAATGAATTTATAATGTATTACTGTCTGAAGAAAGGGAATGTTTACAAAGAAACACTTCTGTCAACCAATCTACCACTACATTTTGTCGCAGCGATTATTGCAAGAATCGTTAGGGCGACATAAGCCAATCATATCATAAGCCTGCTTCAGAAAGACCAATAAAATCGTCCCATCATATATGTATACTTTACAGTAGGAGTCATAAAGAGCAGACAGATTTTTCTTGCTATCCAACAGCAATTTAACCAACAATGGCGTCAGCTGCCTTTTCTTCATGTTATTTTCATTACTTCCCTTGGAGAAGTATGAAAACACACTTTCTGCTATACATGTGGTAAATATATATTAAAGTTTTAACAAATTAAAAATATACTAGATGAAACCCGTCAAAACTTGACGAAAAAAAATTACTATAACAATATCAGTAAAATAAGCTTCTTTATTACATAAGAAGGGGTGCGTATGAAACAGCCTTTCAAATATTTTATTTTAAAAGTTTTTTCTCCTAGTGAAATACAGTACTATTTCCGATGCAAACTCCAAACAAACAATCCGTAAACAACTGTGTAATGCAAATCAGTTTGACATTACCGCCATACTCCCCACGGCAAGAAAAAAATTTGATGGACCTATGAAGTATATACAAATAGTATATTCCTACGGTCATATCATATTCAGTAAATCAAAGAACATAGTAAATAAAGAACGCATCTCCCCCCCCCCTACCTGTGATAATGCAACCGAATGAGCTCCTATGCGCATGTGCACTGCATTTGCCCAAAAGCACCGTCAAAATTTGACGTTAAAAAAGTTTTAAAATGTTTAAATTAAAAGTTTTAAAATGTCTTCTTTAATCATTGTTCGTTTCAAATCCATATCTTCTAAAACGCATCCATTGTTTTAAGCTAATCAGTTTTTATGTAATTTTTTTACACTAATAAATCAATCGGCCGATGAGGGAGATTTTTAATGTTTTCAAGTGCAATTTATTTGTATTTTTTCTTCGGTTCCTTTACATAATCAGGATGATTATCCAGTTTTTAAATAAATTTCAAACGAAAGCTAATTTTTTTTTTAATTGATGATGTAAGAATTGAAATTGTAAAATGTTGTAAAATGTAGTAAAAAATAGAAATTTGTAGTATTTAGAAGTGATGTAACCGCGATGAAAGCTAAAGCGATAGCGCCGTTTGTTGTCACAACCGTTGTACATTTCTAAAAATTGCCACTGTATTTTGGCTGGCGTCCAATAGTTGAAAACCGTTTTTTTGACATCGAAAGAGAAATTCACAGGGAAAGAAATATGCGCTAATAAAGAACTGTTAAATGAACTTATAATAAACCTACCAAAATAATTCCTATGAAATATTAGTCTTACATTGTTTATTCTAGCTAAAAATACAATCATTATTTCAAGATTTTTTTCCTACCATAATACTATTTTTAATCATTTTAAATTTCCTGAAATCCTTTACTTTATGATTTTGTTTATTAAAAAAGAAATCTTCTAACCTATCATTAAAAAAAAGTAATTGGTAACATGTAATCAAGGTATGCAATCAAGATGAAGAAATCAATGACGGCTCCAATTCTAATCTTTATAATTATGAGTGGAAAAATCAGTTAAAATTAAGTCATGTTGACACAATCATAACCAATACATTTTTCTCTTCAGTTTTATCAATGTTAAAATGCATTTCGAGGTAAGCATAACGTGATTTTCACCGGCGCAAACTTTTAACACGTGCTTTATATCCGTTACTTTAACGCTTAAACACCATGCATACAAATAAAAATATATTTTGCATTTAATTGGAATGAAAAAATAGCATCAACAAAGTTATAATGCATAATGATAAAATAAACCCAATGGACAATATTCCCGTGACGTCATAATAAATATGAAGTTTTATTCGCTTTGAAAACACGCGGATAAATATTTTTAGGGAAATTTAACTTGCAAATTAAAAAATTCGGCCTAAAAGCCGCGAGCTTTTAATATTCATTATTTCTCTTAATATCCTCGCAACCACTGAGTTCAGAGAGTAAACTCTATGCCTTGCAACAGTGGGCGTTTTACGATTATGACGTCATTAGCAGAAGTAAAAGTTTAATTGAAAATTACGGCTAATTAATTAAATTTTCGAACAAACGAATGCACGATAACAAATCTGTGTCCAAATATCTTTCATTTAAAAAAAGAATGATGTAATTTGATGCAGTAGTTTGTTCTCACGGATTGTCGAAAGAAATCGCTTAGCGTTTTAAATATATAGATAGATATATCAGGAATTTTTAATGATTTTTTTTTTATTTCAAAGTTTACTGTCCATTTAAAGAAAAATAATCTCCCATTTTGCTAGCACATATTTTCCTAATTTTATTGTCAGTAAAAAGTATTGTTGTAAGAATTTATATTTCTTTCTTTTATAGATTAATATCGCCAAAAGCATTCCACTCTCCGGAATGTTTCGTCCATGATGCTAAAAAGAACATCCGTGGTGAGTGCTTTGACATATGGAGTTATGGGCTCTTGATACTCAATGTTATCACTGGGCATTACGTTACCTAAAAAGTTAGGTACAGAACAGGCTTCCTGAGCTGGTCTACTCATCTGTGGCCGATATTAGAAAAAGCTTTGAAGGTAAGATAAATTGCCTTGACATTAATTGATTTTATTTCACCTGTACAATTATGTAAAGTGGACTCTATTTGTGAAAAAGGTACCGAAAACTTCCAAAAAGTCCAAACATTACGTGAAAGATCGATTATGTTTGGTAAATTATATCGTCTATATTCGGATAAAAATACCTCTCTAAAATGGGATTGGGTTTATTTGTGTAAAGTTTTAAATGCAGATTAGTATTTAAAATTTTAATGTGTTACAATAAAAAAAAAATGTAATTAACGAAGTTTAATAAAGTTTATATAATGTTTAAAACAAGAATTAAAAAATAAATAAACTTAAAACACAGTGATTTTTAAATAAAGTTAACATTTTAAATTTCAAAACGATACTTTCAGAATCAGTTAAGTTTCTTTTATAATTCACATATATTACTGTATTCGAAATTCATGAAAACATGGCATTACTAGTTATTTTTACATTTAAATACCGTTTTTTCAAGCTATATATATATATATACACTATATTGCCAAAGGTGACCGGTCACTTGCGATTTTAGACGTTTTGTTAACTATCTAGAAAAATACACGAGGAATTAACCGGAAACTGCAGGTGTATAAACAATATAGCATAGGATATATATTTCCGTAAAGATTTTTTTACGAAACCCCACAGGGGACTGTCAACAAATTGGAAAAGAACGAATATCTTTTGGATAACCCTGTAAAAACTAATGTATTAAAGGCGTTCAAACACGAGATTATTAATAAGTGGCTTATTCTAATATACTGTGTTCATTTGTATGAGGATGGCATGTATACTCGTAGAGAAATTAAGGTTTTTATAAAAAGAGTTCCAAATTTCGTCTATTTTTTTTGCTTATAATTTAAAGAGTTCTTAATATAAAAAAAGTTCTTTTCCGAAAATATGACAAACAACATTGTACATAATACTCTGCAATCAGATTTAAAAAATAATAAAATTTGGATGAAAAATGAGCAGGTTTACCAAAAAATGTTACACTGCGCATGCGTGAACGCAATCAAAATATAATATGCATAATGTATTAGCTAAGTATATAGAGCAACTTTTGTGAAAGTTTCAAAATCATAGCTTGAAAATTCAGAAGATTATCGTCGATAGAATAATCTCGAAATCCGTTGTTCCCAAAAGGAAGCAAAAATATGAGGGGTTGTATAGCCAAATATGTGCAATATTGTGTGCTCATTTATGTGCAATATTGTGTGCTCATTTATGTGCAATATTGTGTATACTATCTTGGCACTAATCAACAGATATTTGATACAACCCCTCATCTTTTTGCTTCTTTTTGGGAACAACGGATTTCGAGCTTATTCTATCGACGATAATTTTCAGAATTTTCAAGCTATGAATTTGAGACTTTCACAAAAGTCGCTCTATATAGTTAGCTAATACATTATGCATATTATATTTTGATTGCATTCGAGCATGCGCAGTGAAACATGTTTTAGTAAACCTGCTCATTTTTCATCCAATTATTATTATTTTTTAAGTCTGATTGCAGAGTATTATGTACAATGTTGTTTGTCATATTTTCTGAAAATAATTTTTTTTATATTAAGAACTCTGCAAATTATAAGCAAAAAACTAGGCGAAATTTGGGACTGTTTTTATAAAAATCTTAATTTCTCTACGAGTATACATGCTATCCTCGTAACAATAAACACAGTATATTACAATAAGCCACTTATTAATAATCTCGAGTTTGAACGCCCTTGCTACATTAGTTTTTACAGGGTTATCGAAAAGATATTCGTTCTTTTTCAATTCGTTGACAGTCCCTTATGGGGTTTCGTGAAAAAATCTTCGCGGAAATATATAACCTATACTATACTGTTTACACACCTGCAGTTTCAGGTTAATTCCTCATGTATTTTTCTAGATAGTTAACAAAACGTCTAAAATCACAAGTGACCGGTCACCTTTGGGAATATAGTGTATATATATATTTAAGTTTCCGCCCTATTGTAAAAGTATTCTATAAATTTTTCCCATCTAATTTTATAACGCTTGTTTATCTAAATTTTATTTATCATCTAAATTTGTACTATAAAATTTATTTCTCCTTTTCAAAAACCTATTAAAAACAATTCTTGTATCATTATTATTATTCTTTCTTTTGGATATTATCTGCCTAAAATGAAGGTCTTTCCATTTTCATTTCATTCGTAAACGCACGTGTGATTTCATTTCCCTACTAAATTCTATAAATCCAATTTTTACTTTGCCATTTTCTTTTTTTTATTATTCTAAAAGTCTGATTCCCGCGTTTTATGGGAAGTTCCTTACCACACTGTCTTTCCTCCGGAACAGGGAAAGCAAATCCTCTTTTTGCACTTTCTCAATTGCCGAGAGAGTCTTCCGCATCGCAATATTGTAGTTTTGTACTGGAAGTATTTAACGAGATGCACGACTTTCAGAAATAGGATTTTGTGTTTTTTGACTTGTTAACATTGTCGTACAACACCAGGAAGAATGTCTACTTTAATACTATGAAATACTCGTTCATTATTGGTTAATTATGTAAAATCTGATGGATTAGTATCGCAAATTCTATTTCGGTGAAATGTCGTAGCTAATAATACTGCAACATGAAGCACTCTTAGTTGTGGAAATGCTCTGCTTTTTGTGAAATGCCATTGAGATTAAAAATATCTTTTCTACATGGATATTTATTTCGAGAAAACACTTTTTGATTATTCGATCCATTGCCATATTTCAACATACGCGACTGAAACTTGGTTAATATTCTGTTGGGGAAACATTCACTAACGATGCTTTAATATTAGAACTGTATAATAGCTTCCGTATCTGAATATGGAAATGATACTTCGAATTGCTTGAAATGCCATGAAGAATTGGGTGTGAGTGGAGTCGTTATTATTGCGAACACGGGCGGAAAAGTTTTGTGAGATAACTGGATACTAGTAAAATCATACCAAACCCAGATTCAACGGAGGAAATATTATACGTATATACAGGGTGTCCACGTATAACCTGACCGACCTTTATTTTCTCAACCGTTGGTCCAAGATACATACTTCCAAATACAAAAATGGTTTAAATAAGGTAAAGAATTATTTTTAAAGCAATTTGGGTCAAGAAAAGCATTTAATAAAAATTACGAAATTTAAATTTTTATACGGTCCGCCGGTTCTATAAGTGATATTTAATAAACATTTACTGTGACACTAACAAGTAAGACAAAAAAAGTTCCATTCATCTAACATTAAAACTGACCGAATAATAGCTGTTTAAAGTTGGAGTATATTTTTTGTTGCGAAATAGGGGTCATTCACATATGTAGTAGAGATATAATTAATCGTCAGATATATAAAAAAATAGTTGAGAGCAAAATTAACATTGCAATCTAATATAAATATGAAATCTATAATCATTCTGACATATTAATGCAAAATATACAATTTGTACTGAACATATAAGAGGATAAAAATAACATAATTTTGTGAAATAAAAGGATGAAAAACAGTAACCTCAATTAAGATTTTAAAATGCTGTTAGATTACACTGTATTTCAAAATTTGGGTTGTGACATGTTTTTTATCGTTTGAAAATTGATTATTATGTATTTTTTAGCACTGAATCCGAAAATGACCTTCACTTTAAACCACCACGTCAGGATTTTTCTCAAATCGCAAATTTCAAAGTTAAAAAGCCCAAAGTTAAAATGAATCCCCCTCATCGGACACCTGAGCTGTTTAGCTGTAAAAAACCCAGTAAAGCCAAAAAATTGAAAAAAATATTAAGTTAAATAAAATTAAACTGAATAAAAAAGTCTTGCATCTATTTTATAGTATGAGATTTTTCGCTATTTTTTAACCTCGAAATTTATGATTTGCGAAAAATCCTGACAGGATTGTTAAAAGAGAAGGTAATTTTTTTATTCAGCGTTAAAAAATCCATAAAACGTAAATATAAATGTTAAAAAACACAATCACCGCAGGTTTATGTTATCTAATCTAAAACTCTTTCTTAAACTTGTTGACGGTAATCTATCCGAATTGTTTTGTGTTAGCCTCTAATATAAGTATGTATAAGATAGTAAGCGTCAAAAATTATAATAATATTACATTGCCATCGGATTTAAGTCAGTATGTAAAATTTAACTTCGATCGGACTTTTGAAAGTGAGTTAAAGTTCAAGTACAAATTTTAAACTGGAAAGACGATCGTTGCAAGTTAAATAAAACCTTATGAAAATAGCATAATTTTTGTTAAAAGAAATCCTAGCCTCAAATCCTTACAAAATAAAACATACGTTAAAATACAATTATTTTAACTAATCTGAAACTTAACTAATAAAAGTTAACTCAATCTTAAAAGTTGTAAAGCGCAGATAACTTGAAATAAATTTAAGTACTTTATATACGACCCCTGAAAACATGGCCGAAATCATCTGTTTTGAGATGCAAAACAGTGGTATGAGTCATGCATTTCAAAGTTTCATAACTCGGTCAATTTTAATGTTAGATGAATGGGACTTTTTTTGTCTTACTTGTTAGTGTCACAGTAAATTTTTACTAAATATCACTTATAGGACCGGGGGACCGTATAAAAATTTTAATTTCGTAATTTTTAAATAAATGTTTTTCTTGACTCAAATCGCTTTAAAAATAATTCTTTACCTTATTTAAACCATTTTTGTAATTGGAAGTATGCATCTAGGACCAACGGTTGCGAAAATAAAGGTCGGTCAGGTTATACGTGGACAACCTGTATTTATATATATGTGTGTGTGTGTGTTGTATACTGCTATTTTTTTTTAGCTCCATACAACAGTCGAAGAAAAAAGATGGAAACATCTCCAAATTTAATGCAGTCGTATTATGCAATTTAACCTGTAGTAGCCGAGTAATTGTAGATAGAAGGAAAAAAGAAGCACTCGAATCCATTTATTTCAATCCAATCATCTTAATTTCCGAGGAAAAGCTCGCTTTACATATGGATAATCTTAACAAATCTCCATCTTAAAGAACAACATCATTTTTTACAAGACACTAATTCAATGGCCAAATCTGTATGTTGAAACATATTAGAACTCTACAACACCAGCAATAGTTTATTTTTGCACTCACTTTGACGGCAAAAAGCCCTTCTCTCTCTGCGTCCGTCAGTTCGTTTTAAGCTAAGGATCGCGCAAGAAGAATTTCGTGACACGTTACCTACTTTAACAAATACCTGTTCAGATTAAAAGAAATAAAAGAGATTTAAATGCGGGAATAAACAGGAAATAGTTAATATAATGCAGAATTTAAGAAATTAGGTTTTTTAAGAAGAAAAATTCTTATGAAATGTGATTTTTTACATCTTATTTGTCGGGAGTAAAAAGTGAACTTAAGTAGATTAAGATAAAAAATGTTTTAAATATGGACAGTAATGGAATATTTTTAAGAAAGGGAATATTTTAATAAGCCACGGTTGTAAATGGAATGTTAATAAAAGGAATTTTTTATACAATAAATTTAGCAAGTTATGTATAAAATTTTAATATATATATGTGATGATATTTAGGGCCGAGCTGATTGAGCAATACCATTTTTTAATAAATGGGTTTTTGAAAATAAGATGTGTTCTTTTCACATAATAAACCGAAGAGGAAGTTTCCGCACTCGGATTTATGGCAATCGTGTTATCCACAGTAGATGGCATGTGTGCGTCTGCATAAGAACAAAACTTCATCGAACAACACAATCAAACTTTTATTTAGAAACGTAAACGACATCATATGTAGATCTGGTTTCACCCGAGCCATCTTTTTAGTTTTGATGACCAAATTTTCATTACAGCAGAAGCCGGATGGTTAAGTTTTATAAATATTCATTCCGAATAGCATCAGAAAAACTACAGGTCACTTCGCTAATACCAGGCAGAGATTCTATTTAACCAAACACACACCGATGCAGCGCCCATCTCTTCGAATGCTTGAATCTTCGAATGTTCTCCGAAGCGGAAAAAGCGGCGATATATCCTCTCAGTAAGAGTAGGGATACAGAGATCACGTGACGACCTGTGCGCCAATCGTGAGCCGGGATAACCGGGATTCTATGCGACGGCTCCAGAATATTTGAATAAAATGGTTTCCGCTAATTTTTTGGCGCGAAGGAAGATTCCCGAAAATTCCATGATGTTCGATGATTTAGCTATGACCCAGAGGGTTTTAGTTTAATTGATTACCGTTAGTTAATTGGTTCGAGAATATGGAATGATTTTGACTTTTAGGGAAAGGAAAAAAGAAAATAAGAGAAATGGTTTATCGAATTTGGAACATAGCCAGAATGGAATTAGAATAAATGCTTTTACATTTTAATATAAGAAAAAGATTTTATGATCTGGCGAATTGTTTTTAATATAGAAACTTATTAAAATAAATACAGTCTTTTTAGGAATTTAGAAAATTAAAAGGGAATTATGCGGGTTTTTTAAAATATGAAATGAATATTAGGGAGTTTTATAATTTAAAGATAAAGACGCGATTTATTGAACTAATTAGCAGCCATTAAAATACTGAATTTAGATATGAGGTTTTTTTGGAATAAAATAGAGTTAAAATACATTAATAAACGGAGGAAATAAATATTATAGAATAAGTTAGACTAGGATGGAATAAAAATACTTTGGCTTATCGCGATAAATTTTAAATTTTGTGATTTAATTTGATTAAAATTTTTTCCAAGCGATATGAATCTAGCTCGAAACTTCATCCAGTTCATACTGAAAGTAAAACCGAAGGAGAGGCCTAGTGCAATGAGAGTGAAACGCCATCTGCTAATGAAGACCGTTTCGAATCCTTTTATAACAGATTCATTCGAGAAAATGTCACAGGAAAACCCTTTCAAAAATTTACAAAGTGAGGTAGATCTAGAAAGTTGCGGGGACGTCGTTTCTTCTTCGAAAATGGAAGCAGTGAATAGTCCGATTGAACCATCTCATGATAAAGGTATACATCCATTATTCCTTTTATCTAGATCTTTTTTCTTTTTGGGGTAATATGTTTGCCTTCAGAGTGTAAAAATAAGTAACACCAGCATTTAAAAAATTTTCTCGTTTAACCAATCAATTGCGGCAAGCAAATACACGGAATCAGTATTACTTAAAATTAATACAATTGCTATACAATTTTCTTTTACCGGTTTCTTTAAGGGATTTGCATGGGATGAAACTTAACCAGTCCGAACAGTACAAAATATCCAGTATAAAAGTTATAAGTTTTAATCGATTACTGCCTGGCCCATTATGTAGTCTAAAAATTCAACCCATCTCTACAAAAACTTTATTGCACGGCTCGACTATTAAACAAACGAGAGAAAAAAAAAACAATATTTATAAAACAATATTTATTAAAAAAATTTCTTCTGCAATTAAAATTCTTCAAAAAGCACATTTACTTATGTATAATAAATTTTGTTTTCAGATCATATGTCCGCAATGTATGGAATACGGAATAACAATTATATTAATAACCACTTAGACAAGGGTCGACGAACCTATGGCACGCGATAGGATATTTTTGGCACATTATTTATTAAGATTCGAAACCAGATACAGTAATAATGAGTGAAAAAGTACTCGAAAAATATACCAAAGGCACGAATTTAGACCAGCTGAGCTTGTCTAAATTCGATTGGTTTGAAACTGAAAAAAGTGAAATGCAACTTTTTTATTTCCAATCTAGTGCAATATGAGCTCAAAAATATATTAAATTAAGAGAAAATTTGGAGATTGTCGAAAACGAAAAACATAGTAAGCTGATGATGATAAGTCTGATGATGAAAATTATTGTTACTTGGAATTTAATTTCAAACCCGTAGAGATGTTTAAAGTAGCTGTTTTGATGTTTGTTTTATCTATCAATGGATGGGAGTCCTTATTTTAGGAAATGAATGACATGATTGGTTCAAATGAAAACCGTTTTCCTGATGATTCCAGTTCAGCTTGCACTGTATTAAAAGTACCTAAGAATGAACTGGATATCAATTATTGGGTACTTAAGATGCAACAATAGAAATTGCATTATTTCCCCCCCCCATTACATTAAAAAATAAAACTTCTGCGTGTATTTTAATCATGTTATTAAATTCTAATAACAAACTGTGAAGTAACTTTGTTTCATTATAGTTTTATTTTTTTCCAAGAGGAGGAGAAGGGATGGTATTTGCACGCCATGGTTACATAAAATATTTTTTGGAAAAATTTGGCACGCGGGTATAAAAAGGTTCGCCGTCCCAGACTTAGACCATTACGCACATAAACACACATTAAAAAATTAACGTTACAAAATATTCCGAATGAAGATTCAGTAAGAAAATCATAACTTTAAGCTCCACAAAGAAAAGAAATATCCTTAAATAATTCTGGTATTTCATTAAAATTTTTGTGCAGTATCATAATTATTTTTTCAACACGATATTGGGGGAAGAATGAAGTGCAGGCCCAGCTTGGCCCGGCAGGAAACTGCAGAAAAAAATATGGATCCAGTCAGGCCCGCCCCGAAAAGAATGAAGACATGGCGTGGCCCCGCATGACTTTGAAGAACAAAGGAAGCTCGACTTATGCTCAATGAGAAAAAAATGTCCTGGAAATGACCAGCAGACCGGGCTCAGGTTTTGAGCAAGACCCAAGTTCGTGCGAACCTGTAGTTTTTTTTTACACGGTAAAACATTTTGTGACATTACACGTTGTACTCTTGGTATCGCGTCTGATTTTATTTAAATAAATCTGATCAGATAATGTTCAAATTCCGTCAGATAATTACGAAATAAAATACACCATGTGCAGTGATCGAGGATATTGTTACTATTAAATTTAAATTATATTCTTATTTATGACATAATTTCTGCGATTAAAAAAGGCGGAAATCTAATTCAAATTTAGTGGTGACAGACGGCCCACTCTTTCGCCTATGTTCTATCACTGCATATAAAAAATACAATACTTTAAAAATAAAAATAAATAAATAATTTAAAAACAAGAACATATTGCTTTAGTTTGAGAAATCACGAAGAAAACTTAATAGTTATAAATTTTAAACCATTCTATATTTTACTTAGATACAGCATGTTGCCACGAATCGAAAACACAATTTACAGATAGAAGTACAGAGTCAAAGCAATGGATTCGACTTCTTATGGTTGCTACATGCTACATTGCATGCATGTGCCGCTTATATGTACTAATAAATAATATGACATTAAGCTCAGAGACATTTACTGAAGCTTATACTATTTACTCGTGACATGTGACACAGAGCTCACACAAACTTTTAGTGCAACTTTTATCTACTTATTTAAGATTGTGACATTAAGCTCAGAGACTTTTACTGAAGCATATTTTGTATTTTCGAAAGTTTATCCTAACTAACATCTATATTGCATGTATGTGATTTGGGATGTAAACTACTTTTGTTTATACTCACATAAATAAGTATAAACTTTGTAATTTTTCACTGTAAACCTCTCTAACTGCCTAGATGACATTTATTTGAACTAAAGATCATCACCTCTTATTAGTGTACTTGATGTAGAATTTTTTAAATCCAAAATCTGGGGATCAAATCAAAAATATTTATTTCACATTAGTCACCAGTCTTTTACAGAAGTCATTTATTTAATTTCTCAACCATCTAATCTTTAGCTTAAAATTTATTTAGTTAAAATGAAAGAGAAATGTAACTTGTAAGTATAATTTCTTTTCCCTTTTCGGGACCCCGAGAAGGAAAATTCATAGATATATCTTCATATCATAGATATATCTTCATATCATAGATATATCTTCATATCATAGATATATCTTCATATCATAGATATAAAAATATAATTTTATAGCAATAAATACATAAAATATTTTAATTTTATATGTAATAAATATATAAAATATATCATTTATTTTCAATTTTAGGGACTTCAAAAAGGAAAAATGTGAAGCACTGGTTCGTGAAACAGCTTAAAATTTTTTTTAGTGAGAAATTATAAATACCGACCTTGACTAATCTTGATTGTGACAAAAGCAGTAACCTAAAACCGTTTATCAGAAGACCGAGACATTGATTCCAGCTTAACGCGGACACTGTCAGATCAGGATTTCTAACACTAAGCTCACAAACATTCCGTGCTGCTTAAATCTACTCACCTATAATTTGTGATATTAAGCTCAGAGACATTCACTGAAGCTTATATCTTACTTACCTATGACATGTGACACAAAGCTCACAAGCTTTCGGTGCAGCTTACATCTACTTATAAATAATTTGACATTAAGCTCAGAGACATTCACTGAAGCTTATATCTTTCTTGTGACATGTGACATAAAGCTCACAAACTTTCGGTGCCGCTTATATGTACTAATAAATAATATGACATTAAGCTCAGAGACATTTACTGAAGCTTATACTATTTACTCGTGACATGTGACACAGAGCTCACAAACTTTTAGTGCAACTTTTATCTACTTATTTAAGATTGTGACATTAAGCTCAGAGACTTTTACTGAAGCATATTTTGTATTTTCGAAAGTTTATCCTAACTAACATCTATATTTTTTAAACAAAATCCTGACTAATAAAAAGTTACTTCGACTGTGTCTGATTACTTAATTTAAATACTAATACATATTATTTCTGAAGAGGGAGCAGCATCCACAACCACAGGTATTGCACAGAATAATTAGGATACTTAAAAGTTTGATATAGCAGCGCTTCTGAACAGTGTTTCTTTCAGACCATTTGTTTCAGAGAAAGGAGAGAGGAGGGGGGCGGGGCGTATTTCTAATGAAAAAGGGATTCATAAATGTGAAGAATATATTTTGTTAGTGTTAATGCATGTCGACATTTTCACAGCGGGGACAGTAGATTTGTTGCCAGGATTTTGTCTCCTACGCTGGATAAGCTCGAAAGAAACACTGGTTACAAGTTATCTTTCTGTACAGCTTGTTGGGCTGTTTTCAACTAGATGTTTTCAACTAGATGTTTTCAACTAGATTGTCTTAACAATATTATTTAATTCTGAATCCATTTCTTGTTAAACACTATTTTAAATTTACCACCGTCAGACGGTGAATCAACGGTGTTCGAACGTTTTGTGCTGCGGTTGAACCCTTAACTTATTTTCTATGATGTCTTACACTTACGCACAGTTTTTATTTTAATCAGTTATAAAAACGAAAAGAGTCGCCAAATTTTGGGGATTTTTCATTCAATGGTAACCTGGGAATTGTATTAAGTTATTGGTTTGGCGCGGGCTTGGATATCGCGCCACTCATAAAGTCGCCAAACATCGGTGCGTGAGTGTAACACATCTGTTCCATCTTCTTTATGTTGAACCATGAACTGATAAAATATTTAACCATGATTTAGTAAAATGACAAATAATAAATTGGCGAACCATACAGTTATCTTTTGACACAAGTTGTAGTCGAACCAGGATATCTGCTTTAAAATGCACCCCGCAAATGTACGGACATCCATGTCTGAATTCGAACCTGGAGTCTCGTTACTTGAAGCCACCGTTTTTACGACCAGAGTAGAGTGGCTATCGGGTATCATAAATCATAATAACAGTGGAGGATAAAAGTGTTAATCATAAACACTTTTCAACTATGTTGGAAAGTGTTAAAAAATGGTGTTTCTAGAAAATCGCTTTTAAAATTTTACAAGAATTATCGCTCGATCGTGCGCTTTGCGACAAGATTTACTATTTTCGCCCATATGTGTTAAAATATTTAGAAACGTGTTCGAGTGACCATTTATGAACTGTCAGATATTTGGAAAATGAGAGAGAGAGAGAGAGAGAGAGAGAGAGAGAGAGAGAGACAGAGAGAGAGAGAGAAAGAGAGAGCGAGAAAATAAAAAAGAAAAATCATGCGTCAATCATAGATTATGAAATACTTTGCAATACATTCAGAATACCGTAACAAAACTTCAGAGATTAATATGTTGAAAGATGGTGTTTAAGTAAACAATTTGGAAAACTCATAACATATTTGAAAACTCAATTGTAGCAATTGTACTCTCTAGTCGGAAAAATATCGGAATTATTTTGCACATCCCTGTATATGATCTATATATTTGTATATATACTATTCAGAAACTAAAACCTTTAAAAACGATATAACGCACAAATATGAAAAACTAGCACAAAAAATCACATACGGCCGTTTCGAGGATTCTTGGATCCCCGCGTACTGGCTATGATTGAAAAGGCCAAAGTGTTTTGGCCAAACAAAACAAAACAAAAGAATAAACGGTTGAAAAATTTGGCCAAAACAAAAGAATTAACGGGATACTAGATGAAACCCGTCAAAACTTGACGGAAAAAAATACTATAACAATATCAGTAAAATAAGCTTCTTTATTATTTAAGAAGGGGTGCGTATGAAAAAGTCTTTTAAATATTTTAGTTTTTTCCCCCAGTGAAATACAGTACCATTTCCGATGCAAACTCTAAACAAACAATCCATAAACAACTGTTTAATGCAAATAAGTTTGACATTACCGCCATATTCACCACTGCAAAAAGAAAATTTCGTGGACCTATGAAGTATCACACAAATAGTATATTCCTACGTCCATATCATATTCAGTAAATAAAGCACACATCTCTCTCCCTGTAATAATGCAACCGAGTGAACTTCTATGTGCATATGCATTGCATCTGTTCAAAGGCACCGTCGAAATTCG
This sequence comes from Maratus michaelseni, assembly GCA_963931845.1. NCBI lineage: Eukaryota > Metazoa > Arthropoda > Arachnida > Araneae > Salticidae > Maratus > Maratus michaelseni. The sequence continues at coordinate 405,482,940 of OZ007587.1, forward strand.
ACGTTAAAAAAGTTTTAAAATGTTTAAATACTAAAAAGTTTTAAAATGTTCTCTTTAATCATTGTTCGTTTTAAATCCATATTTGCTAAAATGCATCCATTGTTTTAAGCTAATCAGTTTTTATGTAAAGATGGAATTTTTTTTTACAATAATAATATAGAATCTGCAGATGATGCAGATTTTTGATGTTTTCAAGTATAATTTATTTGTATAGTTTTTTCGGTCCCTTTCTCTAATCATGATTATCTCTTTTCTACATTCGTGATCTTTTCCCTCTTATACAGTGAAATACACCACGGATCATTAAAATAATAATAAAATACGATTCCAAGCATATTCTGATGCAACACATACATCAACACGAATTCAACATGATATCAATTTTATGTTGAACATAAATAGAAAATCGGTTTTTTTGTTTGAAAGATTTCAGTTTAGCGCCAAAATGCTTATGATTAATCTAATTTTCTGATTTATTCAGAGTTTTTTTTTCATTATTATTATTTTCTTCACTTTTTATATTGGTTAGGGAAATCAATTTCCAATTGTGGCAACTTTCCCAGGTGCTAGTTTATATTACTGGCGCAAACTGGCGTCCATTGTTGAGATAGATTTAAAAAATAATTCATGCTTGAAAATTATTTAAAATGTTGTTAAATTAAGCGGCAGTTTTCAAATAAATTTCATTCGAAAGCTAACATTTTTATAATTGATGATGTATAAATTGAAATTGTACGATATTTAGAAGTGATGTAAGCGCGATAAAAACAAAAGCAATAGCGCCGTTTGTCACAATCGTTATACATTCTACTCTTTATAATGAAGAATTTAAAATCGGTTAAAATTACGTCATGTTGACATAAGCCTATAAATTTTTCTCTTTAGATTTATCAATGTAAAAATGCATTTCAAGATAAGCATAGCGTCATTTTCACAGGCGCAAACTTTTCACACGTACTTTATATACGTTGCTTTTATGCTTAACCACTATGTATACAAATAAAAATATATTTTGTATATAATTGTACTGAAAAAATGGCATCTGCCGTATATACCCTGTCCAGATGGTGCTCGTACCGCGACCTACGTAATACGTAATAATACCTCGTACTCGCTTGTTTTTCAGGATTCAAAGTTTGAGAAACATTAATCGTATTTTTAAACACATTAAATACATATGCTCTTCAATTTCATACGATTTATAAGAATTTTGATACTTCTCCGTTATCCGGTCGACCACTTTCCATTAAGAAAATAACTATCGCCAAACTATAGGATTTTAACGCCAAAAATGTATTATCGTGGCGTCAAAGTCACTTTACGTCAAATGCGTAACACGTGCTTGTTATATCATCAAGTGATGTTTAATTCGACGTTTAATGTATTTTTAATGATGTTTTACTGATTTATTAATTAATTCATTAATTAAAATAGAAATTACATCTTCGACAACATGATATTAAAAGCGAAAAAGCATTGAAAAAATGTTGCGATGCGCAGTTACGTACAATAGATCAATTTTAACTGACGTAACAAACATTTATCCAGCAGTCGAGAGAGACAATTAAGAAAAATAATTTAATTAAATAAATTTCCAAGCTTATTTTTTTTTCTATTTTAATTAATATATTGTAAATTTTATTGTTTAAAGTTACTGATAAATGATACTTCAGTGAATTGGGCTTTTCCAAATTTATTTCTTTTTTTTCTGAGATTCTAATGGCAACCTTCTTCCATTTGTTTATTGGGCGCTACAGTTTGGCGAATAATTTGGTGATATTTTTTTTATATGGATAGTGGTTGATGGGATAATGGAGAAGTACCAGAATATTAACTAAGCCCGAACTAAGAAAAATTTTCCGACCAAATAATTGTATTTCGTTAAGAATTAAATTTTCTTATTTTTAATCTTCTAAAGAAACAATGATCATGGATTTAATTAATTTTGCGAGATGCGGTGCACCCAAACAATTTTGATTAAATCGGCACAGATGTCGCAGACGCATTGGTTTCTGTTTGGCGCCAAAATGGCGATTTTTGCTCTGTATGGCAACTTGGTGTTAATAAAATTGAATACTTGTGTAAATAAATAATTTAAAATAATTTAAAATTAACTAATTAATACTAATTAATAATTGCGTGTGTTTAATAAAAATAATGTGCGAAAATAGCGCAAAAAATAAATCGCGGTAATTCCTGCGCGTCTGCTGCTTCTGTTCCATATAGGGTATTTTTTATTCAATAAATAAAATTTATTACGTTTAAAAACAAATTTATGAGTAATTTAATATATTTTAATCTTTTTATATTAGTTTTAATGTTTCAGCAAATGTTAAAAGTAAATAAATTGGTGACATTGATATTTTTATAACGTATTCGATCTTTGTTTACAATTCTACCTTGCCCAGATAGCTTGAAGTTACGGTCAGAGTCAGACTTCAATTTTATGAAAAGTTGCAGCATCCTCTGGCGATTAACTTTATGACGTCATAGCAGAAGTAACATTTGAATTTAAAATTACGGCTAATTAATAAAATTTTCGAACAAACGAATATACGATAACAAATCTCTGTCCAAATATCTTTCATAAAAAAAGAACGATGTAATTTGATGCAGCAGTTTGTTCTCACGGACTATCGAAAGAAAACCTTTAGCGTTTTAAATATATAGATGTTAAAATATTACCTAGTTGATATTAGCTAATGTCAAAAGATTGGCGAACCACAGAGTTTACAGAATAAACTGTATGCCTTGCAACAGTGGCAGTTGCAGACTTTATGACGTCATATGCAGCAGTAAAAGTTTAATTGAAAATTACGGCTAATTAATTACATTTTCGAACAAACGAATGCACGATAACAAATCTGTGTCCAAATATCTGTCATTAAAAAAAAGAATGGTGTAATTTGATGCAGTAGTTTGTTGTCACGGATTGTCGAAAGAAAAAGCTTAGCGTTTTAAATATATAGATTATTCCCTGCATACTTTATATTAATATTAAAATATCTGTATATTTTCTTTTTTCAAAAATGCGCGGAAAAAAGCTTTCAAGAAAAATAATGTGTAATAGAAAATAGATAAATGCTTCTTTAATCTAGGAAAATATAATCTAACGAAGAATGAACCTATATAAAAATATCTTCTAATTTTCCCACAATTCCGAAAAGTTTTCTTTATCTTCTTTATCTTTATCTTAACCTGATCTCTATAATCTCTTTTTATCTACCGCAGAAACCGACAGATTTTCGAGATTAAAAAAAAACATTTATAAAAACAAAGTTTCTTCTGCTGCCACGAATTTTCAAAAATATTTCCGAGTAGTTTTTATAGTATGGTAATAAATGTTTTCAACCTGGTATATAAAATTTTCCGATGCTATTAATTCTCAATTAAACATTTTCATGTCCAACAAACATGTTTTACTGACAAACGTGATAAATAAAAAGTATACACATCAGTATTAATATTAATGATATTTTGTTATTCTTGTATGTTACTTGTATGTATTTAATTACGCAGCTCGAAATGTTTAATTGAGAATTGATACATCGTAAAAGCCAATATACCATTTTGAAAAAAACTGATTACTACACTGTAAAAACTACTCGGAAACGTTTCCGAAAATCAGTGCCAGGAAAAGAAAGTTTATTTTTATAAATGCCTCTTTAAATCTTGAAAATATGTGGGTTTCAGAAGTTTCTAAAGATAAAGGATGATTTTCGGAAACCTATGTTACTCAGAAGACGTTATTGTATATTTTTGTTCGTGGTTGTAATATTTTTTCAAAGATTAACACACATTTGTCTTTTATTCACAGTGTGCAAAGGACGTTTCCATTAATAATGTGTGCGTTAAAAAATATTCGAAACAATACGAAAGTATTATATCTTAAAATATAACAAATTATAACATTGTTAAAAGGCGTAAAATAAAAACTTTATAAAAAGTAAAATAAGTTTTATTAGATTGTTGACATGTTTCGGCTTCATCGGAGCCATTATCAAAACAAGTAAGAATATTCTACAATTGCATGGTCTAAGAAGTTATCATTTGAAACGTCATCATTTAATTTTTCACGTAGTTTTTCAAATTACGCAGGTTACTTTTTATTTTTACTTAAAAGAAGGAATTATATCTGATTTAATTGTTGATCACCATGGAATAGATTTTAATTGATAATATATAATACGGGCTTTAAAATCCTCTAAGTCAGCTTTTCAATTGGTGCATATAATTTCCCGTAAATTAAAATCAGCAAAGGCGCTTTCGCATTATTTCATTTAATTTGAAATGAAGTCCGAGGAATTCAAATTAAAACTGAAAAGTGATAAATACCGAAATTCTAATAAAATTTAAGAGATCTGTCGTAGAGGTAGTAGTGTTATGTGCGATCCTATATTTGAATGATTCTTAAGTCCCATTCATTTAATTTCATGAATTAAATTTAATTCATGGGATATAAAATTTAATTAATGAAACAAAAAAAAACACCATTTAAATATATAAATCACAAATGATATCGCACCAGATAGAAATACATAAAACGAGGAAATATTTTTTCGCTGAAAAACACTTGCAATAGAGTAGATGGTAATACAAGCCGAAACGTTAGCAAAAATATATCAGTATTAATAAATAAATAGATTAAATACCAAACTTGGGAGTAAATAAACTTAAGAAAACAAGTACAACAGGTTGGAAATTGTACGTCAAACGTGACAAATGAGGGTAATGCAAGCCAAAAGGTTAACCAAAACAGACCAATATTAAAGAAAATACTAAATCTGGAAGTAAAGAAACTTAAGAAAACAAACACAAGAACACTACATGAAACCTCTCCACAAATGCTACCCAAATAAAAAAAAAAACAGAATTTTTAAATCTAGGAAAAACGTTTATTTCTATTAGAATTATGACAGAAGAAGTTTTAAAAAATGTAACAACATTACTTATGCTTTATTTTACAAATAATATTTGATATATTATTTCATTCAAATAAAACATAATATGAAATTAAGAAAAAAATGTGCAGAATTTATTTTTACATTGGCCATGAAAAAAAAATATTAGAAACAACCTGTGCGAGACTTTCACACTGAAATCTTTGAGATTATTTGATTATAATATATTAGGTGGCTGCCATTAATAAAAGTAAGAAGCTACCTATTGAAGTCGTCCGTAGGGAAGCAATTCCGGAAAAATTCGGTATATTTTCACCGACCATGACCCACAAGACTCCAAAATCACCCTCCGTTCAAATGTTGATATATATATATATATATATCTGATTTTTGTCATGCAATAGCACTCGTATTTATGTACAGATTTGTATGTGACTGAGAATGTGTATAGGACATACCAAGGTCTCGATTGAGTTCGTTGGCCAGCTTCATCCGCAATCTGCTTTCAAATTGGTGGCCACATAAAGATTTCAAATTAAAAAAGATGTACAAAAAAAAGAGAAATCCCAAAAGTTAAGTGTTTCGCTTCAATACGAGGATTCCGAGGCAATTTTTGTTTTGACGCTATCTTAAAATTTTGAAATTTTGTCAAATGAATTCAATTGAATTATCAATGTATTTTAAATTGACTGACAATTGACTTTCAATTGGCTGACATATGAGTGTTAGTGAACATGGTTTCTGGCAAATTTTCTTTCATTCGTCAAACTATTCTTCCAACTCTCATATGCTTAAAATTATATATTCTTATCCTCCAGCATTAAAATATCTCTACACTTGGCGATACTTGGCGAAATATCACCATATAAATTTTGAATTAACTGCAGTTTTTAATGAAACAATGTAGTTTAAAAAAATGCGAGTGTACTCTGCCAAAATTCTGCTCAAAAACCTTTCATATGGTACTTCATGTATGGTTGTGTGTTTTGTTTGTGCATAAAAAAATATATTGACATAAGAAATAATATGCATGAGGGCACAATAACATTATAAAGTTTTATTCATTTAAATATGTCAATTTTAAAGGTACCTGATCTCTTAATCAGATGGTGGGTGGAATTTGTTGAGACAAATTCGGTTGCACTGGAATTGGTGGATACAGCACTGGCAGCAAACACTGGGAAGTGTAGGTGGGCAAGACGCCATGACCATACCCTTTTTTATATAAATTAAATGCAATAAAATAATATATAATAAATGAAAAACGACAACTAAATAAGTGCAAAGTGTTGAAGAGAAATATGCATGGCTCAGTTATAATATTTATTTAAAATTTTTATCCTTTAATTTCCCTTCTAATTGCTGCCCATTCCAACATAACCCTTTTGCTGGGACAAGTTGATCAAAATTAAAGCTTAGAATTAAATACATAAAGGTTTCTCTGGGGTTGGCTAATAGAATAAATTAATTTATTCAGAAAATAATAAAAAAAGGAATCCATAGAGATTAAATTTTGGATATGTTCCCCCCATTGCATTGTGTAATTTCGAAGTAGCCCATTACCCTTTTTGAGAATGATCATTCTTGCCCTTAGCTGACTTTTAAAATGGAAATCTAAATAAACAAACACATACTAGATAATTTAAATGAGAAGACTCCAAATAATTAACACTATTATTTATTTACAATATTTACAGTTATTTCAAGAAAAAAAAAAGATTTATTAGAACACATCTGATTTAATTTCCTAACAAAATTTCTCCTATAATATTGGCATTAACACTTTGATCCTTGCAAAGGATACTTATATTTGTTTGTATTTATATTTAAATTGATCTTTGACAACATTATTTGTTTACAATTAAAATACTGACTTCCATTTGTGACTAAGGTCACACTACCAGCTTCTCTTATAATATTTTGATAAAATCAAATAAACTGGGGCATTACTTAGGACAGAGTCATATTTACCTCTACACATTGATTGAAGAAGGTTTCTCTTTGTATCAGAGCACTCTTTCCGCTAACTAAATAGCACTGCACTTATTGAAAATGTTCATTTCACAAAACTTAGCTTAACTTCCCCACTCTCCATATATGTTGTTCGGGTTCGTTGCTTTCTTACCATCAGAATTGCCACTCACTCTATTTTCTTCTTTCGGACCGCACAAAATTCATCGCGTCATTTTATTTCACCTCTTCCTTTCGCTTCTGAGATCGATGTGTGTTCTGTTTTCATTCTTTTTCACAACTCCTTTTTCATCACCACGGTGGGCCGTACTTCGTTCTGCCCAAAATTTGCATGACAGTGCTTTAAGCCCATCCTTCTTTTTTTTCATTGGGTAGTTGATCTCCCGTTTTAACTGAAATTTGCATAACAGAGGGTCAGTTTCACCTCCTCCTTACCAACCCCAACCAATGGCTATGCATCAGTTGTTTCTGTAGCGTGTTGTTTTCTTTCTCGGAACTACGTGTGTGTTCTTTGATATTATCTCCCAGACCAACTTAAATCAAAGTTCTTCTTATTTGACTTTTATGGCTTAAAATTGTCGCCAGCGAGTCTCTGGTCATAAATTTGCCATCCTAAATCTTTCAACTGAGGCGACTTATGGGAAAGTCCCGATAATGTACTTTCCTTACATTATCTTTCCCCCCGTACTAAAAGAAAGAAAACGTCCAGTTTTCTTTAGCATTGCATTTCCAAGAAGTCCATCACCCTTGTAGATAATCTATAGATCACATAGATGATCTCAGTCCACGTTCATCTATACAGAATCATATTGTAGACTAAAGTTCATGCAGAGGAAAATGTTCATTTGTAAATTACTTGTGTGACTTTAATAAAGAACAGTTCATATATGTACACATTTCCTAAGTATTCCCAAACAATTTAGAGATAAAATATTATCATTAGTACAAAAAATTTAAATTTTGTGGTTAAATATAACCGGTGTGTCTAAGATAGAGCACTCACCAAATCCAAAATATCTAAATAGCCAAACAGACCATACAAAACAAAAGATATAATACACTGTGATATGTAAGGATCAGTATTCAACTTTACAATGATTCTTGATAATTATTTTTAACACAATAGATGCATCATACAATATATAAAACCCAATTCAGGCAAAATCTTACAATTACACATACATAACTGAATATGTAAGATACCTGAGGGAAAAATTATGATAATGAGTATACATTCAAAATATGTATATATATATACATATTTATATAGAGCAATAAAAGTTTTTGTCTAGCTCTACCTCTCTATACTTTGTTGAGAAAAAAAAAATCCTATAGATACACGTGATTTGGATAAAATATACATATGAGTATATCAACAATATACCAATAGAGCAAAGAGTTTAATCCAATATAAAACTGTACATCCACATTCTCAGATTTTCTTTTTTTTTCTTCAAATTATTTAATTATATCTAGTGCTACTAAAATTGAAACCAAAATTAGGCCAAAACAAACCAAAAGGAACAAATGTATATCTATACATATATATATATACATATATACATATACTATATATATAATAGCAATACTCTTCTGAGTTCGATGAAATGGCATGTCTTCAACTTTACAATATTTACACATATTAATGAATGAATTCAGCACTATATCTAATTAATAAATGCAAACAGACAAATATTTTAGATGGACACAAAAACAGTCCTAGCAATCTGAAAACATGACACATTCATGATGTTGTAACTTTATGATATTCATCTACTACTTGACCCAATTTTATGGATTAATTCAGTTACCATTTGTATTGTCCATTCATATGATTGTTGTAATTTTATTATATACATACAATTCTTTCGAATTATTAAACAACAAAGAATGAATAAAAAGAAAAAAAGTGAAATTTTTCTTTAATAATTTTCCCTTCTTTCCTATTTTATTTTATTTTTATTTATTTCTCTATTTCCTTTTCTTTTTCTTTTTTTTTTTTAAACGCCTAAGCGTAAAAATTCTCATGTTAATTCTAACATGTTGAAAATAATAACTCCCCGTTCTGTCACTGTTAATTTTTTCTGTCCGACAGAAAGAAGAAAAAAAAAAACTTCTACTCAATGATAAGAATCGGAAAGCTGCGTGACCTCGGGTCATACTCTCACCCCGTTTCTGTCAATCATGTAGCCCTACTGAACAGGTGATTCATTCCTTCCTCGTACACCTGAAAATGCTGGCCTAATCCCATACCACGACCGGTTCAACACCTAAATGCTTCTTTACCTGGGATAATGCGTTTCTAACACGCCCCCTGAACGCACCCCCTTTTTTTTTCAACCCTGCAGGTGAATAGCGTTTGCGATCCTTCCGTATGCATAACACCTCAACTCACCTCAGATCTACCTTCCTGATTTGCCCCGTCACATGGAGTATGGCTGCGAATTATGATGTAAGTTTACGAGTTATTATTCTCATTATTTATTTATTTAATGATATTTATATCTATATATATAATTTTTTGATATATATTAAAAGCTTAATTATTAAAACTGACTATAAGCCAATTGTTTAAACTAACCCTTCGTCTTGACCCGTAAATTGAGATCACCAAATAACATGCACGTGGTCTTTCATGCAATTCAATATTAAGACAAAAATCCATTTCCCGTTAAATATGTTACCAAATTACCATCTTTATATAAAACAAATATCCTTGAAAGTTTATTATCATCTAATCACGGCCTTATAATTACAAACACTTAGCGAGAAGGAGGAAAAAAAAATGACTTCAAGCCTACAAGATCGTGTGAACTAAGTCATCTCCACGCTAAATGATTATTAAATGGTATATGTCCACTACCGGAATGCCAAACATTTATTTCCTAAAATCCGTTATCGAATTAATTTCATAAATATGCATATGGGAATCTTATCAATTTCGGTTCCCCTTTAGATGAGCAGCCCACGTTGAAATGCATAGTACTTAAAAGCCTCTGCATCACTGACAACTTTTAAGATTATCTCCAAATGCTCATTTAAAAAAAAAGTTTGAATATATTAAAACCGATAAAATTTATTTATTTATTTATTAATCATTATAATAATTATTAATATTATTATTATTTTTTTTTTGTATTATTATTTCTGTTATGTATTTATTTATTTATTTATTTTTTTTTTTTTACTACCTATCTACTTATTAAGAAATAATATCTTAGAACATTTAACCTAACTTAAATGGAAAAAAAAACTTTTATTTATTTATTTATTTATTATTATTGTTTTTAATTACATATTAATTGCCCGCCACCAATTACTGCAGTTAAGAAAATTTTGCCCGCAAAAATTTCCAATTAGTGTTGGAACTTAATATGCAATTAGCATCCTAGTAATTAAAAAATTTTACACAGCTGGAATTATATGTATATATACTTTATTATTCATTATTATTAATTTTTATTTTTTTTTAAACTCAGCTTAACGAATTAGTTAATGAGATTAAATGTTAAATCCAAATTGTTTAGTTAAATTAAAAAAAAACATAATGTAACTTAATTAATTAATTAATTAATTTTTTTTTTTAAACGGCTTGGCTTTACCATGCAAATGTGAATGAAATGATCTTTTGACCTATTCATTTCCCAATTTCATGCAGTCTTTTGAAAAGTGAGCCTTAATTTATAGAAACAAGAAAATAAATTCTGTCATTATTATCATTATCACTTAATTAATTAACTGAATTATTTCCTTTCGTCTTATTATTATTATTATTATTATTATTATTATTATTATTTTATCGTTCTCTAAGAGTTTAAAATCGTTATCTAAATTTTCCAAAAAAAAAAAAAAAACACGAAATTAAAACAAAATGATACCCTGAAAAACGAATGTTCGATATTTGTTTATCTGTTTACTGATTTCGTTTTTTTTCCTTTTTATGATGTGGCCCCTGCCAACCTGACCAAGCGGACGAGCTAGGAACCAACTGCTACCGTTTCACGCCCCTGGAGGAAACAGAAATTAACGTCCAGAATGTATCAGTGTCAACAGGAAAAGACCGGGGGACGCATACGGAAAACTCCCCCCCGGTGTGTGTGTGTGCAATTTATTTATTTATTTATTTATTTTTTTTTGGTGTAATATGGAAAAAATTGGTGTGTGTCCGGGACGCCTGGATTTTCCCCCAAGGAATAGACACACACCCAAAGAGTGCACCCTCGCGAAGAAGACATCAACCGAGTAAGTGATACCCTCATTTATCTATTTTTATTTATTTATTTTTATCTTTACTGACCCTCCCTTCCGCGAAGTTGTCAGCAATGCTTGTTGACATGGCAACTGGGGATGTTTGTTGATAAACAAATCCCCACTCCGCGCCTACCTGGTACGCCACCAAAATCTTTCACACCGCCTCAGAGATTTTATTGCCCTGCGTAACCTAGCCTAGGGATTTATTATTACTTACTTGCTTATTTGTCTTTATCCAAATATTTATTCAATTGATTATGTGATTTTCTTTGTTTTTTTATTATTGTTTGTGATACCTTGGGTCGCTTTTACTATGAAATTATTTCTTATCAAAATTTGAAAAATGTGCCAGGGATATCTTATTTTATGTTATTTTATTTTACTTATTTATTTATTTTTTTTTCAACCCTAGTTGAGTATGCCATCGCTGTTTTGAGAATATTTAAATTTGACAGTTAGTAGAATTCTGCAAACCGCAACTAAAATTTTTACATAAACTGTTTAAGCTATTAGTCTTTCTGTAACAGTAACATCTTACTACCCCTTTTTAATGGTATTTTATTCCCACTATTCTTCCTCTGATGAGCTTGACTCCTCTGTTTTGCACCTGTCAGCATGCTTTGGTGCCCAGAGTCTGTCAATGTGTCTTTTTATAGTTCCTTTACTTTCTTCCGTTACATCTTGTAAAATGTAATTGTTATTTCGCACTTTTCGAACCACCTTAAATGGGCCTTCAAATTTTTTTTTATAAAACAGTAGGGTTAATGGACTTAAGGTAAACTTGTTGTCCTAGTTCAAGTGTTGTAATTTTATCAAGGTCTTCCTCTTTCACATATTCGGCCATCATTTTCTCCTGCTGTGCCAACGCTTGCAGTCTAACCTCCTGCATGTGGTCCATTCGGTTTTTGACATATGTCTGAGTGTGAATTTGTTCTGTTGGCATGTGTGCAGTAAAAGGAGTGCGTAAATTTCTTCCAAAAAAAAGGAAGGCGGGTGAAAATCCCGTCGCTCTGTGCTTCGCCATATTGTATTGGAGTTTGAAAAACTCTAGGCGAATGTCCCATTGTAAGGAACTTTGTGCATGGCTGTCAGTGATCCTTTCAGTATTCGATTCACGACTTCTATCAGGCCATTTCCTTGGGCTCTGTAAACTGAACTGAAGCGAATTTCAATGTTTAGAGCACGCATGTACTCTTTGAATACCGCTCCCCTAAAATATGGCCCATTATCTAATTTTAACTGTTTTGGCAATCCAAAATAACTGAAGTATTTATTAAAGACATTGAGAATAGTCTGGGACTCGACATTGCGAATAGGTATGGCTTCTAGGAATCTTGAAGTAGAATCCATAATCGTGAGAATAAATTTATTCTTGCGAAGTGTAAGTGGAAGCTTTACGACGATATCCGCATGTAATACACTCCCTATCTCATGGTCCTTAACCATTTTTTGAATAGGAACTTTCATTTTTTTATGTGGCTTTGCGGTGTTACATGGTACACAATTGGCACAATAAGTTCGAATATCTGTATACATTCCGTGCCAAAATATTCTACTTTTCATGGCTTCACAGGTTTTGTCAAAACCAAAATGCGGTTTGTGCACTTCTTCCATCAAAGCAATCTTTAAAGCATCCGGCGCTATAATTAGTTCTGTTTTCTGTTTCCCCGGTTTTAAAATTAGCATCTTCTCTTCATTCAAAGTATACCTTTTGGTATTTCTGTTTTCTTTACCTTGTTCTATTTTCTGAATTATTTTGCTTAATTTCTCGTCTGAATATTGATGTTGTTTAATATTCTCATTAGATAATGCGGGATTAACGGAAAATAAATTATTGTGTAAATTTGTATCCGTAATAATATTATTTATATTTCGCGAAATATAGTCCGCTGGGTTGGTGTCCCCTTTAATGTGATCGAATTCATAAGAGAAATCGCTGAGATTTATCACCCATCTTTTAACCAAATCGGACTGATTCTCTAGATGTAAATTTTCCGTGAGAGCCTTGGAATCGGTGAGAATCTTGAAGTGTCTGCCTTCCAACATAGTTCTGAAGTGTAACACCGCTTCATGAACCGCTAATAATTCGAATTTCAAGCTCGGGTAATTCTTTTCCGGTTCCCGTAATTTTCTCCCAAAAAATTCAATAGGTTGTAATTTTCCTTCAATTTCCTGCGCCAGTACCGCTGAAATTGCAATTTTTGAGCCGTCTGTGATTAAAGTAAATTGTTTGGTGTAATCAGGAGGATGTAATGTTGGGTTGTTTATAATTTCATCTTGGATTTTCTTAAAGGCCATTTCAGTATTTTCATCCCATTTAAATTTAATTTTATCTTTAGCAAGATTAACTAATGGGTTTACTATTTCCGCATATTTTGGAATGAGTGTTCTAAAGTAGTTAGCCAAACCTAAGAGTGACCTTACTCCTTTTTTTGTTTTAGGTCTTACTAAACTTTTAATTTTATCTATATTCCTTGTGGATGGTGAATAGCCGTGCTTGTGAATTTGAAAACCAAGAAATTCTATTTTATCTTTACATATTTGCATCTTGGATGGCTCAATTGTTAGATTATGTTGGATTAGCGCCTGTAACACTTCTTCCAAAATTCTCAATAATTCTGATATAGTGTCAGCCCCTATTAAAACATCATCAATAAAGTAGGCTACCTGATGCTTGTTAAAATGACCCAATACCTTATTTATCAGTTCAGCGAAATAGGCGCTCGAATTGCGAGTTCCGAACGCAAGTCTCAGAGGTCGAAATTTACCATTTTCTGTAATAAACGATAGTTTTTGGCTATCTTCAGGTCGTAAATTAATTTGGAAGAAAGCACTGTGTAAGTCAAGTACTATATAGTACTTCTTCCCACTAATATTCTGTAAAATTTCTTTAATATCTGGAATCGGATAGGAATATGGCTCTAAAATCTAATTTAGCAGCCGGTAATCTACCGCCATTCGAAATTTTGGATTGTTTTTGTTATCCGCTTTTTTTCTTACAAAAATGACAGGAAATGCGTAATTAGAGTCCGATTCCTCGATGATTTTCGCTTCTAATAATTTTCTTATCTCTGTCTTTGCATATTGCTTCACTGCTTGTGGCACTTTATATGGTTTTGTTTGAATGGGATAGTCGTGGTTAAGTGTAAACTTTGGTGTCACCAGTGAGCATTGACCTAAAGTTTGATAGGATTTCGAAAACGCGTGTACATGCTTTAAAAGAATTTGTTTGAACGAATCCTGTACATCCGATGGTAAATGATTAAGATCAAAATCTTCCTCATTTATCTCTGCCTCTCTTAATTTATGTACATCTTTCAAATTTAATGCATTGACCTCAAAAATTCTCCCTTGCTCAATATTGTCTATAGATTTATCTTGTTTGTATTCCAAATTAGTGAAAATTTGCCCGATGTTCATACCTGTTTCTAAATGTATCTTGTCATTAGTAATATTTTTAATTAAAATATTTATTTTTCTGTTCCTTGGGGTGTCATGGATAGATCTTTCATAGAAAATTTTATTTTTGTGCTGTATTGGTTCTAGGATAAATGTTTGATTTTCCTCTAATTTTATGGGGCATTCTAATTTTACAAATTTTTCCTCCCCTGGGTTTATAATATTATGGCCTACCGTTTTTGCAAACATTTTCCCCTTTGTAGGTTTTCTGTATTTTTTAGTCCTTGTGTTTTGTTCTGTAATTAATGTATTTACTTCCCCAGTGTCCTCCGAATCTTTGATGTTTAATGCCATTTTTCTTCCTTTGAATTTAAGATACTTCTCTTCAAAATCTAGAACCATTTGATTTTCTTTTAAGAAATCGTACCCTAGTAATAATTGATATTTGCGGCCAAAATCTTTATTTGTAACATAAAAAGTTCCTTTTACAAAAGTGTCCTGTAATTTAAATGACATTCTAATGCACTGTTTGAATGTAATCAGTGAATTTGTAAGTGTTTGAATCTTAATTTGATTTCCCAAATATTTAAATTTTATATTTGCTTGTTTTAAATTTTCAAACAAAAGCGGTGAGATCAAGCTCACCTGTGCGCCTGAGTCACAAAGGCTGTTAATTACAATATCTTTAATTTTAAATTTAATTAGAGGAAGTTCATTTGTATCGTTCTGTACACTTGCAATAGTTTTATCCCTTAAAGTATGCCCGCTATCGTGAGACTTGCTCGGGTCTTCTTTATCTGTATTTACCAGTCTCGTATTTAGTTTTCCGCATCCTTATCTTTGTTCTGCTTGTATCTTTTATAATTGCCCCTCTGAAATTTACCCCTTTGATTACTATCCTTGTTACTGTTCGTATGATTTTCTCTGTTTTCCCTAGAGTCCGTATATTTATTGCGATAGTTATTCCTCTGTGCACCTCTATAATTTCCTCTCTGTTGAGTGTAATACCCCTGTGCATCATAATTATTAAAGTCAGGTTGATAATAAGTATACGGCGTGTTGTAATGTTGTTGTGGTGGGGGTGGAAAAGGTTGAGCATTTGGTACATGATTATAGTAAATATTACCCTCCGGAAATGCATTGTGAGAATCGTGTCTTTCATACTGGTTATAATTCTTGTAATTTGCTCTGTAATTACCCCTATTGTTTACAAATCTATGCCTATAATTCTGGTTGTTGTTTTTATTAACTTTATTATACCAACAACTATCCTCATTGTGTGACCCCTTCTTGCATATATTACAAAATTTTTCGACTTCCTCTCTTTTTTCGATTGTTCCCAATTTTATGTTATTTATTTCTTTTGATAAATTATTAATCTGCTCCGCCGTTTCTACATTTAATTTCAATAACTTCTCAAAAAGTTGCGATTCATTGTTAGCTGTTATAGTATTTACCTGTTCTGCCCCTATATTATTGTACGCCTCTTCTAATTTAATTGCTGTTTTGCAAGCATCCTCAAAATTATCGGGAAAGGTTTTCCTTAAATCCATACTTAAATCCGGTCTAATCGCATCCAAAAATCGTGTCAATCTTACTAAGTCCAAAAATTTCCCGTTTCCGTTCGGATCAACTTCTGTATGGCTTTTCTCTATATAAAGAGACGCTGCGTTTTTGAATTCGCTAATAAAACTTGTTAAGTCTTGTCCCGGTTTCTGTTTCAGATTAAAAAACTCAGCCTGTACCTGCGTAAATGATTTCTTGATTTTAAATAAATCCAACAATTTCTTTTTGAATTCGTTGTAGTTTTTCTCTTCTATAAGCGATTTATTTTGTGAGAGTTTCTCTCTCGCAGTACCCGACAATTTTGCTTTCAAAATTGTAAGCTTCGCATCGTCTTTTAATATTTGTTTAGTTAAGTCCTCAAATTGTCTGAGAAGATACTCGCAATCACTTAACTTTTTCCCATCGAAATTCGGGATTAGAGAAATTATTGTGTCCACTGATGGATCTGCCATCGTGTTACTCGAATCAATTTGCTTTTGTTTATTTAACTTTTTTATATGCCCTCGCGTTAATACGCCAGAAAAACTCGAGTTCAAGCTATTTCTATGATTTCTACGATTCTTTTTTTTGCATTCAGCTTTTTGATAATTAAAATTTATTTAGATACTGAATTCTAAATCTAACTTTAAAAATGCATGGAAATTCTTACCCCTAAAAATATTATTAAGCCAAGTGTAAACATTTGCAAAATTTTCAAAGATATCAAAATATAAATGCATTATACAATAAAGTATACAGTATCAAAATATATATGCATTAACAATCTACTAATACACTATTTTATCTGCTACATAAATCCTTATCTTTTTATTCTTTTATTATTCATATCATTTTACGATATCATTTGATTTTTTTTTTTATGATTTACTTTCTTAGCACAATGTTTCAGTATACTGTTAAAGATCAAATGCAAAGTTCATATAAGAGTAACATAAAATATACATACAATTACGAATATACTGATTTTTCTAAGTTGAATATTGATATTTACGAAATCACCGACTTGCTGGTAGTGGAGCCTTTTAGAGGAAGTCAAACAAACCATCAAAATAAAAAAATCTCCATTTAATCTTCCAATAACTTATCATTAAAATAAAAGAGTTGAAATTATTCTAATTAACAGTTTCATAATTATTATTTTGCAATATACTATATAGATTGTAAATTTCCACAATTTGAATATAAAATTTTAAATTGATTACTTTTAACATGAGCCTGTATTTTAGAATACATTAAAGGTATTTAACTTAATGTTTGACAATAACCCAGTTGCAATTTTTTAATCATTAAAATTGAAAACTCAATTAACAATAATTAAGAACTGGACGGCACCAGTGAATTTTATAGGAATTGCAGATGTTGAAGAGAAATATGCATGGCTCAGTTATAATATTTATTTAAAATTTTTATCCTTTAATTTCCCTTCTAATTGCTGCCCATTCCAACATAACCCTTTTGCTGGGACAAGTTGATCAAAATTAAAGCTTAGAATTAAATACATAAAGGTTTCTCTGGGGTTGGCTAATAGAATAAATTAATTTATTCAGAAAATAATAAAAAAAGGAATCCATAGAGATTACATTTTGGATATGTTCCCCCCATTGCATTGTGTAATTTCGAAGTAGCCCATTACCCTTTTTGAGAATGATCATTCTTGCCCTTAGCTGACTTTTAAAATGGAAATCTAAATAAACAAACACATACTAGATAATTTAAATGAGAAGACTCCAAATAATTAACACTATTATTTATTTACAATATTTACAGTTATTTCAAGAAAAAAAAAAGATTTATCAGAACACATCTGATTTAATTTTCTAACAAAATTTCTCCTATAATATTGGCATTAACACTTTGATCCTTGCAAAGGATACTTATATTTGTTTGTATTTATATTTAAATTGATCTTTGACAACATTATTTGTTTACAATTAAAATACTGACTTCCATTTGTGACTAAGGTCACACTACCAGCTTCTCTTATAATATTTTGATAAAATCAAATAAACTGGGGCTTTCCTTAGGACAGAGTCATATTTACCTCTACACATTGATTGAAGAAGGTTTCTCTTTGTATCAGAGCACTCTTTCCGCTAACTAAATAGCACTGCACTTATTGAAAATGTTCATTTCACAAAACTTAGCTTAACTTCCCCACTCTCCATATATGTTGTTCGGGTTCGTTGCTTTCTTACCATCAGAATTGCCACTCACTCTATTTTCCTCTTTCGGACCGCACAAAATTCATCGCGTCATTTTATTTCACCTCTTCCTGTCGCTTCTGAGATCGATGTGTGTTCTGTTTTCATTCTTTTTCACAACTCCTTTTTCATCACCACGGTGGGCCGTACTTCGTTCTGCCCAAAATTTGCATGACAGTGCTTTAAGCCCATCCTTCTTTTTTTTCATTGGGTAGTTGATCTCCCGTTTTAACTGAAATTTGCATAACAGAGGGTCAGTTTCACCTCCTCCTTACCAACCCCAACCAATGGCTATGCATCAGTTGTTTCTGTAGCGTGTTGTTTTCTTTCTCGGAACTACGTGTGTGTTCTTTGATATTATCTCCCAGACCAACTTAAATCAAAGTTCTTCTTATTTGACTTTTATGGCTTAAAATTGTCGCCAGCGAGTCTCTGGTCATAAATTTGCCATCCTAAATCTTTCAACTGAGGCGACTTATGGGAAAGTCCCGATAATGTACTTTCCTTACATTACAAAGTAAAGTAAAAATGGATTTATTTCTATATACAAATTACATAATAAATGCCAAAAGGAATAAAATCAAAATAAAATTAGATATTTTTTCAAATGTCGAGATCTACAAAAATTCAATTTCCATGTTCTGAGCAATATAATTTTTTTCACAGTAGTAATAAAATAAGTCTTAGTTGATAAAATATTCTAATTTCCATGTTCTGAGCAATATAATTTTTTTCTCAATTGTAATAAAATGAGTCATAATTAATAAATTATTCTAATTTCCATACGGGGGTGAGGTGTACATAATATTTAATAAAAACATTCTGTATTATTTAATGAAAATTACAGAAATCTGAACAGTAAACATATCTACCGAATAAAATATATCCCCTCTAAAAAATTCCTTTAAATTCCCTTTTAACTTTAAAAAGGGCCTTTGAAGATTCTTGAATACAATCTCAAAAACTTTTCAAAGGTTTTAGAATATGCATCCGTGATTTATAGAGATATGCAATTTATTCCTTTATAACTGTAAACGGTTTAAAAATATAATATAATGTAAAATATTCTCTAAAATATGCTTAATCTGCTTCATATATATAATACACAAATTTCACATTTTTACATTTTTGCTCAGATACAAAGAATTAGAGGATGGATGTATAAATATCAACGTATAGGTAACCAGTTCCATACGCACACTGTAAAAAAAAAGACAGGCGTTTGTTAATCTTGAAAATATAATATAACCACCTAGGAAAACATGCAATAATCTCTTTTGAGTTAATAACGATTTCGAAAAACGTTCTTTATCCTTAGAAAACTGAGAAACCAATATATTTTTAAGATTTAAAGAATCATTTATCAAAACAAAGTTTCTTTTGCTACCATTGATTTTCGGAAACGTTTCTGAGTTGTTCTTAATTAGTTGCCTCAAATGGAAATTTAGGTATTTCGGATGTTGTCAATTCTCCAGTAAACATTTTCATGTTCAACAAACTTTGTTTTACAGACAAACATGATAAATTAACAGCATTAACATTAACATTAAAATTAATATTATTTTGTTGTTACTGTTGCATGTATAAATTCAATGACGCAGCTGAAAATGTGTAACTGAGAACTAATAGCATCCTAAAAACCAATATTCCGGTTTGAGAAAACTGATTAATACACTATAAAAACTACTGGAAAACCTTTCCGAAAATCAGTGACTTTAAATAAACTTTGTTTCTTTAACGGTTCTTGAAATCGCGAACAAATATTGGTTTCTGAGGTTTCTAATGATAACGAATGCTTTCCGGAATCATGGATAACTAGAAAAAGGTTACTGTATATTATCGTTCGTATTTATGTTATATTTTCGTTGATTATGAAATACCAGCGGGGAAAACTGAACTACGCTCGGTTAAAATTAGCTTTGCGTTCAACTCGATGATAGTTCAGAGCGGTCTGCATTGTACAGTAGGAAGCTCGAAATTTGGACACAAACTTCAATCGTTTCGTAGACTTCTAAGATATTCACAGATCACAAGATTCACTGTCCATTTCGACGGAATCACTTTCTTATAGATGTGTGGGATTAGGTGCGAGAATGTTCTATATACCCTGATTGGTTGAATTCTGTTTTTGAGAACGTTCTATGGACTTTGATTGGTTAAATCATTATATCGGCTCCTATTGAGAATTTCTAGAAAATTCCTTTAGATTCTGAAAGCAGATTTTTTTGCCAAATGGCGCCAAAATTTGGCGAAAAATCCCAAACTTGGCAATATTTTTTCATTTGGCGCCAAGCATATGTTTTCTCATTGGTGAAAATCGATTGTCTCGTCAAATCTCGCCAACATTTCGCAAAATTTGGCGAAATGTTGCCAATTTTGTGACTTCGTTTACTATCAACTGTTCAACAACTTAATAACTGTTTCACCTTCATTCCTATTGAAATGTATTGATCCTTAGGGAATAGTGACCCTAAAATGACCTACTAATCGAATTTTCTCGAACATGTGACATAGCCCAGTGGTCTTCATTTACCTCAATTTAGTTAAAATAGTTACAGACGTTTTTTAGATAAGATTTGCATACACACACACAAGATTTGTTCGTATTATAATACCAGCGGGGAAGACAGAGCTATGTTCGGTTAAAATTAGCTTTGTGTATAACTCAATGGAACAATTAATTTTCTGCACAGCATATAATAATCAGTTCTATGTATCCAGATCGGTTGAACTCTGTTTTAGAGAACGTACGATAGACGCTGATTGGTTGAATCATGTATCTCGGCTCCGATTGGGGATTTGTAGAAAAGTCTTTCAGATTCTAAAAGCAATTTTTTCGCCAGATGTCACCGAAATTTGACGAAAATGTGCAAACTTGGCGCATTCTTTCATTTGGTGCCAAGGAGGCGTTTTAGCATTGCTAATCTTGAAAATCAATTTTCCCACCAAGTCTCGCTAATGTTGCGAATATCGCCAAATTTGGCGATATTTGGCGAAATGTTGCTAACTTTACGACTTTGTTTACTGCCAACTGTTTTACAACATATAACTGTTTCAATTTTCATGCATTCACATTGAAATGCATTGACCCGTAGTGACCCCAAAACGATTCACTAATCGAATTTTCTCGAACATGTGACCTGACCCAATGGTCTTCCCGTATCCCAAAACGGTTCGATACAAAATTTGGTCAAAATCGTAAGAACCGTTTTTTAGGTAAAATTATCTTGACCAGTAGTGACCTCAAAATAACCCAAAAAAATCGAAATTTCTCGACCGTGTGACCTAGCCCAAATGTCTTCTCGTAATCCAGAATGGTAGGATACAAAAATTTAGTCAAAATTGATAGAGCCGTTTTTCAGATATATTAGCTTGACCCTGACTTGTTTTGATCCAAAATGACCCAGTAATAAAATTTTCTCGAACATGTGACCTAGCCAAATGGTCTTTTGGTACCCCAAAACGGTAGAATACAAAATTTAGCCAAAATCGTTAGAGCCGTGTTTTAGATATATTGATATATTAGCTTGATCCTGACCTGTTTTGATCCAAAATGACCCACTAATCAAATTTTCTGGAACATGTGACCTAGCCCAATGGTTCTTCTGGTACCTCAAAACGGTAGGCCAAAATCGTTCGAGCCGTTTTTAAGATAAAATTTGCATATATATACACATACACACAAAATTTGCTCGTATTATAATACATAAGATTATTTGTCTTTTTTTAGAGTGCATATACTATAATCGAACTGCTATAAAATTCATTCTTCCGACAAAAACACATTTGATTGTTCTCTGAACTATGAATAAATACGCGTTCAATGTGTCTTTATGCTATGAATACTGAATATGATTTGTATTAATCAAATGAAATTATACTTTCACGAACAGTGTGGAACAAAAACAAAGGAAGGCTTAATACATAATGCATTTCAATCTGAAATCGTTATGCTCATATCTGAATTTTGCAAGCTTCTGTATAAAGAGCAATTTAAGAAATGTAAATTTTTGTTGGGAAAAAAGGTGAAAATAGATTTTGAAACTAGTACATGTTGTTGTGTGTAAAAATGCATTGACTAAGCTCTGAAAAAAAAAGAGAAAAACTAAAGATGAGAAGTTTTTTGAAAAATGAAATCTTTAAAAAAGTAAAAGCTTATTTAATATTTTTAAAGGTTAATAAAATTTTATTAAATAATAATGTAATAAAGAACTACACATAAATGTTTAAAATTTTTAATTTTTTAAAAATATATTTATTATTATTATTTTTATTGATGAAGAAAAAGTTATGTATATTTGGGCATTTTTTGCAACAATTATTTTAATTTGCATGATTATTTATTAACTTGTAGATCACAACAACGTTGTTCTCTGAACTATGCCCAGAAAAATAAACTAATATTAAAGAAAAAACTCGTTTTTGAAAGCAAATGATTTAATTAAAAGTAGAGTTGTTTGTTTGCTCTCATTTTCTACAAATCGTAACAATTTATAAAAGAAATTCATAATTGTAAGAAGTTTAGCTTTTATATATGACTATTATTGAGATATACCGCAAGTATAGGGGTGTTCAATACTTTGATGAAGATTATACAAATTTACAAAATATAAAATTAATGATTTGGTATGATATTTAGAAAAAATTATAATTATCATGCTTGAAAATAATACTAGATTAGTGTGCTGTTATCGAAGTTAATTAGAAAACGAAATTGGCCTAGTTTTAAGTGTGGTTTACCGAATCATATTGTTAAAAGCTAGATGACATATGAGGCTTATAACTTGGATTATTGTTAAATATTAAATACATATTTTTCTTCTTTTATTTCTTGAATAAATTAAATTAAAGAAAATTGACTAATATGATACATAGAAAACTCCAATCATTTATTAGTAATTACTTATTAGATTGCTGATTTTTACTGAAGTAATTATAAAATAAATGTGCCTAGTTTTAATAATGGTTTATCAAATTATATTGTTGGAAGTCATGTGATTTATGTTGCTTATAACTTGATTATTTTTAAATTTTAAATAAATCTTTTTCTTCCTTGAATATTTTTGGAATAAATTAAATTGAAGAAAATTTACGAATATGAAGCATAGGAAACTTCAGTAACACATTAGTTTTTCATATAATTTATTATATGTACAAGGAGATATTTTCAAAAAATATTCTTTATACATTATACTAGCAAGCTTCGCCTGTATGCTGGTCGGTTTATCCAAACGAAACGTGAACGAAATATATCGGTGAATAACCTTGTATTTTAAAGCAATATGGTCCTTTGCCTGGAATGTCCCTCCACCTTGCTGAAAACTATACGAATCTCTAATGCGCTATTATATTTTTTAATGTGTCAGACAAACTTTAGGCTGTTAAGGATCAACTTTTTTATTTGATTATTTACAGTAGGAGTTTGTAAAGAACGATAGAACAATATGCAATGTACTAAAACTATCCTAAAAAAGCATCTAGCTAACAATGCAAGTAGCATCAAAATCCGTCCTGTAGAACTTTTTAAAAAGGCTAATGTTTCATAATCGGGTTCACCTGATTATAGAATTTCCCCCCATAATTTTATAAATAAGCCACGTAGAACGATATGCAATACCCTAAAACGTTTTCTGAAATAATATCTAGCTAACAGTGCAAATGTCATTCAAATCCGTCCAGTAGAGCTTTTTAAAATGGCTAATCTTTCATAATCGGGTTCACCTGATTAAAGAATTTTCCCCCATAATTTTATAATTAAGCAACCTAAAACAATATGCAATATACTAAAACCTTCCCTGAAAAATTATCCAACTAACACTGCAAGCCCTATCAAAATCCAATCAGCAGAATTCAAGTTCTAAGCAGCCGGGAATCATTTCCATTTGCATTTTATCTATACACTGGCCTCCAAAAGTTAAGGTACAACATGTTTTTCGAAGCTCACCAGACAAAAAATGGCAGTCAGATTAAACTTCATAGTTTATATGAATCACAATAATAAGTTTTAAAAAAACTTACGCAAAAATTACAGCTACCACTTTTATTTTATAGAAAAGAATAGTTATTTGTGAATGAGAGAAAAATATGCAATTACGAAGCTTTCGTAATTTCGCGTGTAAGTTTTGTTGTATTCGAACTATTGTTGTCAGTTTTGTTCACAACAACCACTAGAGTCTAGAAATGTCTAGAAGAAGTCGTTTGCCCGATTCATTAAGGTGGCGGGCGGTAGGATGGATGGAAATGGGGTTGTCACAGGTACAGAAACGGTGGAATCATGGTTTGGGCAGGGATCTCACTCGGAGGCCACACTGACCTGCATGTGCTCCATGGAGGAACTGTGACTGGTGCGAGATATTGGGATGAGATTCTTGATTCATATGTGCGCCCATATGCCGGTGCTATTGGCAATGGTTTCATTCTAATGGATGATAATGCGAGACCACATTGAGCTGTGGTTGTTGAGGATTATCTTGAGGATCACGGTTTGGAGAGAATGGAATGGCCAGCTCACTCTCCAGACATGAATCCAATAGAACATCTTCGGGACTATCTTGGAAGACAGGTTACGGCTTTAAGTCCTCCTCCAAGGTCATTAAATGAGCTGGAACAAGGCTTACTCCAAGTCTGATCAGCGTTACCTATTTCGGTGTCCGACAATTTAATTGAGAGCATGGAAAGTCGATGCCGCCAATGCATTCAAGTCCGGGGTGGACTATTCCGTATTAGAACCAGTTTTTTAATGTTTCTGTCACATTTTACTGTATAATACTGCGATGTACTGATTTCTCCAAGAATGGAATTTTCCACCATGAGTGCTTTTTTGTTGTAATTTCATTTACACGTTTAACTTAAGTAAATTTCTATGTCGCATTTAATAAATAACAGTTTAGCGCACATTTCCTCCAAATTTGTTGTTTCTATATTCATTCATTTGCAAATTAAACGCAAAAAACCGGTTGTACCTTAACTTTTGGAGGCCAGTGTATATACAATAGAAAACAAGTCGGTATTTTTTATCTTAAAAGAAACTTGAAAAACGCAAAAGTATAATTCTGATTTCTACTTGATAAAAATAATAGTTCAATCTTTTAACTCTCCCCGTTCCATTTTACTAACTAAAAATTGTACCATAAGACTTTTTAAAAACATCATTTGCTTAAAACGTCATCCTGCATAAAGCGTCAGTGTCTTTCCAACCAAAGATTTAAGAAAATAGGGCTAAAGAATCCTTACTAACACACTATCCTGAAAAAGAAAAAGGAAACAGCTTCTTAATTCAACATTTTCGAGTAACGATTGCCCTTTTTAACACTTCCCCCCTTGTTTATAAATTCGGTTTGCCTGTCTGTCTGTCCATGCTCTAACTCGCATAAATATACTCGGATTGCGATGTAATTGATATATGTTATTGAGATTTATTATGGCATATTTGCTTTAATGGGGTGTGTAGCATTTATACTTCGTTTACAGGGACAATTAAAAGAATTACGTTACATTATGGTCCATGGGGAAAAATTGTTTGCGGTGAATTTTAATGATGTTAAACTATTCCAAACATAATAAAATTGATATACATCACTGAGGTGCAGTACAAGATGCTTACTGTAAAATATGGTGTGCATTGCGTTTATCGTTCAATCACAGGGACACACAAAAGAATTTGGTTACAGTACTGTGTATGAGCGATAATTGCTGAAAGAGCATTTTAAATTGTGTCATGCGTTTTTAAATGTAACTATTTTTTTTTCATATTACGGGGTGTATAAATTCTACATATCATAGACAGGGTTGCACAAAAAATTCTAGTACATTTCCGTTTATATACGGAAATTTCTGAAAGGAAATTTTTAACTGTGTTATGCGTTTCCTTAATAAACTAAATTTTTGCATTCTGTGTAGTATAAAGGGTGTTTCTACGATCATGGGACAAACTTGGAAGGATAACTTGGTACAGGATACTGTAACAAACAATTTGTACATAGGAAAGCAGAGTCGGAAATCCATTTACATTAGTCAAAAATAAAGAGCGTCTCACGCCAATTCGAAGCCGCATTTTCGTTTATAACTTTAACAGTAATGAATATATTTTAACAAAATTTGAAACAGACTCATCTTTGTATGAATCGTAAGCATATTGTAAGGATTTCGTTAAAATATCTTCACTACTGTTAAAGTTATGAAAGAAAACGGGACTTCGGATTGGAGTGAGACGCCCTGTATTTTTGACTATGTAAATGGATTTCCGACCCTGCTTTCCTATACAAAAATTGTTTGTTACATTGTCCTGTACCAACCCTTAAAATTTATACCATGATCGTAGAAATACCCTGTATATACAAATCTATGGATCATATACAAGGTTACACAAAATCTGCAGGATATTTTTCCAATTATAGATGGAAATGGGTGAAAATGGGTTTTCAAATGTGTTATGTGTTTTACAAATTGTATACTTAGCCATCATCTTTCAACTTATTAAATGGTGAAGTTTTGTTACAGTATCCTGAATGTGTTGCAAAGTGTTTCATAATCTATGCTTGATGCATGATTTTTCTTTCTGGTTTTTTCTACAAACGATAGAGGCAAAATGATGCAAGAAGCAAAAGTTTGTGATAATGAATTGAGCGAGAGCGACGAAAAACTTATTGATGAGAGACAAAAATCATCTAAATTCCAAGACATTGTAACTGCATTACACACATTAGAAGTGTTCACAACCCAATCGTAGATTTTTCATATATTTTTTACATTATTATACGCATATTAACAAATAAAAAGACTATGATTGTGTTATGAGCGCTTTACGTCGAAAAAATAAATCAAATTGATATAATTGAAATACATTAAAATTTGCTAAATCAATGTATGTCTCTCATCTTGCATAAGACATTAAAACAATCTTCAAACAAAAATCAATGAAAGAATAAATAATATATCCTAAATTCCATTAAAACATAGTCGGATATGCCAATCCCAAAACTTTCTTTTATCTGATACATGTTAGTACATCAAAATTCGCTATCACAACGCTATCTTCCGGCCGAATTTCTCCAAAAGTTTATCCAAACCTCGGCTTATGATATTGCATCTAAATATAAAATTTCGCCAAAAAATATTCATAACTTAAGCTGCCAAAAGTCGTAAAAATTGCTATCAAAGCGTCCCCTTCCGGTGGAATATTCCCATTTTTAGCTGGGACCTGACATCCATAGTCAAAAATGTATATATGAAGTTTGGTTCAGTTCTGTACATAACTTCGTACATTTTACGAGGATACAGTAAGGAAAGTGGTACAAAAATCGCTATCACAGTGCCCTCCTTTCTGGGAAATATCCCCAAATACAACTGGTACCTGCTAGCCATAGCTAAAAACATATATACGAAATTTGGTTCAATTCTATGCATAACCATAACTTAATACAATTTTCGATTATACACACACACACACACACACACGGACAGACATATATTTTGTAAAAACATGTTTTCCGAGATCTCTGGCACCTAAAACGAGTTGAAAATCGGAAGTCGAAAAAAAATTTCAATTTCAATACTTTCTTCTAATACAAATATAAGAAAGTAAAAAATTAAAAGTTATCAGAAAAAGAAAAAAAAATAGCCTAATTGGCGTGCGTGTGCACAAATCAATGCTTATCTATTCACATTCTTTTGTCTGTTGTTTCTTTGCGTTCAAATTGCTTACTCATAGATTTTTGAATGTGCAATTAGAGGCACAAAGGGCATAGGATACAATACAAAATCCATTTTAGAATTATTACCCTTTTTCAGTAAAGAAAAATAAAACATTTTCAAATTGAAAGTTTTCAATAAAGCTTTATCTAACATCATTAAGAGATATGAAATTCAGATTATTAGCTTAAACTGATTTACTTAGCTTTAGTGTAAATTTGCTGTTTAAATTGAGTTTTTACATATTTAAATTATGATTTCTCTTTTATTTTGAATTACGGGATATAAACATTTAAATTTGTTGAAAAGAAAATGCCAAATAAAGAAATTTCTGAATGTTATTTTTGAAGAATAGCTTCTTTAAACAAAATTCTCAATGATTAAATAATATTGTCACAATACAAAATTATTTTTGAAAAACGATTTTGTAAAGTAACGTACTTATTTGATTCTGTTATAGTGTTTTCAGCCATGTTTTATAAAAAAGATAAATTCAGAAAAAAATTAAAGAAATTAAAAATTTCATCAAATTGAAATTTAAGTGAATAATATTTGAATCATTCTGTAGGAATAATTTATTTGAAGCTTATCTTATTTTTCAGGGAAATTATTTCAGGGATTATTTCATATTTTGAAATAAATAAATAAAAAAAATCGTATAATATATAATATAGCAAGTGTTATTACCACGTACAAGTAACACTGCTCAGGTTATTAAGATTTATTTTTACTTAATTTTTCCTGTATATTTAAATTTCGAGTTATCAAATCAAGATATTGGCTGTGAAAACCATTCCCTTTCCCCATTTGGAAGTTTATCATTTTTCTGTGGGGCATCCGATATAGATGTTTCACGTATTTTTGAGGTTAAATGTATTTATAATAATCAGTTATCGATACAACCTTAATAGTTTCATCTACATAAGTTTTACAAATAAGGTATTGCAAATAAATTTTAAACTATTATAACTGCTAATACAAAATGCATTCAACAAACAACCAAAAAATTGCGTAATATTCTAAAATATAACAACTAGAAAAATAAATGTTATTAAACTTTTAAGTGCAATTCTTACAGTTATTTTTGTAAATTAACCTTTTGAATGGTGATTTTTTGAAAATTGAATATTTCTATTTTGAAAATTTTACGTGTTTTTACGTGCTATAAATTGTATTTATTAAATATCTAGACCCATGCGACGCTTTCGCACTGCAGTCTTTCAGGTTATTTACTTACATGTTTTTTCATTAACTTTTAGTTAACCGCAAATTTTAATCAAACTACGTATTTTAACGAAAGGTGAATCAATTATGTCAAAAGCCTTTTCAAAAACCTTTCGTTTGATACCCCATGCATCCTTCTGCGTTTTGTATGTGGATAGAAAAAGGGATGTTGACAGCAGATGGAAAAAATTAAAACATGTTTTAAGGGGTCTCATACCTTTTGAAACCTTTCTATCGCCGGTGAACAGAGATGTTGTTTCGAGTTCTCATAACCTTTTAAATACTTATTGAAATTACACAAACCTCTGTAATATATTTACACCATATTTCAGGCTTTATAAAATGTAAAAATAAACACTTATAATATAATATAATAATTTTAAAAAAATTCAGTTAATATTGCAAAATTTTTCACATGATATGTCCCAATACACACGATAACTTAACTTAGAATCAATATATGAACATAAAACTTATGCTAAAATGACCGCTATTATCTATTTTATAGAATGAATTAATATTATTGGGATAGTTAAATATCTTCTTTATTTTTTAATGACTAATTAATTATTTTTTCAATTTTTTTTTCCTATTTTTCAAATTTAATTGAACTTTTTAAATAGTTTCTGTCAATGAATTTATACATCATTAATTCATTCTATAAAATAGAGTTTAAAGGTCATTTTAGCAAAAGTTTTATGCACATATATTCATTCTAAGTTAAGTTATCGTGCGGATTGTAAAATACCCTGTGAAAAAATGTTGCAATACTAACTGAATTTTTTAAAACTATTATATTATATTATGTTTATTTTTACACTTTATAAAGCCTGAAACATGGCTTAAATATATTACAAAGGTTTATGTAATTTCACTACGTATTTAAAAATTTATGAGAACTTGAAACTACATCACTTTTTACTGGCGATGGAAAATTTTCAAAAGGTATGAGACCCCTTAATATGCCCGTACTGCACGAAACTAATGCTTTTCTGTCACATACCAAAAGCATACCATACGCTAAAGGAACCTTGAATATTTTTCTACTGTTATTATTAAAAAAAAATGTTTAAGCAATAATAATTTCAAATAACACGTATGATTTAGTAATAAGTAAAAATCAGTGAACCCGTGCGAAGAATTCGCACTTACCTGCCCCGTCTCAATCCGTTTTTCAAAGAAAGGATTGATGTCAGCTTTACGGGAGGGGATGGAAATATTGGGAGAAAAGAAAGGGGAATTTATGTTGTCAAGGGTACTCGTTGACACCCCCTTTCGCATGAATGATTGAAATACCCATAGCCGTGACGCATCTCAGTATTGTTAGTATACGCGGGGAGCGCACCCACGTCTCTCCATTCCAAAATTCCCCCCACAGAATCCCCGGGGCAAAATATCCTATCCAATACCTCATTAATCGTTGTATGCTACATATTAGTTCAATACAGTATGCAATGTCAGATGTGGGCAAAAAATCCTAATCAGTGATACCCTATTCATCGTTGTACGATAACATATTAGTTGAGAAAAAAAGGATGTTGACAATAGAAATAATACATACCAGAGGGCTCGTGCGAAGATTTCGCACTGAAATCTAATATTTTTTAGGTAACTTCTCTATTAACCCGTCGACCGCTTTTCATAACAAAAAACTACCGCCAAACTGTAAGATTAAACGCCAAAAATGCAGTCCCATTTACTTGATGTCAGAATCATGCGTGTTTGTTACGTCATCTAGTGGTTTTACATTCGACATTTGCGTGTATTTTTCATTATGTTTTACAGATTTAGTAGTTATTTTATTAATTAAAATAACCATTGTGTCCTTAAATTCTTATATTTTATTTATTTTTTTATATTCCAATGCCAACGTTCTCCCGTTTATTTGGCGATAATTTTTATGTTATGAAAAGTGGTCATCGGGATAACAGAGAAGTATCATTTTTTATCAATATATAATATTTATTAGATGCAGGTTTAAACTTCTAAAGAAAAAGCAAGGATAAAAATATCTGCTAACAACATTTAGTTGTTAGTCAAGCCGGAATATCATCTAATTTATTCCATCAAAGTTAGACTAAAAACTGATCCAAGATTGCTAAAGGCACGCGCGAGAAAAAAAATTAACAATCGTATTTTGACTGCATTAGAGGATGACGTCATCCGCTTCGGGAAAACCATGGGACTTAGAAATATAAATCTAAACATTTCAATTTCAATTTCGCTTTTTAATCATAAGCATAAAATAAACCCGTGCGGTGTTTTTTTATAATAATTGCTATGAACATCCTATAATGTGGTATTTTATTTTTTTGGCAAAAATAATTTCAGGAAAACCTTTCATTTCTTTCATGAAAACAATGCCGATTTAATTTTTTAATTTCAGCAAATTTTAATCAAAAACATGTTTTAACGAATTGTTAAGTGGGCTATGTCAGAAGCCTGTTCTAAAACCTTTCATATGGTATCTCATTCGTTGTTCTGCGTTTCATATTTTCTGAGTAAAAGGGATGTTGACAGGAGAAATAATATATAAGGATGATCATCTACTAATACATCATTCTCTAGTTGATTGGTCGTACAAAATGCATGCTACATTGTCGTCACCAGGTTTATCTCCTAGAGAAACTTCCAGCTCGTTATCGTCACTGTCGTCGGTTTAGTAGCTCGCTTTTATACCACACAGTACTTCAAGCTGATAGTCTCAGCAGCCATTACAAAATATATCGATCGATAATTGTGCTCTACATGAAGCTCAGGACATCTAATTTTAGATGAGATTGGAGACGCTTTACTGAAGAACTAAGGAGGGGATAAATTAACTGTCAACTGCCTTGAAAAGTTTTGGCTTCCACAAAAGTAGGTTTTCTGAAGAAAACAATTTGTACCAACCCACGTGGGTCAAGGACCAAGGGCATCTGCTTATTGATCTTCTCGAACTTTTTGATGTTTGATTAGGTGCTATTCCCAAAACCATACACAACCCCCTTTCCCCACTTTCAGCAAGTAGACCGTATTTAGATCCTAGTCCGTTTTTGGACCATTTCCTCTACTATATTTATCCTAGTAGTAAACAAATATTGGACACATATCGGCCCAATATTGGGACAATATTGCATTCTTTTGTATGAGATATTGTCTCAATTTTGGGGTGTTGATATTTTGCCAATATTGACAAGAAATATTTAAATAATATAATGCCAATAAAAACATTATTGGCATTTCATTGGATTTCATTTCCAATGTAAAGCCAATACTTGTGTCATATTTCATTTAATTGGAAATATTTCCAATGTAAAGCCAATATTTGTGCCATAATGGCATTTTATTGGAATATTTTCCAATATAAAGCCAATATTTGTATTATACTGGCATTTTAAAGGAAATATTTCTAATATAAAACCAATATTTGTCCAATAGTGTCATTTCATTGGAAAAATTTTCAAGTGAAGCCGAATAATGGATACGTCTCGGTGTTGTGCAATATTGGATTTACTTTAGAAATATTTGCAATGAAATGCCAAAATTACCTAAATATTGGTTTCACTGGATTTACTTTGGCTAAATATTGTATGAAAATACACAATAAATGACAACACCCCAATAGTGGTATTATATTTCATGCCAATGAATGAGGTATCGCCTAAGTATTGAGCAGTCATGTATTCATTATTGTCTTTCTACAAGGGATAAATTTATGAAATGTGTTTGTAATTAAAAAATATTCTCATCTCGGCGTTCACATAGGTAGCATAGCATCATTGTAATGTGCTCTTCAAAGATGGAGTAATTTAAAAATAAAATTATTATCCGAGAGAAAATTATGTCTTCTTCTGCAAAGATATTTTTTCTGTTTATCTATTCCACTCACAATAAAAGTTTTTCTCGTAGAAAATATTTCTTCAGAAATGAAAACCTCGTAAGAAACCTTCCCAAAAGATTATTTCAACTGATAAGAGAAAACTTCACGATTTCCGAATATTGCGAAAAATGATTTATTTGTTGCTCTGATAAGCATCAATTCACAGAATCGTAACACCCTAGAGCTTTCTGATATTTTCTAAAAAGAGGAGTATAAATAAACATAAGAGTGTTGAGATTTACAAAAATATGTAAATTTTGACTACTCTTTTACTTTCAGATATTGAAACTAGAAGATAAAATTAGAATTTTCTAGTACATATAAGTTATACAGGATGGTTTCAAAAATGAAAAAAGAAGCTTTAAATATCATTGTATTCTTTACATGATGTATCAATATTTGCAGTTTATTATTAGCTTAATTATTTTATGGGAATGCAAGTTATTTATACCGCTGCTTCGAATTAAGCAATTTTTGATAAGATGGATAAAAATATATTGGTATGAAGTAAAATAAATGGTTGTTTAATTTTTCAAAATTCAGTGATTTAAACTATATGCACATTCCCATTTGATTTTCGAACATTTAATTTAAAAAAGTTAACAATTAAATATTTCATACATTTTTTTGAAATGTCTGAGCTGTGACAACTTTTGCTGAAAATCTGGTCAAAATGGATTCCGAATTTGAAGTAGAACATTGGTTGGGATTTGGGATGTGGCAATTATGGTAAGAGAAAAGCAAGTTATCTTAGTCGAAAAACATCCACGATAAATCCACAGTATCAGTTATGTGGTGATACAGCAATCGTAAAGTATAAATGGGTAGTATTACGAGAAAAGCATGAAGACATAAAAAATCCAAGATGAATTTCTTCACTGATAGAAAAGTCAGCAAATGTCAGTACAAACATTTTATTTAATAAATAATCAACTCTACAGTCTTGATCAAAGTTTCCCAACTTCAGGCATATGCCCCACAGGAGACACTTCTAGAAGAGTTATCAAGCCCTTTCTTCCCATTTCTTTTCGTCTCTTTTGGAAGAGAAATGTTGT
This sequence comes from Maratus michaelseni, assembly GCA_963931845.1. Taxonomy (NCBI): domain Eukaryota; kingdom Metazoa; phylum Arthropoda; class Arachnida; order Araneae; family Salticidae; genus Maratus; species Maratus michaelseni. The sequence goes on from OZ007587.1 coordinate 405,517,060, forward strand.
AAATTTCAATAGAAAGTATGCATACAAATTTAATAAATAAAATTAAAAATAAATTTGTATTCAATTTTAAAATTGTTCCATTTAAAAGTGCAAATATAACTGTTAACGTTAAAAATATACGAAAAATTTTATCAAATAAAAAAATTTAAATTTAAAACGGTAATAAAATATATTAATGTCAAATCTGAGAATCTTTTCCAGACACTTTTTAAAATAAAACCGCAGTTCATATAACACATTTGTTTTTCACACAGATGAGCTGGTGAAAAAGCATCAAAACTCCTCTAGATATGAATGTGAAGATGTATTGCTTAGTTGAATTTAAGAATTATGTTAAAAACATACAGGGTGATTCAAAACTGGATGAACAAACTTCTAGGATGTGTGGGGTACACCTAGATGTTTCGGAATCGCAAAGCAAATCAGGGTCGGAAATGCAATCCTAACGAGATAGGCGCGTTGTAAGGGGTTGAATCATCGTGATCGAACATTGTGACATTTAAAGACATATAAGCTTAAAATAAGTCATGATTTTCCTGATAATGAAGTTCCCCGAAATTTTCTGCCTACGTGCCTGGTTCTTACCATCCACAGTTTTGCACGTTTGAGGGGTCCAACTACAGCTCTGGCGAAAAGCTCCTTCACTCTGATAACCAGCGCCCTCAAACGTGCAAAACTGTAGATGGTAAGAATCAGGTACGTAGGCAGAAAACTTCGGAGAACTTCATTATCAGGAAAGTCATGAGTTATTTTAAGCTTATAGTCTTTAAATGTCACTTTTCAACCACGAATCACGATGATTCAGCTCCACAAGTGTCAAAACCTAATCCGAAATCGACCCGAATCCAAAACAATGAATGTCAACCTAACCCGAATCCGACCCGCAGCAAAAAAGTAGAAGTCCACCCGTTCCGAACCCGAACCGCAACGAAAAAATATAGCGCCAACCCGACCCGACCCGAACCACGGGCCGAGTCAGGTGCAATAAAAATCTGGTAACCCTACCAGAACCACTGGTCGGGTCAGGTGCCGGTAAAAGCGGGTAACCCGACCCAATGCACGACTCTAGGTCCACGACTAAGGTCTGGCGAAAAGTGCCTTCACACAGATAACCAGCGTCCTCACACGTGCAAAACTGTAGATGGTAAGAATCAGGCACGTAGGCAGAAAAACTGCGGGGAACTTCATTATCAGGAAAGTTACGACTTATTTTAAGCTTATAGTCTCTTTTGTCAATTTTCACGAATAACGATGATTCAGCCCCTAACAACTCCCTATCTCGTTAGGATTGTATTTCCGATCCTGTTATGCTATGTGATTCTGAGTCGTCTAGCTGTACCTCGCCCCTCCTAGAAGTTTGTTCTTCGTGACAAATTTTCACTTTCAGATTAATTTCTGAGGTGACGAAATGAGGCGTAATGTATAATGACCAACAAATGATATAAGCCTTCTTTTTTTACTCAATCTACAGTAAAAAACATTGTAAAGAAACACTGAGAAAAATGACACTTTGAAATCTGAGTAAATCCATGTTTTCATTCTGTTATGAAACTTTTTGTTTCAAATAGGACTACCCAATGCTTTCAATTCTGAAATACCAGAAATTCTCAGAATATTGAAACATGGACACACTCAAAATTGAGCACATAAAGGCCAGTTTATACTAATTTTTGAGACATGGATATACTCAAAAATGAACACATAGAAGTCAGTTCATACTCATTTTTGAAACATGGACATACTCAAATATGAGCACATGATGTTTTATTCTTGAGTGTGTGCATGTTTTCAGAAATGAGTATATACATGTTTCAAACTTGAGTAATTTTGATTCGGAGCCATTTTGACTATGCGACACACTGAGATTTGAGTATTTTTTGCTCAGTTTTGAAAATGTTGTTTTTAGAGTGACGTTTTACAGGAAATTCTATTCAAGAAATCTAAAATATTTTATGTAACTTTCCTTTTAGATTAATTTCTTAGGTGTCATAATTACGGCTACATAAATGAAAAAGAAGATGCACGATGAACAGATATGCTTCATTTTTTCTTTTACATAATATGAGTTGAATTTATATACATTTAAATTAATGTTGCGGAGAAACTAATTACAAAATTCCAATTAATTTCGAAGTCTCTGTCGGGATCAATCAATTTAAAAATTAAGCTTTGGTTAATTAAGTTAAACAAATGTGCTAATTAATTTATAGAGATTTTGGCAGCATGGGAATTTCTTAAAGAATTACAAGACACACATATGATAAATTAATTCAAAATTGATTTTTTTTTACGCTTATTAGAATTAAAGACGTTCGTAATAAAAAAGAAAAATTAATGTAATTAGTATGTTTGTACATAATTATACATTATTTAATGAAAAACAGAGGGATTAAAAAAAAAAGAAATTTCATTATTTGTAATGGTATATTTCAGACGACGTAAATTTATTATATAAATATATGAGTAAATAAGAGAGAGTAATTAGTTAATAATAATAAAAAAAGTCATAAAATTGAAAAAAATAAGTATTACAATGTTCCTTTTTATGCAATTAATTTAAAGTGGCAAACAGCATATGGATTTCAATGCTATGAATGGATACGAGGAAAAGTATGCGAAAAAAAAGATTTTTTTTTAATTTCTGGTTTATGCTGTACACATTTTAAGAAAGTTTATTAAAACCAGTGGAAGCGTGCGAGGGTTTCACACGACGCGACGGTCTAATAATTTTTAGCAATATCTAATATTTTTTAGATGCAGGTTTAAGCTTCTAAAGAAAATCTAGGATGAAAATATCTGCAAACAACATTAGTCAAGCCAGAAGATCGTCTCCTCACTTATTCGCGCGAAGAAAAAAAATAACATTTGTATTTTAATTGCATTAGAGGATGACGTCATCATCTACGGGAAAAATACTGGACAAAGAAAAATAAATTGAAATGCACTTAAATTACAATTACATCTAAAATAAAAATCATACCTTTTATGCTACACGTGTAAAATACCACTGCTTCGATCAATCAATATTTTTTTCTTCTAGACGTTTCAATTTCGATTTTAGGTTTCAATCATAAATATAAAATAAACACGTGAGAAAACGTCATATTTTACCTTTTTTTGTACCATTTATTATTTTTTATAGTCATTGTTGAACATCATATAATATGGTATTTTATTTTTGTGGCAACGTTGATTTGAAAAACAGCTTTCATTTCAATTATGAAAACAATGCCGATTTAATTTTTAATTAGCAGCAATTTTTAATCAAGAAATGCGTTTTAACGAAATGTGAATGTACTATGTCAGAAGCGCTTTAAAAATCTTTCGAATGATACCTCATTCATTGTTGTGCGTTTCGTAAATTCATAGAAAAAGGGATGTTGACAACAGAAATAATGTATATAATTTAACACAAGTATCTCTAGTGGACGTTATTCTATTTTATCATTGTGTGTTTTTCATTTAATGTTTTTAATTAATAATAATGTTGTAAAATAATGTTTTCAATTACTACTAAAGAATGCGATACATGAACATCCTCCTTTTATGCTGTGTTTGGTAAGAGTGGATTGATCAGTTACGCGTATGAATACATTGAAGAATTGTTGTTTTTGTTTAACTCAGTATATGCATGTATTATAAAGTTTAATAAGCCTGTTTGTGTATACTAATGGTAGTTACTATTAAAGTAGTAACATATGCATGTATTAAGTTTAATAAGCCTGTTTGTGTATACTAATAATAGTTACTATTAAAGTACCAACATATGCATGTACTATAAAGTTAAATAATACGGTTTGTGTATACTAATGACAGTTACTATTAAAGTACCAACATATGCATGTATTATAAAGTTTAATAAACCCGTTTGTGTATACTAATGGTAGTTACTATTAAAGTATCAGCATATGCTCACAACGTCAAGATATGAATGCCATCATAAATTGCATTTCGATGCACGTAGTGTTTAAATGAGGTGAAATATGGTTTGTAAATAAACAGACAAGTTCTCACAAATTAAAGCTCTTTTATTTTGAAAAAAATGTATAAAGCTCTGGTTAGAAATCTCACTGTAAAAAAAAAAAAAAAAAAAAAAAAAAAAAAAAAAAAAAAAGGAGGGGAATACTAAGTATTACTAAGCGATAGAAATGTAATTCCTGAGTCCATTAGTCTCGTATTCATTTGTTCCAGAAATCGGCTTGACGAAAAAAAAAAATCTATGACGACATAGCAAATTGTTGGCGTAATCATACACTAGATATCTCGGCTCAAATTTAACACGTTTTTTTCATTTGTAGAATTTTCCAGAAAAGGTGATTGGCATATAATTTGACCGCCAAAGTAGCCAAATCGTCAAGTCGTAAAACATCAAATTCGTCATCAAGCTGGAAGTAATTATTCACTCATTTACCATCAATTGCCTGTATAACACGTTTTTTCATCAAATGTAAAGGATACTTTTTTAATAGATTCTTTCAAAAATATTATTTACTAAAATTATATCAATGTTATTGTTCTAGATACCTTTCTATAGCATCTACAGACTTTCAACATATTGAGAGTTTTCTTTAAATTATTCTATAATAAAAATAATTAGAATGTGTATGAAGCCAATTGTTAAAAAAATTGTATATATTGACTTCTTCATTTGATGATCCGCCTAACGCTTCTTTAAATCTGAGTTGCGCAAACTTGCAAGCCGTCCTGAGATAGAAGAAAGGGACAATTTCGTACAAAAGCAAGGGGTGTTGTCAACGGCTGTCTCCTCCTGTCAACTGCTCCTGCTTTGACCTCTGAACTTTAGACATCTTGAGAAAGTCATAAAACATCAGAGATTCCTAAAACAGCAAAAGAGAACCCGCGAAGTCTACGCACTGTTCGAGCCTTTAATTAGGGGTTCCAAACAAATGCTTGTCCAAAGATTATCAGTTCGGACTACATGGAGGTTGATCGAGTGTTGTCCAGTGGAATTTTTGTTTCATCACACTTGTTGTGTGAGGTTTTGCATTGTCCAGGAGAAGATGAATATTGGGATAGGAAAGGACTAGTTTTATGTCTGATGTTCAGCTTTAATTTTCCCCAATAATTAACATTGCTATATTTGCATTATGTGTACGTTCGTCGTTCACAATGAAAATTGACGTACAAAATACTCCGTTAATTAAAAAAACTATCAGTGACAACCTTGTCAGTTTTTGCTCCATAGAGAAATTTCATGTTTTATGTCATTATATACTGGATCGCCTTATTTCACCTTCGACGATCTTTTTTAAATAACTTTTGCTATTTATATACAGGGTGATTATAATTAAAGTCCCACTTTCAAAATGCTCTAAAGAAGGAATAACTGGGCAGAATGACTTGAAATTTGAACTGAATATACTGGAAGAAGGGGGAAACGGTTTGACATAAGAAGGAAAAAGTTCCAAAGTGTATCAATAGATGGTGCTGTAAGCAGCATAACGAGAGTGGATTCGGCTACAAGAGACTTCTCAATCAAAATACGACGGCTTCGGCATGAGTTTCACAGTAAACCAACCGTACTGTTCTATTTGCACGAGTGTTTCGGTTGTTTGACGGAAAAATGACTTCAAAATCAATCAGCAGTTGTGGTACTGTTAGTGGAAAGCGGCAAGATCGTACCACATTGGATGGGGAAAATACATTTTAATTGTCCTTGGGCCAAAAACCGCATAAAAAGTAGATAATTATTCGGTTTTTAATTGCGCATGAGTGTCTTTTAATTTGCATAGTATGCCGCTTACAGCGCTAATGATACACTTTGGAACTTTTTTTAATATTTTACTGTTGCTCCCTTCTTCCCAATATATTCAGTTTAAATTTGAAGTCATTCTGACCAGTGGTTCCTTCTTTTACAGCATTTTGAAAGTGGGACTTATTTTATAATCACACTGTACTTAAGATAAGATTTCGATAGGATGTCATTTCCGAACTCTACATTGAACTTGTGCCAAATTTCAATAGATTTGCACTTCCATTTCTGTAAAGTTTTATAATTATACTTTGTGCAAGCGCACTAGATTCGTTGAGTTTATTTATAATGTTAGCGACTAAATAAATAAACTTATGACGAATAAAATGATAGCAAATTTTTTTAGACCATAAACAACTTATCATAATTACAGACACAACAAGTATAAAAATTTTCTATTGTTATTAAAAGAGGTTTTTAAATTTCACTAACTTTTGCATTATAGCGGCATATAAAGCTGTGTCCTACATTGCATAACAACGATAATAAAATCTAATTGTGAATTTACCAAATAATTAAACACGAATACAAAAAGTTACAATTATTTTTCTTTATTTCTTTAAACAAACATCTCTGATTAAAATCTTTTGTTTCATTTAATTACTCTTAATATTTTCGTTAAAAAACTTTCGAACTAATACAATATCTTTACTTTCTGCTACAGTGGCATATAATTAATTTTTAACTAAAAAAAAACAATTAATAAGCAGTAAAAAATGTTTACCACCTCTATACAGAAAAAGGAGTGACAATTTTAATCTTAATATGATTATATTGCCGAATGAAAAACCTCTAAATCCATTAATTAAAACTCTAAAAAACATTTACTTTTTGAAAATAAAACAAAGTTAAAAAACGTTTTTCTTTCATTATAGCTAAATGAAAAATAAAAGTGAATTTAAACATTAACACGACTTTTTTTTAGCGAAAAAAATTGAAGGCAAACATTAACTTAAAACATAAAAAATAAAAGCGTGATTTGACAATTTTTTTAGCAGTTTTTGCATCTCTTTTAATTATAATAAAGAAATCATTTTTACAAAACATTAATGGATCTTGTGTTTTACAGAAAAGAGATTAAGTATATATGGTGAACTCTTTAATTTTTTTCACCCAAGAAAACATTTGAATTGATTTTTTTGGACTTTCTACAAGAGATTTTTTGTTCTTATTATTTAATTACTAATATAAAGGCATAAGAATAGCAAATGTTTTTAAAATCCTACATTATTATGGATATTAGAGGACATCACAAGGCTTAATTTATGATTATGCAAAAAACTAATATGTTGAATGGTATCTATCATTTAATATTCGGTTGAGGAAAAAGTAATTTCGTTTTTTTTCATGTTTTTCAAAGTGAATTTATTCATATAAATTTCCAACACTAATCAATGATATATGTGCCGTTTTGATCGATGATCTTTTGCCACTTTTCCGGTGAAACCATAATTTCGTCACTGTAGAACTTCTGAGATTTCTGGGCGAAAAACTGAACCAAGTAGTTTTCACAAGCCTCTTTTGAATCCAGCTTTACACCATTAAGAGAGTTCTGCAGAGATCGAAACAAATGGTAGTCAGACAGAGCAATGTCCGGGCTATAGGGGGGATGCATCAAAACTTCCCAGCCAAGCTCTCTCAATTTTTGCCGAGACACTAAAAATGTGTGTGGTCTGGCGTTGTGGTGGTGGAAGACAACGCCTTTCTTATTGATCAACTCTGGCCGTTTTTTAATTGCCTGCTTCAATCGCATTAGTTGTTGACAATAGAATGTCGAATTAATGATTTGGCCAGGTTCGAGTGTCTCATGATGGACAATGCTTTCCAATCCCACCAAATACCCAGTATCACCTTCCTTGGCGTCAATCCGGGCTTTGCCACCGTTTTTGAAGCTTCTCCGGGCTTCGACCACGATCTTTTTCGCACATTATTGTCGTACGTGATCCACTTTTCATCGCCCGTAATCATTCGTTTAAAAAATGGCTCGATTTCGTTTCGTTTCTGCAACGATTTACAAATGGAAACTCGGTTCATTAAATTTTTCGCTGTTAATTCATGCGGAACCCAAGTATAGAGCTTCTTTCGGTATCCAATCTTATGTAAATGATTCAAAATTGTTTTTTGATCGATATTTAGTTCCATAGCGATGTTGCGAGATTAAAAATGTCGATCTACCTCGACATTGTTAAGAATTTGATCGACCTTTTTCAACGATTGGCCGGCCAGGGCGAGGTTCATTTTTAACATAGAAATTTCCGGAACGAAAACAAGCAAACGAATTCTGACACTGGCGTTGACTTAAGCACTCATCACTATAAACACCACACAATTTTCGATGAGCCCGCGCTGCATTTTTTCCTTTTCGGAAATAGAAAAGCAAAATATGACAAAAACGACCTTCTGGAATCTTTATTTTCAAAGCGCAATAACTTTTGACTGAGTAAACAGATAGCGCTACCTTTATATCTAGAATGTTCTATGGACTAGACCTTTCAAACGGTCTATAGTATGGCTTGATAGAATAAGCATTACTATAGATATGCAACTTCAAAGCCATCCATTGGGAAAAACGAAATTACTTTTTCCTCAACCTAATAGAATAATTCAGAGAAGTGACATATTTTACAATTCTAAGATAAAATTCACATATCCAATGTTTTGTTCTATTGCTTAATTTGATACTTGAAATAATGGTATAAATATACAAAATTTCAACTTCTACAATGCATAAAAAAAATGTTGGAAGCAGATGATAACATTTTTTAACAACAAATAAAATATTTAAAATGTTGGTATAAAACAAAGTTCAGTAAAATAAAAATATTCGGTATTTCTTTATTATATTAGTTTACTAGGAAAAATCGCAAAGCGACCGATATGAAGAGACAAGTTATATGATGTATATGACCTGGATATAAGATCTATATGACATATATACTATATGATACATTATTCGTTTTGAGTCGTGGCTGGTGTATGCATTTCTTTAAAAACAAAAACAAAACAAAAACAAAAAAAACTCCTCAAATCGTGTGTACAGTACTTTATTATTTAATTCATGAAACATTTTAGAACGGAGACCGCAATAACTTTGATAACGAAATTCGGTACTCCGGAATCATCTTCCAACAGTTCCCCACTCTAGAGTGTCTGTTCACGACGGCATTTAGCAGAACACTGCACACATATTTTCTGAGGTCGGTAGGGCACTTCAAATGCTACCAAAATATCAATATTTTTTAATGGGCGTGGTTTTGTGGTGGAACAAGATTGACTCAAATCTAGTTGCATCACCAACAGTCAATTCTAATTTTGATGTTAATTGGTATTTATGATTGCATGCCTATGTGGCCAACAGCACACGCCTTCTCATTACTATTTTGACTGCCCACTGACCGTGGACTGGCATATCAGATCTTCCGAAATTCCCCCACCCTCTTGGCTAACCAATATTCTAACAAGACCAATTTTACTAAAAAATTAAAAACTATTTTTGATTACTTAATGGATTTAACGAACTTAACAAATTAATTAACCAAGTCTAGCTTAATACCCTTATTAAATTCTAGACTAAACATATTAAATTCTAAATCACAAATCAATACTTTAGTTAATCTACTTACCCTCATCCTCCTGTCTTTTCCCTTATTTTGGCTGTGGCTTGTAAGTGTTGGCTGAGCTCCCCTCGCAGTCTTTAGAAGCGGCTACATCTCTCCAACGCAACAACTTGTAATTTCCTTTTCTGCTTCAATATTTGTTGTCCGGGCCATGTGCGTGCTGCTCTGGTGGTCTGGCAGTCATGCCTTCCCTGCCCGCCGGTGGCTGGAATCACCCACAACGAATCTCGCGTGCCGGGGAACATCCCGGGCGAGGTGCTAACGCTCTACGACCTGGCTTTGCTGGGCCGAGTGGTCGATCTAATCATAATAATAAATGTCAGACAGATAAAAAATAATTAGGAATTACGACAAAAAATGTAATCATCAATTTCCACCAATTTTTCTTATTTCGACATTAGTTATAATTTATAACCTAAATATAATTCTGAATCTAATAACTGTCACCTTTAAAGAAATTTAATTAGACTTTATTGCTTTTAGTAATCATCTAATATAAACTGTCAATTAACTTATTTTTCGGGAAATCACTTTTAACAATATTAATCAATGTTAACGATGTTTACGATGGGTAATTTATTTTCTTATCATTTCATAACCCCAACCCCTCTTTTAGAAAAAGAGACTTGTAAACTACGGCAGCACAGCATACAAGGCTCGTCCCTATATGGTTTCAGTTTTCTTTACAGTATCAATATAAATTTATAATCTTATTATATAATGTGATTACACATTATTAAAGGACAACATTTTCAAAATCTTAAAGGCAAATATGGTATTCAAATATAAACAAAAATGCTTATAAATGCAATATAATAATGAAAATGTATTAATGTGATAAAAGAATATGGTGGCCCCCTTGAAAATAATATTTGCATACAGTAAGAAACTATATTTGGATCCAATATACGTTGCTGGAGCTCCAGGATAAGCAAATGATAACACAAAACATATGGATAAAATGTATATCATACACAAAAATATAATGTATTTTCCATTTCATGTACTAGGTATACACATTCTTAGGTATACATTTCAAACCTAGCAACTATCTATCAAAGTTCAACATACTTGCATGAAATATAATGTATTAAGCATGCATAACTATAGTATAATATGTGCATAATTATCCATAACTATACTATATAGTTATGTTATATATTCTATATAGCATAACTGTAGATATAGACTGTTTAGAAATGTAAATAAACGATTAAAAAAAATCTATATCAATAACTATTAGTATATGTTGAAATGAGTATTTGTGAGTTATACTCTAAACTTTGAAACTTAAAACTGTGTGACTTCAACTAATAATATTATTTTTCTACATGGAAAAATAAAAAATTTTCAAAAGGGTGGAAATATCTTAATCTAGAAGAATGGACTATTTCCGAATTTTGTTTAGCATGATAATTAATTTTGTCTAACTCATAGGTGACATCCGAACATTTTTTGAGAACTGTGTAAGGGCCTGATATGGGTTTAGACAGTTTACGTGTATTTGGATATTGAAATTCTTCATAAACAACAAGGTTCAAATTTAGCTTTATTAAAATGTTGGTCATATAGCTTTTTGCTATTATGGTGGAACACAATTATACTCTTTCTAGCTATTTTGCGTGCTTCATCCACAGGAGCACAACAGTTTTCTTCGAGGGGTGAATCATATGGTACATTACTGAATAATAAATAGGTGGGAGGAAGTTTGTCAAGCAATGAGATATGTTATTGTATTCATTAATAATCTGTTCCAACATTTTTGTCCAGGGAACTTTATTGAGGGATGCATTAACTTTACACCTAAGTCTTGTTTGATTTATTCACCCGTTCAATTTTGCTGTTCATCTAGGGGTGATGAGAGGAAGTTACGATCTGTTTTACCTTATAGTATTTTAAGGAATTTCTTAAATCTTGATGTGGTAAAAGCAGCATTCCTATCGCTAAGTAAATTTTGAGGCAACTGTATATTAAAAACTCGTTTAAGACATAATTTGCATATATTTTGGAAGTTACACTTTTAAAGGGGAATGCCCAGACATATCTTGTAGCATGATCTATTACAAAATAAAGTTATTATTTAGTTAAGTTATAATAATTAAAGCCACCAACAGTATCAACAGAAAGACATTAGAAACGTTGATTTGTGAATGGCATAGCTTGTAGTTATCCGAATTTTCGTTGTTTGGTTTTTTTATTTAGTTGGCATACTTCACAATGCTTTATAAAATTTGAAATAGCTTGGATTAGATGGGGTTAATAGTAAACAGAGTTATATGAGTTATCATTTTCTGTACACCAAAATGACCAAATTGTTCATTAGAAGAGAAAAGTAATTTCTTTCTTCGTGACATAGGAACAACTATTTTACGAAATCCTTTTCTCTTATGCATTTAACCTTTGATATTTCTTGTCACCTATATTTTCTTGGTTTTGTTCAGTTTTTATTTCATCGAAGTCTAATGACATTAAAATAGGTCGTACATAATGAGAAATGAGATTTTGAGACATGTTATCATCTATTTTCATTGATCCTTTTTTGTATTTTACTTCATAATCAAACATACTTAATTTTAAGGACTATCTAAATAATCTACCTCTTAAGTTTTTAACATTTTTTTTAACCAGAATAAAGTTGCATGGTCAGTATGAATAGTGAATTTTTGTTCGTGGTAACAATAATAAAACTTATCTAGAGCATCCATTATGACCAGACATTCCAATTCAGTTATTGTAATGTTTTTCTCATAACTTCGTAAAGCGCTAGAATGATAAGCAACTGGACGTAATATAGTGGATGCATCTGGCTGTTTTAAAACTGCTGCACCAACAGCAATTTGAGAAGCATCAACGAATATATGTAAAGGCGATTTATGATTAAAGAGATGTAAAATAGGTTTAGAAAATAAACAATTTTTCAAATTCTCAAAAGAATTTTGACATTTTTCAGACCATTCCCATGATAAATCTTTGGGATATAAAAGTGGTATTGAAATTTGGTATTGGTGAATATTAGGTCGAGTCCTGCCTCATTGAAGAATACCTGACCTATGCTCTCGCATTCCGAGATCTGAAGATCGCCATGTGCCCTGAGAGGTTTGGAGTTAGTGTTAGAGGAGATAATTTGTCATTTTTGGTAAGAAAGTATTTCACCATAGTTTAATAAAGTTCTGCGGAAACCACTGGCTTCTAGTATTTGGTGACATTTACATAAGTTATGAATTTGTGAGCTAATCAATTATTTTCAGCGTCAGTAGGTGTTCGACATCGAAAACCTTCTTGGATATAGTTTAGCACACAGCCTTTCGTGTGTAAGTTAGTTTCAGATAAAGTAGTTTTGCATTTTTCTTTAATATCTTGAGAATTAATTTGAAGATTAGAGTGAATTTAAGTCAGAGTAGTGTAGGCTAAATTTAGAAGCTCCACTGGAGTCCTTCCCTATTTTGGATTCAAGAAACAGTATTTTTAATTTTTAATCCGAGTATGTCTCAATTACCTCCTTGAGCCCCTGATGGAGTTGCTACATTATGTGACATATTAGGTGTAAGTATGAGCATATGGCGTTTATATGAGCTTGAGGACGACATTGGCGTATTGGAAATTCTAGGAGCCGCTATAGTAAGGAAGTACCAAACATTATTAAATACAAAGCAAAAATATAGGAATCACAACGTCTTTCGAGAGGTTTGATCTATCTTCTTAAGGCAAAGAGCGAGCTATTATCACGAGAAAATGAGCAAAAACATTTCAGTTTTCTGAGTTCATATTATGTAAAAGCAATCATGTAAAGAATTCGAAATGGTTGATAGGTAATACCATAAGTTCTAAAATGCTCTAAATATGGCAAAGTTTATTTAAAATATTATTTCTTTTGAGGTTTTTTGATTTGAAAATATTGAAATGATTGATGTCATAAATATGCTTAAAAACTAACTAGTGCAAAAAAGTATACATTTAACAAAGATTTAAAATTTAGTACTGCAAATTAAAACTTTTCTTTGCAATATCAATATAATATACCTTTTTTGAAGCGTATACGTGTAAATGTTTGTGAAACGAAGCATATTTTTCAGTAGAATGATGCTAATCACTGCTGCATAGAAGCACTGCAAGTGAAATTTATTTTAATTATATAATCAATTATACAATACAATTAATTTTCACAGATCTCCACTAGTTTAACTTTCGTCATTTTCCTAATATTATTTTTTATGAGTTTCTACTGATAAATCATCTTTTAAGGAATGTCCAATTCTTTAACAACGACAATTCTGAGCATAATCATTAATTTATTCTAGATTAATTTTAAAACAATTATTCACTCTAATTGGTAAATAAATCAAGATATTTACCAATTAGAATAGCTGTGTTAAAATTATTCTAGTGTAATCACGTATCTAGCGTTTACTGGAGATATACACTATATTGTCAAACGTGACCGGTCACTTGCGATTTTAGACGTTTTGTTTACTATCTAGAAAAATACATGAGGAATTAACCTGAAACTGCAAGTATAGGTTATATATTTCCGCGAAAAATTTTTCACGAAACCCCATTGGGGACTGTCAAAAAATTGAAAAAGAACGAATATATTTTGAATAACCCTGTAAAAACTAATGTAGCAAAGGCGTTCAAACTCTAGATTATTAATAAGTGGCTTATTGTAATGTACTGTGTTCATTTTTATGGGGAGAGCAAGTATACTCGTAGAGAAATTAAGGTTTTTATAAAAGCAGTTCCAAATTTTGCCTAGTTTTTTGCTTATAATATGCAGAGTTCTTAATATAAAAAAAGTTCTTTTCAGAAAATAGGACAAACAACATTGTACATAATACTCTGCAATCAGAATTAAAAAATAATAAAAATTGGATGAAAAATGAGCAGGTTTACCAAAAAATGTTTCACTGCGCATGCGCGAATGCAATCAAAATATAATATACACAATGTATTAGCTAAGTATGTACATCAATTTTTGCGAAAGCCTCAAAATCATAGCTTGAAAATTATGAAAATTATCGTCGATAGAATAAGCTCGAAATCCGTTGTTCCAAAAAGAAGCAAAAAGATGAGGGGTTGTATCAAACATCTGTTGATTAGTGCCAAGATTGCGTACACAATATTGCACTTATACTATATTTGGATACAACCCCTCATATTTTTGCTTCCTTTTGAGAACAACGGATTTCGATCTTATTCTATCGATGATAATTTTCAGAATTTTCAAGCTATGATTTTGAGACTTTCACAAAAGTTGCTCTATATACTTAGCTAATACATTATGCATATTATATTTTGATTGCATTCGCGCACGCGCAGTGAAACATTTTTTAGTAAACTTGCTCATTTTTCATCCAATATTTATTATTTTTTAATTCTGATTGCAGAGTATTATGTACAATGTTTTTTGTCATATTTTCGGAAAAGAACTTTTTTTTATATTAAGAACTCCGCAAATTATAAGCAAAAAACTAGGCGAAATTTGGGAATGTTTTTATGAAAACCTTAATTTCTCTACGAGTATACATGCTATCCTCATAAAAATGAACACAGTATATTACAATAAGCCACTTATTAATAATCTCGAGTTTGAACGCCTTTGCTACATTAGTTATTACAGGGTTATCCAACAGATATTCGTTCTTTTTCAATTTGTTGACAGTCCCCTATGGAGTTTCGTGAAAAAATCTTCTCGGAAATACATAACCTATACTATACTGTTTACACACTGTAGTTTCAGGTTAATTCCTTATGTATTTTTCTAGATAGTTAACAAAACGTCTAAAATCGCAAGTGACCGGTCACCTTTGGCAATATAGTGTATTATCTGAGATTTAGTCTTTTGAGCAGATTCAGATATCCACCAGATGGCTATGATCAATAAGGTTAGCTGGGTGAATTAGATTCTCCAGATTAGTACAGGATAGGTCAGCTGTCAGAGAATTGGAAACTATAGCCAAGAGGTATCTGGTTCAAATTCTGGACAGGATATTTTTCGCCCAATTGGGAAACTTACAGCTCATTAAGATATTGTTCAACGGACGTTTCTCTAAGACGAAATACTATGTACAAATTAAATAATATGCCTATCGTGAAATTGTCATTATAACCGAAATAAATTTAGCTCAACGTTAAATAGGAAAACATAAATGGTTTACAAAGATTTTATTAGTTATTGGAAAGCAAAAAAAATATTGAAAACAAAGTTATATAATGTAAGATGCTACAAGCTTAATTGAAAAAAAAAACCAGCTTTGTATAATGTAAGATGCTAGATTTTCTAAAAATAACAGCAACAACAATATCAATTAATAAATATTTAATTTATCGTTATTCAGTCTATTTAATTCAAAAAGGTTATTATTAAAAGCTATTCTTCTAATTCTCCTATTAGATTTAGTTAAAAAAAAAATAAATAAAAGACATAATGCTAATGTGGTCTAAGCAAAATTGATTGTTTTAGTCACATAAAAAGAAGTTTTTTCCTAAAGCTCTCCATATATTGTCTTTTAAATAATTAATAAACTATAACAACAAACTTTTAAAAAGTGTCAGAAAAAGAAACTTTGGTGATATTTTTTCTCACTTAATCAAAATAAGTAGTCTTTTTTCTTGACAAAAAAACAAAAGCTAACAAAAATTGGTAAGTCACTTTGATGGTTTTTCGTAATTAAGGTAAACACTTACGTTTTATCTTTTTAGTCTAAGGAGATGGTATTCATTGAATTAATCCAAGTTATGCTGCTAAGTGAATTTCATTAAAAGTAACTTTGTGAAGGGAGATGCAAAAAATTTAAGTGTTTTCCAGCTATGCCACAAAAGAAAAAAAAAGATAATAAAAGCCGCTTGTATTAGTTTTTGGATTAAAAAGCACCTTATTTTAGAATTTTCTTTTTCTAATTCATTATTTTAAATTTTGCATTGTGATTCGCAAGCCTGTATAATATGTGTTCCCTCATACTGTGATATGATACAGATACAAAAGTTTATGACTTTAAAAAATGCATATTTTTAAATTTAATAATTTTATTGTGCAACAATTTTTTTAAATGTCTTTGTGGGACACTACAGGAAAAACTTATCTTTTAACACTGTTACATTTCAAACTAATAAATTTGTAACAAGAGATAAAAAATAAATGAAGAAATATAACAGAAGACTATTTTCTAGGATACATAATGAAATAAAGTTTGCCATATTATGCATATTGTAAAGTAAATAAATGCAATAAAAAGAATTTTCTTGTTTGCAGTTAAAACTACAAGTAAATGTTTCACAACTCCATACATTAGGTCTTTCAGCATTACTGTAGTAGCATGTGGGCTAGAATAATACAAATGCCTTTATTACAAACCTGTAAAAAATTTCTTTTAAAAGTTCAGAGCTTTCGAAATACTTCCAAAAGAAAAAAAAAAAAGACTAGCAAATATTGTACAGCCAAAGTTTCAGAAATAACTTTATAAATTATTTTATGACTTTGAAAAATTCCAGTAGTTTCTAAAAACTACATTCTGAAAACTGAAATATTGTAACATTCTTCCATAAATGAGAGGCAACGACTTTCTTTGTCCTGCAAAATATGCTTCAAAAAATTTGAGCACTGCGTTAAACTTTAAATTGTCCTTTACATCGGTAGAATACTTTTCTTTTTTCTTTTTTTAAGGGGAGAGAATTTAGAAGATTATAAAAATACCAAATCTGAAGAACAGCTGAGTATGGTCTGAAATAAAAGTAAACTCACATTTCTAAAATAGTATCGCTAAGAAACTATTTTAGAAAACAGGTGTTTGAAAGTTTAAAGATTTTAAAACTAATAATTCTTAAAATTTTAAAGAAAGCCACAATTTATCTAAAAGATTTGTAAAAGAAAGCGCCACTTTTATTTTCATTTTTTAAAAGAGATCTATTGAACGCTGTCTAAAATGTTCTAACTATTTGAAAAAAATCACTATACTTTAATGCATGTGATCTTCATTTTTTCCTTTAATATATAAAAAACTAATAGAAGGTTTTTTGTTCTTAAATTAAAATTCATTAGCCTCAACTTTATATATTTGATTGTTAAGAAAATTCAAGAAATATAATAATAAATTATTTTCTTCTTTGCATAAATAATAAAAATATCTTATTAACCGTAATCAAAGACTATTTTGCACTGCTTTTGAAAGTTTATTAAGCAAAACTCGTGTAAAGCATAAGAAATTTATAACATGAATGTTGATATATTCTAATTCAATGTGAAAATAAATCTGTTATTTTAAACATACATGAAAATTATTTTCACACACAAACATATATATATATATATATATTAATTAATTTGCTGTAAATGGGGAAAAGTATACTACAGCAGTGGGTTACTTTTCAAAAGCTGATATGCCAATTATTTTTTAAACAAGACAGTGTCTTGCAGCAATGTCATCCTTTTACTTCAGAAAAATGGCAGTAAAATTCAAGCAAAGCTCACAGATTATGTTAGGGAACAATATCAAAAATAGGGGATGCACCGAAAATTCAAATAGATGTTCACTATTTGTCGGGTAGAATTGAATTTGCTCGGAAATACAATATCCGATAAGCATCTTTGAATTTTCTTTTCAAGATTGGTCTACAGAAAACAATTTTAGGTGCAAAGTAGCTCTGGATTACAGTATGCATATAAAAAAAATCCACCCATGATGCAATGAACCATATTTTCTTCCTGATGAGACCACATTTTCTCTCTTGTGGTCCCGAAGATCCTCTTCGATTAAATTAAAATTCAAATGAATTGCGTATAACATTTATCCACACAAGTACTTAATGAGTACATGGGAAAGTATGAAATAAAGTGTAAAAATTGGATAGGTTTTTGTTCAGACTGGGCTCTTGCGCTCACTGGAAGGTAGAGTGGTGATGTTGCTAAAGTGATAGATGTGGTTCCTGATGTTATATAGACCCGTTACTTCATTTCACATGGAAGTTTTAGAGGCCAAAAATTTGTCATCCATTCAAAACCATGTTAGAAGACAGTATTAAGATAAACAAATTTATTAAGGTCAGGCCTATGAATAGCAGTACATTTGCGACGGCATAAGTAGCAAGCATCTACAACTTCTTCATTCTGAAGTTCGTTGGCTTTCACGGGTAAGATACTGACATAGCTCTTTGAATTAAGAAAAAGTCCAGTTATTTGTAAACGAAATTAACAAATAATTTTCACCATACCTTTCTGTTGAAACGTGGAAAAGTATGTTGGCATATCTTGCAGATGTAAAACTAAATGAATTAAATATCTTTCTACAAGGTAATATTTTGACTGTTTAATACCCATGGAATAAATAAACGAATTAAGAGGAAACTTCGTTTGTATGATGTGGGATTTGTGTAAAACAGAGACAATTTTCACCATTTCTAAAAATATTTTGTAGAAATTGACCTCGTTATTGAAAAAAAATTATGCAAGGAAATATATATCTGATCTCGAAACTGAGTTTTCAATTTGAAACTTACTTTCCAAATAGTAAATATGACGAATTTTCATAGGTTCGCGATCTTTTCCGTTACGAATATTGAAACTAACAAATTGTATTTGACGGAAAAAGAACATTTAATTGAACGCTTGAATGACAATGGACTGAAAATAAAATTCTAAGAAGTACATGTGATTAATATTTGAACATCGTGAAAAGAGAATATAGTTTGCTCTGGTGTAACAGTGGTGCATTAAAAATTATAATTCAGTTTGCATCGACGTGTCAGTGTGATGAAGGGTTTTCATTCGTAATTTAAATAAAAAGATAATAAAAAAATACCGAAATCGATTTGATGTATGTGCCGTTCTCAGGTATAAGCTTACCAGCATACACCCAAGTGCAGAACAACGTCGTAAAACCCATTAATGTAGAGTGCTATAATTTTTCGAATTTTTTAACTAATAAAATAAAAATTATCTAAATTCTATTAGGCGTAAATTTTTAATAATGAATACGAATTTTCTTCTATTAATTTCTAAATACCAATGTAAAATTATATGAATTTTAATTGATTCATTTTTAAAAATATATCAAAATATGGTAAATCAAAGGAAGGAAAAGATAAATTTACTTTCGAAGGAAACAAGAGTAAGGTGTACCCCAGAACATTCTGACTTTTATTAAAATGGTCCGCAATTGAAAAAAATTGAGAAACACTGGAATATGCAATTTAGATTCTGTAACAGAAGAATGTCCCAATTTAAAATTTATTAAGCATTTGTCTATTTAATCAAATGCATAACAAATGTTCAATTAGTATACCGGGTGGTTATAATATAAGTATCTCTATTTTCAGCTGCCTGTAGCTTGAAGGAGAAACCGGAATGAAACCAAAATCGGTACACTTATTATTCAAGAAGGGGAAGAAGAATGGAACAATAAAAAAAATCACAATAATCGCTGACAAATGGCGCTTTTGAGTGTGAAATGTAATGTGTAGTATTGTGTACCGTGGAGGTGTCACAAACCTCAATGACTTTACCGCATACCACAACATGTGCGAAACATCACTCCTGAAGCGTTACATTCCGCAGTTGAGCACGTCGTGCACGGCCTGGATTGTGTCCTCCAGCACAATGGCCATGTGGAACCTGAACATGATCAGCACCGCCATGCCAAAGCGTAATCACATTCACTGTGACATTTTCCAATAAATTAGGATTGTCATACGTCTTAACTCTTAGACAGGTCTTAATTCTTTGATCTTGTATTACACATTGCATTTCACACTCAGTAACGCCATTTGTCGGTGATTATTGAAATAATTTTTTTTATTGTTCCATTCTTCTTCCCCCTTCTCGAATAGTAAGTGTGCCAATTTTGGTTTCATTCGGGTTATTCCTTCGAGTTACAGACAGGCTTCAAATAGAGATACTTATATTATAGCCACCCTGTATATCGTGTTTGGTTCTACACCTATGAATAAAAATGAATATAAATTTTAATTTTAAAAGTATCAGAAAAATGTGCTACAATTCTATTTTTTTTTCTTTTAAATAGTTTGAAAAAAAAATCTGAATAATTCCAATTTTTATTCCGAATTTTATAATTACATGCTGTAGATTTTTCAAAGATTCTTACACAACTCAATTTTTGTTGGGGAAATTTGCCAACAACAGTCGTCAGCAGAAAAAATAATTACTCCATACATTTTAATTGCCAAATTGTCAGAAGAAAAAATTTTAATTTCCAAATATTCAGAAAGAAAAACGAAAATATCCATACATTTGGGAATTATGAATTTTTCCCTATAACAGGGGGGATATCCCTTTTTAATTTGTAGCAAACTTTGAAAATTTCAATAGGAACACCCAATTTGGATTCATCCGTAATTTTTACCTTCGCATGCCAAACGGGAAGTCGTTCGGTGAAATAGTTTTAGTAATTATGAAAATGTTACATTTTGTTTTAATCGTTTTTAAAACCAAATTGCAATGCTGATAGTTTTTAAGCTAAATCAAGAATTATTTGTCGGAAAGAGCTATAACTTTGGATTTGAATAGTTAAAGCTTATAGAAAACAATTTCTGCTAAAATTTGTATAGGTTACAATACACATGTTTTCAAAAATTTATTTCATAATTTATACATTATAACATATATACAGGGTGTTTCAGTTGAACCCCTAACTTTAAAAATCAATAACCCGGAAACGGTGATAGATAGAAACATGAAACCAATGGTATGTTTATTAAAATAATCGTAAGAATCTTATACGTAAACCTCAAAATTTAGTTAAAAATAGCACCGATAGATGGCGCTGAGAGCGTTAAGAATCCTTCTAAAGAGAGTTCAAAAGCATAGAAAGACTAGTCGTCGAAGATTTTGTCATTGAAATCTGGCCGCTATTAGCGTATAGTGAAAATAATTCCGAAAGTGGTGTATACCGTGGAGGAACGTGTGTTTATTGTGTTGGAGTACCACCGATTAAATCAGGGGTCCTAATGCCACAAGGAGAAGTTTTCAAACGCGATTTCAAGTCGCAAAAGGCCCAGATGGAAAAACAATTCTTGAGCTTTTCAAAAAAATTCAACAGGCAGGCAACGTGGCCGATGCGAATTATTGATTTTTAAAGTTAGGGATCCTTTGTGAAACACCCTGTATGTTATCGATATTGTTTGAAGATTTAGGTATTTTATGACCCCTTAGTTTCCAAACTAAGAAAATTATTTAGTATTTACAAGTTTATTTTTCCTACTTTTGTCATCAATTAATTTTAATTTTTCAAAAGACAAGTTACACATTAATTTGATGAATTAGTTTTAATTGAATGGAGATTTATTATTTTAATGTCAAGTAAGAAAAAGATTGAATATTATCTGGAAATATTATAAAGTTCCGTGTTGAATTAACTTAAGCATATTCATATTTTCTATTATAATTATAATAAATGAATTTTTTTAGAATTTGCTTTCTCTTAAATAAATAGAGTTATCACGAGAAAGTTTGTCTTCACACTACTATACTTTGTAGTTACGAACTTGATACATGGACCTGTATTTTAAGATGATTTTTATATTTGAACAGGAAAATTTTTCGACCATATAAATAACCAAAACCGCTGACTCTCAAAAAAAAAAAATAAGTCCTATATTATATTTGTTGACTACGAAAGGGTGAGTGCACTGTAATTAAGTAATTATCTATAAAATTTCAACTCTGTTTACTTAACGAACCATTTTTTATTTACGAAGTATTGGTTTTTTCGGAGCTACCCATGGAGACACCCGAACGAAACGAAGAACAAACGACTTCTGATTTATATTTATCGTCAAACGATGTTACAAGCCAAGAGTGGCGCCAACATACCGGCCACCACTGAAATATTTATTTCAACAACATATTTTAGATCAATGTCCTTCGTTGTAAACAATTAATTTTTTTTCTCTTTAACAATAAATCTTCAATTCAATCAATAATACAATTATACAATTCAATTCAATTATAATATTAAAATACAAAGTTACTACAAAAATTTTCAAATATAATGCACAAGAAATATAAGAAAAATAAATATTTACATTATAATAAAGGAT
The DNA here is from genome assembly GCA_963931845.1 of Maratus michaelseni. Taxonomy (NCBI): domain Eukaryota; kingdom Metazoa; phylum Arthropoda; class Arachnida; order Araneae; family Salticidae; genus Maratus; species Maratus michaelseni. The sequence goes on from OZ007587.1 coordinate 405,539,497, forward strand.
CATTTATGGGCAAAATACTAATATTAGAAATTGCTCGTTTGAATATACCATCTGGAGTTTTTACAAGCACAATCCTAATTTTACCATCGCTCCCATAAATAACATCTGGAATGCGACCTACTGACCAGGTACACATGGACAAATTACTATCTTTTAATAAAACCATAGTTCCAATTTTAATATATTTTTTTTCAGTTAACCATTTTGTAAGCTGTTGGAGATTATTTAAATAATCTCTACTCCATTTTTTCTAAATTAATTGATTAATTTTTGTAATTTGCTGCCAATGACTAAGTTTATTATTGGCAAGGTCAGTCAAGTTTGGTTCACAGATGCTATTTATAGGGCGGCCGATTAAAAAATGTCCTGGGGTTAACGTTTCGTAATCGTTTGGATCCGAAGATAAAGGTATTAGAGCAGTGGTTCCCAACCTTTTTTTAGCCGCGCCCCACCAAAACATCTCTAAAATGATGATGCCCCCCCCCCCTATAACATATAATTCTTATAAAATTTTAAAAGAATTTACTCCTGATAGAGTAAAAAACATTTAACCCTTTGAGGGGCGGTTGTATATATTATATACCACCTAATTTTAATCCGATTCAAACCAGAAACTTTTAATTAAATTTTACTTTTTTAACTTTGACGAGAAAAAGTTGAAAAATTGCTTATTCTTATTTTGAACTAAATTATTTCCTAAATTCCGGTGGGAATTCAACTTTACAGGCGCACAAGTACTTGCCCCTGAAAGAGTTAACCCTTTAGCGGGCGGTTGTCACACAAAAGGACACCTAATTTAACCTTCCTACCCTGAATGGGTCGAATCGACCCACTTCTATAATTTATTTAATTCGATTCGATTCGATTCGATTCGAATCTGAATTCGATTCGATTCAGATTTTGTTTTATATATAAAGTAAGTTAAATAAATGTTACCAAAAACTACGTTAAATAAATATGTTAAATTATTATCAAAAACAAATTCTGGTGTGAAATGCTTTTATCAACGTTCAGTAAAATTTCAACAGGGTACGAAGGTTTAATTCCAAAACTGACAAACGACACCAAGAATATTTCATTAATTTTTTCCTTTTATAAAGTATTGGAAATTTAGCAAGTTTTTATTTTGTAATAAATTCTTTTGTAAATTCTGGTATCAGTCCATTATTTCATCATTTTAAAAATAGAATTACTCCGCACCGGAAAGGGTTAACATTTATCTTGAAACGTGCCGAAGGTAATAGATGAATCAAATATTTTTTATAATCATCTGATACTCCTCCTAGTTTACTGGCACACGGTCGCCACATATGCGTGATGCATAGAGTGCTCACAATCCTTGAATAGAAAAATCAATAATTTTGAATAAAACTTTTTTTCTTATTTAATCACAGAATTTCTGCGATTAAATTACGCAACAATTTCTAATCAGGATAAAACGTGATAAAAGATTCTGTAAAGGAAGGTCGTCAAGTAATTGTTAAATATACACTTGAATAGTTTCATGTGTAAAATTGATTTTCATGTGACATATTGCAGTGCGACTCATTCAATAAATAATCGAAAAAGTTGTTTAAAATTCTAAAATACTTATAAATCAGAAAAATTGTAAAAAAATTTCAATATATAAAAGTTTCTAAATATCTTAAACAGTTTTTTTCTATAATTATTCTGGTAGAAATATATTTAAAACTTTTGAATGGATACTTTTTAAAAACTGAATAAAATACTTACTTTTTTTTAAATTTTGTTTTTGAAATTTGAATGTGTAACTTTTATTTTCAGTCTACAACATTACTATTAGAAAAACAATTCAGAATGTATGGGTTCACAGAAATTCCGAATTGTCCCCTTGAAAAGTTAAATTGCCCCCCTGAAAAGTCAAATTGCCTCCCTGTGGGGCGTACGCCCCCCGTTGGGAAACACTGTATTAGAGGCTTACTGTTTAAAATACCTTCGATTTGATTAACGACAGTTAAAAATTCCTCAAAAGTTAGTTTTAAATCTCCAATAGTTCTTTTTAAATGGTGCTTTAAGGATTTTACTCCTGCCTCCCACAAGCAACCAAAATTAGGGGATCTAGGAGGAAGGAATTTCCAAGAAATTGAATTAGCCAATAAGTTAGCAGCCAATTCCTCGGATTGATTTTTTACAATTTTAAGCAATTGTTTTTCAGTTCTGAATTCGCACCTTCAAAATTAGAGGCATTATCGGAAAAGATGGTGGAACAAATTCCGCGCCTAGCTGGTGGCTATTAAGGCTTCAGAAGTTAAATCTGTTATTATTTCTAAATGAATTGCACGAGTAGCAAAACAGACGAAAATTGCGACATAAATTTTACTAAAAACTCCTTTACGTTGGTTTTTGTATTTTATAAAAAATGGGCCACATAAATCAATGCCTGAATTTGTAAAAGGGGGATTTATATTTACCCTTTCTTTAGGTAACGAGGCCATAATTTGTTCTGCCATTTTAGGTTTGTTTTTAAAACAAACAATGCAATTATGCAAAATTTTTCTGGCTATGTTTCTGCCATTTAAAGGCCAGAATTCTCGTCTCACAAAATGAAGCAAGGTTTGAGCACTAACATGCAATTTTTTTAAGTGGAAATACTGGAAAATTAAAAGTGTAAGCCTGTGATCCTTGGGTAAAATAATAGGATGTTTTTTATCATAAGATAAATTTGATTGGTCTAAACGATCACTAACCCTAATTATTTCATCCCTATCAAGAAAAGGATTTAAATTACTTACTCGACTATCCTTTAGTTTCTCACATTTCTTGAGCGCTTTCATTTCCCTGGCGAAGTACATTACCTGCATTAGTTTAACCAATTTTAGTTTTGCTTGGTGAAATTCCTCTTTTGTAATAGGCCCTACAATCCTTACTTTGTGCTTGCGATTATAAATACATCTATAAATATAAACTAAAATACAAATTAACTTAAAATAACTGTTACTTAAATCACAAAATTTGTTAAGAAAATTATTAAAGTCCTGGTTAATAAAATGCAAATTAATATTACAGTTCGATTTAAGTTCGTTTAAATATGCATCATCATTTGGAAAGTCAGTTTTTTTTCCTTTTTCTGTCAAGCCCAAGAAATTATTAGGCAATAATAGAGCTTTCCACCACAGTTCCATATCTGAGAGTTCCTGAGGAAATGTTCCACGAGATATTATATCAGCTGGATTATCACTAGAAAGAATGTGTTTCCATAAAAATTGTTCAGTGAGAGACTGAATCTTTGAAACTCTATTTGCGATGAAAGTTTTTAATAGATGAGCAGAAGTTTTTATCCATGCCAATGCTATAGTTGAGTCTAAGAATAAAATTACTCTTTGAATGTCTAGTTGTAAGGAAGGGAGAATTTTGGAGACAAGTTGAGAAAGAAGCAGACAGGAACATAGTTGCAGTCTTGGCACAGAAATGGTCTTTAGAGGTGACACTCTTGATTTACTCGCAATGAGGTTTGATATGGTCGAGTTGGATGAATTTAAACAATAAACATAAACTGCAGCACCAAAAACTGTCATGGAAGCGTCAGCGAAACCAAGAACAAATATTGCTTCTGTGGAAGGAGTTAAAATATATCGACTAATTGTTATATTTTCTATGTTCTTTAGTTGACTTATGAAGCTACACCAATCACTAGCAAGAGGTTGCGGAATGTTCTCGTCCCATCCTATTTTACAAAGCCACAATTTTTGAAGATAACACTTGGACTTAGAAATAATTGGTCCAATGAGCCCAAGAGTATTATACAATTTTGCTATGACAGAAAGAACCTGTGTTTTAGTGTATGATTCTTGTTCTTTCACCGAAACTCTAAACACAAATTGATCTTTATTGGATTGCCAAACCATACCTAAAGTTTTAACTGAAGTGTCAGACTTAGTGCAAAAGGAAACATCTTCGATTTCATCATGATTTAAAAGCTCATTCAAATTTGAATTCCACTTGTGCAAAGCCATTCCACAAGAACGAAATATGTTAATTAATTGGTTTTTCAGGGCTATTGCCGACTCTGACTCTGGGGATCCAGTCACGATATCGTCCATGCAGCTATCAGATAGAATAACTTTTGCCGCAAGAGGAAATTTATCCTTCTCATCTAAAGCCAATTGTTTGATGCACCTTATGGCCAAAAAAGGAGCGCATTTGGTTCCATAAGTAACCGTATTCAATTTAAAGGCAATTGTGCAATTATTTTCGTAATCCTTCCAAAGAATGCGTAGAAGGTCCCTTTGTGAAGGATCTATCAAAATCTGCCGAAACATTTTCATAATGTCGGCAGTTAAAGCAACCTTATATTTTCGAAATCTTAACAAAATATCAAAAAGATCTTCCTTAACTTCACCGGAAAGCAAATTATCATTCAAGTTTTTTACGGTTGTGGTAGGGGCAGAGGCATTAAAGAGAACCCTTAATTTAGTAGAGCATTTATCCGGTTTAAAAATGCCCTGATGAGGCATGTAATAAACTACTGAGCGAGAGTCTTCGACTGAAATTCTCTCCATATGCTCCAATGCTTCATATTCATTTAAAAATTCGCAATAAAGTTTTTCCATAGTACTATTATTTTTCAATTTTCTTGCATTTTGTTGTAAACTCCTTTCTGCCAAATTTCTCGAATTTCCCAATGAATTTAATTGTTCAGTTTGAATTGGCATTTCGACAATACACCGTCCGGTATCATCTCGTTTGTGCGTTTTTTGAAAATGAGATTCACAAAATTCTTCTTTACTTAGAAGACGGTCATGTGAAATATTTTCTATTTCCCAAATTTTTTTAAGATTAGATTCAATATTCTCAATTTCAGAATTAAATGTCAATCCACAATATGAGTTAGAACTCTTGATTTTAACAGTTCCAATATCAATAAGGCCAAACACCGAATTTTGAAACATTAAATTTGGTGAAATACGATTTTTTCCTTCTTTTATTATCTCATAAAAGAGTTCTGCCCCAATTATTAAATGAATTTTTCCCGGTATGTCAAAAGTAGGATCAGCTAGCAATACACGATTTGGTATCAATACCTTATCAATTTTAATATTTGAAGAAGGTACACAGTCAGTAATTTTCGAAACAATAAAAAATTTGCTATGTGAAGAGAATGAAGAATTCTTATTACGAATTATCGTATTAACCTTCCCTTTCACATTAAAGGCATTTCCACCTAATCCACTAACGGAAATATTTATTATTTCTTTTTTCAAGTCCAAATAGAAGGCCAGCTCTTTCGAAATATAGTTAGCTTAAGAAAGATAGTCGAGAACTTATGTAACGGACTATAAATATAAATATATGCCGTAGACAAAAGAACTGCTTTTTTACTTTCATTATTATGTGATGAAAAACTCTGAGATGTTTCCGATAATTTTGTTTATTTGATTCATCATTTTCCTTACCGTCTGGCGCCGATGAAAATATTTCGACTTCAGAATCGGGGCTTTTTAATGACGTTTTATTTTGAAATGATTTATTTTTATCTCGATGAAGTAATACGTTATGTCTTAGATTACACAGCTGGCAGTTATATTTTGAACCGCATTTCGAGAGTAGATGTGAGTCATTCAAATAATTTATACAGAGTTTATTCTTTTTTACTTCATCAAATCTTTGAATTGGAATCATTTTTAGAAAAACAGGGCAAAAGTGTAACGCATGCAATTTTTGACAAACAAAACATGAATTAGACTTCAGAATAAAAGTTTTTGTTTGTTCTGGGTTTTAAATTTTTGTGAATTTATTTGTGTTCATTGAAGGTTTTCTAATATTTGAACACGATTTTGTAAGAATTCGATAAAGGTACCCCATCTGGGTAAATCTGTCGTTGTTAATGTCATTTCGAATTCCTTACATGCTGTTCTATTCAATTTTGTCAAAATAATATTAATCAATAAATTTTCACTAAAATTGTTCAGTTCGACATTTAACACCTTTAAAGCTCTTACATGCTTTAAAATACAATCAAGCAGCATTCTTAATTTTTCAGCTGATTCAGTACAAATATTATCTAACATTAATAAAGATTTAATATGACTGTTAACTATTAATCTTTTATTGTCAAAAATTTTTTAAGTGCTTCAAATAATGACTCATATGTGTCATCAGTACTTTGGATTTGCTTCGCTGTCCCCACAAGAGAGGATTGCAAATAAAAAAGTTTTCGATCATTAGTTAACAATTCGTTCGAATCAATTATACTATTAAGTTGAGTCTGGAAGTTATTCCAGTTTTCATAAGAGCCATCGAATTTCGGCAATGGAATGTCCGGTAGTTTAACATTTAAATTTTTAGTTTTACTAACACCATTATTTTAATTTATTAGATCAACATTTTTATTTTAGAAGGCTCAATAAGTCTTTTAAATCTTACCTTGAGATTTTGGAGATCTTGCTCGATTTCATCAAATTCAGCTTCACACTTATCTATTTCTTCGTCTTTCAAAATTTTATAGTATTCCATTTTCAAGTCGTCTAATTTGTCTTCTAACTTGTTCAAATTTTCGATTTTGTTCAAAATATCCACTGAGTCTATTTCTTGTGCCTCATCGGCTATAAAATTTGATAACTTCGTAACTTGGGCTTTTATATTGCCCCTTCTTCGATTCAACACCTTTACATCCATTGTTATGCCTTTTTTTTAAAAAAAAACAAAAACGCAATATAATCCTACGATCACTGATTTTTCTCCGCGAGCGGTTCCATAGTGTTGACTACGAAAGGGTTAGTGGACTCTAATTAAGTAACTATCTATAAAATTTCAACTCTGTTTACTTAACGAACCATTTTTTATTTACGAAGTATTGGTTTTTTCGGAGCTCCCCATGGAGACACCCGAACGAAACGAAGAACAAACGACTTCTGATTTACATTTATCGCCAAGCGATGTTAGAAGCCAAGAGTGGCGCCAACAATATTATCAATTAGAGAAAAAAACTGTTTCTTTCTCAAAAAGGGTTATAAATAATAGCTTATACATTTTTAAAGAAGTTTTTATTATATCTAGAAGATCTTGATTATAATGCTTATATCTAGAAAACAAAATTCCGGCAAAAAATACTTTTTGTGCATAGACAATTATGCATGAAATAATAAAACATGTAATTAAAAGTTTTCTTAAAAATAACATTTTCTTTAGCCTGGTGCAAAGTTTTTCATTCTTTTATTCGCAAATTAGTTTTAGAAAAGTCATTTAGCAACATAGTTTAGGGCTTTTAGCTTAATTAATGCCATCACCTTAGATTAAAATAATAAAAAAGCCAAGTGTTTAACTTAATTCCGAAAAACAATGGAGGATTCTTTCCAACTTTTATTTATTTTTATCTTTTGTTGAGAAAAACTACCAGTTTATATTTATAAGTGATGAAAAATATTTAATTTTCTTTTTTTAACTTTTTATAAAATGAATCGTTATTGTTTTCAACTCATTTTAAAAATAACATTTAGAGAACTTAAAGAAGAAACAACCTCTTTTCTTTAATTTGCCTGAAATTGTCAGAGCTTCTTAGAAATTTTGTTAAAAGTTTTATGTTACAACACTACAATGTTTATAATGTTATATAATGTTTAATTGTTTTTATCTCTCTAATGAAATAAATTTACTTTAAATTTAGGTCAATAAATTTAGATAACTACCAAATTTATGAAATATTTTTAAGCAGGGATGTAGTGGAGGATATACACCGTACAGCATCTGGATTTTTAAAAGAAACTCTCTATACCCTCCATAGCTGTAACGTATACACTCTAGCGTATACCTTGTGCCTATAGCGTATACCGTCTGCTATTTTTACTATTTTTAAGGTTTATTAAAATACCCCGAATTAAACACTTCCAGTTCGTTGTATTAAATATATATATATTAAAGAAATTAAATATGGCATGAAATATATCGTGTGCGGAACTACGACTTTTGTGCGTACAATTCAATATCTTAAAGCGTAACATTTATAAAAAATCCCAATGAAACGAAAATCTGCGCATATGAAATAAATGATACTGTTTATTGTACACTTGAATTAAAATTAAGTAGTGTGAAAAAAATTATGTTCATTACACCTGTTCGTTAATAATTTATTTATATACCTATTTATTTTTGCAGTTTTCTGGAAAGCAAAAAAGATAGTTTATGCTTTTGACAAGATTTAGTAATGCCACAAATATCTTTTGATTATATCGATGCTGTTAGGAAAACTATGTTTCCAACAGAAGTATTTCAGCTAAGCAATTTATGACAATAATAACAACAGAACAAGACGAATTTATGATATATATTTTTTCATAACTAAAAGGTAAACATAATTAAATATAATTTATGATTAGTTTTCTATATACTAAAACTCAACAGTTTATTTTTGCGTAGTATAATAAGAACACCACGTATCATAAAATTCCTCATTTTTAACACTTTCCAACATATTTGAAAAGTGTTTATGAATTCGGTTCGTCTGGTCGTTTGGCCGTGCTCTAATTTGCGTAAATACACTCGGACAGTCATGTAATTGATAGACGTTATTGAGGTACATAATACGTCATGGACAATATTCTTGTAACGTCACAGTAGGTAAAATGGCGGCGTGATTGTTTGTTTACGTTTTGCATTCACGAAGGTTTTGTTCCCTATTTCTCTTAGTCATGTTATTTTATTGTCACATTTAAGACTTCAGAAAGCAAATTAATGAAAAAATAAACGCATATTCTTTCATTATTTAATTATTAATTAATGAAAAATTTGATAAAAGCATGATTTGCAAAATTTAAATGAAAAGTTTTCTGAATACTAAAAATTAACATACCTGAATACTAACATACATTCCTGAAATAAAAGCATATTTAAATAAAATAAGTTTAATTTACATAGTTTATAAACAAATCTCAATTTAAAGACTTGAAATTTCACTAATATTTCATAGACATTGATTATAACCTATAACCTAATTTATTTTAACATTATATTTCTAAAAAATTCGATAATTAAGACAAAATTAATCTGAAATTGAATGAATATTCCTTATATTGTTCAGATCTATTGCATACATTTATATCGTTTCAGTAGCAGAATAAAAAATAAGCGAATTCGTCAACAGCATAATGCTTTCAACTGGAGTGATTTTTCAATGTTTTCCCAAACAGCTGGTTTTTCATAGCCTCGAACCGAATGTAAGAATATTGTCCATTACATTTATACGCACGTATTATATAATACGGACATAAACGTAATTTACTACGACATGTTCGGTATTGAAAACGAAGTATGTAGCATTTATAGTTCATTTATAGGGACACCCAAAATAATTCCGATAGTTTATGGTCTATAGGGAAAAAAAGTTAGCAATGTGTTTTAATAATGCTACACTATTTCAAAGACATTTAAATTGATATACATCACTGATGTGCGCTACAAGATGCATACTGTAGAATAGGGCGTGCATAGCATTTATCGTTCATCTACAGGGACACACAAAAGATTCGGTTACAGTACTGTTCATGAGTGTTATTGATGGAAGGGCATTTTCAGTTGCAGTATGCGTTTTTAAATTTAACAATTTCTTTTGCATATTTTTTCTTGTGTATAAAATCTATAGATCATATACAGGGATTGCACAAAAGAATTCATCCCTTTTCATTGGCGGAAATTGCTGAAAGGGTCTTTTCAACTGTGTTTATGCGTTTCTTAATTGAACTGAATTTTAGCATTCTATGCAATATATATACACACTAGCTGTTAACCGTGACTTCGTTCACGCAACATTAAAGGAAGAATAAAAACATTAATTAAGCAAAATATTTCACTCCCGATAATTAAAAACGATAATAATTAACTAACTATTTATCACATTTCATAGGAAACAATACGGTATTTTTTATTATAGGGACCTTGACATAACTCATTCTTAAAAAGGTGAATTTTTGTGGCAAGTAATCGCGAAAATGAAACTGCAACCAATACAAAAAGGAGGGTCAAATAAAATCGTGGAAATAGACGAATTGGGTAAGAACAAATGCCAATTTTACCTGATAAACAATTTTACTTTTAATGCCTTTGTGAAACTCTTTAACAGTCATCCTTCAAAAAAAAAATTAATTGGAAATAGTATAATGCTTTTTCTTTAAATTCAATTCTGCATCCTTGGTTTAATGTATAGCTGAAACAAATCTTGTTTTGTGAATGACAGTATGTTGACAGGCAATTTTTTATTCTCCAGAATAAATTGATTCATGAAATTTGAATATGTGAAAATATGTTTTTATTTTTCGGATAATTTACTGAAATCAAGATTTTTTTTTCACCATCTATTCAAAGTGAAAATAAATTCTATTTTTCAGTTTTAATGAGAAAATAGTGTAAAAAATATACTGATCTGTTTTATTTCTCCTTTTTTACACAAAATATGGAGTACTTTATTTTCCGCTTTTAGAGAAACTTCGTTAAAATTTACAAATTTTTTTTTTTGCCATCTAATTTAATTTTTTAAATTCTGAGAGTTTGTGTGACATCCTCGGATCAATGATAACTGGTATTAAGTAAATCGCTCTGCATTCGATAGTCTAGGAGCAGTTGCGAAATACAAACACACGGTCAGATTTTAATATAATAGATTCATGTTCATTTTCCTTTTCTTAAAACTATGATGTGATTTTTAGCAGAAAACTCTCATTTGTATATAATGGGTACTCATGCTTAATAAGCAGTATAGATAAAAACACATTTAAAATTTTCGTTATAAATATGGCGTGAAACTCGTCTACTTTCTATACTTACTGATCCTTGTATTATTAATGTAAGGAAATGATTCACACTCATTTTAAAACATATTGGAAAATTCCCATTTTATTTCAAATATGACGTCTCCTTTTCCCCAGAGAAATCCCTTTTTAATGACATAATTCTTGTTAATTTTCTTTTCCAGGTAATTAATTTCAATACAGGCATAGGGGAAATTGTGTTACTTTAACGAAATAATATTAAAACTTTAGGTTTTATCAACAACAATGGAACTATTTTTTTTAGGTAATTGAGTTATTTCTTTTAGTTTTAAGAATAAAAATAACTATTTCTCGCTATCCATGACATCATTTTCGACATGGATAATTTTGCGGAGCATATTATATATTATTGACATTTTCTAACCATTTTCTTTTCAAACGTCTTTTTACTTTTTTAAAATTTAGATACAAAATACAGTATAGTTATATTAGCCGTGCGCAGATGGTAAAACGCCAAGTATTGTTACCGCACAAAAGAAAAAAAGTAAAGAAAAAAAAACAAGATCATTTTATTTCACCATCAAAGCATATCCGCTTTGTTTTCGATGTATGACGTCATATTCGCCTGTTTCCTATGGTTACGCATATTGAAACCTTGTATTATTATCAAAAACTAAAAAAAGTACGTTTTATTTCTAATAATATTGTTTAATCTTCTTTTTAATTCTTTAAATTTTTTATTTCATTTTCATTTTTCACGTGAAATTTTTTTAATTGAAACTAAATTGTTGAGTAAAAATTATTATTCCGGGTTTTGAATTAGTTTTGGTCACGATAAAGTATTAGTAACGGTAAAGTAAATTTAACCATTTTAAAACATTATACGAAAAAATGTTCATTTATTCTCTATGAAAATAACGAAATTTTGAATTATTAAGAAAAATATTTGAATAAAATAAACAAAAACCAGCCTATGTTCATTTGAGGGTTATAATCAACCTATATCCAAAGATACAGGATCATCAAATGCTCCATTTGGACGCTGGCTTCAGCCTAACATTTGCACACAATCAGATTTATAATATTATTAGGATATATAGATCATATACAGGGACACACAAAATGATCGGTTACAGTACTGTTCATCAGTCCAGCCCGTTTTTGTTTTTCTCAGTCACATGATTTGCGTTTTTTTATAATATATAGATTATGAATGATAGGATTTAATAGAATGAAGAAAACTTTTATTAATATCTTTTTAAGTTTTGATTCGATTTTCATAAAATTTCAAATGACTCGACAAAATTCTGCAACGATTATAAATATTAAATTTGCGCTGTTATATGCGGACAGACGGACGGATCAGACGACGACTATAGGTGCCACATATTTATATAATTACGAACGAACCTAAAAAAAGGCTTCAACTACATCATTTCTGAGAAAATGAAGTATTTCGATCTTCATTAGTTTCCGAATTATTCAATTGAAAATGTTTCTTCATTTTAGGATCACTGGATGCATTTTAATACGATAATAATTTATAAGTAAACTTTCGATGTATAAATAAATGTTTCGAGACAACTGGAAGAGAAGTTTGGAAATAAATAACAATACCCTGTTTGATTCCAAAATAAGCTTAAAATATATGATTAATGGGAAAACGACATTTGAATAAAATTATTTTCATAACGCTGCCTGAAATAATTCCTCTTGTGACTTCGTTCGGTTCTTTTGTGTTGAAAGGGTCACAAAAGATTAATTTCCTCTTTTCCTCTAATCTAAAGCAGATGAGATCTTTCCAGAAATATCTTGTTTTATTTCAGGATTAGATAACACGCATAACTTTTCGGAAAAGTATTCATTGGATTGTGAACTTTGGTAAGCCTTCTTAACTAACTAAATAACTAAAATTCCACGTTCTCTTAAGGTTTAAAAGTTATGAGGAACTAGTTTAATGTTGAAGATCTATGTGAAATTCCAAATGTAATAATATAATAATTGGGTGCATATAATGCATGAGATTTAATAAAGTTGTTCAACTTAGTAAAAGAAAAAAACAAGTGGGTAAGTGTGATCGAAGATCGCACAAAGGGTATCGTTTAATATTCCTTTCAAAACACTTTATGATTCCATTAATAAACACAAATAAATTTCATAAAAAAAGTCACGTTTTTTATAAAGAAAAAATTAACGGTCAATTTTTCCCGTTTTTTCGAAAATCTGAACCGGTACGATAGCGGGCTAAGCCCGCTATTATACTGTGTCATAATAATATCTGTCATGTGGACTAAATGCGATATTAAAAAAAATCAATTTCAAAAAAATAAACATGTTGTATACAGACCTTCAAAATGTTAGACGTCAGATTAATTTTTTTTAATTCTCTAATGACGTCCTATTAAGCTGCTTTCTGTATTGACACATACTCATACTCTTTGTATTATTGAAAAATGTTTGAAAATTTCCGTTTTATTACCGATATGACGTCATATTAATCTTTTTTTTTTTTAAATTGGTGAAACTTTTTATTTCATTTTCACTTTCACGGGGAAATCTTTCAATAGAAAATTAATTATTGTAGAAAGAATTTGATTGTGGATTTTTAATTGTTGGCAACTGCTATAACGAAAAATGTTTAAATTTAATAGGAAAAGGCTGTTAGATGTTTGGTTTTTTATCTCTATATATTAAACTAATACGATTTTTTTTTCAAATTTTATGATTTTGAGCTTCATAATAGGTATTTAGCTACAAGTACACAAAATTTCATGACTGTAAGTTACATAGTTTCTGAGAACCGGCTCTGTGACGGACAGAGAACGAAGCGGCAGTAATAGGGTTTCGTGAGAAGAACGAAACCCAAAAAAACAGATGATTGTTACTTTTTTTATATACATCCGAAGAAAGTATTGGACCAGCAAAAATTTTTGACTTCCATTTTTTAAGGGATTTACTCGCTTTAATAACCCTTGAATATGATTTGACAATATTTCGAAAATGTCTGTTTTGTCTGCATGTGGCACAGATTTTGGGGACGCTGTATTTCAAAAACTAATTAATGCATGGAAATTTCAACAAAGTTCATATTCTGTTAGACCTTGACTTAACCCCTTCGGGACCATGGTCGCAAATATGCACCTTCAAAAAGTGCATATAGCACTCGTTTTTTGTACCGGAAATAAGGAAAAATAATATTTACCTTACTTAATTAGGCCATTTTTGTGATTAAATAAGTAAAGGTAACTGTTTAAAAAAGTGTGCCAACCATATAAAATTTCTACATAGGATTATGGTCCAGAAGAGGTTAAATGGTGCCGATTAGGTTGGCAGGTATCGCTGCTACGCTGTGTTTTTTAATGATTTTCGTGGTAGTTATATCTCGGCATTTATGGGATGGAATTTCATTAAATCATATTCAGTGAGACATTGGGATATATAGGTGCTGATTCGATGTATATAGCCAAAAGTTGGTTCTGTTATATGCATTTTTGGCTATTTCTTTGACAGCAATATCTCGATATCTATGGGATGGAACTATATAAAATTTCATATTCAGTTAGACCTTGACATAAATTGGTGCTGATTAGGTTTTGGTATAAATCGCCCTACAGGTGACGCTGTGCTCTGTTGTATTTTCCATTGTTTACGTGATGTGATATATAGGTGGGGGCTACATTTCGGCATGTATGGATTTCCATCAAATCGAATATGTTAGATGTTTAATAAAAATTATGTAGATTCAATTTTGTGTTTTCACACTCAATAGGGTTATGCAATTTTGTGCGATGAACATTATTGTTGTACCTACTAGGTAGGTATGCACCGAATTTTATACTTCAAGTAAATTATTATTGATATCTATGTTGGTTACATTTTATATTTGAACATCCAACAAGGGGCGTCGTTGCAATGTGCTTTTTCAATTACTGATCACTGTAACACCGAGTTAAATTCATAGAAATGAACTGTATTACATAATTGTTGGTGTGTAACAGAACTGTTTAAATTAAAATATTGGAACAGAACAAAATTTTGTGTTGGTTACAGCATACTAGGTTAAGTTGTTAACGTGGCGAAGAAGACATAAAGGCATTCGTAGATTTGTTGTAATTATTTTCTTGTTTCTTTTACAGTTCAATAATTCTAATTAGACACATTTTTTAGATCTAAGTTTGTAAGCTAGGAAGCTCGGAAAATATGATCTTCGTATGAATGTGCGAGTTTCTAAACAGGTACGCTGCTTAAAGAAATGATAAAATCAAGGAAACCTCTGAAAGTGCTGAAGAAGGCATCCGAGAAGCAAAAAACCGCCATTGACAAAGACTGAATAGTTCTTTAATGTCGAAGCTCTGTTGACGAAGGTTTTATAGCGAGATTGAAAGATAATAGTTCGAAGGAAACTGCACAACGCGAAGAAGACGTTCCAGATACAAATCGAAACGCAGACTCACACAAGCGCACAAGGCTTCTGCCGAGATGAATGTTCTCGGAATGATGTGTTTCATTTTATTATTTCATATCATTTTATTATTTCATTTTGAATGATGAATGTTCTCGGAATAATAAATACATTTTTCTACGAATTATTATCTTTCAATCTCGATATAAAACCTTCGTCAACAGAAACGCGACATAAAACAACTATCCAGTCTTTGTCGAGGGCGGTTCTTTGCTTCTTGGGCGCCTTCTTCAACACTTTCTGCGGTTTCTTGATTTCATCATTTCATTAAGCAGCTTTAATTAATGTTAGTGAAGTTAAATGTTAAATGTTAGTGAAGCAGGAAACGTATTCGCTCCAAAACTGTCTAATGGAAAATTACAAAATGATGGATTCTGCAGAACGTGCACAAGATTTCTGCCAAGATGAATGTTCCGCTTCCAGAGTTAGTTCTGCTTCTGTTAAAGAATTTTAATGAAATGGTAAAATTAAGGAAACCACAGAAAGTGCTGAAAAAAGCGCCCAAAAAGCAGAAAAAAAGCTATTCTCAAAGATTTGATAGTTGTTTTATGTGGAAGCTCTATTGACGAAGAAGGTTTTATATCGAGATTGAAAGCTAATAATGAGGAGGAAACTGCACAATGCGAAGAAATCACTCAAGATACAAATCGAAACTCATATCTTGATAGAAAAATGTTAGCGAAGCAGAAAATGCTTTCGCTCCAAAATTGTCTAATAGAAAATTACAAAATGATGAATCCTGCAGGACGTGCACAAGACTTCTGCCAAGATGAATTTTGTGCTTCCTGAGTTAGTTCTTCTGCTTCTGCTAAAGAATCTTAAAGAAATGGTAAAATTAAGAAAACCACAGAAAGTGCTGAAAAAAAGCGTTCAAGAAAAAAAAAAAAAAAAAAAAAAAGCTATTCTCAAAGATTGGATTGTTGCTTTATGTGGAAGCTCTATTGACGAAGAAGGTTTTATATCGAGATTGAAAGCTAATAATGAGGAGGAAACTGCACAATGCGAAGAAATCACTCAAGATACAAATCGAAACGCATATCTTGATAGAAAAATGTTAGCGAAGCAGAAAATGCATTCGCTCCAAAATTGTCTAATAGAAAATTACAAAATGATGAATCCTGCAGGACGTGCACAAGACTTCTGCCAAGATGAATTTTGCGCTTCCGGAGTTAGTTCTGCTTCTGTTAAAGAATTTTAATGAAATGGTAAAATTAAGGAAACCACAGAAAGGGCTGAAAAAAGCGCCAAAAAGCAAAAAAAAAAAAAAAGCTATTGACAAAGATTTGATAGTTGTTTTATGTGGAAGCTCTATTGACGAAGAAGGTTTTATATCGAGATTGAAAGCTAATAATGAGGAGGAAACTGCACAATGCGAAGAAATCACTCAAGATACAAATCGAAACTCATATCTTGATAGAAAAATGTTAGCGAAGCAGAAAATGCTTTCGCTCCAAAATTGTCTAATAGAAAATTACAAAATGATGAATCCTGCAGGACGTGCACAAGACTTCTGCCAAGATGAATTTTGTGCTTCCTGAGTTAGTTCTTCTGCTTCTGCTAAAGAATCTTAAAGAAATGGTAAAATTAAGAAAACCACAGAAAGTGCTGAAAAAAAGCGTTCAAGAAAAAAAAAAAAAAAAGCTATTCTCAAAGATTGGATTGTTGCTTTATGTGGAAGCTCTATTGACGAAGAAGGTTTTATATCGAGATTGAAAGCTAATAATGAGGAGGAAACTGCACAATGCGAAGAAATCACTCAAGATACAAATCGAAACGCATATCTTGATAGAAAAATGTTAGCGAAGCAGAAAATGCATTCGCTCCAAAATTGTCTAATAGAAAATTACAAAATGATGAATCCTGCAGGACGTGCACAAGACTTCTGCCAAGATGAATTTTGCGCTTCCTGAGTTAGTTCTGCTTCTGTTAAAGAATTTTAATGAAATGGTAAAATTAAGGAAACCACAGAAAGGGCTGAAAAAAGCGCCAAAAAGCAAAAAAAAAAAAGAAGCTATTGACAAAGATTTGATAGTTGTTTTATGTGGAAGCTCTATTGACGAAGAAGGTTTTATATCGCGATTGAAAGCTAATAATGAGGAGGAAACTGCACAATGCGAAGAAATCACTCAAGATACAAATCGAAACGCATATCTTGATAGAAAAATGTTAGCGAAGCAGAAAATGCATTCGCTCCAAAATTGTCTAATAGAAAATTACAAAATGATGAATCCTGCAGGACGTGCACAAGACTTCTGCCAAGATGAATTTTGCGCTTCCTGAGTTAGTTCTTCTGCTTCTGCTAAAGAATCTTAAAGAAATGGTAAAATTAAGAAAACCACAGAAAGTGCTGAAAAAAGCGTTCAAGAAGCAAAAACAAAAAGCCATTGACAAAAATTGGATAGTTGCTTTATGTGGAAGCTCTATTGACGAAGAAGGTAAATATCGACATTGAAAGATGATAATTGGGGGGGGGGGAACTGCCCAATGCGAAGAAATCACTCAAGATACAAATTGAAACGCAGATCTTGATAGAAAAATGTTAGCGAAGCAGGAAATGCATTCGCTCCAAAACTGTCTAATGGAAAATTACAAAATGATGGGATTCTGTAGTACGTGCACAAGATTTCTGCCAAGATGAATGTTCCGCTTCCAGAGTTAGTTCTGCTTCTGTTAAAGAATTTTAATGAAATGGTAAAATTAAGGAAACCACAGAAAGTGCTGAAAAAATCGCCCCCCCCCCCAAAAAAAAAAAAAAGCTATTCTCAAAGATTTGATAGTTGTTTTATGTGGAAGCTCTATTGATGAAGAAGGTTTTATATCGAGATTGAAAGATAATAATTGGCAGGGAACTGCCCAATGCGAAGAAATCACTCAAGATACAAATCGAAACGCACATCTTGATAGAAAAATGTTAGAGAATCAGGAAATGAATTCGGTCCAAAACTGTCTAATAAAAAATTATAAAATGATGGGATTCTGCAGAAAGTGTACAAGACTTCTACAAAGATGCTTGTTCCGCTTCTGTTAGCTGCTTAATAGAATAATAAAATCAAGGAAACCGCTAAAAAAGCGCTGAAAAAAGAGCCCAACAAAAAAAAAAGAAAAAAAAGTTGGCAAAGGTTGGATAGTTGCTTTTGTTGAAAGCAGGTGTTATATCGAGATTGAAAGATAATAATTAAGAGGAAACTGCAGTGCGATGAAGTCGCTCAAGGTAAAAAATGAAACTAAGATCTTTATAAACAAAATGTTAGTGAAGCAGGAAAAGCAGGCGCTCCAGCACGCATCGCAATCTCACGCATTCTAATTCCGAAGATGACGACAATGAAGAATAAATGTAAACAAATTTCGTCTACAAAAATTTGTAGAACATTCTGTATTATAATTATTATCGTATGTGTTTAAAAGAAAGAGATTTGTTGCCAAATCATATAATCAGCTGTAAAAATAAAACTGCTGCACTTCATGTTTGTTTATTTATGTATTTAAAAAATTGCTTCTGATTACATGCATTAAATAATTTACTTCTGTTTGAATATAATAATGCATAAACAGATTTTGGATTTGAATGTATACTGGTATGTTAAGTAAATTGTGTAAATATTGATATAATGATTTCTAGACGTCAATTTTGCAACAGACGATTTTGTTGAATTGTTTTCTTGAATAAACTGATTCACGAATTTTGAATATGTAAAAATATGCTTTGTTTCTTCGAATTTTTTTAAAATGTGTAATTTAAACAAAACAATAGTTTTCACAATTAATTCAAAATCAAAATATTTTTTCTTTTCAATTTTCATGAGCAAATAGCATCAATAGAAATACAATAATCCCTATTAATTCCCCCTTTCTCTCTTTTATTTTGAAAAATGGAGTAATTCAGTTAATATCATTACTCGAGTTTCATTAAATATTACAAAAATGCTAATATTACTTCAAATTTCAAAATTTGACAGTTATGATATCCTTGGAATCTTACAAATATTTGTTCTTTTTAACTCATAATTTATTCTAATTCTTGAAGGAGTAGAAGGAGAATAGAAATACACAGTAATATTTAAAAATATATAATAGATGTGAAAAAAAAAACAACGTTTTATTTCACATTCATAGATAAATCATACATATTAAAACAACAAAAGTAATAAAGCAAGGCTGATTTATTTCTAAAGTAGTCATAAATACAAACCGAACCGACATTAATCCTTTATACCGAAATGTATTTTTACAAAAGGAAGAAAACAAATAGAATTCTGGTTATTTATTGATATAGCATAGCAATTAATTCGATGAACTTACACCTGATTATATGATTAATATGTCGTGACAACACAAAAGACACTACAGTACAAAACTCAGCTATTAAATTATGCACTACCGCAACATTATAAACGGTTCTGAAATATCATTCATCATTTAATTAAATATTCATTGCTGTCGTTCCATATGGGAAATATGCCCGTTGAATTTGACGCATTTTGCGATTATAATGATATTATATCGACGATTACCTAATTTATCATTCATGCTTGTTCTGTAAATAAATCAATACTTACATTCCAGACAATATAATAAGTTTTGAATAGTTGAAACATTAATGTTGATAATATTTAGCAAGCTTATTATTTTTCCATACTGCATGGGAAATATTTTGTTTATCTCTGATTATTCTCAGAGAACACGCAATTTATCGATGATTTAGTAATTATTGAAATAGTCCAGAATATATATTTCCTATTAAAGTCTGTTTAAGCAATTGCGTTGGTGCATGCTAACAGAGAATGCAAATTAATGCATAACAGTTCGTGTTTTATTCAATTTTCTTTTCTAAAATAGTTTAAAATATAATCTTACTGTTTTATTGTTTTAGCAAAAGAAAAAAAAGCCGCGCTCTGTTAATAAATTGCCTTTTTAACAAAAAAATCAAAATAGTAGTAATTATAGCGCTACTGTAAAATAATATTGTCGTCTGAAATATATTGATTTAAAATTAGCTATTTTAGCTAATATTAGCTAATAAATCATCCCTAACATGTAACCGCCATCTATTGGTAAAATTTCGAAATAATCATTTTTATTGCGTAACTCGTTTCCGTAAACGAAGTATAAATACCAAAGCTTTTAAGAATATTCCGACTAGTTTATCTTGTAGAGCCCTTCAAACACTTGCACTTTAATGATGGCCACTCTGTATATTTGATTTTAATTTTCTTCCTTTCCGTAAGCATCTATCTATATCACAAAAGTGTCTATCATTAACGCTAAACTTAAAAGTAACACTAGGTATCGAAACATGCGTTATCGATTTCACTTCGATCACATATATCTGCAAATATCTTCGCTGATAAATATTGTACAAAGGGCATTCCATAAAAACTGAGAGTTATTTTTTACGTAGTGGCAACACCGCGAAACTAAAAAATAAAAATGCAGGCGATTTTTTCAAACTGTTAACTGTACGTTTATAAATATTCTAAATGAAGCAGACGATTTGATTTTCATAGTTTCGTGCTTGTTTAAAGAACTGTTTTTAATTGCCCTTCAGAAATGAAGGTGAGTGATTCAGAGTTAAAAAAAGAAATCAGCTGTGCCGTAAAATGTTGCTATCGTTTGTTCAAAACAGCTCCAGAAACAGTTAAGTTAATGAAAGAAGCTTACAAAGACAAATGTTTTGGTGAGTCTACGATTCTTAGATGGTATGGTGATTTAAAAAAAATGACGTTTGTCTGCAGCACTAGTTCCTAAGCATGGCCGACCAGAAAGTGTTGTGAATGATCGAAATATTAACACTGTGTAGGCAATCTTGCAAGAAAATCGGCGAATGACATGTGAGGAGATAGCGGCATCAATTAATTATTCGAAAACGTCGATATTTCGTATTCTACGCAACAATTTACAGTTTCGCCATGTTTTGTTCCAGATGGGTCCCTCACCACCCTACTAAAGAACAATGCAAACAAGAATTCACCAAAGTTTTGAGTGGAAACAGATGTTTTAAAATAATCCGAATTTCCTAAAGATTGTAATAACAGATAATGAAACTTGGGTGCATCATTTTGATCCCCTTCCCAAGTCCGCAACAAGTGTATGGAACACACTGATTCTCTGCCTCCGAAAAATATCCGAGAAACCAAATCTGCTGGAAACGTCATGATGATTATTTTCTTTGATCACAAAGGTGTAATCTATCAGCATGCTGTGCCTTCAAAAACTACTGTGTATGGTGAATATTATGTTTCAGTTTTGAAAATTTTTCGACAACACATATCGAGAAAGCGCCATGAACTGGTAGGGAATTGGACATTGCGTGACAATAATGCTCGCCCGCATGTTGCTACTTCTGTTCAGCAATATTGAAAACATGTAAATGCAATATTGAAATCATGCCACATCCTACCAGAGGGGGCAGGTACCGACATAGCACCACTTCCGGGGGTTTAGGTGTGCTCGGCTTCGCTGGTTATGACTAACCATCCTAACGACCTGCCGTGGTTCCAATCTGGCTGTGGCATCATGCGGACTGAGTTCATCTTGTCCTGCTTCCGATACTCCAGAGCTTAGCCAAGATGAGTGCTTCTCTTGGCCGAGATCAGGGCCCCTGGAGGGGGGCGCCGGAGACAGTTGGTTGCAGGAATTGGGGCCGGCCTGATTCTCACCGGTTAAGGACTTGGAAAGCAGGTGGTCGTATTTGGAGCGGATGAGCAAACGGGCTTGAGCGGTACCAAGGTCTGGCCGGACCACATTTTTACTTTCATTCTCTACTCCGCCATGCGGCTTCTCCAGTCTAGTCACCTGGATTCATGACGGTGGTGGGGGACTAATTTTCCTATTTTTTTTATTTTTATCCTAGTTAAGTGTACTAACATTTTTTGTGTGTGTTGTCCATTCCCCGGAAGGAAACTAGAAGTGACCTTCATAGGTGCTCTTCGATGCCGACCGGGGATAGAGCAAATCTCAGGAGGGAGCCCTTGGCTAGTTCCTAGTTCTCTGGTTGCTCCTATGAGCTCCAAAAATATGGCACGATCTTCTGCGAACTGAACCTGATTTGACCCCTTTAGTACCCATGGTCCTATTACTATCGTAGCGGTCGGATTTCGAGTAGTTGATTGCCGCTAATGTACATCTTGCATGGGAAGCTATGGCTTATTAGTTTTACAGTCCAGATCTCGCACCATCCGATTTATGGCTGTTTCCGACGTTGAAGGAGAAGCTCCGTGTCAGAAAATTTAATACAGATTCTGAAGTTACTTCAGCAGTGCAGGGTTCCTTGAAGCAGCTTCCAGAAAAAGGCTTTTGAAAAGTGGTTTGAACGATGGGACCGCTGCATATCATCTGAGGGAAGGTGTTTTGAAAAAAAAAAAGATGTATTTTTTGCTGTAAATATATTTCTTGATTTTTTATAATTTTACTCTCAGTTTTTATGGAACGCCCTTTGTATAATTTCAAAGCTTCACTCTGTCAAACAGAGCAAAAACATTTACAGCCGTGAAAATTAAAAATAATGAATGCTTAACTTCGCCCGTATAAAAATGCAACTCGTACCAACTGATTAGAAATAATATCTATTATTTAACGCTATATTTAAATTATGCTTTTGGGAGTCGTCTACATATTGAATTGTAACAAATTTTAAAATTGTAACAAATTTTAAAATTTTCAATACTAACACTTATATTGACATTATATTCGGATTTTTTGATAAATTTTAACATGTGGAAGTCATTGGGTCAGGTAGTTTACGAATTGTGAAAATTTAAAGCCGAGCTGTTCTTAGAGGTGTATGACAGGTGTAGGCGTGCAGGACGTCTTGCCCGGAAAAATACCCAGATATTTAAATTAATCCAGATATTTAAATGTTTAGAATTCACTTTATTGCGAGTTATGACAAATTTATATATTTAAATATATTTGGTTATAGGCAGGGCTTGACAAATGCGGTTGCCAAGTAGCCACTGGCAACGAAGTTTTTATATCTGGCGATCAAGTTATTTAATCTATTTAATCTGACTTTTTTTGGTTTGTTTGTTTCAAAAATTGACCTATGAAATGAGTATGAGCGGCATTTCCCCCCTCCACCACCTCTACTCGTACGCGGCAAATAGTGATCTTCCTTTTCTCTTGGGCTTGTAATGGAAGAACCAAGTTTAAAAGGCATTTTTCAGCTCATGCACAGAAAACGCCTTTCTTTTCTGCTCTAGCCAGCTAACATGTCACGTGAATAGAAATTTTTTTTTGGCGGGGGGGAGGAGGAAGTTTCAGTAAAACAGTAAGAAATAGTGTCAATCCAGCTTCTGTGGCATATAAACTCAATTGTCTCAAACTGGATAAAATGCTAAAAAATGCCCATGTTTTTTGTAAGTTTCAAATCAGATTTTTGTGTTCAGAAAAAAAAATTATCAATATATCGCATTCATTTTAACGCTTTCGCTGTACAGCAAAAAGGCAAAATTGTAATGTTGTGTTCTCCTTATTTTTTTTTAAATGCTAAAAAAAGATTAAACATTATATAAAAAAAACTTAATTATATATATGAATGCAATCCTTGAGAGTAATAATCATTACTCAATGTATTAAAACTGCATTCTATCCGTAGAATTCTATAAATTTTAATAATACTTACATTGCAGTGAAACCCGGAGCGATAATGAATGTATTAACCCGGGCGTGTAAGTGAGAGGGTTTTAAAAGATAATAACATATAGAAAGCTATAAGTCTTCGATGGCCCCCTCATCAGATAAAAAATTTTGTAACACTCAACTATCCGGACATTTGAAGCATCCGACATTCAGCATTTTCCGAACATGCCGGTTAAATCAGCCTATGCAGCATTTATTTTCTTTTCATAGATATATAATTTTGACAAGTTTCATTATAAAACTTTTTTATATTATTTTAAATTATGTACTTACTCTAACTATGTAATTAATAATTCTAAACCATACGATTTTAATACTTAAAATACATTTTTTTTAAATGATGGCATTTTCCTCTATTCAAACTTTCCACTTTTAAGATCCTTGAAGAAGTCTCAAACAAGATCTAGATATATATATGACGTGATGGTGGTATGAATATGAGGTAATGACTGCCGAATAGGTAATACAAACACAGGGCAAAGCGGCGTCTTTTTTTGAAGAAACTCGGCATAAAAACCATGCTTTTAATGATTTATATGGTATCGTTTCTCTGTATCATCAGTATCAGTACCGAAAACGAAATAGTTCCCTGTTCTATCATCTACATTTCCTTCAAATTTGAAAAGCGAGATTTCATATGAATCAATACTATATTTTAATCCTTTAGCTTTTAAAAATAATCAAGTAAATGTGCCACGATACATAAATATTCTTTACAATACATTTTTTAGAGAAATTTAAACTAAAAATTATTAAAAATGGATTTGTACAAACGAAGAAAAACAAATATTTGTTCATCAGTTTCGATAGAAGACGATATTTGTGCCATTAAGTATAGGAGTGAATACCATCTACATAAACTACAATTTTTTTCCTTTTCAATTTGAAAAAGGAAATGCCTTAAAAAGATACAATAATCCCCTTATTTTTCTTTTCTGTTCTTTTTTTCACAGCAATAGAATAAATTAGCTGCCACTATTACAGAAATTTAATAAATCTTATTAGTTAAACAAAAATTAATATATCTAATTTAAAAATCGAAATTTCAAGAGTTGGTATAACATCCACGGATCCTTGGAAATAACTGACGCTGGTTTCAGATATTAACTTGACCCATTCTCGTAGGAGTGTATTTAAACGTAACAATAGTGTAGAAACAAGGAACGTGGATGTAAACAACTCAACTATTTCGCAAGTTTTAGGTCGAGAGTTATGGCTTGCATACGACATTTTTTGGTATGGTACATTTCTGTCACATTGTATGTAACGTTAAGAAAACACATTGGTACTTTAAAATGACATAATTTGCAAAAACAGAAAAAATTATAACAATAAAAAATTTATAAAATATTTTAAGCATCTATATGCAAGTCATGTACCATGATTTACAATAGAGAAAAAATACCAGGGGTCTGTCCAGACTTTTCTCGAAGGGTCCTGTTTTTGTGAAACTGCGAACAGTGTTTTACATTTTTGAAAAATCTAGTTATAATTTTGTGAATTTAAAATGATCATTATATTGAGGTTCTTGTTTATATACAGGGTGATTAT
This sequence comes from Maratus michaelseni, assembly GCA_963931845.1. Classification (NCBI taxonomy): domain Eukaryota; kingdom Metazoa; phylum Arthropoda; class Arachnida; order Araneae; family Salticidae; genus Maratus; species Maratus michaelseni. The sequence goes on from OZ007587.1 coordinate 405,564,865, forward strand.
AAAAAAAACTATCCCGATATATGAGCCCATAACTGTCATACCGTTCACAGAAACTGAATGAAATTCTGGCCTAAAGTATTTTGAGGTATTCGCTCAAGAATCACGTGAAAAACAACAGTTAAATTCTAACAATTACGGTTACAGTGACAAAATTTCGAAAACAACACCTACTTTTTTTTATTGGAATGTGATCTTCGTAGTGAAAAACGATAAAAAGCGTTGGAACGGTACCTGTAGCACGAAAATCGCCGGCGCTAGACAGACTAAGAAGAAAAGTGAAAACAACCAATAAAGGACAGAGAAGCAACAGAAAGTAAAACATTTTATTGTTCAGTGCTATCCACCATCTGCCGCATGTAAAGTGTCGTCGTGTGTAAAATGTAAAATGTATGAAACAGAATAAAATGTTTTGTTTTCTGTTGCTTCTCTGTCCTTATTGGTTGTTTTCACTATTCTTCTTAGTATGTCTAGCGCCGGCGATTTTCGTGCTACAGGTACCGTTCCAACGCTTTTTATGGTTTTTCACTATGAAGATCACATTTCAATAAAAAAAAAGTAGGTGTTGCCATTTGAAATTTTCGAAATTTTGTCACTGTAATCGTAACTGATAGAATTTAACTGTTGTCTTTCATATGATTCTTGACCGCATACCTCAAAATACTTTAAACCAAAGTTTCATACAGTTTCTGTGAACGGTATGATAGTTAGGGGCTCATATATCGGGATAGTCTTTTTTATAATCACCCTGTACATTTTTAAAAAGATATATGTATGTAAAATATACATTTGTTTCTTTATATATGTAAAAGTGGCAGTCAGATTTTATTTTTAAACGATTAAATTTGTGAAAGGTATATTTTATGACAGAGAATTTTGTGAAGGGTCCTGTTTTAAGAGTAAAAGTTTAGTGAGGTGTTCTGTTTTGAGACGAAAAATTTTGTGAAGGCTCCTTTAAAGGACCAATTTCTTCCTAAACATATCCCTAAATACATATTTGCTCGGATAATTTATGTGACCCATAAAATAATCAATAAGAGAAAAGAAATAAAAGAAATAATAATGAAAAAAAACTTAAAAGCCCTTTCAGAATTTAACTACGTAACAAAAATGCCCAACAAGTCTAGATGCTGATTTAAATAGTATAACTTTTTACTGTATACGTTGTACTGAGTGTGTAGTATTTTTGTAATTCGATGCTGAAACTACAAATTTGAAGAATGCAATTGTGAAATGTAGCTGCATATACTTTTAATGAATTAATTTTCAAGAGATAATTTCGAAACTTAAAAATCATGCTAATTGTTTTCATAGTGAGTGTGTTAACTATTTATCGCTTTGAAAGATTATTTTATCAAATCAATGAGAAATTTCTTAAAACTAACTTTGAAATCCCATCTTTATTTAAAAGGTTTAGTCTAAAAGTACTACAGTATTGCATAATGGTGAATTTAAAACTCCCCTGAAGTAAAATTATCGAAGTATTTCAAATTGTAGAGAATATTTCGAAGTTACGAAACATTCAAATGCAGAAAAGGCGATCAACTAAAGTGAAAAGCTCTCTGAAATGAAAACGTATAAATGTATAATTGGAAAACGTTTATGTTACTAAGGAAATGAGTTCTTATTTCCTTAACTTATAGAAAGGAAATAAAGTTGCAAGAGATTCCTCGTTTGTATAATATTTTATATAGGATAGCGGAGATTAGTAGAAGTATTTCTCACTCAAAGATGTTATACACTCATACGCTTAAATGATTATGATATTCAGTTTCATAGAGAAATTATATTTACGTGATGCTATTTATTAGGCTTGACTTTTACTTTCTTCTATGTATAATTGAAGAATGTATTATACTCCAAATTTTTTGCGACTGCTGGTTTTCGACGGATTTGCACGTGTTAGGGGGTCAAAGATCCCCAAAAACACGTTTTTACAAAATGCCTATGTCTGTCTGACTCCTTGTATCATTGGAAAGTGTATGAAGTTATGCAAAGAAAATTAACCAAATTTCATATACATGTTTTTGGCTATGACCGGCAAGTCCCAGTTGAATTTGGGGATACTCCGCTGGAGGGGAGCGCTGTGATATCAATTTGTATGCAATTACCGTAATTGTATCATCAGAAAGTATACGAAGTTATGCATAGAATTGAACCAAACTTTATGTAGGGTGTCCGCAAAGTCTGGAAACGGTCGAATAACACGAGAAATATACATTGGATTGAAAAACGGAAAATATGTGTTCAATATTTTTGAAAAATCTATTTATGGATATTAAAGTGCCCCCCCCCCAATTAAGGTGGCATAATTGAAATCTTAAATGATAACCACCCCCATTTTTGTTGCAGATTCGGATTCTACGGGAAAAAAATTAGTAACTTTTGTATTTAAAATTTTCTTCGGAAAATCGTAAAAGTCTCAAAATGGTCGAATAACTCGAGAAATATTCATTGGATTGAAAATCGTTTCCATTTAGAAAAATCCATTTAAGGATATCAAAGTTGCCATTTTTCTAAAATATTGAACGCGTATTTTTCCGTTTTTCAATTCGATGTATATTTCTCGAGCTATTCGATCGCTTGCAGACTTTTCTATCGAAACGATTCTCACAGAATTTTACTCGATTACAGCGCCATCAACAATTTTCCCAAGAGAATGTTAAATACAAAAGTAACGTATTTTTTTCCCGTAGAATCCAACTTTTCAATAAAAAAGGGGTGGGTTTATCATTTAAGATTTCAAAGTTTTCCCCCTTACCCCAGTGGGAGAGTCGGGGGGGGGGGAGCACTTTGATATACCTAAATACATTTTCAAAAATATTGAGCATGTAGTTTTCCGTTTTTTAATCCGATGTATATTTCTCGAGTTATTAGTCCGTTTCCAGACTTTTAAGGAAACGATTCTCACTGCATTTTAATCGATTGCAGCGCTATCTACGATTTTCCGAAGACAATGTTATATACAAAAGTTACGTATTTTTTTCTCGTAGAATCCGAATCTGCAATAAGAAAGAGAGGTTATCATTAAATATTTCAAAGTTGCTTCGCCTTCCCCCCAGGGGGGCACAGTTGGGGAGGGACAACTTTGATATCAATAAATAGATTTTTCAAAAAAATTGAACGTATATTTTCCGTTTTTCAATCCGATGTATATTTTTGGAGTTGTTCGACCGTTTCATGACTTTTCGGACACCCTGTATACGTTTTTGACTATGGACGTCGGGTGTCAGTTGTAAATGGTAACAATTTTCAATAGTAACAATGTGTAACAATTTTCAATTTTACAGTAATTTGCTTATTTTCCTTCAGTTCCAATTTTGCAAGGTTCGAAAAATATAACCTGTATTCGTAAAATAGTTTAAGAAAACCTGAACTTTACATAAAACAATAATGCTACAAGACATACGATTAATGTGGAAAAATACTATGGAAAAGACATGAAAGTAAAATAAGTAATTAGGGCACACTGCTGCATGTTTGAACTACAGCATCATTGAATGACCAAGGAGCAAGTGTGTCTCACCGAACACCCTTTTTCTCTTACATTGAATGCAGCTGTCCGCTCATGCATACAAAATGCCATAGAGTTCGGGGAAAAAATTATGGCAAAACACTGATTTCCTCTCATAGGATAATAGTTTCAAATAATTTTTTTTTTTTTTTTTTTAAAATAAGTTGCTACAATTTTCTTCGATGTATATTTTTTATTTGGAAAACTACAGATTTTATTTATTTTCATCCCAAATATTAATTTTCATTGTACTTTAAAAATAAAACTTGGTATAGGCTCAACAAGAAACATGAAAAATTTGTTAAGTATTGAAATAATTAAAAATGATAAAGATAAAAAGATGCGGGAAAAGCATAAAAAAATGCCGTTGATATTAAGAAAAATGGGAGCTTCATTACATGAGTAGATTAAAAGGGTAATCCAGTCACAGCATAAAATGGACCGGTGAGTTGAGTTCCGCTGTATTATGCAGTTTAGTGGCGTGTCTTTTAAAATGGTGAAGCAGTCGTTGATCCGAGCGTTTGTTACAGTTATAAGAATAAAAGAATATCACAGTACTAGCTCTGCCGCAAATCATCGTACAAAAATGTGACTGATTCCAATCGATTAGTAATATCGTTTATTAATTAATGCTACATTTAAATGTTACTTAAGGGGCCGTCTACATGCAAAAATTGTAACAAACTTTAAAGTTTTCAATACTAACATTTAATTTTGACATCATATTTATATGTTTCGGTAATTTATACATGCGAATACCAAACGCGAAATCATTTGGTCAACTAGTTTAGAAATTACACAGGTTTAATGTTTGGAACTCCTACTATTAAATTCCTTTTTAACCGTTTCAAAACAGATTACAATGTGGATAGTTTTCTAATTATAACTCTAAAACTACTTGAAGGAAACACCTATAACTTTGGATTTGCATATTTAAAATTTTTAGAAATCGATTTATGTTTAAAAAAATCATAGGTTACAATTCATATATTTTACGAAAATTTATTTTAAAAGAATATATACACTGCTCAAAACAATTAGGGGAGCACATGGTTTTAACGAAATTACGGAAATACTTACACCAATAAGTAACGTAAAATAAAACATCCATAATTTAAAGCGTAGCAGATAACAGAAGAAGAAAACTTCATATACAAATCAAAATTCATGACGTCAAAAACTAGAAAAAGGAGATAAGTGCAGAAATCGGGATTTTGAAGAAACGTCTGTTTTATTGTCTCAGTTGTGAAATTCAATTGCTCAGCTTTTGATTTGAGAAAAGATGACGTGAAAATGTCACAACAACGTGATTTACATGAATCCATGATTTGGAGTATTATCGAGATATTTGAATCCGGGCAAACACGACGAAGTGTAGCGGACGCTGTTGAAGTCACAATAAGTGTCAGTGAAAGACTGTGGAATCGATTCCAAGAAACAGGGAATGTTAGGCGTCGACCAGGGCAAGGTCGGCCAGTGCTACCACAGTAACTGACGACCGATATATCCTGTTAACAGCTTATCGAGACAACAAATAATGATATTCAGCTACAAAGACAGTTGCTACTGGGTCCTGGCAACAGGACGAAGGGTGTCCAGACAAAGAGTCCGGAATAGGCTTCATCAGCGTGATCTCTATGCATGTAGGCCAATGGTCTGTATTCTGTTGACTTCAAGCCACCGTGCAGCCAGAATAAGGTGGGCTGCTGAGCATCGAGATTGGAGGCAACGTGATTGGAGTCAATTGCTGTTTACAGATTCAGTCCCAATTCAGTCTGGAGTGTGATCCCTCGACGTGCTTTGGTATGGAGGGAAAGGGGCACTCAAAATAGTCCCACATTCTTTCGTGAAATATCATATTACAAACGAGGAGGGTTGATGGTATGGGCTGGAATCAGTATAGGTGGACGTACGGACCTGTATATCATCCTACGCTGCAGCTCTTGGTGATTACTTTGTTTTTATGCATGATAATGCCCGACCGCATACATCTCGTCTAGTGGAGAGCATGTTTGAAGCTTAAAAATACAGCGTATGGAATGGCCAGCATGCTTTTCTGACCTGAATCCGATCAAGCATGTTTGGGACATACTCGGGCGACGCATTGCAGCGAGACCAAGGCCTCCTTTTACTGTCCGGGACTTGGAGATTGCAATTCTTGAGGAGTGGAACAGTATTCCTCAAAGTCTTATCGATAACCTCATCGCATCCATGGAAAACAGGTGTGCATCAGTCTTAGCTGTTCGAGGGGACCACACGCCATATTAAGCATTTTGCATCATTTCTGAACAATACTTTATATGTCATTTACATGTAACCAAATTGTTATCCTAAACCCTCTTTTCACATTCTTTCCATCGTTTAAAAAAATTAAAGCTCCCTTACAAATATTTTTGCATCTCTTTTTCTGTATTGCGCATTGATAAACGTGTACTCTTTATTTTATTCCTATGCATGATGCACCCAGAAAAAGGAATTGATTAAAACAACAAAACATGTTTTGTTGAGTACATTTTGGTTGTTTTAGCAAAATTTTTAGTTGAAGCAAAAAAATTGGTTTTGTTGCTTGGAAAAAAATATTATGTTAACACTCTTCAATAATTTTAACAAAATGCCACCAATTTTACTTGATTTAACAAAATCTGTTTTTTTAATTTTACAATAATTTTGTAATTCATGCAAAATTTTGTTGTTTTTGCAAAATTTAAATTGTTGTATAGTAGCCATAACTCTCTCACGTAACTCGATTTATTTGACTTATATAGCTATACAATTAAAGGATTAACATAATTTTTGGATAATTTAAACTTTTTTTCCTTGGGACGGACCAAGGTAGTTTAAAAAATCCCCCTGTCCCATTTATTACTTTCTTCTATCTTTACAAGAAGAAAGTATTGGAATCATGAAAATTTTCGACTTCCGGTTTCGGACGGATTTTAGAAGGTCCTGAACACGATTTGACTGTTTTTAGAAAATGACTGTCAATTACTCTGCCTGTCTCTATGTGACAAAAATTTTCTGGGCGCTCTATCCCAAGAACTAATGCACGGAATTTTATAAAACTTTATATTCAATTACTTCCTGATATAAATTGTTGCTGATTAGTTTTTGTTGTGAATCGCGCAACAGGTGGCGCTGGTATGTTGCATTTTTTGCGATTTCTGCAATAGCTTAATCTCATTTTCAGCAGTGAATTACGCCTGTAATCTTTGAACGTAACTAGGTTTATTTGACTTATATACCTGTATAATTAAAGGATTGACATAATTTTTGGATAATTAAAACTTTTTTTCATTGGGACGGACCAAGGTAGTTTTAAAAATCCCCCTGTCCTATTTATTACTTTCTTCTATCTTTACAAAGAAAGTACTCTGGTACGTAAGTACTCTCGTACTGGAAGAAAGTACACTGGTAAAATATAACAGTGAATTTTTATCCTTCTTTTTCAAGCGTAATTTACTGCTGAAAATGAATTAAAAATTAACTATGTGTTGCCGTATGTTGGACTTTGTATTGTCGTCTCATGTTTGCCGCAGAAATTTGCGTGCTCCTGATGACATTTCTACGTTGTGCTGCGGTTGCAGCCGTTCCGACATACATAAGAGTGAGAAATGCCGATCTTAGATATCGTTCCTTGTAGCTCCGTGGTAGAGCCTCAGAACGCTGTTCTGAGGACCCGGGATCGACTCCCGGCTTGGGCAATTTTCGCGTGAAAAAAAGCAGGATAAAAATTTACTTGTTATTGTTCAAGGTTTACAGGCGTAATTCACTGCTAAAAATAATTAAAATTGCATGTTTAGATTGGTTCATTTAACAAAAGGTTTTGTAGTATAAACAAAACAAGTTCGTAATGTAACATGTTTAATTATTTAAACAAACAAAATATATTTTGTTGAAAAAAGAAAATAGATTGTTAAAATAACACATAGCATATATCTATGTAACAAAAATAATTTTGTTCATTCAAGTAAAATTGAACCATTTTACTTGAATTAACAAAATATTTTTTTGCTGACGATACAATTTTTTTTTTTTTTTGGAATCGCAAAAAAAAATCAACAATATTTTTTTTGTTGATTCAAACAAAATTTCCATTGACCCATATTTAAACGGAAAGTTTTGTTGGGTCAAACAAATTTTTGTTGATTCAATAAAACTTTTTTCTGAGTGTGTCTCGCACGGTTCTGTTCACTTCTTTGCTTGCTCTTCTAATTGTTTTGAGCAGTGTATTTTGAAATTAAATTTCGCATAAAACTATGAATTGAAAGTTACAAACCTTTTGTCAGAAATCGATTTCTAGAAGCTTCAAATATGCGAATCTAAAATTACGACTCATTCCGCGAAGTAGTGTTTAAATTATGCTTAAAATCTATCCGCATTACAATGTGTTTTGCAACGATTAAACATGGAATTAGCATTAAGAGTTTTAAACTTTAAATTTTCACAATTCCTAAACTTTTTCATCGAATGACTTTCCATATGGTATCCGAAAATGAAATTTATCGAAAAATACAAATATAATGTCAAAAATAGGTGTTAGTGTTGAAAATTTTAAAGTTTGTTACAATTTCGATATGTGGACGACCACCTAAGCAAAATTTAAGTGTAGCATTAATTAGTATACATTATCACTAATCGATTTCTACTAATCACAAATTTCTACGATGATTTGCGAGAGAGTTTCTAAGGGTATAATTTTTTTTTAACATCTGTACAGAAAGAGTAAAGCGGCATTGAACTTTGTGTTAAATAACAACCGAGAAAATGTGTAACGTATGTAGCTCAATATTTCTATTTGTTTTGTTAGAAATAAAAGGGAACCTATCTGTAACGAAATCCTGCATTATATGAAACATTTTCACAATTCCAGACCACCATACAATTATACCTCCTAAAGCGGAATTTTTTTTCTGCGGTTGAAATGCCGTCTTATCAGATTTTACTGTTGCTTTGAATTTTGTTAAAAAATTAAATATAATTTCTTTTAAAATTTAAAGTAATAAATTCCGATTAAATTTTTTCATTTGTTCTTCATCAAAAATTATTTGAGAAATTAAACAATCAAATTCAATTTGTAATGCAACGATACATAAATTTAATTTAAAATAAATTGTTTCCTTTAAATGCAATAATTATTTTCATTATAAAAGTTTTTGAACCATGTAATGAATAAAAAATATGTTAAGGATTTTTGAAACTTTCTGCAACCAATAATACCGGTTCAATAATTAGTTAGCTACTGTAGTTTAAATTTCTTTTGTACAAATTATTTTCGTTTATTTTTAAATGAAAAAGAAAGTTTTTTAATTAATACAATCAATGCACTTTCAGGTAAGATTTAAACAGAAAAAAACTATACTTGGCACAAATTTTACTAAATTTAACATTTCCCAAGAGGACTTTAATTAAAAAAAAAAATCGATTTTAATATTTTCTTGAAGTTTGTAAGAATAAAAAAAAAATGTGATTATCGATTTATTTAATTCGTTTTCAATACGGACAAAAAAAAAATGTAATGCTTTCAAAAGTTATTTTCTTTATAATTTAAAGTGGATTTTCCATGTTAAAAGTTTTATTTAAAAAATTGAAAACACGTGTTTATTGTGTATAACGTTGTAATTTTGTGTTAAAAGAAAACAAATTGAATTGCGTATTTCTTGAGGTATGTTTAAAATTATAAAATTATAAAAAATAACGTTCATTTCCTTTTTCAACTGCATGATTAGAGTGAGCTTGCAAATAAGAAATTTGAAAGTGTAGTTAGAAAATTTAAGAATATTTTAAGAATATATTAATTTTAATGAATTATTTAGTAAGTACAGATATAGACGTGCATTTTACAATTGAGTAATTGAGTTTATTCTTTGCATTTATAGCACACAATGAAATTACACATGCTACAGCCATTTACATGCCGCATCCAGTTCTATTTCTTTATGAAATAATTTTATGCGATTTTGACATAAGACGATTTTTTTTAACATTATTCATTTTTTACACGATTTGTTTCAATTAACATTTTAACACGATGGTTCCAAACTGTTGTGCATGCTTCTTCTTATTAGATGATGACCTTTACTCTGTTTTAAATTCAAAGAAATTCACAATACATAAAATTCATAAATATTTGTGTGTAATTGCACTATTTAAATTAATATGTTGCAATGATGTAGATGAAAGAGATGTCCACAACATACTAGTAATTTAGATCTGGAATACAGCTTCCATTTGTCCTTAAATACAATGCATTTTTACACGCATTCTTCTGTAACGTACAGTGCGCGAAATAACTATGGCCACCTCTTGAGCTATTTACACTAAAACGTAATCAGCATCTACTTAAGTCAATGTCTAACAGGACCTGAAGTTTGATGAAAGTCCGTGCATTAGCTCTTAAGATATAGTTATCGTGATAATAATGAAAAAAAAAGCATAGCAGTGCCACTTGTTGGGCTATTTACACCAAAACGTAAGCAGCATCTATTTATGTCAAGGTCTAACAGAATCTGAAGTTTGATAAAATTCCATGCATTAGTTCTTGAAATATAGCTATAGTAAAAATCATGAAAAAAGTGGTATAGCAGCGCCACCTGTTGGGATTTCTACACCAAAACGTAATCAGTGTCTATTTATGTCAAGGTCTAAATGAATCTGAAGTTTGATGAAAATAAGTGAATTAGTTCTTGAGATAGAGCTATTGCGGAAATCGGGAAAAATGCAGCATAGCAGCGCCATCTATTGGGAGATTTTTACCAAAAACTGATCAACACCAATTTATATCAGGGACTAACTGAATATAAAGTTTTATAAATTTCGTTCATTAGTTCTTGAGATAGAGCTCCCACAAAATTTTTGTCACACACACGGACAGACTTAGACAGACACAGATAGACACACAGATAGACAGAGTCAGAGACTCACAGACAGACATTTTCTAAAAATACTCAAATCGTGTTCATGACATTATAAAACGTGTAAATTCGTCGAAAACCTGAAGTCGAAAATTTTCATGAATCTAATACTTTCTTCTTGTAAAGATAGAAAAAAGAATAAAATCATAAATCATAATCATGTCATAATCAAAATCGACAGTGATAGAATGAATTAAAATAATTTAATAACTAGTATATAATAGTGCTATATACATGTACTGCGCTAATGTAATAATCTGACTTCAACATAGTGCCAAAAGGCAATATATTCTAATAGTATGGGAACAGATTACACATTGCACTAATGATAGAATATGTTAAAGGTGCTGAAACCTATGTATTAAAGATGGTATAATAATATACGTGACGTATTATGCTGAAAATGCGGATTTCGTATCAAGTGTTTCTAATCATAACAGCTAAATGAAATTTCAATAATTATTGATATACAGAGTGTACGCATGTGCATGTTTAATTGAATCAGTCATTCAAGAAAGGGCACAAGTCCGAAATTATCAAAAATGTTTTTATTGCAAAATATGATACTTTTCCCCAAATTATATCACTTCTGAAAATAAAATGCACTATAGATATTATTTATGTATCTTTTAAGGAAAAGGAAAACATCGGTCAGTATTGAAAAGGCCTTTTTCCATGGACATGTGTCCCTTCAGAAATGACTTCACCTTTAAATTGTATTAAATGTTTCTGTTTTCTAGTTTTATAACAAATGTTTTGGAGTCCGAAATTGTCAAATTGTTTTTTTTGCAGAATATGATAATTTTCCTCAAATTCGATCACTTCTGAAAAGAAAATGCACCATAGATATTATTTATGTATCTTTTAAGGAAAAGGGAAACATCGATCAGTATTGGAAAGGTATTTGTCCATGGACATGTTTACCTTCAGAAATGACTTCACCGTTAAATTGTATGAAATGTTTCTTTTTTCTAGTTTTATAACAAAATTTAGATGAATATAAGAAATTGTTCTGAAACACTATTACATATCTATACTCTTGTTCAGACGGACGATATAATAAATTTTGTTAATTGGTAGTATGTTAAATTCTTTTAATCTCTGTACAAAAGAGGAACCATTTCAGAAGAATGAAGAAGAAGAAATGTGTCAAAAAATGCCAAACTACGATTTCAGCAAGCATCTTTAATGCACTTAGAGTATACATCTGACTGTTCGGGCATTGTCAGTACAACAGAATACATTGACGGGTAAACTCGTTATGAAATGCCAGATGAAAAAGTATATATGAAGGAACAGGCCCCTTTTATGTCAAAAAGATTGTGGACTTAATTCGCCTCAAGGCCTCACTGAAAAAAATGACAGTTTCAAATCTGAGTAAATCGATGTTTTCATTTTGTTATGAAACTTTTTGTTTCAAATAGGAAGACACAATGCTTTCAATTCTGAAATATAAATACTCAGAATATTGCTTTTTCCAGTCAAAAATGAGCACATAAATGTCAGTTCATACTCATTATTGAAACATGGACATACTCAAATATAAGCACATGATGTTTTATTCTTGAGTGTATGCATGTTTTCAGAAATTAGTACATACATGTTCCAAACTTGAGTAATTTTGATTCAGAGACATTTTGCCTATGCGACATACTCAGATTTGAGTATTTTTAGGTCGTTTTTAAAGTGCTTATATTCCTGACGAATTTAAAAGATTTTATGAAGACATTTTTTTATGGCCAAACAATGAAATTAAACAACCTGTTGATGAATAAAAATAAGTAATTACAATATAATTTTTACATTTCTCACATAATGTATCAATCAGTGTATCTTAATATTTGTTCAATTAATTTTTTTTGTAAATTTTGTAATATATATTCTATCTATTTTAAGCAAAACTGTCTTTTTCATATAATTTATCCTCATTTCATTATAGAAAGGGGACTTGTTCTAAATTTTACTTTATTTTTATTACATCATTTATATCATGAAAAAATTTCAACAGTGTCAACTAATGTTAATTCATATTTATTGTAGCTTAAGGTAGACACTTCAAAAAAAGTACCTTTATGTTTCGCAGGAAAACATTTTTTGTGTAACCTGAAAAAAAGGTCATTTTTTAGACAAGTGCCCTTTCTAGATTGACTGAATCAATTATGTTAATGAAGACTCATTCATCGCGTCAAGTTATTATATGATCATTACAAAATCACTGCATTAGTTGTTTAACTGTTGAGTTGGACAGGATACTGTTCACTAGACTTCTAATGAAATAGTCTTCTCTCTTCTTTAATCGATTTCTTGTTGGAAAAATAAACTTTGCTATTGTAACAACAAAAACGTAACCTGGAAAGTACAGGCGGTCAAAGAAAAGAAAAAGAACAAGAACGAAAAATCATGCGTCAAGCATGGATTATGTAACACTTTCCAACGCTTCCAAAATAATTTTACAAATCATTACCGTTTAATAAGCTGAAAGATAACATCTAAGTAAACAATTTGGAAAACGCATAGCATATTAAAAAACGTAATTTCAGGAATTTCCAACATATACAATATTCGGAAAAATATCCGAATACTTTTATTCATCCCTGTATATGATCTATTGATTTGTATATAAAATACATTGGATGCTAAATTTTAGTTTAGTTAGGAAACGCGTAGCGCAGTTTAAAATTCTCCTTCTGGAGTTTCTGTCAATAAACGGAAATGCGTTCGCGAACTTTTGTGCTTCCCTGTATAGGATCTACAGAATTTATATACACCAAGTAATAGACAAAAAGTGAGTTAAATTTAAAATCGCGTTCAGCAACTTAAAACGCACTTCCAGGATTTATTGTTAACAAGCAGTAGAGATTCTTTTGTGTGTTCCTGTAAATGAACGATGACTGCTATACACACACTATTCTGTAGTAAGCCTCTTGTAATGTACCTTAGTGATACATATAAATTTGAATGCGTTTAAAATAGTGAAACATTATTTAATTAAACCGCAAACTATTTTTCTCCATAGACGTAATGTAACGGAATTCTTTTGACTGTCCCTGTAAAGTAAATATAAGTGCTATGCACACCCTATTCCGTATTAAGCATCTTGTAATGCTCCTTCGTGATATATATCAGTTACAATGTGTTTGAAATTGTGTAACATCATTAAAATAAACCGCAAATGATTTTTCCCCATTGACCGTCATGTAACGGAATTCTTTTGAGTATCCCCGTAAAAAAAACTATAAGTGCTACGCACTTCAGATGAAATAGGGAACATGCTATAGATAACGACCATAACATATAAAAATTGCAGGGCAATCGGAGCATATTTAAGGGAGTTAGAGCACGGCCAGACGGCAGACGGCCAGACGGCAGACAAACCGAAGTCATAAACACTTTTCAACTAGGTTGCAAAGTGTTAAAAAGGAGAGAACAACCCATACATTTTAGTTTCCAGATTGTCACACATACACACACACAAAAAAAAACAAACAGAAATAGACATTTGACTGGACATTATGTTTTCTTTCAGTTTATGTTTTAAAAACAGTAAGCTTAGGGATCGTCTTCGTATTAAAATTGTACCAAACTCTGAAAATTTCAATACGAACACCTGATTTTGACGTCATATTTGAGTGTTTTGGAAATTTTAACCTAAGATACCAAATTTAGAAGTCATCCGGTTAGTTTAGGAATTATGAAGGTTTAAAGTTTGGAACTTTTAATGTTAAATTCATTTGTAATCGTTTCAAAACGGATAACAATACATGTACATTTTTAAACTTAAATCAAAAACTAATTGGCAGAATGAGCTGTAATTTTGTATTCGCATATTTGAAACTTCTAAAATAGCTTTCCGTTAAAACAATTATAACGTTAAAACAACCGTATAGATAACAATTTATATTTTTTTCTAACATGAATTTCAAACTATATATACATATTCAAAATAAATTTTCGAAAAAAAAAAGAAAATATGAAACATAGCCTACGAACATTTTTATAGAAGAAATCGATTTTCAAAAGCTTGAAATATGTGATTCCAAAATTACAGATTATTTCGTTAAGTAGTTTTTGAGTTATGATTAAAAAACTACCCGCATTGCAACTTATTTCAAGGATTACAAATAAATTTAACATTATTTCTAATTTCTATAATTTCATAATTTCTAAACTATTTGACCGCATAACTTCCCATTTGGTATCCTAATGCAAAAATTATAAAAAACTCTCAAATATGATGTCGGAATTAGATGTCGGTATAGAAAATTTCAGAGTGTGGTATAATTTCAGTGTGATGTCCTCCAAAGCTTATTTTTTTAAACACAAATTAAAAGAATACACAATTTCCAGTCGAATGGCTACTTCCTTTTTTAGGGAGACTTTGGGAGAATTTGGTGATTGAAATGCATGAGTTGTTGTTCTTTTTTGTTTGGCTGGCTGTACACCATGTTGACGTACACATGCGTTCGCCCTTCGCGAAATTATTCTTAATTCTGTTCGCTACGTCGCATAGTGGACTATTTAAGGCAAAATCCTGGCCAAAATTAATTTTCATGCGTTTTAAAGTTAAAACCATTGTTGTTGACTTATTATTAGTCAATACACTTAATTTGTATTATATGGGCATAAATGTACGTATATATTTAAATAAATAAATATATAATACAATATTTACCTAATTGTTTTCTGTTTATAAAAGTGAAATTATATGCTGATAGGTTTGTTTTATTTACAAAAATGTTTAATTAAATGTGGTTAATGTTACTACACATAAATGTTTAATTATTTATAAAACACAATGCATATCTTACTTATAATAAAATCCAAAGGCGAGAAAGTGTCTGTAACGGTACCGGGCTGTACCACTCTGGTCTGCGAGTCGATCGTAGTTAAACGCCATGTTAGGCTTAATGAAAAACATATACTAACATATGACAACTAAATGTTAATTTCTTCTACGTGAAATCATGTCTGTTCTTCATATTTTCACATATAACATGTATATCTTATCCAATTATAATGTATTAAATTCCAAATTAAAAATAAGCTGTTATAGACATCAGATTACTAAATATAAACAAACAAGCACTGTTGCCATTCGGAATTTCCGAATCGTGAAACAAATGAATGACTCTTTGAACGCTTCAGTAAAAAAATATAGGTTAATTATTTGATTCTGTTCTTAAAATATTTGTAAAAGCATATTAAAGTCTTTAAATATTTTAATTTTGTTTAAAACCTTCAAAAACTATTTTTGCAGCCATCTTTCGTCAATTAATATAAACAATCGAACTTTGTTAAAAATACAAGTTAATATTTGCATTAATTAGCATATTAAAATTTAATGTGAATTTTTCAGAAATTACATTTCACTTTGCTAAATTATTATTATTATTATTTGGAAAAAAAAATGTGGCGAGTCATTCACTTTTGAGAATCATTCATCAAAATTATTTGTACTGTACAGATTGCCAATTGGGAATTCAAGCGCTCGACTACGCCATCTGGTGGAGAAAATATATAACTTCTCGCTTCAGGAAAATCCCTTGCAAGCCCACTGTATTACATGCTTTTTTAATTTGTTCATAATGATTATTTTTTTGCACAATTTCAGATTTCATGTTATATTTGTGTTCTGTGATTATATGACAAGGTAAAAATTATTAAAATTTTTGAATATCTAATACTTTCAAATTCGCTTACAATAAATAATGGTTTCAATGGAACTTCAGCATTAGTTAAAGGGACAATTTTCCTGTAGCAACAGCTACAATCAGCGCCTCTATAGGCCGTTTTAAGTCGCAATTGGCAACGTGTGTTTTACTGTTTTAACATCTTTGTTGATCTTTTAAATGCTGTTTTAAACACGCGTTTGTGGATCATTCGGGACTACAGCCGTGCAGCTATAGGTTTCAACCTCCCCCCCCCCTTCAAAATTCAAACATGCGGTGGATTTGAATCTGTTCAATCAAATCAGTTTTTATTGTTTTTTATATAGTTTAAAGATCGTTTTAGCGATGCCTGATGAAAATGATGAAACGCCGATTGAACGTAGACGGCGATTAATTAGAGAAAGAGAGTCAAGGTGGTTTGCTTGGCAATCACAAGCAACATTGCACCGCATAAGGGAAGATGGCGCCATCTACTGGTAGATAATGCAAACAAAGTTTGAAATTTTGTTTCCATCGTAAAGAAAATTATTTTTTTCTTATGAAACGTAATTAAAATATAAGGAATAAATAGTACCGAGTAATTTCCATTTAATTTTGCTAATATAATAAAAAAATGAGCTATGTGGTGAGTCAATCTCTTTAGAAACTCATTGATAACACTTTTTTTACAGAAAATTTCACTCATGGATTTTTTATTTATTTATTTATTTTTTTTAATGTTTAATTTGAATGTTTTGTCCATTCGTTGAACTATTTCAAAAATTGAATATTGAGTCAATATCCTGTCATTTTTGACGGGGGGTATATACTAGTAATATATATATTACTTGCATTTAGTATTTACCAAAGTTGAGTCTGTATAGTATAGAGATGCTGGTTTTTGAGTGTTTTTAATAGGTTTGCAGTCCTCTTAAAAAACATTCCTATCTAAAAATAGCAACAATATGCGGAAAAGGTATTTTTTTTAAACTGCTTTTAAAACTATAAATAATGCGCTTATATTTAAAAAGTAGTCCGAGATACCCCGAATCAGCTTTAAAAAGCTTTGAATATATCAGTAAACGTATTTCAAAAAATTAAATCTAAAAAACATTATTATTAACCCATTTCCAGTTTTAATTATTTTTTGTTATGTGAAAAGTAAAATTATTTAAATGTACAGTACATGTCAAAGTATACATTTAAACACAATAACAGAACTGAATAATAACAAAAACGCACGTCTTCTCACAAAGAAACTTTCATTTCAACTGAGGCTAGGAGTCATCGGATAAGACTCATACTCCGGAAATACACATAAATCGACGCACCAATTCGTAAGCTATTATAAAATATGCTTTTTACAGTTGTGGAGTAAATTTTAATTTCTGCCTTTTTGGCCAGGATTTTGCATCAAATACTCCACTGTGCGTCGTCGATTTAGATGATAACGTAACAGTTCCCAGTGTCGCAACTCGCGGTTTTCAACAATTCCTTGCACTTGTCTTAGTAGCGTATAACTTGTTATATTCCCCAAAGATTTTTGGGACGCTCTGTAAAACAAATAAAATCACTCGAAAAATAATAATCTTTATCTAAGAAAAAAAATCTCTTTTTTTTCTAACATCAAAATATAATTTTTTTTACTGCATTGATAGAGTTCCATTACTAAAACATACCTAAAAACGTATAAAAAGAAAGAAAAAGGATTAATAAATGATATATTAATAGCTTGTATTCGTAAAAGATATCTTTTCATTTTTTTAGAAAATGCTATTAATCTAAGTAAGTTATATAGTATGAAATATATTATTTTTTTTTACCCAATGTCAAAAAATTTCTTTACCGGGATAATGTATTTAATAAAACAGAGGCTTATAGATGCATTAAAGTATTAAAGGTTTTTATGTGCTGAAATTCCATTTTAAAAGCAATAATTCTAATGTA
The DNA here is from genome assembly GCA_963931845.1 of Maratus michaelseni. Classification (NCBI taxonomy): domain Eukaryota; kingdom Metazoa; phylum Arthropoda; class Arachnida; order Araneae; family Salticidae; genus Maratus; species Maratus michaelseni. The sequence goes on from OZ007587.1 coordinate 405,582,882, forward strand.
AAATTCATATAAATTCGCTCAGATATCGATGTTTTTAATTTAGTTTATCTTTTGTCCATGTAACTGTTGAAACAGAAACTATTTTCTAATAAATTGCATTTTTTAAATTTATGCATATTAATGTAGATATTTTCATTTTTAAGTAGATGCTTTTAATTTGTTTCTAGTATAAAAAGCACATTTTGATAAAACATATTCTGAAAGGCCGTTGTTCTTATGTTCGTTTCTCGTAACTGTAAAAAGAATGTGACACGTTTCCTAACATGGAAAAAATATCAAATATTCAGTGTAACTTCACAGCTACTCAAGATTATGGAAGCCTTTCTATTACATACAGAAATTTTTATGTGAAGAACCAATTAGAAGACCCAGGAAGAAATTGGTTTCCGAAATTAACAGAAGAGCCTTTTCAAAAATTTACAGGCAGCAAAGATGCCTTTTGATTTCAGAAACGTTTCTGTAAACCCCGGAAACCTACTGTTTTCTGAGATATAGAATCAGTCCTCTCCAAATGTTTTCTGAAGATAGCAGAAAAATGTCCGAAATCTTCGGTAACGACGAGGTTACATTGAATTTTCGTAAACATTTCTGTATTATATGGGTCGCCTAAATGAAAGTAGCACTAAGACGGTTTGAGAAAAGGTTTAATGGTATTAATATAAATTAGTATACAATACCAGCGGAAGAAGTAATACAGACGTAACAGACAGGCTAGACAAAGTCACCATGTACGTTGAAACAAGTGTCTCAGCGATCAACGAGAAGTTGAATACCCTGGGTGAAGAAGCTCCAGAGTTGGTTGGGGAACCAATTTTCAACGGCAGCTTGGACCTCATTATCGTCGGCAAATCGTCGTCCATCCAGAGCTTTCTTGAGTGGACCGAAGATGTGGTAGTCACATGGTGAGAGGTCTGGGCTATAAGGGGATGTTCGAGAACCTCCCAGCGGAATTGCCACTACGAAAATCCCTACACCATCGTAATACCGATCTGCGTGACATACACTCCGTGCATTTTGTATTCGACGATAGATTTCCTTAGTACTCACATTTTCCGCTGTTAAAATAGTACGACCACGCGTTGACACCGTTTGGAGGCATCCATGATGCTAACGATGTTATTTAATGTGCTCCCACACTATCACACACGCATCTGGCGGGATCTGATGATATCGCATGCATTCCCAGCACTCTGCATAGGGGCGTAGCCAAGGGGGGCCCAGGGGGTCCGGACCCCCCCCCGAACAAAGAACAAAGAACTGGTTTGCTGAATCATAGATACAACAACATTAAAAACTGATAAGACGGAATCGCAAAGAAGCAATGAAAATTCCGCTTTAGACAGGTGTTTGTCTTTGCAAGTATTATTTAAAGGTATGTCTTTCGCCGGGGCTATGAAAATTTTCCGTTTAAGACAGGTTTTTGTCATAGACATGTCTCATTTTGTCAGGTATCCTCTAAAACTGTTTTAACGTATCCACTCTATAGTATACTTCTGAAAAGCATAAATGTATTACAATAAAATATGTGAAGATGAGAACTTATCTTAAACAGCAAAAGTTCAAGGTTCAACTAAAACAACACTACATATTTATACCTGCTAAGATTTGAAATCTATCTAAAAAGGATTTTTTTCTGGTTGTGATTCCTTCTTGGCAGGTTTTCTATGAACACGGAATCCTCTTGTAAACGAAAACATTCCATGGTCTCGATGACGGAAGGATAACTATACAAGTATACCTTATATGACGAAAATCTATTTAGAACGGAATTTTTTAACGATCCTTAGCGATTCCGTTTTCATGGATTTTAATGTAACTAGATGAAACGCAAAACATCTTCTATGGAGACTTCGATTGCACCAACTGTTGCCAACACTTACGGGAAAAGACGAGTTTACACGAATGCAATAACAGCACATTGATCAGAGTTTGGCGACCCTTATCTTTGTTCATTTTATAATTTTATATCGAGCAATATTATCAATTACTTTAAATCTGCTGGCTGGAATTTTTAAAAAAAGTAACTTTATTCTTCGACTAGATATTTGTGAATTCTTATTCAACATTACATTACCACTGTCAAAATAACTGCATCTGAATGTGATTTGTCTTCTGCTGTAAAACATGCTGATGATGTCATTTTTCAGCTTTATGAAACTTTACAGTAAACAGTAAGCAAGGAAGAGGAGACTGGTGTTCAAAAGTTTTCTGACCTGTTCAAGACAGCACAGTCCTTTTCTAAAGCAAACCCTGACATAATTTTCTTTGTTCACGCATATTTCTTGTCATAAAGACCACCAGATACATATCGTTCAATGTAAAACCTGAAGAATATTTCAGGAGATCAATTTTCTTCCTCTTTTTGATACTTTTATTTCTATTCTCGTTATTCGTTAATCGTTAATGAAAAGAACATGAGGGATATTGAAATATTTTGATGTTCTTCTGGGTTTGTACAAAATAATGGTTATTCTTGTTATTAAACTTTTCAACCTGAGCTATTTTTAATAAACTGTTAATGGAATATTACGCTGTTGTATATTATTTTGAAGGGCAGATGTTTACCTACTTATTTAGTATTATACACTGCTCAAAAAAATTAGGGGAGCAAGCAAATAAGAGAAGAGAACCGTGCGATACAGCCATGCATGGGTATAAAATGGAGAGTACACGTGTATCAATGCGCAATACAGAAAATAAGACGCAAAAAATTGTAACGGAGCTTTAATTCTTTGAAAGGATGGAAAGAACATGAAAAGATGATTTAGGGCAACAATTTGGTTAAATGTAAATTACAAAAAAAGTATTGTATAGTAATGATGCAAGTTGTTTAATACGGCGTGTAGTCCCCTCTAACAGCTAGGACTGCTGTACACCTGTTTTCCCATGGATGTTATAATGATATTCGGGGAACGTGATGAATATCAAAAGAAAAATTAATAAAAGGGATGAATCACCAGCGACTTGCACCGGAGTGATTCCGAGAATCTAAAAAAACAATTTAGATGAAAACATATTCAGCACTTTCCCCAAACACCATTATAGGCATGATCGATAGTGGCAATACAAGGTGAAGCCATAAAATATATAAGTTTAATATTAAGTTAAAATTCAAGGTATTATTTAGCAAAATTCAATAAGTGAAATTAAATTAGTATAATTATTTGATCTTGGTAAAATGAAAGATAAAAAAGAAAAAGAAAAACTCACCAGATTCGAAGAAACACAGATTTTTATTGTAATTATTAGTGCACTGAACAATGATAATAAATCTGGAAGCTTTCATAAAATATCACCACAATTTTCATAATCATATATCTATTTTCCATTTAACAATCTGCTTCAAATTCTATTATATTAAAATATGTAAGTTCTCAGTTCACTTTTAAATAATAAGTTTAATTTCTGCTTGATCATTATTATAATTAATATGGATAATACTATTAGTTTTAATATGAAAGTTCTTTGCTGAAGTTAAGTCCTGAAGAGGTTAATAAAGTCTAAAGAATTATGGCTGCAACTGGTGAACTAGAATGAATGTTTATCAGATGAAAAGCTCGTTAGTTTAAATGAATATCTATCACAAATAGAAGAATCTGCTCAAGATGAATCTTTATATACCGGACCCTTGTTGAATAAATAGGAATCTCATTAAATGCCTCTTGACAGATTTAAACGAAATCTCATAGTACCGATGACTGGAGAAGATGTTGTAAGTCTATCGAAGACGATCAGGATTTCCAACTGTATGGACGAACTTTTGTTAATTTGTAGATCTTTAAATTGTTGGCGTGACTTCACACAAAGTTGGCTGTTGCTATCAGATTATTGAGTTGTAGGTGAAATAAGATGGGCGGAGAGATTGCCGTAAATGGACACTAAGTCCAAAAAAAGGACATCTTCATTGTCGATGAAGAATTCAAAAAAAAAAAAAAATTGACGTTCAGACGAATGCCTGCTCAGCATACAACTATCCGCTGCCAGGCAAGAAGCCCAGCAGCCTGACAAAAAAGATGGTCTTTACATGCTGGTGTTTCGTTGAGAAGAGAACTCACACCGCGCTTCCGAAATACTGGAAAACTTGTGGTTTTAAATCTCCCTCCAATCAGATAACAGCATTTGCCAACGGTTCCAAAATTAACTGTCGCGCGCGTGACACCACCTGACGGAGTTTTTGTAAAAGCTCACCCATGCGGTAAAAGTTAAATTTTAACTGTATCGCACGCCTGACGACACGTCATTAAAGATGTTCTACGAGCTTCGATCAGTCACCTTGAATCGTCTAAAAACTGACCTTGTGCTACATGAGTCATTGACACAGAAAAAATGCGTGCGAAAAGGATTCTTGTTTACACGAATGCATCTGAAAATTTATCAATGGCCGTTCATAGCGAAAATCTGCAAGCTTCAAAACAAAATAAAAGAAAGTAATTAAAAATCGATAACTGCCAAACTTATGGATGAAAATAAATGAAATTTTAGCAATCGAAATAAAATAAAAAATTCTTTCCAATAGATATGTTTTGAAAGTAAAAATTTTAATTTAAAGAATTTTGAAAAAGTTATTATTGTACTTAGAAATTTTGAAACGATATATGAAAGTTTCGCGATTATGAAAGATTTTGCATTGATCAAAATTAGTGAATCTGACCTTTTCGAAAGGAATAAAATTAGCGATTAACCGTTTTTAATAATTCTTATTGAAAAGGAAATACGCTATAATTTAGAATAATTATTTATTTTAGACTGTCTGTTATTAAGAAAGATGGATATTGTTTAAAAGTTAGAAAAAGTAAGTTAGAAATATTTTTCCTTTTAGATAATTTGAAATTAAGTTTAATTAATATTGCAAAGTGAATAAATTGTAAATTAAATTTGAAATGAATATCCTAAAACATATGTAATGGAAAGATTCTGAAATTAATTTATACTCTCACCAAAAGTAAACAATTTAAAAAAAATGATTTAAAATGCAATAATGACACTTAGCTTAATTAATTTAAATGAATTTAATGAGTTTATTTACCTGGATGAATAAATTAAAGTTAAATATTAAAATACTGAATAAATTAAGAGTAAAAATTTTAAATCATAACAGATGTGATGAGGTTATCGATAAGACTTTGAGGCATACTATTCCACTCTTCAAGAATTGCAATCTCCTTGTCTCAGACAATAAAAGAAAGCCTTCGTCTTGCTGCAATGCGTCGTCCGAGTGTGTCCCAAACATGCTCGATCTGAATCAGGTCGGGAAAGCTTGCTGGCAATTCCACACGCTGTATTGTTTCAATTTCAACCATGTTCTCCAACAGACGAGCTGTATCCCGTCAGGCCTTATCATACATGAAAATAAAGGAATCACCATGGGTGAAGCGTAAGGTATGACATGAGGTCTCAGTATCTCGTCTGTATACTTTTGGGCCGTCGAAGTGTCATTCCAAATGATATGCAGGTCTGTACGTCCACCTATGCTGATTCCAGCTCATACCATCAACCCACCTTGTCTGTAATGTGATCTTTCACGAACAAATGTGGTGTTATTTCGAGTGCCCCTTTCCTTCCATACAAAAACACGTCGAGTGTCACACTTCAGACTGAATAGGGAAGCAGCATTTGACACCAATCCGTTGCCTTTAATCTTGATGTTCAGCAGCCCAACTTTTTCGGGCCGCACTGTGGCTTGTGGTCAACGGAATACAGATCATTGGCCTACGTGCATAGAGACTATCCTGATGAAGCATATTTCGCACTGTTTGGCTGGATATCCTTCGTTGTGTTGCCAAGAGCTACCGTTTTTGCAACTGAGTATCATCCCCTTTTATGTCTCGATGAGCTGTTAACAGGATATATCGGTCATCAGTTGCTGTGGTACACGTGGACGACCTTGCCCTGGACGACATCTAACATTTCCTGTTTCTTGGAATCGATTCCACAGCCTTGCAAGGACATTTCTTGCAACTCCAACAGCGTCCGCTACACTTCGTTGTGTTTGCCCGGATTCAATTCTATCTCTAATACGCCAAGCCATGGATTCCGGTAAATCACGTTGTTGTGACATTTTCAAATCACCCTTTCTCATAACAAAAGCTGAGCAATTGAATTTCGCAACTGAGACAATGAAACAGACATTTCTGCGAAATCCTGATTTCTTCACTTATGTCCTTTTTCTGGTTTTTCACGTCATGAACTTTGATTTGCATATGAAGTTTTATTTTTCTGTTTTCTACTATGCTTTAAACTAGGACTTCCCTCAAAGGGATTAGTCTGAGTGATATTGCTGAGAACATAAAGTTAACAATTACGATATAAAGAAGATACAACAAGAATCTAAGTGAATATCAGCATATGATAGACAAGAGATAGATAAAGATACAACATATGAAAAATAGCAAATTAAATGATATAATTACAAAATATCATATATAAATTCATATACTGTTATGTTTTCATATGCATTTTTTATAACATTTGGCAAATCATCTCATTTTCTTAAGCGGGAATTGCCCAAAACTTTAAAAAAAAAAACCGCCGGATCTTTTAAAACGATATTTTTAAAGTCACATAATATGATTTGCAGCCAATAGCGTATTTCAGCAAGCGTAGTTTAACGCAAATTTAATTTAATTTTTGCAACATTTTCTTTGTGACAAATATCTAAATAAAATATTAAAAATAAAATATTAAATATTGAAATATTAAATCAAATATTTAATATTTGAATTAAAAAAAATTCCTTTGTTTATTTGTATAACTATTTATAGAAACTCGTATACTTCAAACCACATTGATAACATGCTTTGCTACAAACGTGTCTACCAGTCTAACTACTCGTATGTCTTAGCTGTGTCTCTCTCCGAACTCATCTGTCTACTGTCTCTCTACTCTTCTGTATACCCGTCTCAGTATCCGTCTGTCTTTCTATCCGACTTTTTAATCGTGTCTCTACCTGTCTCGCTTCCCGTTACACTACCCGTCTATCAACACGTCTGTCTGTCTATATGCCCCTCTCTCTATCCGTCTGTCAAGTCGTCTCTGTACTCGTCTCTCTATCCACCACGCTACCCGTCTCCCTACCCATCTCACTACCCCTCTGTCAACCCTTTTTTTCACCTGCCTCGCTACCCGTTAGCTTATCTCTGTCGCTATCCGTCTCTCTACCCGTCTGTCTACCCGTTTGTTTACACGTCTATCTTTCTCTCGCCAACTCTTCCCAATATTTAAACAATTTAGTAAACGGAAGCCGTTTATCTGTTATTAAATGCAAACAGGAGTAATTTATCTAAAAAGTGTAATCAGATGCAATTTTTTAAATACATACATAAACCAGCATAATAATTCACCAGTTTTATTTTCATAGTAGTTTATGTCATTTGACAGTAAATCTCAACTTCTTCAACCCGAACTGCGTCAAGCTTTTTAAAAAAGCCCCAAGGTCTGTATAACTGGGAAGGGGAATTGTCCTCAGGGCTATTAGATACATGTTATTAAGTTAAGTGAAAGTTTCGTAATCGGGTTCGCAGCCAATTTCTTATGTCAGAAAGCGTGGCTTCACGCCATTTTAAATTCATTTCTGTAACTTTCTTTTTCTTTTTTGGTGGGTGGTTGGGGGGGGGGAGGTTCCAAATATATACACTTAAATTCAAACTTTTGCCCCCATATTAATATTAGTGTTGTTTGTATTATCAATTAATACTTTGTTGATCGAGCTTCATTCGAAACAAATGTAAAAGACATCTACAGTTTTTTTTTTCTAGGAGAAAGTTCCGTAATCGGGCCCTAAGCTAATCGGATAATTTAATATCATTATTGTTTCTAACTCTTATAGAGTTAAAACAATATTGTAGCTAGCATTATTACTCTTGTTTGTGACCAACCTCTTCTGTGTATCGGAATGGGGAAAAGTTCCGTATCATGTACTGGTTGGTGCCAAAGGCAGTTTTAGAATCTTACCAAATTTTTCTAGAGAGCGGAAAAACATGTTTTTTAAAATATTTACAAATATACGTTTATTAAACCATGTTTTTGAGCCATTTTAAAAAATTAAGTACGGTGCTAAAATAAAATTTTATTGCCATTTTCGATATTTTAATAAGAAATGAAAATACATAACAAACAAATTTAACAAAACTAAGCCATTTTTAGGTACTTCTCTATTATCCCGTCGACCACTTTTCATAACAAAAAACTGTCGCCAAACTGTAAGATTAAACGCCAAAAATACAGTCCCATTCACTTGATGCCAGAAGCATTATACGTATTTGTTATGCCATCAAGTGGTTTTTAATTCGACATTTGCGTGTATTTTTCATTATGTTTTACTGATTTATTAGTTATTTCATTCATTAAAATAACAATTGCGTCCTTAAATTCTTATATTTTATTTATTTTGATATTTCAATGGCAACGTTCTCCCGTTTATTTAGCGTTACAGTTTGGCGATAGTTTTTTGTTATGAAAAGTGGTCGACGGGATAATAGAGAAGTACCCATTTTTGTGATAAATAATTGTTATTGCCAGGGGGGCAAATTGTAAACAATTAATAAGCGAACTAAAAAAATTACCGAAAATAATTTGTGGGAATCTCAGGAAAGAAATATCTGATATAAATAGCATTTAAAATCTTAAAATGGAGAAGTGGTCCGTATAAAAATGCAAAACATTATACACCTGATATAAGAATTTTTTAATTTTTTTATATTTCCGAAAGCACAGATAAAAGAATAAAAATCCCGGCACAGATGCCATATTACTCACCACGTTGGCGCGATTTCTCCCCCGCCCCTTTGGCGAAAACTGTTTGTTGTGTTTGTTTACTTTTATTTTTTTATTTTAATTCTATAGATTATTTTTATATGTATATCAATATTAATTTAGGCACAGATGTCATGTACGCACCAGATTGGCGCGATTTTTTCCCCCGCCAATTTGGCGAAAACTTTGTTTTTGAATATTAGTTACAAATACCATACAATAATAGCACGTAATTTTTTATTTCAATATAAAAATAAAATAACGTAATAAATGAAATAGCTCCTATTATTCAAAAATGGGAAATAAAAATAAATAAATGATAGTTTGATATAAATAAATATTGATATATATAATAAAAACAATTTATATAATTAAAATAAAAAATAAAAGTTAATAAACAACAATTGAAACAAAATAACCGGGTTACCATGTGAGGCATAAAATTGCCATTTTGTTGCAATCGCGCCAATGTGGGGTGTATATGACATACGCGCCTTTATTTATATCAAACTATTATTTATTTCCTTTTTAAAAATAATAGAAGCTGTTTCATTTATTACGTTATTTTATATTTATATTGAAATAAAAAATCACGTGTACTATTTGTCACACTATTTGTAACTAATATTCAAAAACAAAGTTTCCCCCAAGCTGGTGGAGAGAAAAATCGCGCCAAAGTGGTGCGTATATGACATCTGTGCCTTGTTTCATTTCACATAGAGGTACTGCTCTATTATCCCGTCGACCACTTTTCATAACAAAAAACTATCGTCAAACTGTTAGATTAAACGCCAAAAATGCAGTCCCATTTACTTGATATCAGAAGCATTATACGTGTTTGTTACGTCATCAAGTGGTTTTTAACGCGACATTTGCGTGTATTTTTCATTATGTTTTACTGATTTATTAGTTATTTCATTCATTAAAACAACAATTGTGTCCTTAAATTCTTATATTTTATTTATTTTGATATTTCAATGACAACGTTCTCCCGTTTATTTGGCGATAGTTTTTTGTTATGAAAAGTGGTCGACGGGATAATAGAGAAGTACCCACATATGTATTGGTACTTTTATGTTAACTTGGCGCAGTTGATAAATCGCCAAATATTTTTCTCATAACATCTTCATATTGCATTCATTTCATTTAAATATAAATCTTTCACTGATTTCATTTGAAATACATACATTAAAAATACACGTCTTTCACTCATTTAATTTAAAATACACGCCTTTCACTAATTCCATTTAAAATACTAAAAAAGGAAAAGAAAATATGAAATAATGCCACAAATCGAAGCTTTTTATTTAAACATCAAAGAATTGTTCTTAACATACACACGCGAAATAAAAAAGCTGCTAATGGTGTGATTTACGCCAAATCTCTAATACTTTTCAAACAGAAAAAATTCCAGATTAACTTTCCATTTTTATTAAATTGAAATATATTTCATTGTGCTGAATATTAGTGCTTGCATATTTTTTTGCTCCATGTACTCCATGAACTTTTCAATTCCGATTGTCTACGAAAATTTCCCACCGGTGAAAATGACGTACGCACAAAATTTAGTGACGTATGTACTTTAATTGTGCTTTTTTATCTATTTTTTTAATATAACTTCCAAACGGTTTGACACTTATTCTTGGTAATAAATAGACGTCGTTGTCACCTTTATATGTACCTGCTGTAAAAATTTGAAAGAAATCCGTTAAATATTTTTTGAGTTATGCTTGACGAAAGGTTTTAATATCCATCGTAGCTATATATGGGGCAAAGTAATACTGCGCTGTGTATGAGTCTTCGTTGCACTCAGACAATTACGGATGTTTTAATTTAAGTTACTTATTGGTGTACGTATTTGTGTAATTTCGTTAAAACCATGTGCTTCCCTAATTGTTTTGAGCAGTGTAATTTTGTTTTTCGCTATTGTACAGGGATATTTAAGACATTTATAGAACTTTGAGAAATTTCGTAGGATTTTTTTACTAATTCAAAATGGTACGAAAATCAGAGGAAACGGCTTGTTTATCAACCACGCTACAGCGTTGAATTCAGGGGAGCAGGGGTGGGGCATCCACCCCGGAGCATCGAAATGACCCCTCGGAAAATTTGAGATTTTATGTTTATTAATGGTCTAGGAGTGTAATATCTCTTTTTCCTGAACTCCACAGTGTGGGAAGGGGAGACCATTCGGGAGAAAAATGGTACCCTCCGCAGAAATCCCTCCTGGAGAAAAATGTCTGAATTCAACATTACATTGGACCGAAGTATGACTTGTGAACTCACAGTTTAACGTTGTTTTCAGAAATTTCATGATGGCAATGAGAGATCTGAATATGAAGGTCGTAGGTGGCATTCGGTTATTAAGAATGAGAAATTGAAAGCAAAGTTTTAAACTAATCCCCGTACTAAAGTCTGAAAGATTGCTGCAGAACTTGTAGTACGTTCTAAAATTGTTTCCAACCGCTTAAAGTAAATTGGTTGAAAAGTAAAATAGCAGAAACCATCATTATTTTTTACACAATCTAATATTTCCCAAGATGTGCTAATCCATCATAATTAATTTTTTTTACAAAAATTAACATCTTTTAAGTCGGCCAGATATCGGAAACAACTATTGAGGTCGAATATTTACTATAGTATCAAAAGTGGTGAAACTTGAAAAAGAATTATGGCTGTTTTAGACAATTATAACAAAATAATTTTTCCCAACATCAACTATATTTTTTGCGCGTGTTTGTTACATTACTAACTTCTGTAGCCGAAAACACAGGTTTTTAAAAAAAAATTAAAACTTTATCTCAGAAACTCCCATGGTGCATCAACGGCTGACGGCATTGACAATTATGTCAACACATTATTCAGTATACCTATTACAGCACAAGGTCTTAATTCAATGACAAGAAACTAAACATGAAAACTGAAAAAACAATTTAAACCAAATGCTGTTATATACTTAACCATTCGATCATAACTTTAGCGTAATCAAATGTTTATGTTACATGAAACTTGATTTAAATGCATTTTCTTCAGTGTGTGCTCAGTTTTTTATATCATAGTGTTTGTAAAATCTTTTTCTTTGGTAAATATTAATGTAACTTCATTTTATTATTAGCTACAATGATAGTGATTGATTTTACTTTATTTTACACATGCTATTTTTTAAAATTAACAAATTGATAAGGAAATACCTAAATTCTTAAAGTTACTCGAAATACTCTTATTGTATACAGGGTGAATCTAAACTCTTGGGCAAAATTTTAAGGGGTGATAGTACACATCAAGACAAACAATATTAAATAGGAAACTAAGGGTCCTAAACGTCTTCCGAAGGAGATAGCCGCCATTAAAGTTTAGGGTCCAAAATTTCAAATGATTATAAAAAACGGAAAAATTGGTCGATTCATTTGCAGTTTTCGCTAAAACTATTCTTTCTGTCAGTATTTTCTAAAAAATAAATTTTAAAGATAAAGTTCAAAAAATGCCGATAGAGGGCGCTTTAGACTTTGGAGTAACGAAGAACTATTTTTTACGGTTATATTTTGTATCTCATTAAATGCTTTCAAAAGCTTAGACTTAAACTTAAATTTTGAGCTCAAAATCTGAATCGTTGGGAGTGATTAAGTAGCGCAAACTGAACTGCGTTCAGGAGTTGAAATTTGAAACACCCCCCTCCCTCCCCCCCACTCCTGAACACAGTTCAATAATTAACGATCTTGGTGTCGTAGACCAGGCAGAAACAATGTGAGTTGTAATTTTCCAACTGGACGAAAAATATCCGGGCCGGATTCGAACCTGGGATCTCTTGAAGCTGCCATGCTCTACCAACTGAGCTATCCCGGTTGAATCTGGAGGGCATAATTCATCCCGTTCATGCCGGGATAGCTCAGTTGGTAAAGCATGGCAGCTTCAGTCAAGAGATCGCAGGTTCGAATCCTGGCCCGGACATTTTTCGTGAAGTTGAAAAATTACAACTCATATGATTTCTTTACCAATTTGAATAATTGTGTTAAAATTTATCCAGGCAGAAACTACTACCCCCTACACGTAAAATAAACGATAGAGTAATGACAAAATTAAATAGAAAATTTATTCATAACAGACATGAGCAATTTCTCCGCGCAAAATATAAAGAAACAATTTGATGGATGCATGTAGTGAGCAATATGAATGAAGGTTGACACGTAGAAAATGGTACACGCATGATGTTCGTGAGGAATCAAAAGAAGTGCCGGAAAGAGTGCCCACCAGCAACGATGCAGGAATCACGCCGCGCCGGCGGTGGGTGTTGCGAACATTAGTGAATACCTCGGGTATCTCCAGGATATCGCCTGCTACGACGGCAATCCTCGCAAGCAGGTCCTCGTCGGAGTCGACAGTAAAAAATAGTTGTTCATTACTCCAAAGTCTAAAGCGCCCTCTATTGGCATTTTTGAACTTAATCTTTAAAATTTATTTTTAAAATAAATTTTTTATTTAATTTTGTCATTCCTCTATCGTTTATTTTACGTGAAGGGGGCAATAGTTTCTGCCTGGTCTACGACACCAAGATCGGGAATAACTGAACTGGGTTCAGGGGGGTTCAAATTTCAACTCCTGAACACAGCTCAGTTTGCGCTACTTACCACTCCCAACGATTCAGATTTTGAGCTCAAAATTTAAGCTTAAGTCTAAGCTTTTGAAAGCATTTAATCAGATAAAAAAAAAAATAACGGTAAAAAATAGTTGTTCGTTACTCCAAAGTCTAAGCGCCCTCTATCGACATTTTTAAAACTTTTTCTTTAAAATTTATTTTTAAGAAAATACTGACATAAAGAATAGTTTTAGCGAAAACCGCAAACGAATCGACCAATTTTTCCATTTTTTTTATAATTATTTGAAAATTTGGACCCTAAACTTTAATGGCGCCTATCTCCTTAGTTAAACGTTTGGGACCCTTTGTTTCCCATTTAATATTGTTTGTCTTCATGTGTACTATCACCCCTTAAAGTTTTGCCCAAGAGTTTAGATTCACCCTGTATACACACACACAGTCAATCTTGTCACACTATACTTCAATAAGACGCGGTTTGTTGGGATCCTGAAACTTTTTTGTTTGAGACAGGATTCCGTTATAGGAAGTTTCCGCTTTCACAGGCTTTACTGTATTTATAAGTAGGCTAAAACCTGACAAAACAAAATCGGAGTCACAGAAGAACGGTGAAAAGTCCCGTTTCAGGCAGGTTTTCAGCAGATTTAATTGGATGGTTATCCATATCAGGACCATATAATGCCTCCGTTTAAGACAAGAATCTGCTATAGACAGGTTTTACTATACATATTACATACATAAGTTATATTTGTATATATACAATCCTGGGGAAACGAAACCTGCCTATAACGGAATGTTGACTGAAACAGGAATATTCATTCGTCAAATAGAAAAGAATACCATACACCAGTTAAGACGAAAAACTGTCTAACACGGAATTTTTTATCACTCATTGCGATATTATCTTGGCAGGTCTTACTATATATATAAGCTGAAGAAAAATTCTAGACCCCCCCCCCCCCGAAAGGAAATCCTGGCTACGCCACTGACTCTGCACCCTCTATAGGAGCATGCGCAGTCATCTTTCTCTTTAAATGGCGGAGTTATTACAGCGATGCCACTTTCCTTTGGGCGACTCTTATACTAGAGTCTCTTTTGTGCCTTTAAAAAAAAATTGTTTTCTATACTTTCTGTGAAAACAGTTTCAGAGACGTAAGTATAATGCATCTGTGAAAGCAACTAGTTTGCTTAGGGAAACCTTTGGAGATGACCGGGTGCTGAGACAAGGACGCCGAAGAGACACCAACCATTTTTGTTGTCACATGAACTCCATTTCCGGTCTCGTGACTACTTCATCCAGATCAAGTGTGTCAGGTGATTCCGTCTCTACAGTAGCATCGTGCGGACCATGCGTTCTTCTACGGGAGGCAACAGCTGTGGGAAACAGTTTGTCATTGTAGAGAAAACAAGCTGTTGCCTGTAGAGTGAATAAGCGAATGGAGTACAGGCGGCATCATGTCTGGCCTGACCATTTTTGCTGTTTACCTCTATTTCATATTTCCTTCCTATCCATCCGGGGGTGCGATTGCTTTTCCTATTTTTTATGTCTATCTTTTCCTTTATTTTTTACAAGTATTACATGGTTTGTGTGTTTTGTGTTGTTTTTATCCGCCGGCAATCTAGTGGTCGCCTTTGTAGGCTGTTCATGATCCGAGCTGGCGGTAGGGCAATTCTGGGGCATTGGCTTCACGCTGGTCTCTGAGGTGTTTTGCTCTTGTGCGCTGCCACGTGGTGCTCGGGGAGGGTGATGAGTGGGATCATTGCTTGGGAACCGGATCTGCTCCGGCCCCTCCCAGTGTGTTGATTGGGATTCTATCGCAGCGTCTGGAGATCAGTTTGAATTCCTGTCATGTTCATTATTGGACGAGTGCAGTATTCAACTGGTTTTACATGTCAAAAGCTGAAGTTTGATAGCAGTATTCTGTTAATGTGGGAAAGTGTTTCACAATGTATGCGTGACGCATGATTTTACTTTCTTCTTACGTATTATAAGAAATAAATCGCGTGATAGTACCCAATTCTATGTTATCCACTAAATGTATACCGAAAATGCAAAATGTTTTGGAAAAATCTTTGTAAACTCGTACCTCTTCTAAAGGACATCTCTAAATAAGGGGTACTTCTATTTCAGGGATGACAGTTTGGTCTCCTTTTTTATTCAGAAATTCCAAATTCTTGCGATAAATTTCGAATAGTAATTTTTAATTTAATTAATGAGAGACATTTCGTGATTAAATAAATTAAAAATTCTTCTTTTTGAATTTCCCTTATACTTCAGAATTTCTGAATAAAAAGTAGGTCAAACTGGCAATCCTGCCATAGTTAAGGTAGTGTCTCAATATAAGTTTTATAATGTATTTATCTCTAAATAAAGGACCTTCATGTAAAGGACAATTGAAAATATTATTATTTTTTTAATAAAAGGGAATTTTTCTGTCCAGAAATATGAAAATATTTGAGCAAAAGTTTTTAGGAATATTCCCTGTTTAACAATAGCATAGAAATTATAGCATAGATCATTTGTAAGAATTTAGTTTTGTGATAAGAGAGGGAGAAGTATAGATTAATATCTGTGATTCATATAATTTTAATATTCAACGTCGCTAAATTAAAGAAGATTCATTCCCAATTCTCGTCAACATTGAATTTGAATGAGAATACTGATAAATTAGTCCTCTACAGCCAAGTTAGCTTCATTTATGGCAACCTATTTTTGCCGCAAAATATGACGATATTTCGCCAACTGTCGCCAAGCTTGGCGAGAATTTGACGTTGGCGAATATAAATATATAGTGTTAAGCATATAAGAATAGGAACAATGGTTACAACAATGAAAGAGAATTTGCCGAAACCATGTTAACAAAAACGCATAAGTTAAACCCGTTTATGAATGAATTCTGCTGTCTTGTTTGAAAATGTGAGCTACCCTAAAATTTCAAACCGCTATATCTCAGCCAATTTTTAAGATAGAGGCAAAACAAAAATTACTCCGGATTCTCCGGATCAAGGCCGAACATTTAACGAAAAAAACTTTTAAGATTTCTAATTTTTTTGTACATCTTTTTGAATTTGAAATCTTTAAATGGTTATTACAGCGCCCCCTTCCGACGGAATATCACCAAATTCAAGTAGGACCTGCTGGCCATAGCCAAAAACATAGAAAAAATTTGTTTTAATTCTCTGCATAACATCATACAATTTTCGATGATACAATAATGAAAATCGAACAAAAATCGCGATCGAGCGCCCCCTTTCACCGAAATATCCCCGAATTCAACTTGGACCGGCAATCTATAGTCAAAAACATATAAAAAAAATTTGGTTCAATTACCTACATATCTTCATACACTTTTCGATGATACAATAGTGAAAATCGAAATAAAACGGCGATTGCAGCGCCCCCCTTTCGTCGAAATATCCCCAAATTCAACTGCGACCTGCAGGCTATAGTCAAAAACATAGACAAAAAAATTGTTGAATTATCTGCATAATTTCATACACTTTTCGATGATACAATAGTGAAAATCGAACAAAAATCGTGATAGCAGCGCCCCCTTTCGTCGAAATATCCCCAAATTCAAGTAGGACCTGATTGCCATAGCCAAAAACATAGAAAAAAATGTGGTTCAATTTGAAGCATAACTTCATACACTTTCCGATGATACAATGCAGACGGACAGACGGGCAGACAGACATTTTGTAAAAACATGTTTTTCGGCCCTAAAACGTGTAAATCCGTCGAAAACAATTTCGATTACAATACTTTCTTCTATTATAGATAGAAGAAAGTAAAAAATCGAGGTTACTATAAGAATTAGATATCCCCCACTAGATATCCACCTCTGAATAAAGGAATAAAGGACACCTCTATTTAAGGGACAAACCGACTGGTTCCAAGGGTGTCCCTTTTTGGGTGGTAGAAGTCTATTACATTAATATTTAATAAATAATACAGATCATCTTGAACATTTTGTTCCCACAAACCGAGGAATTTAAGAAGAAAAGATTGATATTTAAGATTTTGGAATTATTTCAAATATTAATTATTTCAGAATCCAAAACGAGAACTTCTTCTTTCTAACGACACATTGACAAACTAAATAATAATAAAAAAGGATTAAAATTTGTTGCATATAAATTTATCTCAAGAAACTTGTCTGGTACACAAACGGGAAATCTCATTAAATTTAACTAACGATCCTTTTGCAAGAGACTCGTTTCTTCACGAATTTTATTTCGGCAATTCATTGAATTTTTCATACGAACTCCAAGAAATATTTAAATTAAAATGAAATGCTTTAATGAAATCTGATATTAATATTGCTTTAACAGCTAGAATAACATAAAAGCGTATAAAGTTATATTTTAAAAATATGAAGTAAAAAGTAAAAATTACCTCATATACATCAAAATGATTTATTTTTCTAATATATTTCAAGCATTTATTAACGTTCTGTATGAACGTTATGAGATATTTCAATTTATTTTAAATACTTTATTTTTCTTTCACAGTGTGAAGAAGAGAATGCAATGACGCAATAACTTTCAAAATTAGTAAACATATTTGTACAAATTTTGGATTATTTTCCCTTATTTTACGTTGAAATAGTTATTTATCGAAATTACTTTCCCTCGAAATAGTTATTTATCGAAATTACTCTCTCTCGAAATACCATCCAATGAGCAATAATTGAGAAAACGTATGAAAATAATGGAAAATTCCATTTTTTAATTAAAATCTATATTATAAAGCAAAAACATGCCGTTGTGTAAAACCATCGTCATATCGACGCGACGGTGACAACGATCTGACCAATAATTTCGGTTTTCCTACAATTTTTTCAACTTGTAAACCCTTGAATTTCTATGATTTTATATTTTTAAATGAAAATCTATCGCGAAGAACTAAGGTTCACTCGAAAGTAAAAGCATTATAGTGATTGCCGATTTTATTTCTGACGTTTAGATCTATTAAACTTTCATATCTGACTACAAGTTTTCGGGAAAACCTAAATAATACCCCCCCCCCTCTATTTAAAAACTCAAAATGACATCTCTGTCTAGAGGTTTCCCAAGCGTATACGCTGAAACAAAACCCACCCTGAAAATGTTCAAAAGCAGAACGTAAAACTAACTTCAAAGGCGTTAAGAGAGAGAGTGAGTGAGAGAGAAAAGTCTGGCGAATTCGTGAAGTGACTTCCAAAAAATTTTTTTATACAGTAAAATAATATATATAAATATATAAATATATTTAACAGAAGACGTCATTCGAAAGGAAAAGGCCAGATTAAGTGGGTACTTATTTATTTATTTTATTTATTTATTTATATTTTTTTGGCGAAGCGGATTGCAAAAATTTCAAAATTGGAGGAAAACGGAAACTCCAAAACGGTTTTCGGTAAATAATTTTCTTGAAAGTGATAATATTAATATTTTTTAAACCGAAAACGTCGTTAGAAAAGAAAATATACGCTGGTTAAGTATTTTTTATTTTTTCGTCTATTGATCAGAAGAGCGGGTACAAATTTTAAAAACTGCAGAGAAAAAGAAAAAAATGCGAAAACGGCATTAAGAAAATTATTTCTTTGAAACGATTAATGTTAATATTTCTTTAAACAGAAAATGTTGTTAGAAAGAAAAAGGTACCATCTATAAGTGGGTATTTTTTGTTTTTCCTTTTTCGAACAGGAGGGCGGATGTGGACTTGTAAACATGCAGAAAAAAAAACTCGAATTCAACGTACGAAAAACAGATTATTGAACGGGTAAATATTAATATTTTTTAAACGAGTAACAACGTTAGAACCGGAAAGTTACGATCTCTAAGTGGTTATTTTTTATTTTTTCATATTTCGATTTGTTAATCGGATTTGTAAAAACGCTATAAAAACTGAACACTTTCAACTGTCGTTTTTTCTCTGCTTGTGTAAGGCCGGAAGGCTTTGGAAATCGCCACGATTGACTGCCAGCGTCGCGCCATTTTCCGATGTTCATTATAGTTTTTAATTAATATCTCGTCTAATTATAAAAAAATGAAAAATCTGAGTCGCAGGTGTATTTGATATCAGCTGTATTTGGACTACAGTCCTACGGGTCGGGTTCTACCCGACACGAACCCGAAAATTCCATTTGATGTCAACCCACAACCCGACCCGAACTGATAAAAAGGTTCATCGACCCGCAACCAGATCCGAACACGACAAAATAATTTTTGGAGACTGGCAATCTGGCCCTAACTCGCATCCGACCCGAATCTGAAATATTTCATTCCGCAACCCGACCCGAACCCGAAATGAAAGGAAAGTAAATCATGTTTTAATGCATTTATGAAAAGTAATCAATAATTATATCTTTAATATCTATTTTATCTTTTATATATATAGAAAAATATATGTATATTCTTTACTATTGAAATATAGTAAAACTTCTGAATAGCGGAAACCTCGGGATCGTTGAACAGGGTTCTGCATCGGGTTGGTTTGTCCTTATTATTATTTTTTTTTTTTGGGTCGGGTTGACTAATTTTCTTTCTGCGGGCCGAGTTTACTCTTTTATAATTCTTGTGGGTCAGATTTAGGTTTTTTGCAAGTCGTGTTATTGGGATTTTAAAAAAAAGTTTGAAAAAAATATTGTATAAAGTTTGCAAAAAGTTTGAGCTAGAAACTATGCAAAAAAATTGAGCTTTCATCTGAACTATGTTTCTACGTATATGAATATTAATGATTAAATATTTCAATTTACTTAATGAGAAATAAAACGTATATAAGAAATATGATCATAAATTATTCTTTCTTTACGGTACAGTTAAAAACCATATTTTCTTCTCTCGGAATACGAAATATATTAACAACAGCATGTAGCGCTTTTGCGATAGTTTAGGATCACATACACATATGTGTGTAAATTGGGAGGTGTTCACTATTCAGAGGTAAAACCGTACACAGGGGTCGGAAGTACGCATGTACAAGTAGCGAAACTACAGTAGTCGCTACTTTTTAGAATAGTATCGTGCTACATTTAAAACAACGTAGTGTAGAGAGTAGCGCGATACAAATAATCAGTAGTTTGTAGCGAGAACTGACGCTACTTTTACCGCTACTTCAGGAAAAAAATATGACAATGACTCCATATGTATGTATGGATGTAAGCATGTATATATTAAAATTTCTCACCTTTTCAGGTACACAGAGCTCCCCTTTGTAAAATTAGGATTTAAGATTTTATTTATTTGTTTTTTATTATTTATTTGAACCCACAGTATTCTGTAAAGTGTACGGAAAGAACAGTGGAGTCACACCCGATTGTTTTATGTAACTTAATTTAAATATTGATTGTATTATGCATATATCTCTTAATTTCGCTAAGAAATTTTTAATATGTGTATAAACTAACATTTTGGATACAAACACCAAGCATATTCTTCTATGTTATTTTTCATTATTATTTAATGCCCTCAGTTATATCGCACTTATTTAATTGTATTCCGGCAGTCGTTATATAACGAGGGGTCACTTTATTATTTAATCTGTGTCTTCAATTTCGAGTGTAAATTGTGTCCTTCGACAAAATCGGAAAATAGCAAAGTAGCGACTGCTTTTGGAAAATAGTTTGTAGTTGCCACTTTTTAAAACAAGTAGTTGTAGTTGTAGTTAACTACATCATTTTTGGTAAAGTATTTGTAGTTGTAGTTCGCTACAATAAAAAAGTAGTTTTTCCGAGCCCTGACTGTACATATATATTAGTGTTAGGATATGAAAAAGTTTTCGATAAATAAAGGTGCCGCTTTTCGGTTGTGTCCGTTAAGGAGGTTTTATTCTGTGTAGAATTTTAACCTGAAAAAGTATTTTGGATATTCTTTTGAAAAATAGTGTTAACCCGACTCCGACCCACAATTGTGCAAACATAATCCGAAACCGATCCGAACCCGACCCGAAACGAACCGCGGGTCGCGTCGGGTGCGGATAAAAGCGGGTAACCCGACCCGATACAGGACTCTAATTCGGATCTACCTTCGTATATCCTCATCCAAAATTTCAAACTTCTATGTACGGTAGATTTTCCTAGCCTTCGAGGACAGACACACAGACAGTCAGACACAGACATACAAACCCACTGACAAACATTATTATTTTATTAGTATAAATTAACCATTAAAAATTGTAAATTACGTTGCAGTTTTGAGAGATAAATTTTATCGGCATTTTTTTTTTCTATTCTGTGCTTGTAAAGATTGAATTTTGCGATATTTAGAAACAAAGATGCGAATAGTGGAAGAAAATTTCTAGTGAGCTTTAATTTTGGATTCTATCTATGTGGCGGCCGAAGATGCACATGGCCAAGCTAGATGCCCACTTGAGACCAGATTGCTTTTGAGGTCCTGGGAAAATGACTCATCTTCAGATGATCTGAGCTAAGCCCGGACAAAATCTTCAAAAAGTGGCAGATAGCCCTCAGCTTTGATGCAGAGAGGATCTCTGCGGAAGACGTTCCTACGTCTTTTATTAAATTTTTAGGGCGCTGTCCCTCATTTTATCTATCGGCTACTTTTAATAATAAGATAGCTATCAAAGCCATTTTCAAAGCTTTATATGTTCTAACGTAATTCATTTGTAAATATTCATCATTTCACTTGTAAACCAGAAAGTAATTAAATGTTTAAACTACTAGAAAAGGAATTAGAGTACGTCTCTTTGAGTTGGGTTACTTTTTTCTCTCCATCTTACTGTTCTCACAAGTATTTTGGGGGCTCTAGCCGTGATTTGAACTCCGGCTGCGATTTGAATTACTGGACATTTGGATTACTTTTTTCCATCTTACTGTTCTCACAAGTATTTTAATGTGGCGGACGAAGATGCACATGGCCAAGCCAGATGCCCACTTGAGACCATATTGCTTTTGAGGTCCTGGGAAAATGACTCATCTTCAGATGATCGGAGAAAGCCCGGACAAAATCTTCAAAAAGTGGCAGATGGCCCTCAGCTTTGATGCAGAGAGGATCTCTGCGGAAGACGTCCCTATGTCTTTTATTAAATTTTTAGGGCGTTGTCCCTAAAAATATAATAAGATAGCTATCAAAGCCATTTTCATAGCTTTATATGTTCTAACGTAATTCATTTGTAAATATTCATCATTTCACTTGTGAACCAAAAAGTAATTAAATGTTTAAACTACTAGAAAAGGAATTAGAGTACGTCTCTTTGAGTTGGTTTACTTTTTTCTCTCCATCTTACTGTTCTCACATCTATGAGCTGATATTTTGGATTCTATCTATGAGCTGATATTTTGGATTCTATCTATGACCTGAATTTTTGGATTCACATATTTGAAGCTTCTAAAAGTCGAATTACTTTAAATAAATAATAGGTGGCAATTCATACTTTTCTTGAAAATGAATTTCCATTATATATATATTTAAAATTATTATTCGAAAAATGTATGTATTCTCACTTATAAAAATTTCAACAGAATTGGATTTCTAGAAGGCTTAAATGCGTGAAACCAAAATTACAGCTTATTTTACCACGTAGTTTTTGAGTTATGCTTAAAAAACTACACGCACTGCAATTTTTTTTTCAACTATTAAAATTGAATTTAACAATAAGAGTTCAAAAATTTATATATGCATAATTCCTAAATGACTTCCCGTTTGATAATCCTAAAGTGAAATTTTCTAAAAAATCCAAATACGATGTCAAAATTGAGGTTTTGTATTAAAAATTTCAAAGTTTGGTACAATTTGAAAGTATTTATTTGTTATGAAGATAAAACACTTTTAACACCCTAAACACTTTTTTCAAACATCAGCTGAAAGTAAGCATAATTTCCAATCGAATGTCTTTTTTTTTCATTTTTTCTGCGAGAATTTGGTGATTAAAATAAATGGCGTTTTCTGATTGTTTTCATTTCTTTGGCCGACTACATCTGTAAAAAAAGAATCATTCACTGAATTATTTGTTTCATAAATATAAATATGCCAGAATACTAGATGCTTTATCACATTGTGGAAATCCTCTACATTGTTTATAAATATTATATTTAAATATGATACAATTAATGTTTTCATTTCGTTTGAATAGCAGGTTATCAATTCTAAACAAATTTCTGATTTAATATTGTTAAACAAATCATTAAAATGAAGAGTTTTGATGTAATGTATGTTTAAAATTTTTTTAAAAATATTATTTATTAGTTGAAAACTGTTTTTTATGCAATGTTTGTTATTTTGTACAGTAATTTGATACAATTTAGTTAGTATATTCAACAATAAATTACTTGCTTTGTTGTTGTAAGTATTAAAACCAACAGCAACAGTAAGAAATTTTTTTGGATTTTTGTGACATTTTGGTGTAACAACAATATAATGATAATTAAAGTTTTTAGATTTCACAATTATTAGTTTATAAAATTAATGGATACATTTATTTTTTATTACCGTGAGAGAAGTTTTAAAACACAGTGCTACTGTTAATTGCATTAGAAACTACTTGTTTATAACTATACTTACAAATAATAGCCTAATTATTTTTTTGATTTGAATACAAACAATTGTGAATTTTTTTTGCAAATTTTGAATATGTCTTTTTAAGTTTTTAACATATAAGACATTATTGTTTTTCGAATGTTTTAAAATTGTAAATTTATTTAACTTAAAACATTATATTTATATTCACGAAAGTATTCATTTGGTTTGTTATTATTAATTGAAAATTTGCAAATAATTATATCTAGGGGTAAATTGAATTGCTTTAATATTGTGTTAAAACTATATTTAGATGAAATGCGAAACTTGATACCATAATTCATGAGCAATCGCAGTTTGTCACTCTCTGCAGTATTAAAATCACCTGTAATAATGTGACCAAGAGTAGAGTTAACATATTTACTATGCAATGGATCATTACAAAACAATGTGTATCACCATTAGATGATAAATGTTTTGCGAAGTTATTGTAATTAAATATATGTTTCGCTAATGTAACATTGTAATTGTAAGTTTGATGTATATTAAAGTTTTTAATAGGAAATAAGTTGCTACCATTGTTTATTATAATCTCTAGATTTATTTCATTTAGTATAGGATTGGAAAAATTGATAATTAATTATGTTTGTTTCGCAGCTTTGTTTTTTGAAAGTTTTAAATTAGGAAATGTTGTCCTATAATGAAGTAAATCAAATACAAATCACTGAAATGTGTTGAAAACTTACAACAGTGGGAAGTCTATGCTTTTATTTTTAATAGAAGTAATACGTTTTAGTAAATCATTCTAGATAAAATTTTTATTAGACGTAACTTCCAAATTTTCTAATTCATTTTTAATATATTTTCTTGTAATATTGAGAATGCTTTTTGTATTATAGTTTTTTTGTTATCTAAATGATTTAACTCAGAATATATATTTATACAAGAAGATTTCGCTTGCTACGCTGGTCGGTTTTTCCAAACGAACCTTGAATGTAAAAACCTCGAATCAAACGAATATCTATATTTATATATATATTTTTTAATTTTTAACCTCGAATCAAATGAAGCTTTTACCAAACGAACCTCTCCCCGATAGGTACCCATGATTTGGGACCATAGTTTGAAACCGAAGATACCGTCAGAACAGGAAAAATACACCGACAAAGTGGGTATTTTTTAAATTTCTTTTTGTATTTGCATTCAAGAAAAATGGCAATTTCAAAATGCAGAAATAACGGATAGTGGGAAAACGAGTCGAAAACATGCAACCAACACAAAATGCAACTTCAAAAAATATTTTTCTGAAGTAGTTAATATGAATATATTTTTGAAAATGACACCGTTAGAAATGGAAAGGTAATCTCAATAAATGTGCATTTTTTGTATTTTCATCCTGGACTTGCGAATGGCATTTTAAACCTGTAGGAAAAACAGAAAAGCATGAAAACACGAAGTATAACACGTAATAAATGTTCAGAAAAATATTTTTTGTAATAGTAAATTTTAATATTTTTTAAAACAAAAGATACCGTTAGAACCGGAAAGGTACAGCAAAAATGTTCGTGTTTTTCTTTTCTTCTCTCTCTCTGTTTTTTTAACTGCTTGCGGGACTCGGCGATTTCGATTTCAAAATGCAGAAAAAAGTAAGGTTTCCTAGTTCGCCTGCTTGACGAACCGACGAAAGCCCTAAGATGCCAACACAATTGGAGAAAACCCCATTTTGCGTTCTTTAGTTTTAATTAATATCTAGGATTATTACAGTCTGATTGCTTAGCGAATAGAAATAATGAATTTCACGTATTCATCTGCGTCCAATGGTACTTGTTTGTACATATTACTTCCTGCGGTCTCGGAGGAGTTCTGGCTACAGACAGACAGACACACGTTTACGGAGTTTAATAGAAAAGATATATTGGTGAAATTTTGTAATAATAGAATATACGTCATGTGGTCAATTCAAAACATTTGAATTAAGTGAATATGAAGAGTATTTCTTGTTCACTGACAAATTGATTCCTATAGTACTTTTTCCTATATGTTTTTAAGAATACTTAATAATTTTATTGAGATAACATTAAAACTCTGAAGTTAAAAGTGTAAATATTCAATGTTAACAAAAGTATTTTTATTAATATTCGATATATGCTGATTAATTCTAATGGGTAAAAGAGTACATGTTTGTAATATCTATTCCTTGTTATATATATTGCCTTTAATTGAATAAATTGTATTAATAGCCTTAAAAAAAACAATATTTTTATAATTGCAGCTCTGATAAACTTGTTTAGTGTCAGCTTTTGGACTTGTTAAACATCTAGACGTAATATATTTTCAATTTAAGCTATATACATATAACAACATATGGACAGAAATTGGTTTTAGCGTCTGGGTGTCATGGGATCATGATCGATTAAAATATATATCGAAAATCTATTTTCCCCCAAACGCCTGCAATAGGTAGCTACTTATTTTTGTAACCAAATCTACTTAAAATGTAAATAATAATTAAGAAACAAGTAACAGTAATGTATAATGTAGTATTGTTGATTGAATTTTTGACACAGTTAAAGTTTGAGTCAGAAGAATTCTTATTATGTATTTGGGTATGTTCTTAGGCAACATAAAAATTACCTTTTCGCGTGCAAAAATATAAAAAAAAGTAATTTTGGGTAAATGTTCGTATTTCATCTAGGTTAAACGGAAAGAAAACTTCTTTTGTTCAACTCGCATTTTCAATTTTAAATATTCATGCTCATGGGAGTATAAGAGTCGAATTATATAAATTTTTAGTGTACCGAATAAAATAAACATTTCAAATTTGTCTTATATAACTCTATTTCTGGTGAATTTTGTATTTCCCTTTATTTCTGTGATGATAGGATTATTTCTATAACTCTCTGGTCATTGCTGAAACATATTATAGGGTAAGTTATTGAAAAATCTATTTCGTTTCAGATATAGATAATAAAGTAACGATAAAAAAACATATAAAATTCTTCCTCTTCATTTATATTTAATGTATATATTTAGTTGTTTAGCGAACTAGTTTTGTTCAACTGTGAGGAAATATTTTTAAAAAATATGGTATAATGTGTATTTGTAGATGTCTGTGAAGCATATATAGAGGGGGTTGGGTATTTCAGTAAACACTTTTATTTTTATTGTTTATTTTAGAACATAAGAAGATACTCTTAATTACTTTTAATGTAATCATTGGTTAAAGAACCATCTCAATGTTTCTTTAGTATACTATTATTTTTAATCGATTACTTATAGCTTTCTTATTATTTTGTGTATTTGTTAATTAATGTTTAAATCTGATGTGATGAAAGGCCATAATTTTTTTTTCTAATAATAAATTTTGTACGATAATTGTACAAATGAAATGATAAATATTTAGTTTTGTTTATATATATATATATATATATATATGTATCACGTTTTCACTTGTATCACCATATTTTTTGTAGATCACGTTCTCCGGGCAAGGGTTTCCACCGAGGAATTTGCAGTCGGGCGTCGAGAATACAAATTATAGTGGGCGTACAGAATGCAAATAAGAGGCAGTCGGTTCCAGTTCACTTTTTATTCGAATTCAAAAGAAAATGGCCATGCTTTACTAATTACGATGCTAATTCCGTACATGATGATTTTAATACCGTGAAGAAACTTGGTGAATTAATTTAATATTTTAAGAAGACATTTTGTTCTTACAGGCAGTCTTTTTTTTTATATTGGCAGCCAAGGAGATTTATTCCACCGTCGTCGTGAAGTACGCGTCGGGGTTACATGTACAACCGGCTTCAGGAATAAAACTGACTCTACGCGAGAAAACTCCGCGTATAACTATTATCTAACGCCCCAGAATACAGTTTCACTAAACAGTCTTTCGATCAATCACCGCTAAGGGACTAAATTCTCTAGCGGCATAATTTTGAAGTTATCAGACCATAGATTGAAAAAAAATGCGGGAAAAATATTTCTAGAACATTACCGAACAATCTAATTCCTTCGAATAAATAATAAGAAAGAAAATACGTAGGTTTTACCGAGAATGGGCAAGATGCCAAGATAATATTTTACATTGAGACTGAAGTTAGCTTTCATAATTTTAAGAAAGAATATTGTTTTGTCAGAAAACGTAGGGGAAAAAAAATAAAAAGATATAGGTTGTTATTTCAAGAGAGTTAAAATATTTTTAGCTGGGAGATTGATGTTTAAAAGAATTAAATTCTAGGATGCATTTATTTAATGAAACAAAAGTGCGTAATTTTAATATAACAGCGATCAGAGCTATTTTTTGAGAGAATGAATTTAGAATAAAGTATTTTTAGCTAGGTGGAATTTTGACAGTCGAAATACTAGAACGAGATAATAATTTAGAATAATGGGATTTACACAGAATTATAGATTTGATGAGGCCAACGACGAAAATTTTTTGCTTTTTGAAACACTGCTCTCCAAAAATTAAGAAGCAGGAACAGGACGCTTTTGCTTTTTATATAGTTTGTCGAATATCTACTGAAATTTTTGACAAATTGTTCTTAAAATTCGAGGATGTAAAACACATGTTTGATTTTAAGAACAGTAGAAACAGTATACTGCAATAAAAAATTAATTTATTGAATATTTGATGAGATATGAGCATTTGTATGAAATAATAACTTCGCATACGTGAACTATACCACAGATTTCCCCCCCCCCCATGATTTGGTAGTCAATTCTATAGAGTAACGCATATAAAAAGTTTTTGAAGATAAAGAAACGTTTTCGGAATCATGGGTAACTCAGACGAAGTTATATTATATTTTCGTAACCCTTCTTGCTGAAACAAGATTTTTTTTTTTTTTAAGTTATAAGTTTTTCGTAAAAGTTATTTCCGGCAGTATATTCAGAAAACAAAACAAAAGTTTTGTTCAATTCAATTTAGCTAATTTTATGATTGTAAATAATATTTAAAAGCCACTTATAATCAGGGTTTGAAGAATGCGGTTGGTAGGACTCCACTGGCGACTAAAAGTTTTTAAATGGCGAAAAAGTTCTTTAATCTGGCGCCTTTTTTTGGTGCAAATATTGACATAAGAAATGAATACAAACGATATTACCCTCTCCCCCCAACACTCCTACTCGGACGCGGTAAGTATTGATCCCCCTCTTTTTTCGTACTTTTAATGGAAGAACAAATTTTAAAAGGCATTTTCCATATCATGCACAAAAACTACCATTGTTTGCCGCTCTAGCTAACTAGCATATCAAATGATTAGAATCTGAGGGTTTAGGGAGTCAATAAAACAGTAATAAATCGTGTCAATCCAGCCTCTGTAGCATCAAAAATTGGATACAATGGTCAAGTTTTTGGTAAGTTTAAAATCAGATTTTCCTGTTTGGAATTAAAACTGATTAATCTATCACATTCATTTTGACGAATAATAGCATGTAAGTGATTATAAATAATTCATTTTAAGTTAATCTATAAAACTAAATTATATACTACTCTAAACTATGTAATTACTCTAAACTATGCTGGTTAATATTTTTTTTCAAATAATTCATACAAAACTTTTGTGGTTTTTGAAAATCAATGACGGGGATGGTTGAGGGGGAGAGGGGGGAGGTAAATATTTTTTTACTGGCGACTAGAGTTTTTTGCTGGTTACCAGATTTTATAATATTTGCAAAGCCTTGTTTATGATTGATTCAATTTTTGAAATGCTTAAAATAAAGAATCAGAAGATTATGCTTTGTTTATTTAAATATAGTTTCTGAGTAAATATAAAAATTGTCACCGGGTTTACGAAAATATAAAAAAATGACCCTAAGGACAACATTCATATTTCATACTCTTCTTTTGGGTTTGGCTGGAGAGAGAAAAGTTCTTTTGTTCAATTTCTATTTCCAATTTAAAATATTCATATCCTTACAGAAAAACTACAGTCGAAGTATCTAAATTTTATTGCTTACCGAATGAAAGAAATATTTGAAAAGTGTCTTATGTAACTATTTTTCAAACGGCTTATTTTCTTCTTATTTCCGTGATGATAGGATTATTTGTATAATAATCCAATCGTTGCAGAAGAAGATTATGGGGCAAGTTATTAAAGAAGCTATTTTGCTTCAGATGTAGGTAATAGAATAATGTTAAAAAAAGCATAAAATATTTCGTTTTTTTCCATTATATTTTTAATGTATTTTCAGTTGTAAAACATTTTGAAATAGCTATTTTTAACCGTACGGAAATATTTACCTTAATATATATATATATATATATATATATATATATATCTGTGAAGCAGAGGGGGTTCGGAGGAGGGGCATTACTTCATCGGACACTTGTGTACTTATTGTTTATTTTAGAATATCAGATGATGCACTTAATGCAATCACCTATTAAAATTCTAAGACATTGAGCCTCTTTTAGACACACACACATGTATATATCGTTTTTTTATTTTCTGTGGTTTTTTATGTTCGACAGATCAAAACCCACAATTTTTTAGCTTGTTATAATTCGAGCAAGGATGAAATTGTACATGTTTTGTGTAATCTATTATAATTTGGGCTACAAAATTCGATTACAGATTTAACAATTTTTCATTACTTTCATTGAGGGATAATTTACATTCCAAATTAATTAAATAAAATATATTTTCCTTTTAATTTTGGTTGTGTTTAATTATGCTTCATATTTCTGCTATTATTCTGGGATAGCTGTATCATAACACATATGAATTACATATTGTCAACGGTGGCGCAGTTTATTAGTTTAAAGTCTCAATTATTCAGTTCGTTGAATATAACACAGTTTGACATAGGTAAGTAAACATCCTGTTTAACTTTTTAAGTCTTCGTTCAAATTCCCTTTGCACTTCATCTGGTGCCGTCTCTTGAAAATTGAAGTATATCCATGTGATAATCCAGCTAATTGTACTATTTTATGATATTATCCAATTGATTTCTAAAAGAGAACTTGGTAGTTTGATCATTATGATGTATAAATTAACTTTTAGTAATAGGCGACTCATTTTACTAAATTAAGTAAATTTAATATTAGATTTTAAGTTTTAACATTTAGGTTTACAGAGAGATTATATGTACAGATTTTCATTCTAGTCTACATTTTTAGGAAGTGAGTAGAATGTTATTCGTGAGTCCTTTAGAAAGAGAAAGAAATTCATTAGGTTCAAGTCACAAAAAGTCCCGTGACGTCGAAAAGGTTACACACTGTTGCATGAGGTTTCGCCCTTGAGATTTCACTGATGTTTTTCTCGTGAAACACTTTGACAATGGGAAATTTAATTTCTCTCTTGTAATTAAGATAATGTTTATGAGTTTATTTCACTAAATCAGATTAAAATGATGTGGGTTTTCATTCACATATTTCATTTATTTCCCATTTGTATAAGATGAAATATAATTGTCGTGTGCATAATAATTATATACAAAGTGGCCATAATTCAACTGACAGTACGCAGTGTGTTCTGTAGCACGATCTAATTGCGAGAATGTAGTCAAATTTTGTAGGATGATTACACAAAATGGGGGACGAAGGATTACGCGAGAAGAATAATGCTACATTCCCCTAGCGCGACTTTTCGATTCACCATTGGCAAATAGCAAAGATATCCTCCTCTTTTACGTTTCGGCATCCTGTTAAATGTTAATATTAGTTAACACGCTAAAATTCACTTAATACACTGTTCTCTACCTTAAACAATTGACTTTCCCTTATTACGTTTAAAAATTTTCACTGAAATTTGTTTCCTTTTTTATCCATTTGACTTTTCCTTTATCCGCTACAATCGATTTCCAAAAGTATATTAACGCATGCGTCTTGCCATCGCCTATATATACCCTTCTGAGTTGGAACGTATCCCATAACAACAGGACAATGTAACATTTGAGAATGCTTCTAAGATGCCGTACTTGTGTTTACAATTTTTAGAACATTCTGGAACATTCTGAAACGTTTTCGAACGTTCCGGAACAGGAAATCCCTTCGATGGTCCAGAATCGCCTGGAACATTCTAGAACCTTTAGAAACCAGAATTCCCTTCGATGGTCCAGAACCTTCTAGAACCTTCTACAACATTTTCAAACATTCTAGAACATTCTGTCTGGAATATTCTAGAGCATTGAGGAACATCCTGGCCAGTTCCGGCCACTTCCGCACTCGATTCCCATAAGCTTCACCGACCTCCCATAAGAAGTCCATTGGTTCGATGCCCTCTTTTGACACCCATATCTTCGAACCCAATCCCCTTAAGTTCCAAATCGAAATCTTCTGCACGGATTGGGGATGGCGGGCTACCATACCATATAACCCCCAATGGGGATGCAGGGATGGGTTGCGTAGTTATACCGGCACGAACGGACAAACCACGCTTACATTTATAATATATATTTATATAATTCCTTTTTTAATATTACGTGTATTTCTTAATTTTTGTTTTACTTCCGGTCTGCTCAAACGCCATTGCACCATTGCTAAGAACAAGAATTATGCAAATTACATATGAAACGGTAAGTACAAAGTGGACATTAGTTGGGAAAAAAGAATCGTTTATTATGCGTAGTTATGCAGACAAACATGAGAGTACATATGATTACAGAGAGAGAAAAAAAAACAAAGTTTATAGTGTTAGCAAATGTTCGACGTGGAAACACTTCGTTATCTGTAAATAGCTCATTAGTAAATCAGTTCTTGCCATACCTTTGTGCGTATGAAACATCGATCAAATCAAATGCAGCACTGATTCGTGATTTCAGTTCAGGAATGTAGTCAGAAGCGTCCTGATTTTAACAATTTTCATGAATTAAAATCGAGGGATGAAAGGTCTGGTGATCGTGCTGGTCACGGAAAACCATGTCACGACCAATCCAAACTGAGACTTTAAATTAAAGATTCCAATGATTATATATTTATTTATCTGAATATGATCTCTGAGCACTGAATTAAGACGTATATCAGAAAAAGTATGATGCAATGCTAATAATCTGCCATTGAACCTTACAACTAATATGTCGCAAGTTATTCAGGTGAGAAAATAACCCAACTAATTTCTGTCAACACTGTATTGTGTGTTGTTCTAAAAATCAAATTCTTTTTAACTTTATGCAATATTCATATGCCATCGGATCACATTCAATTTATCTTATTGCATTTTATTCACATATTTCGTAAACGCTTTTAGATAAAAGTTTTAAGTCTTTCGAATAGTATATTCAACTTAAATAAAAAATGTAATTCCGAATTTCCCATTACGTTCTATTTAGCTATTTACGTAACACCGCAAAAAACATTTTTCATCCACTATTTCCATTAATTTTCATTTAAGAGCTCAAATTTGTAACGTAATATATGTAAGAAGCAATCCAGTAGAGAAAAATATGAGAAATAATTAAAATTACATGTAAATAATAAGAAAATATCATACTGACATACTGTTGTTATTTTTTATTCTTTTTATAAGTTTTTATAAATGCAAATATTAAAAAAAAAAATACTCATCGCTGATTCAATTTATGACACTTGAAGTTAAAGATTCCAATGATTATATATTTATTTATTTGAATATGATCTATGAGCGCACTTAAAACTTGTCCTTTCACGGGCAAAAAAAAAAAAAACAAAAAAAAAAAACAAAAAAAAAAAAAAACCTTCTCGGGTAGAAACATTGGTATTTCATACACTTTTTTGATGTTTAAATGGAAGTGAAACTGCATTTGTTCAATTCACCTTTCCAATTTCAAATATTCATGTTTATGGAAAAATAACATTTGAAGTATATAAAATAATAAATTTTCATCTTAACGAAAACAAAAAAGAAACCTTACGAATGTGTCTTATGTAACTATTTACAAGCGAGCGCTGTTATTACCTATTATTTCTATTATGATAGGCTTATTTCTATAATATTTCTATCATTACAGAAGTAGATGTGGTGGTTAGACGATAAGTTCTCTTTTTTCATACAGTGGAATGTTGTTAATATTCCAAATAATATATATTTGGGCTTGTGATCAAAAGAATATAGTGGGTACAGTATTATTATGGTCGCAAAAGACCACTTCGACATGACATTAATTATTAAAACAAAGATTTGTTCAATAAATTATTCATGCAAATTTATAATCAAGAATAATGAAGATAAAATTAAAATATTACCTGCATCAACCTAACAAGGAACACAAGTGAGAGACGTGATTAAAAGAACTTGCACTGAAAATTGCAGCCTCAATATTAATCTTTATTTATAAAGAATCTTGAAAAAGGAGTATTTCTGAGGAAATCTCTTCTTTATAGATTCACCTCTATTTCTTAAATTATAAGTACACAACTGACGTTTTAAATAAACACCATCATAAAGAAATTAATGACATTTTTTTCTCTTGGGAAACTCGGATATGTTGATTTAAAAAGTATATAAAACATACGACTTTATCAAGCAATTTGTAGAACAAAAAAAGGTATCACCACTCGAATGACAATAAGCCATTTTCGCCATATATGCCAGGTTCCAGTGAGCTACCATCACACACAACCGTCTTTTTTTTACGTTGGTGGAGAAGATTTTTATTGTTGCCGTACTCAGAGTAAACTAATAAGGAGGTCAAATTCATCATAATTTCTTTTAAAAAAGAAATATTTTTTTCATATCGTAGCTTTAGACGCATAACATTTTTTTACAGCCAGGCAAGTCATCACGTTACACTCTAGCAGCCAACATCTCTGTGTGAGTGTCGAAAGCGTGCAGCATCCGCGCTGACAGGGCATGGAGGGGAGGGGGTGCCAAAAATTGAAAAACGCCAATCGGCAGCGATAAAAAAAATACGTATTAAAAATATTTGAATTTGATTGGCGAGGGGCGGAGCTTAGAGCAGGAAGTGAGCATAGGCAAAGAATGATATCGAAGCTTCTAGTAAGATCCAATACCGGAAGTACAAAGGTAACAAAAAAGCGAAATGTTATGCAAGAAAGAAAAGTTTACAGGGGAAGTTTTAAAAAGGAAAGAATTAAAATAAATTTGAATGTGAATTTTAAAATTAAATGAATAAGGACTAATAAAATATTTCTTAAATTGAATTAAAATATGGCAGTGGTTGTAAGAACCACAACAGTAGATTATAGGGAAATTTATTTAAAATGCTATTTCGCTCCAAATGTAAAAGATAAAGTAATGATAAAAGGCATGTAAAATATTTCCTATATACTCATATTTAATGTGTATTTTTAAATAACGCTATAAAATAGTTCTATTAAACCATAAGGAAATATATCTATTAAGTATGATTCAATGTGATTTTGTCTGTGTTTGTGTGAGCAGAGAGGTTGAAGGAGGGGAAGATGTTTGAATAAACACTTTTACCTTTATTGTCCTTTTTAGAACACCCACTTAATGTTCCACTATTGGTTGAAGTCTTATCTCACCGAGTCTGTTGTATATTCATCGTTTGTAACCTTTTTCTGTCTTAGTATTTTTATTATGTTTGTTCATTTAAAAAAATATATCTGTTAAAATGATATTACAATTGAATCGGTCATTTCAAAAACCACATAAGTCAAGTTTTTTCCAAATATACTTTTTTTGTTGTTGCAAATGATTCCTTAAAGGTAGAGTTATGATAAGAAGTACTAACCACATAAGTCAGTGTATTCCTTCCTCTTCAAACAATACCTTCTAATTTTCGTTCATTACTTAAACGACATAAAGTCAGCTACTTAAGTAGCTTTTGCATGCAATACTAGAATACATGCGGATACCATATTATCATTTGCATGCAATACCACATTAAAAGTCAGGTTTTTTCCAAATATACTTCTTTTTGTTGCAAATGCTCCCTTAAATGTAGAGCTATGATAAGAAGTACTAACCACATAAGTCAGTGTATTCCTTCCTCTTCAAACAATACCTTCTAATTTTCGTTCATTACTTAAACGACATAAAGTCAGCGACTTAAGTGTTTTTTGCATGCAATACCAGATAACATGCGGATATCATATTATCATTTGCATGCAATACCATATTAAAACCTAAAACGGTTTTTGTATAAGTGCTATCTTCATTAATTTTGATTAAAAATATGTTTAATATGACTGTTTTATTCAAATTAAATAACACCTAACTTTCTTTCTTGCTAAAGCAACATAAGTCATGAACAGTTTTTCTGTTCTTCTTCTTTTTATTATTCATAAGTTATAAAAATTATTCGATCTTTACGAACTTTGCAGTCCTAACTCTATAATCAGCCCCCCCCCCAAAACCCCCCATAAAAATTCATTTACTTGTGAATAATACAGTTTTTCTTTAATACCTGAAAAGTTCTAATTCTGTGACATGCGATTTTTGAAATGACTGATTCAATTTTTATCAAAACATATCTTTTTTTGAAAATTGAGCAGAAAAAACGGTAAATAGTTCGAAATGTTCAAAAAATATTTTGTTTTTTTATTTTATTCAATATATTAGACCGGGAGGCAGCAGCACAGGTAATCACCTCATCGAGTTCACGGCTGAAATTCCAGAATTAGTTAAAACTCGACTCGCATATTAAAACGTAATCGGTCTGCCAAGTCATATCTTGGTGGAAAACAAGTGAAAACCCGATTTTAGCGGTTGACTCGTAGGTTTACCATTGTGTTTTCCTGCACCCAAATGTATGAAAGCATGGACAACTGGGTGCAGGAAAACACAATGGTAAACTACGAGTCAACAGCTAAAATCGGGTTTTAAGGTGTTTTCCACCAAAATATGACTTAGCAGACCGATTACGTTTTAATATGCGAGTCGAGTTTTAATTAATTCTGGAATTTCAGCCGTGAACTCGATGAGGTGATTGTCTGTGCTGCCGCCTCCCGGTCTATATTTATCTGCTTTCGTACCATATTTTTTATCTTTTGTCCTTTTATTTGCCTATTTTTAAAAAGTTTTAGACAAATTTCAAGAATTTGAAGCAGTGTATTATAAAAGAAGTGATACAATTTTTTTTACGATCAATTTAGCCATTTAATTATCATTACAAAATTATCTTTGTCGTAATTTCGCACTACTTTTCATTGGAGAAAAGTTCAAGATAATAGCTTAATAGATGTAAGAAACAATCCACAGTGATAACAAAAGCAGACCAACATATTGCTGTTATGTGTGTTATTTATTATGCGTATTTATAAATGGAAATAATATTTAAAAATATACTTATTTTTAATTCAACATTTTACATTAAATGTAAATATCTCGATGCTTACATAGATATTTGAAACAGGGAATGCAACGCGGGTTCATGGTTACAGAACATAGTGCTCGGTGTACAAACATAGTTAAAAATAATTTATTAAAAAAACTCATAACTTTTTTGTTACATATTTTGTTTTTTTTGCGATTGCCTACTAAAAATACCAAAAAAGATTTTTATGTCAAAAATATCAAATATATATTCAAATAAAGTTTTAGAAATTTATTAAAAACGGCACTTTAGTATTAGCCGCATGCTAGCGGTTAATAGTTATCGCCAAAGATTTCACTATTTAAAAAACTTTTTTGACTCTGATTATTTCAACGTTTAAACGCGTAGTTCGATTACATATCTGTTAAATTTGTATTTTATTTATGTTATTCTTTGATTTATTTATTCATGAAATTTTAATTTCATTATGAAATATTAGTCGGAAACAAATACTGAACTATTTATATTTTT
Organism: Maratus michaelseni; assembly: GCA_963931845.1. Classification (NCBI taxonomy): domain Eukaryota; kingdom Metazoa; phylum Arthropoda; class Arachnida; order Araneae; family Salticidae; genus Maratus; species Maratus michaelseni. The sequence goes on from OZ007587.1 coordinate 405,620,377, forward strand.
TAACCATCTGTCTGATTATCTCGCGATTACGACGGACAAGATATTTGTAGTAAAATTTATGTAATACACAGTTTTTGAAAAAAATTTTGCTATAAAAATTCCACAGTCAAAGGGTAGAAATGATAAATGGTTTCTACATCTTTCAAGTACATGATGATTTGAAACATGGAATTATAGAGATACATATTGGTCGAAATGATTTTGAAATAAAAAAAATTAAGCTGTTAGAGGGTAGTGCAAACGAGTCAATCTTCCGTAAGTGGACTGCGGAACAGATGTTTAAGACGCACCGGGGTTGGCGCGATTTTTGTTTTGCGCCATTTTGACGATAAATCGAGTTTTTGTTCTGCTGTTAGGCCTAGATTACCAGCATGTTAGTTTTATTTTATTGCGAAAACCGCATAATTGTATTGTAAAACACACGCTATTTTTATTATAAACACACACAAATTATTTTATTATAAAACGCACGTAATGATCAATTTATTATAAAACACACAATGTTTAATTTAATATGCAAAACACGCAATCTTGTTTACCGGTTTGCCATAGGAAGTAAAATCTCGGTAAAATTGCCGGGTTGCCCAGGCATAAAATCACCATTTTGGTGCCAAAAAAATACCCTGTGCGTCTGCGACAGCTGTGCCCGGACTGCACGTGTTAGAAATAGGCAAAAAAGAAAAAAAGAAATCGAGCTTGAAAATGATTTTATAACTAATAAAATATCAGTAAATGGAGATATAGTTTTCAGGCAAGTTTCATTTGACAGGACATTTTTTTTTTCAATATTCGACGGTGTAAAAATAGAAATTTCGCGATGTTTAGAAGTTAATAAATTTGTAAAAAAGCGAAATTTATTATTCAGGTTGTTGGCATTGTTAGTTGACGTAAGCGTTACTCGCGGACATGTTTTCGTTTTATAATATAGATATGGTCCCCGAGCAAACATAAAAATTGTACTTTCGTTTACGAAAATATAAGAAACATTCGTATTTCATACAATTCTTTGGGGTTTAACTGGCGACAAAATTGCTTTTGTTCAATTCACATTTCCAATTTCAAACATTCATGCTTACGGAAAAATAACTGTCGAAGTATCTAAATTTTATAGTTTGCCGAATGAAAGAAACATTTCCAAAGTGTCTTGTGTAAGTATTTTTCAAGCGATTGCTATTACATTGCCCTTACTCCCGTGAAGATAGGATTATTTGTATAATAATCCATCGTTACAGAAGCAGATTCTTCCGCAAGTTATTGAAAAAGCTATATCGCTTTAGATCTATTTTATAAAGTAGTGTTAAAAATAATATAAAATACTTCTTATTTATATTCAGTGCATTTTTAGTTGCTTTAATGGTGTGAAACTGTTTTATTCAACAATAAGGATATATCCTTAAATAGTATTTAACAGATATTTGTATATCTATATTTAATACAGAGAAGGAAGAGGGCATTTCAGTATACAATTTTACCTTTATTGTATACTAGAAGATTCAACTCGGCCTTCTCGGATTAGAGAATATAAGTAAAAAACATTTTTTTTAAAATTGAAAACTGTAACAGATTTTGTACATTTAATATATATTTTTTGGATTATCCACTAACAACAACAAAAGCCTTTCTTATCTGACAAAATGTCAATAATGTATTCAAATAAATTTTTGAAATTTATTAAAAGCGATACTTTCTTATTAGCCGCATGCCTGGAGTTAATAACCGAAGAAATCGTTAAAGAAATCGAAGAAATCGCTACGTACGGCTGCCTTTTTGATTCTGAAAATTTCAGTGGTTTAAGAGAGTAGTTTGATTACATACCTCTTAAATTTATGTTTTATTTATATTATTTTATTTACTTATTGATGAAGTTTTAATTTCCTTATGGGATGTAAGTCGGAAAAAAAAATGCTGAACAATTTATATTGTTTTAAGTTCAAACGGGTTACGCTTTTGTAATCGTCTTCAAGCTATAGAGATGATGGATTAAATAAAAATCATGCTTGAAAACTATTTTTAAAACCATTAAAAATCAGTAAATTGCGATAGAGTTTGAAAAAACATTTTTTGGCCTATTCGACGGTGTAATAATTGAAATTGAGCGATGTTTAGAAGTTAAAAAAATTGCAGTAAAAAAATAAAATTTAAAACCAGGTGTTTCCAACGTCAAAATGTCGTAAGAGTTTCTCACGGGCACGTTTGTCCTTTATAATATAGATTTTAGAGCATCAGTCTATCCATTTACTACAATTATGTACCATTCCACTGAGTGTCTTATATAAAGTCATCGAAAGAGGTTAGACACATTTAAAAAAAAATCAGAATTCCAAAAGTAATTGAGGAAACTCAATAACTTTTGTGCAAAGTACTCCGCAATTATCTGACAAGGAGACCGCAAAATATGATGCGCACAGATTTTGATGATTTTAAAGTATGTTGTAGGGATCATACCCCTAACTATTCAGGTCAAAGGTTTCCTTCAAATGGGCTTTAGTTTTCGAGAAATTTCGGGTTAAAGTTCAGCATGCATTTCAAATGCCATTACTTCGCGATCCTGGACATGGTCTCCATGGTGCCGTGGTAGCGTTCGAGATTTGAGACCCGCAAATGGGTGTTCTGTCCTCTCCTGTGACTTTTACCTGTTTTTAACAAATTTTATATATTTGTCGCGTTACAAGTTGTATGCAGAATTATGAATTCTGCATCTTTGAACTTTTTGATATTTTCCTAATAAATTCCATTTACATTTTCGAATACTGCGTGAAAATTTATAGTTTTTGCGAATATTTATTCGAATATTTCTGCTGACGAAAATTCAAACTAATTTATGTCTTGATATCTCGTCTTTTTAAAATGATTATTGTTTACATTTATGTATATTTACTTATTTATTTATTTTATTTATGAAATAATACATTTCTTTTTTAATTTACATTTTCTATTTAAAAAAAATTTAAATGATTAGGAAAAAATTAACAAAATAATATATCCTTTTAATATTTGATTTGTTCTAAATATATTGAAATATGTTAACTGCTGAAACACTAAAATATTTATCATCACCGACATCGACATTTTTAGTTTATTAAATATGAAACTAATTGTGTTATACCTATCGCAAAAATATTCTAAATAAATTTCGCATTAAAAATCGCCTTTAAATAATTGTTTTAACAATATTGGAATAATGTATAAATTAGCATATCATATATTCTTTAAATACTTAAATTGTGATAAATATATTTAAAAATGCATTAAATTTGAAAAAGAAATTATTTCAAACGTGGTATTTGTCTGCAAAGGAAGCGAAACGAAATTGATAAAAAGAAAATTTTATTTATTCTGATATTACCGTAAAAGTCGTTGCAGACGATTTTTTTTCAGATATTTTTTATATGTATTGTAATTTACAAACGATTTTTCATTTCTAGTTGAATTTTTCTGTATTGCATCGACTTGTTAGACTGAAAAAAATTAATTGTAATACATTATTTTTTATTTGTGCAAATCAAAAATGACGGTGAGTTTGAACTTTACAGTTAAATGTATTTAAATAACATAAAAAATATATATATATATATAACTGGCTAAAGCTTGGATATAATCGTTATTGCTTTAATATTTTATTACTCCTTTCAAGATATGTTTTTGGAATTAGTTAGTTTGGAATTTCGTCAATAGAACTATTAATTTCAAAATTGCACAAGAAACAAAAAAAAAAAAAAAAAAAAAAAAAACGTAAATTTTTACGAAATATTTGAAAATGTAAATGAAATTTATTAGGAAAATATCAAAAAGTTCAAAGATGCAGAATTCATAATTCTGCATACAACTTATAACGCGACAAATATATAAAATTTGTTAAAAAAAGGTAAAAGTCACAGGAGAGGACAGAACACCCATCTGCGGCTCTGAAATCGCGAACGCTACCACGGAACCACTGAGACCTTGTCCAGGATCGCGAAGTAATGGCATTTGAAATGTATGCTTAACTTTAAAACGAAATTTCTCGAAAACTAAAGCCCATTTGAAGGAAACCTTTGACCTGAATAGTTAGGGGTATGATCCCTACAACATACTTTAAAATCATCAAAATCTGTGCGCATCATGTTTGGCGGTCTCCTTGTGAGATTTGTTAGCTTCGCATCCGTCACCTTCAGACATTGCGCAGAACCGATGCGCTGAAAATGCAAATCGTGCCAACGTTCGCTGTCTTCGGTGACAATATTATGAAATGTAATGCAATTTACAATAAATATAATATAACCTCTTCCGAGTTAAGCCCGAATCCGAAACGCGCTTCAGAAATTTCAGAAACCGATAATTTCCAAGATTTAAAGTAGGATTTCTGAAACAGAAGTTTATTTTAATACCCATTTCAAAAGAAGGAAAAACTGAAAAGTTTCCGATTAGTTATTAGGTGCGTTCGTAATTATATAAATACGTAGTACTTATAGTCGTCGTCTGGTCCGTCCGTCTGTCTGTCCGTCTGTCTTTCTGTCTGTCCGCATATAACAGCGCAAAAAGTACGCAACCAAATGGTTCGAAATTTAATATATATAACACTGATAAACAAGACATTTTTTCTTGGAAAATTTTAACAGATTTAAATAACCCTACCCTAGAGAATTTAGGAAATATTCACAAAAAGATGAAGTTGGTTTCCTTTTCAGAGATATCTGTGTTTAAATATATCTCATTATGTTATTTTACTGCCTTTTAAAGTACTTTGTCTCTATAGTCTAATGACCCTGAAAGTGAACAAATATCTACTACTTATAATACATCTAGGCGCCAATAAGATGTGTTTCATTGTGGTGCCATTCAGATTTTTATTTGTCCTTTGTAAAAAACTGATCATTATATCATTTAATTAGCTGACCAGCGGGTGCTTTTAAAATGTATCGTAAGTGTCTTAATTCCAGTGATAGTTTTTGTTATATTTGAGGTGAGTTTATGCGCAGTACTCGCAGAAGAAACATTACTTCTTTAATTAACATTGCCTATAAACATTATTTTAGATGCGAAATTGGCGATCAGGATAAGCCATTGGCACCATACTTTTGATGTTTGTGCTGTTCTACCCGACTTGGAGACTGGTTTAAAGGAAAGTGGACGTCAATGCCTTTCGCCATACCAGTGATCTGGAAAGAACTTAGAGATCATTTAGAAGATTGCAATTTTGTATGACTACAACAGCAAAAGGAATTAATTTTAATAAGTAGAAGCATATTCAGTATCACAACATCGATTCTGCTATGAGGCCGGTAACTCACACGGACAGTCACTGGATATGTCACGGACAGTCCAATATCACACGGACAGCCACTGGATACAGTCACAGGATATGTAGCACATATCCTGTGCTACAGCCGCCTGTAAACTACAGTCTTTCAGTTGATGAAGAATGCATGCCATCTTGTAGTCATGGAAGTGAAACAGAAATGGATTACATTCCACCACAGAAATACTTGAAGCCTCATATGATAACGCAAGTAGAGTTGAATGACCTTGTACGTGATTTAGGGTTAAGCAAGAATAAAGCCGAATTTCTAGGATCAAGACTTCAGGAGTGGAATGTATTGACTAGTGATGTACGTATTTCTATATACCGTGACAGACATAAAGACTTCATATGTTTTTTATTAAAAAGATGGTGAAATATGTTTTTGCAACGACATTCCAAGCATTATGGCATCTTTAGATTTATTCCATAAAACAGAGAAATGGCGACCTTTTATTGACGCATCTAAGCTGAGTCTAAAAGCGGTACTCCTTCACTATGGAAATAAATATAACTCCATTCCTGTAGGATATGCTTCAAGGGGAAAATACACATATGATACACTGAGGAAACTATTACTTGTGTTGAAGTACAAGGATTTTATGGGAAAAATTTGTGCTGACTTGAAAGTTATTTCTATTCTGCTGGGAATGCAACAAGGTTACACGAAATATTCATGCTTTATATGCGAATGGGACAGTCGTGAAAAAGATAAACATTACTGTGTACCAAACGCGGCCTTCTCGGAGTCTCTAGAACCTGGTGATAGAAATGTAATTAACCAAACTCTTGTAGCATCAGTGGACATATTACTCCCACCACTCCATATTACGTTGGGATTGATAAAAATTTTCATGAAAGCTCTTAATCGCAACGGTAAAGGATTTGCGTTTATCCGAAACTTGTTCCCATCAATATCGGATACCAAAATACAAGACTTATTTGTAGGTCCAGACATTCGGAAAATTATGAAAAATGGCCAGTTTGAATATATTATTACGACGCGACCGTAGACGCATTTCTTTCATTCAAGGACGTTGTGCATAATTTCTTAGGGAATAACAAAGCTACAAATTACAAGTGTATAGTTCAAAATATGGTAAACAATTCTAAAAAGCTAAATTGTCACATGTCATTAAAGCTTTATTTCTTGCACTCTCAGATTGACTTTTTCCCAGATAATATGGGAGCAATTAGCGACGAGCATGATGAACGATTTCACCAACAAATTTCTGCTATAGAGTTTCGTTATCGATCGCAATGGAATGCAGCAATGCTTGCCGATTACTATTGGTTCATCAAGAGAGAAGATACTGAACATAAATATAAACGCAAAAATAGGTACTAATGTAATCAAATTAATACACTCAACTTGCATTTAGCTGCGTAAAATATGTGGAAAATGTGTATAAACAGTGTACAAGTATACTGCTGGTAAATTTAACATTTATGTATTATTATTATGCATTGTTGTACGATCTTCTAAATTGTGATATATCGTAATAACCTATAAATACATATCCTTCATTTAAAATAAAATAAGAACCAATTAAAAATTTCTAATATCAGTTTTATTTACTCAAGTGTGTATGTAATTGGGATATTAGCTTTAAATTTAAGAAAAAAATAAAAAGTCAATTTTTGCTGGTCAGTGTAATCGTTGCAGAATTTTGTCGAGTCATATCAAATTTATTCTTTCGAATAAAATTAAATAAAAGTTACATTCTTAGAAAAATCGTTCAAAAATTGTTTGTTTGAGAGATGAGTTACATTCAAATATGTATGGATTCTGGGATAACTTCAGTTGGAATTAGGTTGACAGCCTAAAATCTCAATCCATTAAAATAAATAAACACAAGAGATTCGTTCATCATGAGTCATAAAAATATTAAACAGTGGGGTAATCATTCGCAAAGCAAAATCTCCTGGTGAATTTGGCAGTGCTGTCTGGTGTCGAAAAAAAAAATTCGCATCTGTAAACGTGGCATACGTAATAAGAGAAAAGAAAGGAAGAAAGGCATGATCATTTCGCTCAGAACAGACGATATAATTCATTTCACTGAAATAAAATGATGATTTTTTTTACATCGTGAAACTTGTTATAGTAAGAACGAACCTCATTTGCCACGTTTAACGTACAATTTCCAACTTATTTATAGTGCATTCATTCGTTTTCTCAACACGAAATATCGGTTTTTGGATGCTATTAATTGTCAAGTAAATTAGTCAAGTCAATTAATTTTCACGTTCAACAGACAAACATGCTAAATCAAAAGCATTAAAATAACCTCATATCTAATGCTATTTTGTTACTAATATTGCATGTATAAATTCTCTTACGCAGCTGAAAGTGTTTACTTGAAATTAATAGCATCCGAAAAACCGATATTTCGTGTTGAGAAAACTGATTAATTCACTGTGAAAACTACTCGGAAACATTACAGTTTTTTCAATCTTCTTCTTCTTCGTCTTCGTAGAATTTCGCTAGATGCAGAAACATTTTTTTTTCTTTTGTAGGATGCAGGATAACATTAAAGAATTCGAACAATTTATAATCTAGCAATTTTTTTTTCTTAATTTGATCCTAGCAGTTATTATATATTCATGAATTAAGAAGTCAGTCTGTCCGTTTATTGCTCGGTGTGCTACACTTCATGAAATGCTTGAAATTTGTTGAAATTTAAGTGTCATATTGTAAACAATAATACATTTCCTTGTAATAAAAATGATCACTTCAGTGTTTTTATAAATTTGTTAAAAAAATTTCGGTTGCATTATCACCTGCAGTTATTTTTGCGCTAAATGACTTCCAGCGAAGTTAAGTTTCTAAATATTAAAAAAAAAATTCTCACACTACTGTAAAAGTACAAAACTGGTAAAGTGGTAAAAAGTATGGATTTTTTTTAAAAATATATTTTTTAATATTTTTACTCAGACTTTTTGATTTAAATATACTTAAAATTAAAATTAAATTCATTAATTTAATGTCACGAATACGTTCAACCTTGAAAATAAAAACTTCGTCATTTAGAAAATATCTCCTTTCATGTGTTGATTGAGTCAATATGAATAACGTGATTTCCCCCCCCCCCCCCTTTTATTTAAAGATGAAAATGAAGTAAATGCACCATTCTCCGATTTGTGAAATGCATTAATGATAATTAAAGAAGATTATTTTTTTTCTAGCCAATCCATTACTTTAATTTATTTTAAATGATAAATAAGTAATTGCTTAAATTTTCAAAATTGCTGCATTACGGAGGCCTAACCTACATGAAAATAACCCATGCTCATTTTTGAACTCTGTTATAGGAACATGAAAGAATTTCTTCTCAAAAATATGAAGTGTATCTTTTATAGGATTTTAATTAGTGCTCATTAATCATGCTTTTATTGAGCAAAAAAGTGTATTGATTCAAGAAATCTCGCGCACTTTGAATATCGAAAAATTATTTAATGATTTGAATAGATAGGAACAGACAAGAAAAAAGTACTAAAATGCTCCATTTATAATTTCTAAAGCAATACATTTTTACATTCATATTAAAAAAGCAATTGAAGCGTAAATTCGGTTATGGATCCGATAAAATATTACAAAAATAAATTATGTAATTAATTAGTACAGATTTCAGTAAGTGTATAAATGTTTTTTTTTTTTAAAATTAAATTTCAAGAAAAATGTGCAATGAAGAAAACTAAGAGGCTATTTGATTATAATTTATTTTGTATATCACTTATCGATTTTTCATTTATTTCATTTCAATAATTATGTTTTGTGATTATTTGTATATGCATTTCGCTTTTATTAAATAACTGTTTTTAACATCGCTGTTATATTAATTTATATATTTTTTAATTTTTTTTATAATTTTCTATCGTTTGTTTTTGATTTTTTTTATCAAAAATAACAAAAAGAAATAACGAAAAAAATTAACGAAAAAAACTTTGAAATAAATTAAAGAATAGTTCAAAGAAGTATAGAATAAAATTATATATATATATAAACTAGTACCTTTATTTGTTATCTATTTCAATCTTCATAGTGATCACATTTTTCATGTATTTATTTTTATTGTGAATAAATAACTTTAACATATACAAAATAATCAATGATTATATTTCTTTATAGTATTTAAAATATGATTATCTGTAAATCTCTATGTCTTATAAAACTTAGCATAAAGCTTACAGTTACAGAACGTGTAAATTACGTGATATGCAGACGTTCCTCCTCCTTCTCTCACAGGAAAAAAAGAGAGAGAGAGAGAGAAAGAGAGAGAGAGAGAGGGGGGGGGGAAGGGACACACACAGAGAGATAATTATATCTTCTTTTAAATTTATATTTAAAATAATTTAGGGATACTCTTCATACTGAAAAGATAAATAGATAATAAAAAATATAGATAATAAGATTATATATAAATAAAAGATAATAAGATTTTAAAAATTTTCAGCATAAACTCCTAATTTTGACACCAGAATACGAATGACCCTAAATTTAGCCTAAATATAATTTTTTAACAAGTATTTATTAATAGTTTTAGAGGTATTCAAATTAAAACATTTGGCTAATGTGGGTTGTAGGGCAGGACGACCTCAAGAGTGAAATTTGTTAGTATAAATCTTCCATTTACTAGAAATATTACTATGAATGTTTAAAATAAAAATAAGAAAAACGATGAATAAATCCTTCATTATATAATTGAGACCGCTGTTATATTTAACCATACTTTTTAGGAAATTACACTGTATAAGCTGTATAAGCGTATTAGTAGCTTGTAGAACCACTCGATTTCTTTTAATGTATTTACAGATTATTATACAAATAATAATGCTTTTTACTCAAATTTTAAACTTTCCAACCGAATAATTTCAAATTTGATGTTTGAAGTTAAACTTTACTATAAAACACTAATGTGAAGTCAGATTTGTCTATTCCCATTGAAAAATTAAAATTCTGCATCTATGGCCACAATGGATGGCCCGAAGCCAGTTCTAACATAAAGCAGACATAATTCACAGTCGATTGAATATATATATATACTTTTTTCTGATACAGTTTTGCGATTGAAACGAATATGTTGTACTTTCCTTCTCTCTTTTGAGAAGCCGTGCATAATATTTTTTAATTGAATAAGGAATTTCAAAATGTGTATAAAAATATCAAAGTGAACAGTGTTGGATTACCAAATTGAGATCAAGTTCGCGACTACTGTAAAAAGAGTTTTTAAAGTAGAAGAGCGATTATTTTAAACTTATAGTATGATCAATATGTAATAACCAGCGGGGAAGAACGAGCTACACTCGGTTAAAATTAGCTTTGTGTTATGATTGGTTGAATCATGTATCTCGGCTTCTATTGGGAATTTTTAGAAAATTCCGTTAGATTCTGAAAGTCAATTTTTGCGCCAGATGTCACCAGAATTTGGCGAAAACTCGCAAACTTGACGAAACTTTTTCATTTGTCGCCAAGCATATGTTTTGGCTTTAATAATCTTAAAAGTCGATTTTCTCATCAAATTTCGCCAATGTAGCCAACATTTAGCCAAATATTGCCCATTTTGGCCAAATGTTGATAACATTGCGACTTCGTTTACTGCGAACTGTTCAACAACTTAATTAGGAATTGTTTTAACTTTCATTCCCGTTCAATTTCATTGACCCGTAGTCACCCCAAAATGATACACTAATAAAATTTTATGGAACATGTGACTTAGGACAATGGTCTTCTCGTACCCCAAGGCGATATGATACAAAATTTAAACAAAATCGTTAGAGCCGTTTTTTAGATAAAATTTGCATACGCACACACACACAAAATTTGCTCGTATTATAACACATGATAAAAAAAAAAAAAAAAAAAGAAAGAAAAAAAATCCGAGTGTGTCTGTAGGCACTCAGACATAAGTCAGTGAGAAAGAAAATATAACCTTTATGAAACTTATGATTAAGAAAACTATAATGAAAATCGTGTGACGCTAAGCTTTTATTGTACTATTTAAAAAAATTTTTTAATAATGTTTTTTAGATTTAAAGAAGCATTTATAAAAGCAAAATTTCTTTTGCTGCCACCGATTTTTGGAAACGTTTCTGAGTAGTTTTTATAATATTTATCTTTTTCTCAAACCGGAATATTGGATTTTAAGATACTAAGAAGTTTAAATTAAATATTTTCACCTGCGTAGTTGAATTTATGCATACAAGAGTAAATAATGTTAATGTTAATGTTAATGTTAATGTTAATACTTTTAAAATATGATGTTTATCTTTGTTTCTAAAATATGTTTGTTGAGCATGAAAATGTTTACTTGAAAATTGATAGTATTCGAAAAAGCTGCATTCCGGTTTGAGAAAACTGATCAAATACACTATAAAAACTATTCGGAAACGTATCCGAAAATCAGTATCAGCAAAAGAATCGTTGTTTTTATCAATTCTTCTTTAAACCTCTAAAATATATTAGTTCCTGAGGTTTCAAAAGATAAAGGACTCTTTTCGATATCGTTAGTAATTCTGAAGAGGTGATTGTATATTTTCATTCTTGGTTATATTGTCCTAGATTAAAAAAAAACAACTATATTTTTACGGCGTAGAGTACATAATGTAGGTGATAAAGGAAGTATATATATAATTACTTTTAATATATAGATAACTACGTATATAGATAACTACTTTTATCGCACTGGAAGGCAATTTCGAAAACTGTATTTTTCAATATGTTATATGTTTTCTAAACTGTTTATACTAAACTGTTTAAATACTACTACTTTACTATAATATTAACAAAGAATAAAAATACGAAGAAATTAAAACATCAATCTATTTTTGCTCCTCCGAGTTAAGTATAACACGTAAAACAACTCTTAGCTCTAACAAGAATAAACTCTAATGCAGATTTGTGTAAACAATAAATCACAAAAGTAAGAAAAAACAATAAACCAAGGTCTCCGACATCGTATGACAATAAATATCTTAACATTTGTAGGAAAATATTTCTAAATAACGGATAGAATAGTAGAAGAATAAATGGAATCTTCTAAAATAAATGATTAACGAACAGATTTCCAACCATAATACAGAAAAAATATATCTGGCATTTTAAAAGCGCGTTACATTTTGGTTTTTCAATAATTTATTTTAAAGACAACATAAACATAGAATATCTTTAAAAAGTTTATTTTATACAAATCTCTCCAGAAAAATTGGTTTAAAATAGAAACCATTACTTATTTAGATATACGTATAAAGACATTAAAATACAACAACGCCATATAGTAAAACTTATAAATTTCCAGACATAAAACCCCGAAAACTATCAAGTGATAACAAAGTAACTTTATATAAAAACATTTCAAAGAGCAATCATTATAAATTTTGTTTAAAAAATATGAAAAGCAATGTGTCATACTTTCAGTTTAAGCATATAGAAAATGGAAATAATCCTTCGTACACGTAATTTTTATATTTGAGATATTTTATTTAAAACAATCATATTTCAAAATTTTATTTATTTTTGTAAACCGGAAGCGCATAAAAGCAATTGCTTACGAGACAAATCTTATAAACTCCGTAATGATGCCTTTTTATATCTTTTGTTAAAAGATTATACTTTGAAGATGAGATTTTTATTATTATGGACTCGGAAATCCTTTTTATATTCTCGTTTACAAAAAGACGGTTTATTCAGTTGTAAGAATCAACGCATTTTAACATCAGTTTATAAACTATAATAATACTGAAGTGGCAGTAAAAATTCCTTCTTAATGCTGAATATATTTTCTGCTTTTTTTTAAAGAAAGTTTATCATTAGTATGTTTGTGTTGTTAATATTAAACTCAGTAACAGCAACATAAAGAAAGTTGAAAGTTTTTTAAAAGAATACTACCGATAGTTATATTTTTTATTTCTTTTAGAGTTAGGGCAGGTAAAAAGGATTTGCCTGTAGTCCTTTTTTTTATAAAAATATTAAAAAATAAAGTTTATGTTATCGATTATTTCTCTGAATGCATGTAATAAATACTATTAATTAGTTAAAAATAGCAAATAAGACCTTTATGCAAGTATATTTAAAAAAGAAAACCAACCTTAAAAATGCACAAATAATACACACACACAAAAAATAGGTTTGCTGCTTTTTTGTATATTATTTGTACATTTTTAACGTTGGTTTTCTGACTTTTACTATTGATTAGTGTTTGTTGGATACATATCTCTCATAATGTAGTATCATAGTACAGGTAAAATAAACCCAAAATTGGGGTTTTAGAAAAAAAAAATAATCCGCTTTTGAAACTTATTGTATTAAAGTTAATTTAAAACTCAGTAATTGGTTCGGGGAAATACGGTAATAAAGTTATTTTCACATGTACGACTGTAGAAAACTAATCCATTCATTTCAATCACTTAATATTTTCCACTCAAAGTAAAATAAATAAATAAAGAAAATGATGAAGCACGCAGATAAAAACCCAACGATAATTTTTCTCTCATCTCTTAAAACAAGTGACCTAATTTATGACTCTTAAGTTTCAAGTTTATCAAGCAATAGATGTTACGCGCTTACCTCGTTGGCCTCGCCCCTTCAACAGTGATCATGAGCCTGATGAATATATGAACTCAGAATTTATTCTTAAGGATTAATAATTGACTCTAATTAATAAAAATAATACTCAGCTCTTATGCTAGATTAAAAATTCAAGAAAACATAATTGAATTTAATAAACTATTTAAACTAATAAAACTTTAAAAACTGTATAAACAAGTTCTCCGAGATGGCGACAATAAAGGAAATGCAAATAGTAGATAAATTAAACAATAATAATTATTCTATATGGAAGTTTAAAATTAATATGTTGTTAATTAAGGAAGATTTGTACGAACTCGTAACTCAGGAACCCCCTACACCAATTAACGAAGATTGGAGAAAAAAGGATGCAAAAGCTCGCGCTTTAATAAACCTGAGTATAGACGATACGCAAATAGTTCATGTAAAACATTTAGAAACAGCAAAACAGACATGGGATAGTTTAAAAAATATTCACGAGAGAGCCAATTTGTCCAGTAAATTGTATTTGTTACGAAAATTGTATAGTGCAAAACTTCCCGAAAATGGGAACATGCACAAACACATTACTAATATACTGGAAATAAAAGATAAGTTCTCCGCAATAGGAGAGAACATAACCGACTCGCATTTATCTGCACTTCTATTGTGCTCGTTACCTGCGAGTTATAATACTCTAATAACAGCTCTCGAAGCCCGAAATGAAATTGAATTAACTCCCGAATTCATCAAGAGCAAACTTACTGATGAATTTAATAAACGGGTAGAAAATAGTGAGCAAGTTGAAAACTCACAAAAGGTGTTTAAAACACAAAAGAAATACACTCAAGATTATAAAGGGCAAAACAAATATTGTACCTACTGTAAACAATCAAATCACACTTACAAACAATGCTGGCATCTCAAGAACAGAAACACACAGACCACTACACCTAAAACACAATACAAATACAAAAAGTACACATCGTTGTGTTTTGAAAATACAAAAGGTGATAGTAAAAATAAAATGAATGAATCAAAAACAGATGAACAGGTACAAATAAATAAAAGTGAACATAAAGATGCAGCATTCATAATTGTCAATCCCGCTAATAAAACCTGGTTAATTGACTCAGGAGCGTCTTCGCATATAGCGAACGATAGGGATATATTTACAAAATTCAACGATACTGAAAAAACTACAGTAACAATTGCTAATGGGAATACATTAAATTCTTACGGAACCGGCGAAACACAAATAATGACAAAAACATCTGATGGATGTATAAATAGAATTACACTTAAAAATGTGTTATTTGTTCCACAATTGGAATCAAATTTAATTTCCGTAAGTAAAGCCACAGAACATGGCTACAAAGTATTTTTCGAAAATGAAAAATGCATACTATCGTGCAATGGAAAAATATACTTAGAAGCATTAAAGAAACATAACTTATATCAAGTTGAAACACTAGAAGAAAGTTCTCAAAATAAAATAAACATTGCACATGATTGCAGAAATAAAGATTGCCTCGAAATTTGGCATAAACGCCTTGGCCACAGAAATAATGAAAGTATAAAAGAATTAGTCAAAAATGACTTGGCCAGTGGGATAAAAATAAATAACTGTAATCATAAAACAAACTGTGAAACCTGTATAAAAACAAAGTCAACAAATGCACCGTACTCTAAATCTATCGAAAATAAAACAACAAAAGTATTAGATTTAGTACATACTGATTTATGTGGGCCTTTTAAAACACCCACAATAGGAGGAAAAAATTACTTCCTTACATTCATAGATGACAGTTCTAGATTCACAGTTATTTACTTATTAAAAAGTAAAGATGAAGTTTATGAAAAAATAAAAGACTATGTACAAATGGTCAAAACCAGACAAGGAAAATATCCGACGGCGATTAGATCGGATAACGGTGGGGAATACATAGGAAATAAAACAGAAGCCTTTCTAAGGGAACATGGTATAAAACATGAATACACAGTTCCATTTTGTCCCAGCCAGAATGGCATTGCTGAGAGAAAAAACAGAAGTTTAATTGAAATGACACGAAGCCTATTATCCGAAGCAAATTTACCTCATAGGTTCTGGGGTGAAGCGATAAATACTGCTAATCACCTCCAAAATAGGCTCCCCACTAAATTGACAAATAAAACGCCATATGAAATTTGGTTCAAAAGAAAACCAAATCTCTATTATTTACGTGTATTTGGCTGTAAAGTATACACTTACATAAACAAACACAAAAGATCTAAACTAGATGACACAGCAGAAGAGGGTATCTTCATGGGCTATGATAATAATACAAAGGGATACCGCGTTTTCACTAAAAATGGTGAAATAATAATTTCCAGATCTGTAAAATTTCTGGAAGAAAAACTGAACAATTTAAACGAGAAAATTAATGATCACGAACAATTAATTGAAGATAAAAAATACATTGAAATAGAAATAGGTGACACACCCTGTACACCTGACGCGCCCAAACAATTAGAAACACATCAACCTCGTAGATCTGAAAGACAAAACAGAGGAGTACCACCTCAAAGATATACTTCCGACAATTTTATTGCTTTAGCAAATGATTGCGATACAACAGAACCTGAAAACTGGAAACAGCTTATCAAAATAAACAATCCACTAGAAAAGAAAAACTGGCTTAAAGCCACTGAAAACGAAATACAATCGTTAATGAAAAATAATACATGGGATCTAGTCGATCCTCCTCTTAATAAAAGAATCATAGGAAGTAGATGTTTATTACCTCGTTATAATCGTTCTCTTCTAATAATGTGAAATATGTTTATAATTTGTTATTTGTGATTATGCTATTATAAACTTATTACAGAACTAAAACATTTAAAAGGACAATTATTCAACGTCAATTTGTTTCAAAGAAATGATGCAACTTTACTCGTAACTTTCCAAACTTTGTGAAAATGAGTCAGTGTATTACTATCCTTCATTCTGTAAAGTCACAGGAAAAAATGTTTCCTGATGTTAAAATTAATCTAAATGTAAACCTTTTAAAATTTTAAGTAATGTAAAATATAATTTTTAAAATCAATCCAAACGTGAACTTATTTATTCAATGTGAATTGTGCATTAATATAATTTTTTTTACAAGTCTTATTTCAGCAGTGGTACATCTACACGATTATTCAAGAAGTGTTTATAATAAATTCTCAAATAGTTGAAATATATAAACCAGTGGATATTTCATAAATTGGATAGACCTTAGAAAAGGTAAGCAATTCCTTTTCTTTCTGCATGTTGAAGACCAGAGTTAATTTTAATTTGAAGAATTTAATATTCTGATGTTACGCGCTTACCTCGTTGGCCTCGCCCCTTCAACAACGACAACATTTCGTGCAAAATTGAGACTGCACTATACTTTTGAAATTGACTTACTTTTACAATCTTTTTTTAGACCGTTGACAAGATTCTTATTTGCCAGGATTTTGCCCAGCTGAACGGGTTGATGCCTAAAAACAGGACGAAGATTCACCTGATCTCCGTATGGCGGAGATCTACCTAACAAGACTCCGGTAGTCGTAGCTGCAGTGCTTTTTGTTGCCTTTGTTGCTTTTCCTTAGCTGACCGGCTGCAAATTAATGTTTAGATGAGTCGATTCGGCACTGTACAGAGCGGTGAAGTCATGCTGGGTAGAAGTGATATACTGGAGTATTTACCGACCATCTTTTGGTAACTACTATTTTTTCATCGCTCCTAGTTGGGTTTATAATTTTCAATTATCTTGTGTTCTTAAGTGCTTGATTCTAGTCTTGGAGTTGGTTCTCGTTTATCACTGATCGTAGTTATGCTAATCACTCTTTTTTGTGATTAGCCACTTTTGTCATGGATAGTTGTCATTTTCACATCTTTGTTTTACTTTTGTAGCTTAATAGATGTAGTTGTAAATTGATCGTGGTTGTTCTTATCATTCAAAGTAATGGTTTTAATTATCTTTCATATTTTTCGAGACCGGATCAATATCGTCCAAATTTCGTCACTAGAGGTACTGCAGTCACTCTCGCGTGATAACGCATTGTCGCTTTGCTTTTAATATATATAATTCACATCCTTTTTCCACAACTCCAGTTTTATCTTCTCAAGACTTATATGAATATAGCCGAACTTTACTTTACATCCTGTATATTCATCAATTTTTATACTTTTTTATAAATTAATTTGTCTTAATAAATAATGATTCTATAGTCTTGATATTCTTTTCAGTCGATTCGGTGACCAAAAACATGAAAAATGTTGTCCCAATTGTCTAATTCTAACAAACCTTATTTTTTTACACATTGTATCTCAACCCTCCCCTTTAAAAATATACTTTCACCCTCTGAATTTTTCGGGGTTCTCCTGATTCTTGAAATGGCGATGAAAATTTTTAACCGAAGTTCCATGAACGGATACTTTTTTCTTTACCTACCAACCTTTTAAATACCTGTACAAAACATAACTCTTTTAGCAAGTTATTGACATTTTGTAAGTGTTTTATAAAGTAATTAGAGGGCACTGCTCCATAAGAACTGCGCTTCACAACCCCCAACAGGACCACGAGGTCTTTAAAAACATCTTAATTTGTCCTGTTTTAAAAAGAAGGAAAAAATGGCGTTAAATGTAGAAACTCAATATATATTTGAAGATAAATTAAAAAGCGTTAAAAATGCTTTTAATTTAATAAAAGGTCATTGGCCGCTACCCCCACCCGCTCCCCTCGAAAAATAAAAGAATGAAAAAAATGGGAAAAGGAATTACGAATGCGTAAGTGTAAGGAATTTATGCCATTTTGTGTAAACGTAATGAAATATTTAAATTTCTGAACGTATTTAAGTTTTTTGATAGTTTTATTTGAAGTATGACGACATTTTTTTTCACTAGCGGAAGCTTTAAAGTTCACGATTTATGCAAATGAACGTTATCTACTGAATATGATGCTAGTGTCACACATAAATAACATTGCTATAATATTGCTATGTAATTGCAATAATATTGTTTTAAATGTGACGTAAGTTTCACCTTACAATGCTTTTCGCACGTAATAATTTAATTAATTTAATCTTTTGTTTCTTTCTCAATATTCACGTGTAAATATATATTTCAATTGAAAATACTGTGTTTGGAAGTATTATTACTCTTTTTTTTAATCTGGCAACAGTAGATAAAAAAGGCTATTCCAAAGTCTGAATAAAATCTGTATTAAGATAATGGAATTTTGAATAAAAAACCACTCGGAAAATTAGACAAATAAAAAAAATTATTGGACTGCACACCATTATCTAGTCAAGTACATACTTTCATTAGATGGATAAATTGCTGTGCATAGTTTTTTATCCTATGAAACTTACGTAACTGAAATATCTCGACCGATTTCAACATTAAATAGCGCTTAAAATAATTCTTTGATTTAAAAACTGTTCTCTTCAGCGTATTCATCATACAGTTATTTTTATAACTTCCAGTTTCCACGTTTATATATACAAACATTTTTGTAGGATAAGCAGAGAAAGTGAAAAGTGCACAATTCAATTATAGCGGCAGCAGCAGCGGCAGTGTAATAAAACTTTTTTAGAATGGAGATATACAAGTTATCTCCCCCTAAAATATTCTCATGTTTTTTTAATGTGTTATGTAATTAAATAAATGTAATATTTATAAAAATGTAGTATTTCAAACAATAAATGTAGTAGTTGAATGATGTTGTACAATAAAGTAATATTTAAAGTTTTAATTCAAATCTATAAACACATTTTTAAAACTGACGGTCATCTGTGTCCAGTCCAAACACTACCGATAACATGATCAATGAGTTCAACAATATCCTGGCGAAACATTTAATTTAAAACTGAATATACTGTCTTTAAATTTCCAACTTCAGCTCTATTTTTGGTCTGGTCAGCTTAGGTCTGGTTAACGTAGAAGGAATTCAATACTACTTCATGGCCAATCCATCCGTTTGGAAACATTGCATTGAGATTGCCCCTTACATCACAAAGATAGTAGGTATGAGTTCCAACTTGCTTAAAATAAATCACTTCGTCAGAAAACTTATACAACACACACAAAAATCAGTGAAATTGAGTCAGTCATTTTTTTAGACACACTCTACACTGAGAAAAACAATCAATGTTTTCATTTTGTTATGAAACTTTTTGTTTCAAATATGACGACCTACTGCTTTCAATTCTGAAATACCAGAAATACTCAGAATATTGAAACAAGGACATACTCAAAACTGATCACATAGAGGTCAGTTTATATTTTTGAAACATACTCAAAAATGATTAGGATCACTTCAAACTCATTTTTGAAACATGGACATACTCAAATATGAGCACATGATGTTTTATTCTTGAGTGTGTGCATGTTTTCAGAAATGAGTGTATACATGTTTCAAACTTGAGTAATTTTGATTCAGAGCCATTTTGACAGTTCGAGACATACTCAGATTTGAGTATTTTTTACTCAGTTTTGAAAATGTTGTTTTTAGAGTGTATCTAGCGTTATTTTGTTTTTCTCTTTTGATATTGTTTTAACTTAAGTAAAAGAAGAGCCGTGGCACCAGAACAACCCAATACTTAAATGTTACGGTTTTAGAAGAGTTGTATTTCTTGTCATCAACAATCTTATTAACAAATGACTGAAATGTACGACATAATATACCCGTGCGAGGTGGACACGCTCTATATTAGCCGACCTGCTATTTTTGGTTTACTGTGTACATAATAACTGTTTTATGCTCCTTTAATTTTGTTATAATGCTATATGATGTCTCATAGAATTATATATGTATGTATGAAATTTCACATTTTTATAAAAAAATTGTTTCTAATTTAAATCGAAAACCTGCTTGTATCTTAGATGACTTGTATCTTAAATGGACTTTTGGAGGCCATTCTATTTTATTAGTTCAGACGTGACTACTCAAAGCAAATTTTCAACTATAGCTAAAGAATCGTACAAAAGAAAATATGAATTTTGCTTCTGATACTGAATTCTAGGGCACGAGTGCATAAAAAATATTTTTCAAAAGTTTTAAAAGACCATCTAAAAATTATTCAGATGAAATGCATTTTATTTAACTACTAAAGCATATTTCCTAAAAAATGCTATTTCTTTTCTGGAAAAAAAATGATTTACAAAAAATGAAGTATTGATAAATATTCTACAATTTACGTATTTTTCGAATCACTAGATTTGACTTCAAAAAGAATTAAAAAAAATGTGTGGAAAAAATAAGCGGACAAGCATAGTAATCTATATTTAAGTTGAATTTTTAAAATAATATTTACTTTTCGCTGCCTTTTTTAAATATAAAACAATTTCAGTCTTTTTGTAGAAAAATATGTAAACGCGAAAACATATTTAAGTGAGACCAAACTTTCATATGAAAAAGTAAAACTTTTCACCAATAAAAATTATTTACCCAATCCTTTGAGATGATATCTAATTTTTACTAAGGAATGCGAGAAAAATTTACGCCACCATAATCAAATGAGAAAATTACGAGCTGTGGATCAAAGTGTTTTAAAAGAAATGAATTTCTGTTTACGATGAAATTTTTTTTATAAACTGAATTTTAAAAGTTTTTTTTATGAAATTTCTCTAGACTAAACAGGAAAAGTATAAACACATTTTAGTATTTTTCTGAAAACAACTTTAAAACATTTTTTCTTTTCAAAAAGTTTTCAGGCGTATTCCTTCAGCTTTCATCCGATAAATACGTTCTTAGGAGTTATAAAAAAGCATGATACATAAGATTTTCCATTCCAAAAAAATACGTGATCAAAGGAGAAAAGTAAAATTATTTTTGAATCATTTATGGAAATCCTATCTGTATTTTATACGACGTGTTTTCTTTTATATATTCATTTATTCATTGAAATATGCAAAGCAAGGGAAATGGAATTCTTAGGCAATTTTCTCTTTCCATTTCTTATTACCTTTAATATTTGTATGTTGTTATTATCCACAAATAAAAAATGATATCGCAGTAAAGGACAATAAAAAGTAAAAGATATCCTGAACGTGACTGGTAATAAGAAGACGTAATATGCGTGGATATTTAAAATTAATAGTTATTAAGCAATAGTTACATTTTATTAAGTGAAATTAATTTTCTAGTTTTATTTGATTGATTGATTTATTTATTTTTTGCAACAGATCTAAATTTTTTCCCTTATCTTTTGAGTGTTTAATTTTTATAATTCATCTTAATTTTTGTCATTATATATATTTATTTTTACTTATCTATCTTTTACTTAATTAGATAAATTTTATTGAATTCAGAGAAGCTATTTAAATAAACTTAAGGGTACTTGATACCCTTCAAATCGTCAGAAATGTCGAAAATATCAATTTTGTATTTTATGCTTTACTAAAAAATATCGATTTTTTTAATGCTTTATTGAAAATAATTTTTGGCATCTCTAGTATATTTGAGCGAAGTTTTGAAACAATCTGACAATTATAAGTATAGTAAAATCACATTTTATCATTTAGCCAGCCCTTTAAACGCCACCTCCCTAGAATATTTATATAATAAAATGTTCACCAATGCAACTTTAACATATGTAACTTAGATGTATATAAGCAGCAAAGCTTATCAGTTAGTATTAAGAAAAATGAAACTGTGTTTAATAGTTTTTTCTAAGCATAAAATCTTTAGATTGATTTTACGTAGTTTGCTCTATTTTGAAAACTTTCTATATTTAGATGTTGAAACTTCAACAATTACTTTTCAAATGTCTTGATTATTTTTCTATATATTCAGTATGATATACTTAATGTAATTAGAAATAGATTTTAGAATATAAAAATAAGAAGAAAAAAATAAAATATAAAAATGTAACAGAATCTATGTTTTTGCCAGCATTAGATATATGTGTTTCATTTTTTTTTTCTTAAAAAATCTTTAATTAATTTCAAAATCTATCCTTAAAGTTATATAGTAGACTCTTATAAAAATAATTTAAAAAACCAGTGCTTATTGATTGTTGTAAATTTAAGGTGAAGAATGGCTTTTAAATAATTAAATTAAGAAAAATTATAAATTTTGCTCTAATCTTCAGAATAAGTTTCTGTCATGATCAATTTTATGTTTTGCTAAAAAATTTCATGTCTCAAAATTTACCTTTGTGTTTTAATATATATGATTGATTTTTTTTGTTTTATTGTAAGACAGCCGTGTTCGAGTTAAAACTTACGATACTTAGAACAAATAGAACGCATCATTTATTTGTATTTATAGTGCTTGCTATATGGACAAATAAAGTAACTAAATGTATGAGAAAATAATATTTTTCTCAGTTAGTGACAAAAACGAAAACATTCTATATCATTAATAGCTTCCATATATTTATATTTTATCATAGATATATATTACGGTATAAAAGGCAGGGAAGCAAATATTTATTACACACTTGTTATGGGGTTGTTACATACTTGTTATATACTTATTCTTTATAAAATTCTTTTAATATTTTTAGGAAGGAAAAAATTTTATATGTTTGTTTTGTCATAATCCTATAAAATTTGCTGCCAGCCTTTATTCCGTAATGTATATGTATGATAAATTATAAATACGTGGAAGTTATTAATGATATAAAAAAATTCTAATTATCCCTCCAATTGAAAAAAAAAGTATTTCTACTTTTTAGTTTGTTTTAGTTGAATAAAAGTCAGAGTTTAAATTTATATATTATTATAAACTACCTTTTTAAAATTTGTAGTTCTAGGTATCACAGTCCTTTCAGATTTGAATGAAGAAAATCACGAATTTAAATAAATTTGGACCAGCAGGATCATGAGTATTCGTTTTTAAAGCGTTAAAAGAACCCAGATGCTAGACAATTTCGGAAACCCTAAATTACCTTCAAAAGTTAAAAAAATTAAAAGGTAATCCATATTGCTTAAGTTTTTATTGGAACACGTAAGAAACATGCCCAGAACTTGATCTAGAAGATAAAAATTTTTAGAGCTTTAATTTTTATTATAAACTAAAGGCCTTTTGGTTTTGTTAGGGGCCTTCACAACAACGGGGCAAAGATGCATTACACCTGCCAACACTGCTTAAGGCTAAAGCGAAAATGATGTTTCTGATGATATTTTTAATATTGTAGTTATTATGCATTAGTTCTCTAAATAAAATGAATGGAAATATATTACTGTTCGTTTTCATAATTAGTGAAAATTACTTAAAAGATTAATTAAAATTTCATCCCTCAATAGGGAAGAGATATATGATATTGTGACAGCAGATATGTCGTTTAACTACATAATTAAACACTCAAGAAACAATTAACAACAGCAATTTATTAAACAAATAAGTAAAGTACAGGTTGTGCTATTCGACAAAGATTAAAAATAACGTTTAACTCATCAATTTCACATGAAGCAAAATTCGAACTATTTATCTAATAAAATAGCTTAAGTAGCACTATAAAGTCAAGGTAATTTCTCCAGACAAATTTTTGTTACTTACACTTTAAATTTTAATAAAACGGATTAAATGGAAGCCCTATAGACGTCAAAGAATACTTTATTGAAGTAAATTAAAGTATTTACCATTTACCGAGATATATACTCAACTTTACTTACCAATATCTCTCTTCAGAGAAGTTAAATCGCTACATTAGAGTCTCACTCAAACAGAGTTGATCTATAATGGCCCCATATAAGTACCGACTATACGGGAAGGTACATGCAAAAACCCACTTGATTAGTGATAGATTCACAATTTATAGGAAAGAACCATATGGGAAATCTAAATATCATAAATTCGCTAACTACAAAGAACCATTCCGATTTCTCTGAGTCCACACACACACGAAGGAAAGTTATAGAGTCCTGTACTGAATCTTCATCATTTAATTACTAATTTGAGAACGATTCTATGTATTAAAATCCCTAAAATTTCCCGTCCTTCCCAAAATTTTATCACTAGTGAAGAGCTCCAGGTAGTTCTTATAAAATCTACTAAAATTATCATTAATATCCAGCGAAGAGCTCATTTGACTTTATAAGAACCACCAATTCCAATAAAAACTCTAAGTATGACGTTAGACAAACAGCTATTACCCTATAACTTTTAGATACTTGAAATCACTCCTAACATCTCTAGAATCCAATGTTAAACCAAACCAAGACGTTCGGACAATTAAAAACAATTAAAACGAATTTTTGTGAAAACTCTCTAAATGTTTGCGTGCTTGTAACTCCGTGTGAAATTGTGAATGTAAATAAATTTATGTTTGGTGTACATTCTCCATTATAACTTAAAGCATACGTCACAGTCCAAAAGGAAAGATTCGCTCAGACACACACACATTTTGTTAAGCTACGAAAGCTTTATCTTCACACACGGAAGACACATTCGCAAATGAGTATTTTAATACTTAAAGGCAGCGAACGCCCCCTTTACAATTACAATAATACTAGTAAATAAAGAAGTAAGGGTAATAAATTTTATCCAGCAAAGGAAAATGTATAATTTAACAGATTCTGTATTTAAAATGAAGTTTTTCTAATTGCATAATAAAAAGCATTAATACATTGTACAATCTCGTTCAAAAACTTATGTATATAAGAGTTTAGTATACATAATTAAATTGTTAAAAATCTAATAAATTTATCCAGCGTTATTTATAAGAAAAATGCATTTTTCCAATCTGAAGTCAGAACATACTATGTAGTAAATTATTACAGAAGATTTATTTTTTTCACTTTTTCCACAAGTGGAAGAAACATATTTCTTCCAGACAGTTTTTTAACGGTTTTATCTACGGTTTTTTACACCCCGGAAGAAACGTGTCAATACTGTCCTGTTTTAACATTTTAAAAAAGCCTTGTCTGTCTGTGAAGTTTAAATGTATTATACAGGCAAAATATAACATGGTTATAAATTGTCTGTATTGCACTTATGGTAGTTTTACGCGAATGTGTAATGAACTATATTCAGAAGTGTTTAGAACTGCTGACTACTATTGTTTTGCAGTATGTTTTCACTGCATAAAGGATTTCTAACCACATTAAAATTTTAAGCATTCTTTCAATAACTTTCTTGAGCCTACATGAAAAATATGTTTTAGCTATCGTTAAGTTTAACTTAATTATTTATTTGAATGTTTTTTTTATTACTTTACCGAATTATAACTAGGGTTACTTTAATTTTAACGAAGATTAGATAAAGATTGTAACACTTTAACGCACGAACAAAAATTGTTTTAATGTAAAACAATGCCTATCGGACCTATATTTAAACAGAAAATTTTGTTTATGAATACAATTTTTGCTGGATCAACAGATGTTTTGATTGATTGGTGTTGATGCAAAAAATAAATTTTTGGTTCAACAAAAGTTACTGTTTAAAGAGATTTCAACAGAAATGTTTATTGATACAACAGTTTATTTTTTTTCTGTGTAGTGTTGAAACTAAAACAAATATTTAAAATAGATGTTTTTTCATCTTAAAAATAAGTTTTCCTTTTTTTAGTTCTTCGGAACTGCATTTATCAGATTTTTACTTTTACTTTCATAGGTTTTATCTGTCATTAATATGGAGTTTTTCGATTTTTATTGTTCAGCATGTCTTTACATCATTACTTAATATATTTTGTTACTTCTAAAACAAATTCCACGAACATTCCTGGGAAATAATAGGCAGCTAGTTGTAAAAATTTTTAAAGCATGTTTCTCGAAAATATTCAAAATTTATGGCGGCTTCTGGTAAGTTCCATTCATATACTGATGCTGCCAATTTTCAAAATATCTTTGAGGTTTTGAGGTCAGAGTAAAAAACCAGAATTTTTCCAGGAAATTGTCGAATCATTATAAAAACACAGGAAAATTGAAAACGTTTCTGTAAAATATGTGGATTGTTACCATTTTTTATAGTGTGAGGAAGAGTTCATTTCAACTACAATCATTCATTTAGTTTTTGTTGGATTTCAGTAGATGTGAAAGCAATGAGTAATCATTCAATTAGTTGAAAATTTGACCTATCCGAGGCTGAAATAAAGACAGCTAAATTATTTTCCAGTATACTCTGAATTTTAACAAAAAGTAAATTTATAAATGTAGAATTATTAGTTTAATCTTCTTAGAATAATAAATTATAATTAAAAAAATACAAATAATTTTTTTAATTTTGTAAAAGTTTTAGTAACAATTTTAAAAGTAATCACGAATAGAAAAAATAATCTTTATTCATATACGAACATTTAAGCTTACTTATCTGTTAATTAAAAAATATTTAAAACAGCTTGATTTCTCAATTTGCTTCGCCTTCTTTATATTTTTTTGAATAGTTCCTGATTTTTCATTTGCACTAAAATGTAAATTCGGAAAAGATAGAAGAAATTGAAATTTTTATTTCGCCGGAAACATTGAAAGATATTTTTAAATTTAAATGGCAGTTTTTATTTTGAGTTAAATCATAGCCTTTCAAGAATAATTTTTATTTTAATTTTTACGAAAAAAATTTACACATTGTGCATTTTCAGTACGAAAATATCTTAAACCTAGAAAAACAATCATTTTATTTCCGTTATTGCTGCTACGATAAAAAAAAAATGGTTTGCTTTAATGGAAAAATACTAAAAGTAACAGAAATGTTTAAAATGAAATTGTGATTGTCATTCTTATATTTTTACTTTTCTAATTGAAATTCAAAATTCAAAAAGTTTTTCTCAATTCCCAACTTTAAAAAGAGAATATAATTGAAATGAAATCTTTACTTTTGATATAGTGGAAAAGAGAAAAAAAACCCAAAGAAACAAAGAAAACCTCAAATTTAACATTCATTTTGAAAAAACAAATTTAATAAAAAAAAGCATTTTTTTCTCTACCTTAAAACAGATAAACCTAGTAGTAACATATTGATTTAAATGTAATGATACATTCAAAGGATTTTGATTTTATGTTTTTGATGTCTTAAAATTATTTCATAAATGTTTGATGGAAGAGTGAATTTTCGAGGAATGCAACTGATTTCATCAAACCTTTTCAACTTTCGAAATTTCCACAATTTTTGAGTTACTCGTAGCTTTTGAAATCAATCAACACGTTTGTCAGAATTTAGTGTCTTTAATACTTTTCAACATAGTTGAAAAGTTTTAATGTCTTCGATTCGCCTGTTTGTCTGCCGTCTGTTCTTGGATTTTGACGATATTAATACATAATATCGTGTCTGGAGATTTACTATAGCATGTTTCCTATTGAAGATGAACTATCTAACATTTATTGTTTATTTACAGGGACATTAAAAAAATCCGTTTCATTTTGGTTTATGTAGAAAAATCGTTTGCGGTGCATTTTAATGATAACTATATCTACCCTATATATATAAAATCCTAATGAAACGAATTTGTGAAACGATTTTATGAAACGAATTTATGAAACGATTTTATGAAACGACTGATTAAACGACTGATTATGTTTCAGGGCTATTTTTAATAAAATATTAAACGCTTGATGGTGAAATTAATACCAATTGTCCATAAAAATCCGCGGATGTCAAAACTGGTAATAGAATTTTGAAATTGGAATTAGTTTTCGAGATATTAATATTTTTCTAATTTTAATGACATTTCTGTAATGATGGCAACTAATTACTCAGTTTTTTTGTGACAAAAAAGGGGAAAAAATTGAAAAGTATCCCGATAGGGATTATTGATTTCTTTTTATTCGTCATTTTCCAATTGAAATTGAAATTATCTTTTATTTCAATCAATAAGGAAGACAAGATTGTGATTAAATTATGTTTTTCAGAAAAATTTGAAAAAAAAAATCACATATCTATCGTCAGGATTCAATCGTCTGCATTTAATTTAATTTACAAACTGAAAATATTTTGAATAAATTTGTCCAAATAATGTCATTTATGTAAACGCAAAAGAAAGGGGGAAAGGAATGAATAGTAATTATTATTTATTGATATCATTTTGTTATTTTTTTGTAAAATTTAATTAAACGAATTTCTAAAATTACTAATTCGGATATTTGAAACGAATATATAAAATAATAATTGCCCAACTGAACGGAAGGAGAATAAAATATCCTGCTTGGTTTTCTTTCCAATTTTAATGAGAATATGACATCAATTATGGTAAAATGACATTTACACCTTTATCTCTTTTATTGGCAACAAGGAAAAAAAATGCTCCCTATATATTAGAGAAATGCTATTAAAGTTTAAAAGTATTCCAGTAAAAGTTAAAACTTTTCCAGTATATGGGGCCTTGACGAAACAGAGAAAATAGTCTTGGCGGAAAAGGAAATTTGGCAACATACTTTCGGTCAACCTATTCACTTTGTCATTTCGTATACAGAAGCATTTTTACAATATTTATACAATTTGTTTAGCGTAAAATGTCAGAAAAATGAATAATAATATACGTATAATTAAAATACGCATATAAACAAAAAAATCGTCGAATTTGTTTCCATGGCTGTTTATGTCATTTGGCACCAAATCTCACTTTCTGATGCCCGAATTGCGCCAAGCTTTTTAAAAAAGCGTCAAGACCCCTATAATAGAAAAACACCAAAAGTTCATTGGGTTTGTTTTCATAACTTTTGGCAACAAATCTATGTATATTAACGAATCTATCCCTTTTCGAAACTCCAATTACGCCAAACCTAAAAGCAAAGGATCCTATACTGGAAAAGTACCCGATTTTCCTATGGACAATATTCAAGTGACATAACATGGTGTAAAATTATCGCGGATATTTGTTTAAATATCTCATCAATTGATGCCGAATAAATGCAGGCATGGATGCACAAAATATTTAATTAATTTTGTATGATAAATAATTATTAGAAAATTCGTATATACATATTAATTAAAATAAATAATTTACGTATTTAAAATAACATTAAAATATGCATGATGGTGCACTAAAATAGAGAGAAAATTAAAACCTGTTACTGAAAATGTCTATAACATAGTACTTTTCAATACCGTGGTTCTTAATGTTATTCACAAGCAGATGGAATTTTTCTCATCCTTAAACGCAAAGGAAGAATAGAATGCAGATCGCTGTTGTAAAAGTCCGAGAGGTAGCCACAATTTAAACCTAACCATTTTATACAAGCTGGTTCTCAAGTTGTAATTGATTTTACTTATCAATCCCGAGAACAGTCGTCAGTTGTCGCAACAGCTGTGTATGAGGCCTTGATAATCAAAAAATGCCCCATTAAAAAGTTAAAAGCATGGCAACCCAATTACAGATTTACCAATATTTTTAAAACAAAGCACGCAGTCATGTTCTTAGAGGCCTCGAAGTCTGATCGGGGGTTGGCGAGCGTAGCTCGCAGGGGGTAGGCCCCCTAGTTTCAAATATAACGAAATTGATATGAATCACTGAGTTAGATTACAACATACTTTCTATGGAACATAGAGTAAGTCGCATTTATAGTTCGTTTATAGGGATGCACAAAAGAATGTCATTACATTATGACCAATGGGGAAAAAATATTATTGTGTATTTCAGTGATAACTTTGTGATATATTCAGTGATTTCAGTCATGCTACTTCAAACTTCATGTTGATATTAACCACTAAGGTGCATTACAAGATGCTTTCTATAGATTACGGAGTGCGTAGCATTTATCGTTACTTTATATATTCATTTATATAGTTCATATCGTTCACACGAATATGAATTTGATAACAGCATTGACTATAAGCGATCATTGCTGGAAGTGCATATTCAACTGTGGAATGTATTTTTACGCTTAACTAATTTTTAATGTATTACGCGAGTTGTATCAATATCATAAATCATGTATGTAATTTAAATATGTTTTTAAGGTATCTTACAGTATGATCCCTGTTGCTAAGGAATGCAATTATAGTTTCCATTCAAGGTCCAATATACGAGTGAATTCGAATGCATGCAAAACATAAGAAGTTTCTGTGCAAACATTATGTTCTTGAATGTTGGAATGTGTTCTATAATCTATGCATCATGCATGCGTTTATATGCATTTAAATAAAGAATGGATTTAAAATGTGAGGGGAATAATATATTACTTTGAAATGCGGGAAATTAAGTTTATTTTAACAATAATTTTATATATTCATTTTCTTTATAAAAATTTCCAATAAGCAATTATACGTTACTAATGAAAAAAGAGGAACTTACATGCAAATTGTAAATAAAGGCGCAACAGAAAATAAAGTGAAGCATCGAATACTTTAGTGCATGAATAAATAATGAGCGTGGAAAAAATCTGTAATACGTGACCAAATATTGAAAACATATCTTTAAAATATGGGAATGTTTTTTGAGATTTTAAAAGATGGATGGTTTGAAAACAATTTTACGTGCTTGGATATCGTGGATACGTAACAAAGGTTGAAAACATACCGAAGATAGTTTTTCTAAAATGATAATAGAATCTTAAATATAATCTCGTGTTAAAAATTTTGGTAATTTTCGAATCAGTATTTATCTTTAAACTAATATAAGAATCAGGAAATAAAATTTAAGTAAAACCACCGAAAAAAGTTTCTGCAATGAAAAAGACTCCATTGCTGCCTGTAATTTTCATAAATGTCACATTTCTGAAAATTCTAGCCTACAGAGTGGGTTCTTTTAATATAAAATCATTTTCTTCAAAAACGTATTAGTTTATGACATCTCTGATTAATTCTTCTCCTAATAATTTCTGAAAAGTATTGTTTTTTGAATAAGTGGGTAACTCTAACATTTTGCGAGTTTATAAGCAATTTTCACAAGTGTTTCTAATATAACAAGAAAATAACTTTTGGTTTTTCAGTGACAGAGCAGCACAATTGTCTAAAACATTCTGCATCATGAAAAATGCTTGTTCAAAAAAAAAATAAAGAGCTAAACTTTATGAACTACTGATAATAATGCTTCAATAATATTGTTTAGTTCATTTACCTGAAATAATATATATCACATTTGCTCGAGTATTCGACCATTACATTAGTTTTAAAAGTAGGGAGTGCAAACAAAACGCGAATTCTATTTATAATATTACTTATTGTCGAATTTTAACTTAGAATAAAAAGAGAAATGATCTTTAATAAGAAGAATATAAAATTTTAATAATTGAATAATTAAGGTTATACAAAATGTATAACAGTCCGGAAATAATTTTTGAACTGGGACAATTTAAGCTTTTGTTTTTAGTTTTCTAGAATAAATTATATTGCGCTGCAGAAAAGAGATAGCAGTTTTTAAAATAAATAATTTTATTCTAGATAACCAAGCTGAAATATAGAAAAAAAGAAACATATGAGGATTCATGCGGTTTCATTATTTCAAATTATCTCATAATCTTGATGCGAAAATTATACAATTCTTTGTTTTTAACGGAAAGTTTCTTTCTAAAGTCCTTGTGTAAAATACACAGGAGCACAAATTACGGGAGAAAATAAGATATATCTGAATTTCCCGGGGCAGTAAAAATTAAGGCGTATTGGGTGAACTATTTAAGCTAATTAAACCAATTTCAATTAGAGGCCGCTGGTGAGATTGGATGCTCAATTTCAAACAAACTCTTGGGCATTTACCATAATTCCATAAATAATATACGCGAATAGTATGTCAAATATGGAAATATTACTTTTGAATTGAAACACTACTGCATCAAAACAAGTTATAAGTTATTATTATTTTTAAGTAAATGAAAGAAAACAGTCACTATGAGCAGTACCTACTCGAAAAATATGCACGCAAATTTTAAACTAACCTATACATTTTCCGAAAATCTTTTTGATCTGGAATCATAAATTTTCTTTTCCTTTTTTATTTTCTTTGGGAATTTCCAGAACATTACACTCCTAAAACATTCTTTGTCCATATATTTTGCTTTCGTGACGGAACTATCTGGATCTGTAATATATTTTTTTTCACATGTTTACGACTATGATGCTCAGGAATAATACATATCTCTGGTGACATTCTGAAAAAAAGGAATAAATTTCATTTCAAAGAAAACTTTCTCTGTATATATATATATATATATATATATATATATATATATATATATACAGGGTGTTTCAGAATAACTGTTCAATAATATCAATCAGGTCGGGAATATTAAACTAAGCTATAAAAATACCGATAAAGAATACACATATCTCCTTTCTTATGTATCATTATTTTACGTTTGCGCGAATTGCGCGTAATGAACATTTCAAAGACAATTAGCTCAATAATGAAACTATGTGCAAACAAAATGTTTATATATTATAATTGCTCGCATGAAATGTCCTATAAATTGTATGTATTTTTATTAATATCTTTAAGTTTTGTATTTTTTCTTGTCTTTTTACAGAGAGATAATGTAAATGAAAATCTGTTTTTTGGCCATGTACTCGCTATGTCAGCAGTTTGACATAAAATAATTACGTTGAAAGATTAAAAAAAAAAACTAAACTTGCGGCACTGCAATGCATTAAGGATCTTAGCCTATGATGCCCAGCCCTGCTTTTTTTTCTCGACCTTGGGCCCTGAGCTGCTATACACCATACGTAGCGGTCAGGTGGTCAGCGTAACGCGGGACCCTCAATGTTTAGTTTTCAAGCAAGCTTGATCGTCTCACACTGTTTCCACCCTGAAGGGATGAGTGGCTGAGCGAACCTTGCCTAGTCCGCAGTCCGAAATCCAACTGCGGAACTGTAGCGTGGTAACGAGACGCGTTGACTACTACGCTACATGTCCTCCGGCTGAGATTCTCCCTTCTCCTTCAACATAGTAGCATCATCTTGCAAAGGCTCCTGATGTCAGCATAATTTTTTCAGGGACGGGGTAAGCTAGAACCTTCTGTCATGTATCTATCTCTTCCTTACTTTATGCTGAACATTTTGATGTAAGGATTTTGATTTTCGGTGCAGGGTTTCGGGAGTTATGTTCTTTTAAACTTCCTACTACTTTTACTTTCGTTTCTCTATTGAGCCCAGTGCTTGCCACCTGCACCGATGTTTCCTGTGCTTTTACCTGTATATATAATTGATTATTCATGTTTAATTATGTTGCTTGAACATCTTAGCTCCATTTTGAGTCATGTAGTGCTTATTTTAGTGAATTAATTCAGGAGTTATTAACCATTGAAGTTCATATACCTTAGCTCACCATAGCGCCATTTTCAAAATTGTTCGTTCTTAGAACGCTTATTACATAACTTTAACGGTTAGAATTTTTATAGAAATACCTTAATTCAGATACTTTATGATACGTAGACCATTTTATCACTAAAATTTTTAACTTTTCATTGAGTATAACATCATTTAAATCAGTTTGAAAAGTTGATGTTTTTGTTCTAAGAGTTCAAGAAACAAAATGGATGCCCATTGGTTTTATATTGGATTGTTTACTTTTTTGATGTACTTAAATTAATATGAATTTCATAATTTTTAAAATAATATTGATTGTTTTATATACTTTGGAATCTTGGCTTTCATATGTAATATGTTAAATTCATGTTGGGGGTCTGCAACCACTGGTAAATTGTAGTTTTTTTTTAAATGTCACTCAAAATTTTATGGAATTTTTCCCATACGTTAACATGGGCGTTCTGTCATTTTTAAATTTAAAATTTCATGTTTAAATTTAACGTTTTCAAATTCTTTTTGTGAAAATATCTAAATCTAATCTTTATATTTTTCATATGTGAAAGAATTTTTTTATCTACATAGTCTCTAAGTATTTTTATTTTGTATTTTAAAATGTAAATAAAAACCGCTTGGTTGGTTGGTCGTTGGCTAACTTTAGTATTCGAAACTTTTATCATTAAGGTTTAGTTGTTTTCAACTGCTAACTTTTTCTGAGTGCCTCTCTTAAAGAGGGGTGCTTTGAACATATATCTTTAGATCTTATAAGCTATAAGGAGATAGATGGAGTGGTCTGTTACTTAATTTCATTTTAATGACTCAAAGCATTTGTTTACGTTTTTCATGTTATTGTTGTCTAACAGCGTATTATTTAGGTCTTTAAAATTAAGATTAATCTTAGTTTTGTTTTGATTTAATTTAGGACATATATTGCAGGAAAAATTGAGTAATTAATTTAGTATTATAGGCTGCAGTATTTTTTCTGAGATCATTTTATTATAAATCACAATCTTTCTGCTTTACTCCACTTCTGTTGGTACCCACTTCATGTAACCATTTTTCTCTGTATTTAGCCCTTAGTCTGCTATAAGACTTCATTAAATTTGTTTACTTTTAGTTTACTTACAATATTTTTCAAGAATTCTCATTCAATATTATACTTTTTATAATTATACATATTGCGGAAAGTGGTTTTTCCCATTTACCTCCTTTCCTATGGGAGATAGGGCTTAAATATTTTTCCGAAATCAGCTCCACAGCGCCTAAGGAAACTGTTTGCGCTGCTTCTTTTGGCTATACTGGGTTTTTTTTATGTCATTTAGGGGACCAGCTACGGGGGCAGGGTGGGGCAATTGTTTGTTTTTTACACATATCGTCACTTTACAGCCAATTGTTGAGTATTTCTCTTTACTATCCAACTAGTGGCTTGTCTTCACACCGTTTTAGCACAACAGACCTGTCCCCCCTCCTTTTTCTTAATATTATCAACGTTTTTACCGTTTTATTTGCTGTAATGGTGTAACATATCACTCTTTTGGTCTCTATGCATAGATTTAGTCCCACTTATTCATTCCTACGTATCACCATTTCTTTTACTGTTCTGCGTATAACATTTTCAACTTCTCTATTTCTATTGGTAACTGTACCATGTTTGATATCCTTGTTTAGCTCCTGTTGAGGAGATCCTGTCCCAATCATCCTTATGACTGGGAATTAACTTGTTATGACAAGAAGGTAGAGTTTTTTTCATATTACTTTATCAACTGGTTCTGCGGTAATCGGTTTCCTCCATTTTTCTCTCTTTCTATGGGAGATAGAGCTCAAAAATTTTTCCGGTTCTAGCTCTAAAGTGCCTAGGGGTTCTTTTCTCGATGCTTCTTTTGGCTATTTCGGTTTTTACCTATCTTTAATAGGGGTCTAGTTATGGGGGCAGGGAGGGGCTAGTTTTGTTATTTCTCTTCATATCGTCACATTTGGCTCAAAGTTGGAGTATTTTTACACCTATTTCTTTTTAACTGCCCTCATTAACATTGCTTTGCCCCACAGGCTTACCCCCCTCCTTTTTCTTCTAACATGTTATACTGTTTTACTATTTTAGCTTTTATCGTGGTGTAACATATCATCCTCTAAGATTTCATGCATAGACTAAGTCCCGCCATTTCATTTTTATGTTTCACCTTTTCCTATACAGTTCTGTTTATATCTTTTTCAAATTCTTAAATTTATGAAGGTAAATTGTTTTGGTTTGAAATTCTTGAATTGCTCTTGTTACTGAGAGTTTGTCCCACAGTAATCTTAACAGAACTTCATTTGTAGCCGCTAGAAAGCGTTGTGCTTTTCTTGTGGTTACTGGTTTTTCTTGTCTACAAATTATTGTGTTGCAGATCACCTATCACATGTTGTCACGTATCATTGTAAAGAATCGTATTTTCTTTTGTTAATAGTATCGTAATTCCTTTTGTACATGAACTTCAGTTGCACGGGAAGCTTTTTCACTGGCCTTATACCCCCCCCTCTCCTTTTGGTTAATTACTATCTCTTTCATTTTTTTATTTTATTTTTATTTCATTTTTTATTCCAAATTTTCTATCCCATCATTTGGCTTCTTCTTTCTTTTCTCAAAGTCATTTCCAATGGTCCTTTTAACCATATTTTTTCCCTTTTTCTTTCCTTTTTTCCCTTTCCTTCTTTGATGCATGTCGGGAGGGTCTGGTCGCCCCACTCCTTAGCTAATGATATAAATCTATTTGATTGGTGTTATAGAGGTTATTATAGTAGTACATTTGCAAGGCGATAGGAAATTCTTGCTTAAATCGTTGACGAAAACATATAATTGACAAAGTTCTTCAAAATTAGAAAGGGAAATATAGGGTATTTTACGACAAGACTTTGAAGAGATAGAACTTACAATCGTAGAAGAAAGTATATAATTGACAAAGTTCAATAATCAATGTCGGAAAGTGAAAACCCAGAAAGCGAATTATCGGATATTTCTTTATAAGAATTTAAAGAAAGAGAAATTACACCATCGGCGAATAGAAACGGTGAGAAAACAAGAACAATGAGTAAAGATAATTCCGTGACCAAAACTGGCACAACGCCAAATATTCAGCCGAAGTCGAAAACATCATTGCAACCACAATCTCAATGTATACAAAACACAAAAATAGAAAAACTGTCAACAAAGGAATTAAAGGCAGAACTTGACAGATTGACAAAGAAAAAGCAAAGAGGAAATGCGGACAAATGCAAAGAAATAAAAGCAATCCTGGAGAAAAGACTAGCAGAAGAAGAGGAGAAGAATGAGAAAGAAGAGAACACGAAGGGAGACCAAGTCCAGGAGAAGCAAATAGAAACGTCCCAATCGATGACATATCAGAAAGAGATGGCAGACAAATACGAAGAAGAATTAGCGAGTCTGAAAGCACAAATAGATAAGCAGATTGAGACAGAAAGGGAACGTAACAATGAAATAAAGGCCCTGAAGCAGAAACAAAAGGATCTTGAAAACGAAATTAAAAAAGTAGAGAAGAATCAATCTCAACTAACAACACAGGAGATCCAGAGAATAATAGAAGATGTTCTACAAAGAATACAGAATCTTACTAAAGACGAAAACAAAACTCAAGTTGAAGAAGAAATAAACACGATCAGGACTCACGTCAGCTTGCTAATTGAAAAATACGAAGAAACGTATGCAGACAGGGCAGATTGGAGAGAAGAATGTTTGCAACTCAGAAAAGATAAAAAAAGACTAAAATCTGTAGAAGAAATGGGAGATATGATTAAAAGTGAGCTGGGGAAAAGACTAGAAGAAAAGATAAACCAACAGGGAGTATTCTTGAAAGCAGCTCTAAGTGAACAAATAAAAGAATTGGAATTATTAAAGAAAACACTTAGGAATCAACCAACACAAACAACACAAAGAAGGCAGAAACAAAACAACGATGAAACATCATATGCTCAGATACTAACTCAAAGGCCTCCACCAAAACCAGCAATGTTAGTTAAATCAAAAGACACTGATACGACGATACAAGACATAAGAAAAGCTTTAAATAGGGAGGTAAACACATCAGTTCTCACAAAGCTAAGCTGCAAACAAACAAAAGCTGGTAATCTGGTTGTAACCTGTAATACAGACAAAGACCTCACAGAACTACAACAACAGTTAAAAAGAAATGAAAGATTGACAGAGAAAATTCAGTTTGATAAAATCAAACCTAAAACACAAAAACTCATCATATTTGGAGCTCCGATAATAAGCGACGAAGAAGAGGTAGATATAACAAAAAACATAGAGAAATATTCGGAAGAAATATTGCAACCGGCATTGCAAAGAGCACTACGAGTTGAAAAGCCAAATTTCTGCCTGAACAAAATCAAACACTCAACAAGGAATACAAACACAGTAAATTTAATAGTGGAATTTCAACAAAGAGATGCAAAGATATTAGAACAAACCTCCATTAACATAGGCTTTAATAGATGCAACATTCGGAAATACATAATCACACCACGTTGTTTCAAATGCCAGCGGATGGGTCACATGTCGCGAAACTGCGACCAGAAAGAAACGTGTGCAAAGTGCGCAGATTCTCACAACACTGCTAACTGTGACTCTGAAACAAAATGTTGCATAAATTGTCAAGAATACAACCAAAATAAATCCAGCTCAGAAAAACACCTTGATACCCATCACTATTCCTTTGAAAGTTGCTGCATATCTTATAAAAAATTCCAACGTCAATGTGTCCAACAACATCAATCATAACAATGAACAAATTCAAAATTGCACAAATAAACCTACAAACAATCAAGACAGCAACTTCAGACCTTATAAATTACCTAATAGAAGAAAATTATTCAATAGCCTGCCTACAGGATTGCGCAGTTACAAATAAAAGACCACACGGATTACCTTCGTCAGTGCCATCTTATGCTTCGCAATCCAATAATTGTCATATAATTGTATTAGATAATAATCTTCAACACATAAGAATTCAGCAATATCAAAACTCAGTATTTATTAACATAATATTTCCAGACATAGTATTAACAATAGGTAATCAATATTCACCACCGTCAGCAGACTTAAAACAAGATCTTCAAGATTGGACAGATAAGAAGGGTATGAGTAAACATCTCATTCATCTAGGAGATTTCAACGCTCACAGCCAACTCTGGGGATACCCATCAGATGACGATAGAGGAAATCACTTGATCACACATATGAGTCAACATCATCTAATCTCAGCAAATGACCCAAATTGTTCACCAACTTTTCAAACAGAGAGATCGAAGGGATGACCAGATGTTTCGCTACTTTCGTTCCCGTTGTTTTCCAAATTGGAAAATTGGACTGTAGAAGAAGATATGAACTACGGAGATCATCGTCTGATAACAATAGATCTAAACATAAATACTCCGACACTCCCAAAAAGACGATACAGAACTAAGAATATATCATTTAAAAGATTTAACCAACAATTAAACTCAAGTATAAAAGAGAAAAACATTGATTTTAAACAAATAAATAGTAAATAAGATTTCGACAAACACTACGAAGAACTAATGCAAATAATACAAGAAACCAGTGAAAACAATTTAAGGAAAAAAAGCAGTACTCACAAACCTTCAGTTAAATGGTGGTCCCCGGATCTCAGGAAATCAAGAAATTATGTACGAGCACTCAGAAGACAAATAAAATCTCCAACTGCCACACAGATACAAAAACAGAAATATAAACAAGAGCGAGCCAAATACAAGCTCCAAATCCATAAGGCCAAACGCGATGCATGGTTACGATTCTGCCAATCAACTACAGATCCCTACGGGAAAACAAAGAGAGTGGCTTTTCAAGATTTCTACAAACAAGAGACCTATGCTCTAGCGAATTCAACAACAATAACACATACTAAGAGATCCTTTTATCAAGAACTCACGGAACATATATATGGAAGATCACAAATAACAGATATAAGACCACCATCACCAGATAAATCGGCTCCACCATTTACCATAAATGAAATAAAAACAGCGATATACAACTTTAATAAAAATAAAGCCCCAGGAATTGATAATA
The DNA here is from genome assembly GCA_963931845.1 of Maratus michaelseni. Taxonomy (NCBI): domain Eukaryota; kingdom Metazoa; phylum Arthropoda; class Arachnida; order Araneae; family Salticidae; genus Maratus; species Maratus michaelseni. The sequence continues at coordinate 405,660,405 of OZ007587.1, forward strand.
TAGATCACTACATTGTAAGACAAATATTCAAAAATCACCAGCAATTAGTACAAGATATGTATAATATACTACTAAAACTTAACTACTTTCCTACAGCTTGGAAACGGGGTGAATTAGTCTTTTTCCTGAAGAGCCGGAAATCACCAACGGAGGGAGACTCATATCGACCGATTTCCTTGCTGCCAATCCTGGGGAAAATCTACGAGAAATTAATACTCAAACGCATATTACATGAATTACATAATACTTCAAAATTAGAACCATCCCAGCACGGTTTCGTCCCTGGTAAGTCTACCGAAACAGCAATTCAAGAAGTGATGTCCACTATAGATTTAAACAAGCAAGACGGAAAATATACCTTCCTCATATCTTTAGATTTTCACCATGCATTCGACAACCTGCCCTGGGATGCGACGATGGAGGAGCTCGAGACTATGGATATAAGTAAAGCCTATGTAAACATAACGAGATCTTTTCTATCGCTTAGATCGGCATACACAAACTGGCTTTCAGGAGATCTACACTGGTTTAAAAAAGGATGCCCCCAAGGGTCGTGTTTTGGCCCTTTTCTATGGAGAATCTTCGTAAACAAAATCTTAAAAATTCTAAAAGAAAATGGACTTAAAGTAGTGGCATATGCCGACGATCTACTCCTAATAATATCAGGTCACACCAGAAGAATTATAGAAGAAAAAGGCAATGAAGCTCTTCGATTGGTTCAGGACTGGGCAGATGCTCACAACATCCAAATTACACATGAAAAAACGACAGCCTTGCAAATCAAGAACCGGAAATATTTGAAACGTCCACCCATTTTAAAGATATACAATAGATCCATTAAACACAATCCTACATTAAAGTATCTTGGTCTGGTCTTGGACAGTACACTTTCTTTTCTTCCACACCTTCATGCAAAAAGAACGGAAATTAATACAATAGCTCAAAACCTCATGAAATTCGCAGCCCCACAACGAAGTATTTCAAAATCCATCCTAAAAATATGGTACAATCAAATTTTAGAGAAGAAAACAACCTATGCAGCATCAACGTGGTACCCTAAACTTCAAAAATCTCATGGTCTACGACTATTATCAGCGATTCAAGCACAGTGCTTATTATTAATCTCTCGTGCATACAAGAAAACTGCTACATCTGCTCTCTGTGTTCTCACGGGAATAATGCCACTTTCATTAAGGGCCGAAAAAATAGCAGCGCAAGGAGCAATCCTCAGGCTGGGCATCCTGATGATCGACATACAACCGGATCTATATCAACCTAAATTCATTCCGACGGAAATAATACCACACAGCACATATTTTAATTGGGCGGAGGATGTGGAAGATCAACCAAGAATACAGGTATACACGGACGGTTCAAAGACAGAAGAAGGAGTAGGATATGCCTTCTGCATATACGAAAATCAAAACCTAATAAAGGAACATCAAATACACTTAGGAACGTCAAACTCGATATATCAAGCAGAGCTGTTGGCAATACTGGACGCAGTCTCCTGGCTGCAAACATCTGCATACAGTCAAGCAACAATAAACTCAGATAGCCGCTCTAGCTTAGTGGCGTTAACGGATATAAATACAGACAACTACTTAATAGGTCAAATAATAAAGAACTTGCAGCAAACGACAACAAATATTTTCTTCAAATGGGTGAAAGGCCATTCTGGAGTCGAAGGTAATGAACATGCAGATAGATTAGCTAAAGAAGCTACGAAACCAGATACTCCAATAAAACAAATTTTCCATCCATCACCTCCATCATACCTCAGAGGACAACTTAAACAATACTATTTATCTAAATGGCAAGATCAATGGACGATGGAACACAGAGGAAGAAAAGCATATAGCCACTGTCCCAAAGTCACAGAAGATTTTCTAATATCGCACCGGAATATTTATTTATACACAACAAATCATGGTCCATTCCCGTCATACCTTTATCTTTTTGGGAAAGCACCATCTCCATACTGCACATGTGGCAAACGAGGAGACGCCACTCACTACATTCTTAACTGCCCTCTGACATCCGCTTTCCACATAAAAAAACCGGCTTCACTGAGAACATCGGTGTGGTTTCATCATGTCCTTAGTACTCCAAACTTAAAACAAAAAATCATAGCATGTGTACACCTATTGGAAAAAAACCAACAACTTTTTCAGATGCCTCCAGCGCATTTATTAGGAAACATCCAGTCCTCAGATGACGAAGAATAAAAATGATTATAACAGTGCTCACAAAAATCAGTGAAAAACTATAAACTCAAAGCTCAAAATACTTCAATTAATCTAGAAACGTTGTAGACTAATAATCACCGAACATCTCAATACATAGACTATGCCTACACCATAAAAAGACTTAAAATCATCTGTAAAAACTTTTAAAATATATTTATAGACTATGTCCGCATCATACAAAGACTTAAAATCATTTGTAAAAACTTTTAAAACATATCTGAATTGTATATATATCATTGTAAACTTTCAATTCAGTACTATGTAAAAGCCTAATGGCCTATTGGCCTCATTTTTTTTTTTTTTTTTTTTTTTTTTTTTTTTTTTTTTTTAATAAACTTGCCAAGCAGGGCTTGTAGAGCTTAAGCCGCATGGTAGGCCACCCTGCTTGGTTGAATCTGAATCTGAATCTGAATCTGAATCTGTCCTCCGGCTGAAAGATTTACAGAGCTGAATATTTACAACTGATCACGGGTCAAGTGATAGCAGTGTCTATCCCTACTAGTTCAAGTTCAACCCCTCCTGCAAATCAGTGCATAGGAGGGATTAGATATCGAATCACTGGTCGCCATATCAGAGAACCAATTATGGTCCCTAACAGGCCGTACAATTGTAGTTGTGGGAGATTTTGAAGCGCATCCGAAATAAGTTTATAAATGTACTAAAAAAAAATCAAGGGATTTTTCAGGAATTTCAGAATTAGATTTTAAGAGCATAAACTCTTCCCTCAGTTTTTAGAGAGATTCGGTTAATTTTCAGGAAGTGATATTTTCGAGTCTGGTAATGTCTATTGACGTTTTAAATCAAGGTTTAATTTCAGTTTAAAAGGGGAATTCAAAAGTTAAACATTTATGTTTGACCGACTGGTCCACGAATGTTTAATATGAGAGTGAGTGGACAAAGAAAGACACCTTAGTATCCGACTCCGAATGTCGAATCTCTCTGATGCTGCCCTAATGATGTCATCTGAAAATATGTATTTTCTAGGTATTTATGATAATTCTACACTGTTTAAGTGAATGTGTGTATTGGATAATAGGGAGAAGTACTATTGTATGGGCAGGCAATTCTATTTTCATTTGTAAGGAAGTTAATGCAATTAACTTGTAATAATATTTTTATGTTAACTTTTAAAATGAAAGCAATTTTAGAATTGCGTTAATGAATACCAACTGTATTAATTTAATCGTAATTAAATATGTTAATAATTCTAGTTAAGAATTTTTATAAGATTGGGAAATATTTAGATCGAGTGAATCGGGAAAGGTTTCTACGTGGTAGCATGTGTTCTATTTTATTTTGCATAGTTTTGTAAATAAACAATAGTTCTAATTTACAATATCTTTTAGGTTAATGTTAAACAGCGCGTTGCTTTGTGTAATTAATTTTTGGATTCATAAGCCGGGATTTATCTTCGAAAAGTCACAACGCATATTTTAATAATTTTAATTAATTTAACTGGGGGTAATTTGATGTAAATCTTATTACACCCTATAATCCCTGCTAGAATCGGAAGGTGTCACGTAAATATTATAGACTGTAATTCTTTATCGTTAAAAGAATAAAATCATTATAGATGTTCGGGATGGTTTTCCAAAATCGTAACTATTAGTCTGCATGCTTGCACGGATCATTACAGCAAAAAAAAGTAGTAATATGTGGTCACAATCAAACATAAGAGGTATTCCCCTTTAACCGAATTCATGATTCCATTAGCAACTTTTACAAAAATGGAAGTATTACAACGATAGTTTGAAGAGATTTACCTTACTTTGTTTTAAACCTGATATCATAACGGAATGTGCTTGTTATTTCCACTATGGCGCAGCCAAATAGTACGAAATCGCAGCTCTAGATTTTGGAATGTGGTTGAATTTAGCGAAATATATTAAATAAACCTTGACCTCCGCTAGTGTGGAACACCCTGTATTTATGACTGTATAAGTGAATTGCGTGTTTCCACGTTATTGCTAAATTTTGAGTTCTGGACTTCACTGAAATTTATCGAACACATAATTTGAATCATTCTGTATTATATTAAACACCTTTGAAATTGCTTAATTCGTGACTTCAATAAATCCATAACTAAACATAACAAGCGCACTTTCTGTAAGGACATTTCATTGTAAAACTCCTTCAATAAAAAAGTAATAATAAATCAAACTTTTGAAATGTGCAAATGGAATTATTTTCAACTCAAATAAACAGCAAATAATTCTTTAAGTATTAATAAGCCATTTATATTAAATTATTTAAATTGATGAATCAAGGAATTAGAATGAAAATTACCAATATAAAACATAATGATCAATGTTGTAAAAAAGGAATGTGTAAAAAAAAAATATATATATTTTGAAAATTCAAACTAAGGGGCTAAATCATTAGGTGAAAGACCTGTATTATTTAGCAATACACGCTCTTATTTCATCATAGTGTGAGAGGATTAGCACTAAAAAATACCACAATATCTTGCCATTATAAAACTATCGAGAAAAGTAAAGATTTGAATGTAAGCTATTTGATTTTAAAAGGAAATGAAATAATATTCCTATACAAATATATAAAATAATCCATAATTTTCATTAAGAATGCAAAAATACGATTACATTAATAGCTTTAATAAAAAATGAAATTTAAGCTAAAAGATGCATTGCTTAAAAATTTTTAAGCGAACTTCTTTTACGCTAATGAACAAAATTTGATCACAGACATGAAGAAATGGCAGGCAAATAAATGAAATGCTAAATAAAGGATATTCATCTTTCTCTGAGAAATCTGAAATTCTAGTTTCGTAGTATTTAGATTTTCTAAGACAAAGGTCCCGATATATAATTCCAGGTGAACCATTGGTACTATTAAGCATGGAATGGAATTAAATATTTATATTTTTGGAAGAGTTTTATCGATAATGTGGGATTGTCCTCAATGAATAAATGTTGGTCTTTGATTTTATTTCGTGTGATTCAAAATGGAGACGTTTCACACACTTGAAATCTCATTAACTAGAGATAACTTGAATTACAGCAGTGAAAGGAGAATAATAGATAGTTAATAGAATGTAAGCTATTGCTGAGCTACATCGTCTCTCTCTCTCTCTCTCTGTATATATATATATATATATATATATATATATATATATATAAATTAAACGATTGCCCGCAATCGTTAAATTAAGGTCTTTGATTTTATGTCATGTGATTCAGTATGGTATCACGAATAAATTAGAGTAATAATATATATTTTGAAATATTTAAATGAGGAAACGAGATAAGTTTCATTGTAACAGTGAGAGGAGAATCTTAGAACGTTAATACGTGAACGCTGTAATGCTTATAATTAACAGACCTGTTAGGCACAACATTAATTTATTAAGCAATTACTTCATAGCACACGTAAATTATACATAAAGCGACATACAGTTCATTTCAGTTCATTATTCTATCAGGATGGCCCGGCTTGTCCGAGGCAAAAATTCACGTTAGCGGCAACTTCGTGCCATAAGATATTCTCTCTGTCTAGAAAGCCGACTGCTCTCAGCAGCTACAAAAACGAATTTCCTTCTAAAGGCCTCAAAGTTCACACATATAGACAGAAGGAGTTTCAAGTTTTCTTCAGAGTCGAAGCCTGGATTCAAGTGCTACAAATTTATACTGTAATAAACATCTCTATATAGTCAGATCACAGGATGCGATATAGAATTATAACCTCTTGAAAATGTTTTTCATGCTCACATCTGGAAACTTGCTTTCAGTTATAAGTTTGAAGGAGGTAATATCTAACGGTCATTATATACCTCTTATTCTCATCCTGTTAGTACAAATTGGGAGTCATTTAGGCATAAAGCTTCACAGAAAGATTCACAATGCTAGGTCATATCGTCTACTAAAGAAAAATTCTCTGCAACCTTGTGCTTATGAGAAAGATATTTATTTATTTTAAATATGCGTACAGTAGGAGAAAAAAACTAGTAAATTTATAAACAACCGCTATATCCATATAGTATTTAAATATTTAAATTTTTTAAATAAAAATGAAAATAATACTTGTTATTTGCATTTTTCTTTACATAAAGCTAATTGTATTGTCAAAACTATTTTTTTATAATAAGTTTTACTTTTGAAACGTAGCTGCAAATATATGTTCTCTGTCTTATTTCCAAGAAAAATAAACTTAAATTGTACTCTCATAAATATTATGTAATAATAATAGAAAACGTATTTGTTTCATTGAGTTATATCACGTATTTTCCTTGCTGTAATCTGAATTTTTTTTTTTTTTGAGATTAACGAAATTACTAAAGCGAAAATTTCTTTTTTCAAGTGGAATGTACTTTCTTCGTATTTTTTCTTTGGAATACTATTCATGTATCTTTTTTTTAATGCACATGACTTTCGAAGTTTTGACTAATTATCGTTTTCTGACTATATAAATTAAATCAAGTATAGCGTTTGTTTTTTATTTTATAGTGTTGTTCTGTATTACTAACTTAGAGATTTTTTTTAAACAATAATTGAATACACGCATAAAAAGATAAATGTAATTGAAGTAAAAAATGAAAATAAAATTAAGGAAGATCGAAATTTCGTAAAATGATGTCTTAATATATATATATATTATTTCGGAATTAGCACTGATTTATTGCAATATGTTTTTTACTTTCTGCTATATACGTAAGAAGAAAGCATTAGAACCGTAAGAATTATCAACTTTCGTTTTTTGGTGCGTTTACAGCCAAACTTGTGCCAAAATTCTAATGCCAAGATTGTAAAAAGCTATTTTGAGAAGGTTTATTGTTGAAGTTTGATGGCTTATAACACCACTTCTGTTTCAGTGATACCATAAAACTATATATCACTGGAAAGATAATTTAATTCAAGAATGTATTTAAATAAATTCTGTTCCATTACTAGTATTTAATCAAAAGATGAAAAAGAAAAGAAACACAACTTGCTTACATTAACATGAAGTAGCTTTCCTTTATTTGAATGCAGCCACTGAGCATGAGTGTTTAGAGAGTCTCTCAGGTGTCATCCTATTTTGCAGTGAATCAATCAGGTAGCACTAGGATTTAACTGTTGTCATAGTTTAGAGCTGTGAGGAGGGAATTTGTCAGTGTCAGTGCTTTATGTGATTGATATTAGAGTTACATGAAAATTAAAGAAACGGCACAAAGAGTTAACTGGCCTCCTAGAAAGCGATGTAAAGTTGTACAATTAAGTGTACAAGGTTACAGTTATGAAGGAAAATTGGTGGAAATGTAACCAAAGGTGGCATCGGAACTTTTGAAGCGTATAAGGAGACTATGTTACAACAAAACCTAACTGATAATGTCAGAAAAAAGCGTACAACAACAAGTGATGATAGAAGAATTAAGAAACTGTGGACAGGTGACAGAAGAAAATAATCTAGACATGTACAAGGGGAAGTGGCGCAAGCCAATGTCATGTTGAGTCCAAGGTCTGTTCTGCGCAAACCTCCAGGATTTGGTTTAAATGCTAGAATTTCACGAAAAAAGCTATTTTTATCATTCCAACAAAGATTGAAAAAATTAAACTGGGCTAAAACTTCCTGTTAACTGGAGAGCGGGACAATGGGACAATGTTATTTGGTCTGACGAAACCAAAATATCTCTGCTTAGTAGTGCTGGCATACGTAAATAAAATAAATAAGGAGAAGATTCGGAGGAGATTTTCGCATCCTAATTGCATTACACAGACCGGGAAGCACCCAGTCAGTGTTCTGGTAAGGGGTTGTATGACTTCAAATTGTGTGGTCAGAATTTGTGTGATTAGTGGGAATATGAATATTCAAAAATACATAAATAAAATATTTCAACCCCAACTGAAGCTTTCCGCTCGTGAGCTTTTTATCACATTATAACAGCTTCAGAACTAAAAGGCTTGGTTCACTGGGGAAGGCGTTGTAAGGCAGTAATTAAGAGTAAAACTTACACAACTATGTATTAACTGACATTGTGATATTTTTTGCATATCTCATTTTTTGATATGTTTCATTTTTCTCCTTTATAACGGCTGATCTAATAAACAATACTTCATAAAATTTGTTGAACTGCATTCTTGATTAAATAATTTTTCATTGGTACATAATTTTATAGCATCACCGAAAGAGAATAATGCTATGAACCACCAAAATTCAAATATTCACTTCGAAAAAGTTTCCCACAATTCTGGCTACTACCATACATTGTTTGGGATCTCCTGTACATGATTTGACAATTTTAGGAAAATGCCTGTTTGCCTGCGTGTGACCCAAATTTTGTGGATGCTCTATGACAAGAATCACAATCTAATACAAGAGCTAATGCGCGGAATTTAACCAAACTTCAGATTCAGTTAGACCTTAATTAAATTGGTGTTTTTTAGGTTTCGGTGTATATCTCCCAACAGGCTATGCACCATTTATCATGAATTGCATGATAGTTATATCTCAAGAACTAATACACGGAACTTCACAAAACTTCATATTCTGTTATACCTTGACATAAACATCTGCGGATTACGTTTGAATGTATATTGCACAACAAGCAGCGTTAATATGCTGTGTCCACTATTTCTACGATAGCTATATCTCAAGCACGGAGTTTCACCAAACTCCCTATTCTGTCAGACCGTGACATAAATTGATGCTGATTAGATTTAGGTGTATATCGCCCGACAAATGCTATCTCGTGTTTATCATGATTTTTGAGATAGGTAAGGTATATCTCAAAAACTAATGCATGGAATTTCACCAAACAGCATATTCTGTTAGACCTTGGCATAAATTGTTTCTAAATATGTTTGGGTATATATCCCCCAACAGGTGGCACTGTTATGCTCCATTTTTCACGATTTTCATGATAGTTATATTTCAGTAACCAATGCACTGAATTTCATCAAACTTTATAATCAGCAAAGGAAGACGGGTCGAATAGTAAGAAAGGGTAAAGTAAAAATTTATTTAAATAATAGCGTTGTATCCCTGCAATTAATTTACATTTAAAGAAATTAAAATTTATCCTAATACTAAATTTATTCTCAGCTATCACCAATACGTATAGTGTTGTGAAAACAGGGGCATACACAAATTCTTTCGAAGTCCAATAAAGGAAGAAGTTTGGATTAACGAAAGATTTTACATTATTGGTGGAGAGCAACAATAATGTCCACAGAATTTTTGTTCAGAATGTAAATACTACTTTCCTTTAGGTAGCTTTTATTACAAAACGCTACCTATTGCAGCCGTTCAGCGGAAAGCAATTCCAAAACTTGTTGGTATATTTTCACCGATCATGACCCCCAGACCCCCCCCCCCCCCAAAAAAAAAAAAACCCTCCGTTCAAATGTTGATTTATATACATTGAACGGATATATATATATATAACATATGTCATGCTGTAATTTTCTTATTTATAAACCGATTTGGATGTGACTGAGTATGTGTATAAGACATACCAAGGTCTCGACCGAGTTCGTTGGCCAGCTTCATCCGCCATTATGTTTCAAAATGGCGGCCAGTTAAAAATTTTGAAATTAAAAAAAAAATCAAACAGATGCACAAAAAAGTTATAAATTGTAAATGTTGTTTCCCTTAAGTGTTAAAACGTGATACAAGGATTCTGGAACATTTTTTGTTTTTGCTATATCTTAGAAAATGGCTGAGATATGGCAGTTTAAAATTCTAGGGTGGCTGAGATTTTGAAACAACTGATATTTGTTATGCTGTAATTCTCGTATTTATGAATGTGACTGATATGAATGTGACTGATCATGTGTACGGAACATACCAAGGTTTCGAACGAGTTCGTTACTCAGCTTTATGCGCCATCTTGTTTTAAAATGGCGGCAGGTTAAAATTTAATTTTTTGAAAAAATCAAAAAGTTGTATAAAAAATTATAAATTGTAAAAGTTGTTTCCTTTAAGTGTTAGATCGTGATTCAAGGATTCCGGAACATTTTTTGTTTTGTCTTTATCTTAAAAAATGTAACTGATATGGCAGTTTGAAATTCTCGGCTGGCTGACATTTTGAAACAATCTGACTTTTGTTATGCTCTAATTATCATGCTGAAATTCGCATTCAAATTCAGTATTAACGAAAATTGGGACTGAATTTTTGTAATTGAATTCCAAGCAATCGAGCTACGTGTGTTTGTGTAAAATGAGTTGTAATTTTAAAAACATGGACTATGAAAGCTACCTTTTCCAACCGGTACCGGCCGGAAGGACTTTTTTATTCTGCTTTTTATTTCTTTGTAGTATATGTACATTCAACTTCTGAAACCATTAAAACACCAAATAAAATAAATTAAGACAGACTTGAGCACAGTTAAAAAATAAAATTTATAAAAATATACTTAAAAACACTTACAAATACAATTTGTAAACGTTTCGTGAAGCGACACGCCAGGCGTCATCAGTACAAACAATCCATCGCATAACAAACGACTGAACAAATATAGAACAGTTAAAGTTAGTTATTTTAAAAACAGACACTATTCACTACGAGCTTCATTCAAAGTCTGCGATCGCAATTGAGTGAACCAACACTCAAGGAGTAATCTACCATGATAGCTGTTACAACCCGATTTCAAAATACTGGCATTTGCAATTAGCGGGATGTTATTCGTTTGAAGTGAATGCTGGACAATTTTTGAATTCAAATTACCATTTTATAAAGCACTAGTATGTTCTTTTAGGCGAATTTCCATTGATCTACCTGTTTCACCAATGTAAACACTATTGCAATCTTTAGAGGGAATCATATAAACAACACCGGTTAATTTAAACTTATCATATTGAAATTTATGCTTATTGAAAAAGGAACTCACTTTATTAATTGGTTTAAAAGAATCCCCAATATTGAATAATTTTAGAATGCCAGAAATTCCCTCCATTGCCAGAAGCTTCATTCAGTTTTAGCAGGCCTTTAGGTTTCTGCGGAGCACACATTAGGAACCCCTGTTTAAGTACGTAATTACGATTTACTAAGGGCCTATAATATACACTGTAATCTACCTAAAAACAAGTTCTTGAAATCCAAAATTCTTGAATTTAAGAGCATTTTAAAAAATTTAAATTGTATTAGGTAGCTTTAATTACAAAAAGCTACCTACTGCAGCCGTTCAGAGGAAAGCAATTCCAAAACATTTTGGTATATTTTTACCGATCATGACCCCCAGACCCAGAAACCAGCCTCCGTTCAAATGTTGATTTATTTATATATACAGTGTGATTCATAAATATCGAAACAATAGGCTATCTCCTTAAATATTGCCCCTAGGCACATACATCCAATTGGAAAGTTTCATAAAAAAGGTGCAAAATTTGATGAGATAAGTTGCAACTCCATGGGGGGTATATTTGAGAAAATACAAAAATTAAATTTTTATACGACCCCCATAGAACAAATGTTCCAATTAGGAATTTTTTCCTTATCCATTCCTGAATTTAAAAAACTCCATCTTGATATCTACAGAACTCAGAGAGATATGTCCGATTTAATAATTCGTGTGGTTTCGAGGGATCAGACACAAATTGAAATGCGTGCAATACAAGTAACAATGTTACTGTAAAGTGTCCGGGAAACATTTATTTATTTATTTATGGAGTTAGAATTTTGAATTTTTTTGTGATGGTCAACGATATAATTTGTAAACAGAATCACATCATAAGACTTCTTACAAAATTAAAAAAAAATATATATATTTTTTCAAAACATTCAGAGTAATTTAAAATTGTTATAACTCGAAATATTATTTGTCGAATTGATTTTTTTTCTTTTAATTAAACAGAAATATATATAATTTTTAATTTTGATTCAGTATTTAAAAAAAATATTAATTTAAAAAAAAAGTTAAAAATTAAAAATAGCAATTAAAAAAAAAGACGCAACTTATTTTAAACAAATATATTTTCAAAAGTGAATACTTTTTTTTCAAGTTTGCCGAATTAAAATTTAAGTAAAATATTAGAAAATGATATGTTTCAAGTTTGAACCATTTATCTTTAACGGTTATTGACTTATATCAATTTAAAGATGAGAAATGCTGAAAAAAAGATATGATGCAGAAAAATGCATTTAAAGTTTTAAATAAAGATTGGCTCCTAATAGAGCGTTTAAATGCTTTTAAAAAGCTACCAGGGGAATAAGAAACTCCTTCCTGTAGCTTCAATTTCTGATTTAGTTAATTTTTTGCCTTTCTCACCTTCTTTCTTTTCTCTTTAAATGTGTCAGTTGATTTAAACAAGACTTTTCTAACATGTCGATTTCGAGTTTTTTCACAGATTTAGCCCTGACATCTTCATATTTCCCCCCTTAAAAGTGTAATTACACGAGGCGTAAAAGTTGCCTTTAATTACGGGTGACTCACTGTTAAAACCATTTTCATGGGCGATACACTTAATTTTATTTAATTCATTATCTATACAGGTGTCTATGCATATTTTAGATTTCTTCACAGGCCGAAATATGTACAAAAAATTCTCATTTTTCTTAAGATACAATTAAGATTATTTTAAAGAATACTACATACATATTTATAAGAAAATTTTACAGTATATTTTAGATTATTATGTGTTCGCATGACAAAAACACAGCTGCCAAATCTCCCACTAATCCTCCGTAATATGTAGATTAATTTGAGCCAGTTAACCACTTTAAAACAAAACAAATTATTTAATGAATATTTGACTGATTTAATTTAAAGGTTTTAAGTCGAATTCAATTGAATTTCTTAAAAGAGTTTCTGGTTCGAACGTATTAAACATGGGTCAAATAAACACACTTATAACGGAAAATTAGTGGGAGCTCGGCATCTATTAAAAAAATACGGAATCGCAACGTTAATGATTATGTATACTCTTAGACTTTTGCATTCGAATAAAGATTTATTTTTAAAAAACAATGTCGTTTGGAATAAATGAAAGATAGGTTTAAAAACATCATAGTTTTTGAAGCTGTATAACAAAAAATAGATTTTTGAAAATCTTTCTGTGTAATTTATTAAAATATATTTCCAATGGTTCCGTTAAAAGAAATTTCATTATCACTATTACAATTTTTACAGAACTTATTGCTGCCGGACACGTTCTAAGAATAATAAAGATACAGGCTGGCACGGCACGGCCCGGCCAGCGGGCCTCGCCGGTAATGGGCCTGGCGCCCAGCTCGGATTCATGAAGACCTCTAGCATATTTGTCAAGCAAGTTTAACGCAAAAATCTATACGCTGTTATTTTATATCTAAAAGATAAGGCATTGTCTTAGATCGACTTTTAATAATGTGTAAATTTATGGTCGATCCCTAACTTGCATATCAAATGAACTGATATCGAGTCGCTCAGACGTATGCTTAAGTGGTGTAAGTCACGAATTTTGGATTTTAATATTTCTGTGAATTTTGTAGATATCAAGATGGGATTTTTTTTTTTAAATTCAGGAATGAATAAGGAAAAATTTCCTATTTGGAAATTTTATCCTACGGGGACCGTATAAAAATTTAATTTCCGTATTTTCTCAAATATACCCCCCATGGAGTTGCAACTTATCTCATCAAATTTTGCACCTTTTTTTGATGAAACTTTGCAATTGGAAGTATGTGCCTAGGGGAAATATTTAAGGAGATAGCCTATTGTTTAGATATTTATGAATCACACTGTATATAGCACTGTATGAAATGCATTCAGCAGACCCAGAATCTCGCACCATAATTAAACTAAGAATAAACAAGAAACAACAAAGAAATTCCAACAAATATAAACCAAAAAAAAAAAAAACAACCAAAAAGCTGTGGCCTTGTCAGCAGTGGGCATATTTTAAAAGCACAGAACTGTTTAGTTTGTTGTGTATGATAATTAGTCTCAAACATTGCTGTGCTTTTAAAATATGCTGACGAGGCCACAGCATTTCGGTTGTTTTTCTTGTTTAGGTTATATTTGTTGGAATTTCTTTGTTGTTTCTTGTATCTCTTCTTATATATATATCTGTTTCTTGTATATATTCTTAGTTTAATTATGGTGCGAGATTCTGGGTCTGCCGAATGCATTTCATACATAAAGTGCTATTTTTAATATGTGTGGTTATTGCTGCTATCGCGCTTCTGTGACTGAATATGTGTATAGGACATACCAAGGTCTCGACCGAGTTCGTTGGACAGTTTCATCCGCCATCTTGTTTCAAAATGGCGACCAGTTAAAAAATTTAAAATTTTTAAAAATTCAAAAAGATGTACGTAAAAATTATAAATTGAAAAAGTTGTTTCCGTTAAGTGTTAGATCGTGATACAAGGATTCTGGAACATTTTATGTTTTTGCTTTATTTTAAAAAATGGCTGAGATATGGCAGTTTGAATTTATAAGGAGGCTGACATTTTGAAACAATCTAATATTTGTTATGCCGTAACTCTCATGCTGAAATTCGCATTCAAATTCAGTATTAACGAAAACCGGGATTGGGTTTTCTATAAATCGGATTCCAAGATTTTAGCTTCGGGTGTTTGCGTAAAATAAGTTGATTTTTTAAAAACATGGTCAGCTACCTTTACCTCCCGGTACAGACCGGAAGGAGTTTTTTAAAGTTGTGTGTGCCAAGCTGGACAGATTAATTTTATATACCTTGCATTTAACTGTTTTATGTAACATCTAAGTTGATAGTTTAGCATTATAAATTCGTCTCATTAGGATTTCATATATGTAGGGGTAGGTTTTCTCTGTAATTTTCAAAAGTATGTCTTCTTCAGAAAGTTATATTAAATCTGAGTATAACTTATCCTCTTAAGACATTATTACCTACACTTATTGTTAGATGCCCTACGTGTGTACACGACGTAATACAACAAATTTTTACATTATGTGAATAATTGCTGCCTGTCCGATATCTGAGTAATAATAGAAAAACAATCGAAATACCAAGCATGCAAATACTTATATGAAATGGAAATTTCTTCGATTTCCACAAAACACTGTTTATTGTTTACAGTTTAAAAAATACCTCATTGACTTTGTTACTATAAAATAATTGAACGTCTATGGAAATACCAAGGAGGCAATTATTTATATCAAATTAAATTTTCTTCGATTTCTACAAAACACTGTTTATTGTTTACGGCTTTAAAAATATCTCATATATTTTGTTGTTAAAAATAATCGAACGCCTCTGGAATACCAATCATGCGAATATTTATGTAAAATGTAACTTTCTTCCATTTACACAAAACACTTATTAATGTTTACGGGTTAAAAAAATATCGCACATATTTTGTTATATCGTATACAAGCTTATTTACTGTCATATTTAATACCCTAACTTTTTACTGACATGACAAATGACAAAATAAATAAACTTGACGTAAATCTTTCTGAACATTAATATAGGTAGAACGAAATCTAACTTAAGCCTCTTTCGCATATAATTCTTATTCTTCATGTTTCTTGTAGTAAGAATCTTACACTTTTATGACACGATATGCAAATTTATGATGATAATCCTTCATCATTTATCGAAGATACTTGAAAGTAAATAGAAAATTTTAGAATCTCTCCTTAAAATTCTATTCTGCAATGATTTTCTTAAATGATTTACTGTAGAAAATTCATCGGAGAAAAGGAACTAAAGTCATATTTTTGATTTATTTTTAGGAAGTAAATGTAATAAAATCATTTATTATTTTTACTAGGGGATCCAACGCAGGTTTCTTTCGGGTTACGGAATATAGGTGAAAACCAGTTTTTTTAAATGAAAACTCTAGTAGAAATTTTACATTGAATATATTTTTCTAGATTGCCGTACAGGCAACACATAAAGCATTTCTACATAAAAAATATCAATTATGTAATCAAATAAAGTTTAAAAATTTATAAGAAACGACGATTTCACATTTACCTCAGCGCAGAAGTTAGTAGCCAAAGATATCGACAAATATATACTTACAGAAACCTTTTTGATTCTGACAATTTCAGTGATTTAAGTGCATAATTCGATTGCCTGTCTGTTAAATTTGTGTCTTATTTAAATTATTTAAATTTTTGATTTTTTATAAGTGAAGTTTAAGTTTGTTATGGAATATTATTCGAAAAAAAAATGCTGTACTATTTATTTTGTTATACGTGCAAACGGGTTAATCTTTCATAATCGGGGTGCACATGATAGATATAGATTAAGAAAACATGCTTGAAAATTATTTAGCCCCCCCCCCAAAAAAAAATCAGTAAATTGATATACTATTTTGAAACAAATTGCATTTAAAAAAAAAGATTTTTCCCAATTGGACGGTGTAGAATTTGAAACAGTTATTTGTTTAGAAGTTTTGTTTCGAAAAAAAAAAGATTGCAGTAAAAGCGATGTTCATTAGCTAGTTTGTTGCTACTGTCAATATAACGTCGGCGTTATTCACGGACATGCTTTTGCTTTATACTATAGATATAATTTATAACTCAAAACGTCTCACGTCTGTATTAGGAAAACGAAACTCAGTTACATATTTTATCAATGTACCAATTTTTTACGTAATTTCTTGACACGGAAAGCATTTTAACCAGGTGATGACTTTTCTACGCTCAAAGGATTTTGGCTTATATTTTGGCGTGTGTAAAATGTTATTTAGTGACAAAAAACTGACTTTTAATAATTATTCAAAATAATAAAATTAAAACACTTTCCGTCGTTAGGTATGCAAGCGAGTATTTTAATTTTATTGGGCAAAACCGGCTTCATAGATTTTTTTTTTTTTTTTAAATGCATGCGCGTTTAGCAAAAACATAATTCTTCCTAAGACATACAAAATATTGTTACACGAAATACACTTCCAAGCTTAAAAAGAATATTAAAATTAACTAGTTAAAGACATTTTTATTCACTAAAATAGCATAAAAGCACACTAATAATTTAGTCATAAAAAGACGATTTGTGAAGTTGTTAAATAAAAAGGTAAATCTTCATTTTAATAATTGCAAAGGTGCTTTTCGCAACTCTTTTACTTAATCATTAATCATCTCTTAATATATATAATTTTTTTTATTTCTTTTTTCTGCAGTTGGTAACAAAAATTATTATTAAATTTTTTGAATTCTTTTTTGAGAAGTAATATCTTTTTATAAAATGCATACATATTCAGTAATATTTTACTATTATTACATGTTTTTAAAAACTTCTCCCTTGCATGAGAAATTTAAGGGACACATTTTGTCTATTCTTGCCATCGATAAAATTTTGGTTTGTGGCAAGCCTTCTTGGTGGTTGAAACATATTGATGTTCTGCATGGCATACTGTACTATTTTATAATAATCCACATTTTATTGCTATATGTGTCCAAAAAAACAGTTACAAGATATTCGTATACTTCAGAGTGTTGCTTCAATGCAGTATCTGATATTACTCACTTCCAATTTCACTTTTGTGTCTGTGCGTTTGCAAGTAAATATATAAAAATTTTCCTCAAGCTCTATACATTATTATATTGTTGTCAACTATGCTGTGTACATTACCTACAACCAGAGAAATACCGCCGACAAGCTTGGGTTAGAAATCTCCAATTTTGATAAACCTTACTAGTTTCTTCTTTGTCTTGCTTAGTTAATCTATATCTGTTTATTCTACTGAAAATGTTATTTTACATTATTCTAGAAACAAGTTTATTGTTATATCCTTTGTTGATAAATTAAATAAAATTACACGCTTCAAAACCAATTTGAAAAGTATTACAAAAACGGCAAATTTGTTTACAGTTTTCAAGAAACTTAATTTAAAAGTACGTTTCGATTCTATTTGATTCGGAAAGAATTGAAATTATGTGATATTTAGTTACAAGTACAAGCGAGGAAAGCTAAAGCGATAGTGTATGTATATATGTACAGATATTGTGTCACTTTTTTGCTATGAGCTACTGAATGGCACATTATCGCTTTTTATAGTAAATAGTACATCAATGTATCTGAATAGTGTTACCAATTATAGTGGAATTAGCATTGTTTTGTTACATTTTTGAGCTTTGGAAACTCTTGTGTTATTTTACTAAACAAAGTGAAAATCACGGCTAGATAAATTTTGACAAAAACAAACATGCACAAATCATTCAGTGTTACTGTATCATTTTATGTTGCGGCTTTATAACAACATCCGATATTCTTTCTTTTATGTACTTACAGGATATATTTCATAAAATCCAATCCTCTACTTCGGGAGGAATAAGAACGCTTTTCACTTACACGACAACGAGAAATCACACACCATTGTCGTTATCCGACGTAGATTACACGCAAAATACGTTATGATAACGAGATCGTCAATGATTCGGTAGTTTGAAAATCGTGTAGTGTATGCGAATGTACTTTCTGTGCACTGATGTCGTTTAACGATAATCGTGTACGATTTATCGGTGTCGTATCGCTAAAGGTAAAATCGTTTTTTAAGTAAATAGTACATCAATGTATCTAAATATTTTTAACAATATGAATAGAATTCGCATTAATTTATCTTTTCAAACTCTTGGGTTATTTTATTAAACAAAGTGAAAATCACGGCCAGAAACATTTTGACAAAAACAAACATGCACAAATTATCCAGTGTTACTGTATCATTTTCTGTTGTGGCTTTATCACAACATCCGATATTCTTTCTTTTACATACAGGATATATTTCATAAAATCCAACCCTCTACTTCGGGAGGAATAAGAGCGCTTTTCACCTACACGACAACGATAAATCACACACGATTGTCGCTATCTGACATCGATTACACGCAATATGCGTTATGATAACAAAATCGTCATCGATTCGTAAGTTTGAAAATTGTGTAGTGTATGTAAATTCATTTTTTGTGCACCTATGTTGTTTAACGACAATCGTGTACGATTTATCGGTGTCGTGTCGATAAAGATAAAACTGTTGTAACAGGATACGTATGGTCTTTTCGTTCGAATACCAGTATTTTTGAACAGTTATCTTCGCCTTACATAATCGCAGAAAATTAATACGAACTCTGCGAATAAAGCAAAGACTACTATTCAGAAATAGTGGTACACAAAAGTAAGGGACGTACGCTCCCTGTTATTACTAACGAAGTTGGTGGAGTCGTTTTTTGTATCCGCGAGTACATTCGATAGATTTTACACTTCTTAAAGATATGAAATCCGAATTCTTTAAATCTACAATAAATCTAGTTAAAATTGGATGTTTTTTCTTTTTAAAATATCGATATTTCACATTCTTTTAATGAAATTTATAGGAAAATTGTATAACCTTTAGGTCAGAGATCAACATTTTCGAACTACAAAACTTTTATAGATAGGCATTTATTTCCCGATAAATCGAAATTATGATATTCTTTGAAATACTTCTCTGGAGTTTCGATCTGCTGCTGAAAATGCAATATGGTGTATTCAGTATTGTTTATTTTTTCTTAGTTTAACACAAACAACTGTTATGGTTTTGAAATAGAAATTGGAGAGAAGTTTTTTATTAACATAATTAGTTCTGTGAAAACTGTTTCCCTCTTTCTTTTATTAACTGGTTCTGAGAAAAGTATTTTTTGCGAAAGAATATTTAGAAAATGCATTTCACTAGATTAAAGAATTTGAGTGTAATTTAAGAAGAAATTATCGTTAAAAAAAGTCGCTTTTTTTTAGGTGAATTTTTTAGGTTAATTATGTAAATAAGTAGCACCTATAGTCGTCGTCTTGTTTCGCCGTTTGTCCATCTGTCCGCATATAACAGCGCAAAAACTACCCAACAGAATGGTTTGAAATTTAATATATATAATCGTTCCAGAATTTTGTCGATTAATTTCAAATTTTATGGAATTAGAATTAAAATTTAAAGGGATATTAATAAAAGTTTTCTTAATTCTATTAAATCTTATCATACGTAATGATTTCAATGATATCCCATGATAGGTAATGATTTTAGGTTGCCATGGGGATTACGTCCTATTTAAGATCGAGTCATATTTTTTACGTATTACTTAATTTAAAAACCGAATTTGTTTACTAAAGTTGTTTAATTATAGCAATCATATAATCACCAGACAGTTTTTTGGATAGATATTTCCGGATGAATAGATATTAAATGGAAAAAGAGTCTAAATATGAATTTGAAGTTCTGAAATTTTCAAAGAGAGGTTTAAGTTACCCATTGGAATTTTCGTTAAATCTCAACAAAAGATAAAATGTTGCCAATTTAAAATGTACTCATTTTATTACGGAAATGAATCATATCATAATAACAGATGATACAATTAATTTTTTCAGTGAAGTAATAACGATGATTTTTTTTATATTGTCTTGTATTAGATATTTGCTCTTGGTATAATTTTAATGCAGCAAAATCGTAATTAATTGTTTGTAAAAGTGGATTGAAACTTAATTTCATAGAATAAAATTAATATCTATAATATGAAAATCTACACATAGAAAATAAAATTTGCATTCATGCATTTTTGCATAAAAGTTCAACAGCTATTGCACCAAGATCTGAATATTTATAAAACTAGTTACACTATAGTACGAAATCACCACATTTCTCACGTTTTACGTACAATTTCCAACTTGTTTCATATTTTGATTTTCTATAGTGTGTAGAGTAAGTACCTATAACGGTTGCGTGAAATTCGAAATACTGGCGAATTCGTTTAATACGAGAACGGCTAAAACGGGGACAGGGTTTAAATACGTAGTCGGCACGTTAAGCATGGCTTACCATTTCAATTATATTACGCTTTTCACACTTTTTACGAGCACCAAAAGCATGATCACTGCTAACACACTGTAAATCTTTATACACTTTTCAGAACATTTTTTAGAACACTTATTTTATCACATTTTTATGTTCAATTTGAAACGCACTTTTCGGAACAGTTTTCAGAATACTTCTGAGAACACTTCTTTTGTTAAAGCACACTTTCTAGCGCACTTTTTGAAAGCGATGATGGGCTCCCAAATGTGATTTCAATCTATTCTCAAATGTGTTCCCAAGTTTAGATTTAACGAATATCCTGATCAGAACACTTTTGGTACACCTTCGGAACACTTTCCTTATTAGCAGTGCATATCTGGAACACATTTCAGTACACATTAAGGTAACTGAAACACTTTTTTCAATTAAAGTGTTCCCAATGTGGTCTGGGAATTTGCAGTGTACGAGGTAAACACCTCTTCGTTGCAATGTGGTTTTTGGCGAAAAACTCTTAAATGACTAATGAGAAAACACTTTCCTTATTAGCAGTGCATATTCGGAACACATTTCAGTACACATTAAGGTAACTGAAACACTTTTTTCAATTAAAGTGGTCCCAATGTGGTCTGGGAATTTGCAGTGTACGAGGTAAACACCTCTTCGTTGCAATGTGATTTTTGGCGAAAAACTCTTAAATGACTAATGAGAAAACACTTTCCTTATAGCAGTGCATATTCGGAACACATTTCAGTACACATTAAGGTAACTGAAACACTTTTTTCAATTAAAGTGTTCCCAATGTGGTCTGGGAATTTGCAGTGTACGAGGTAAACACCTCTTCGTTGCAATGTGATTTTTGGCGAAAAACTCTTAAATGACTAATGAGAAAACACTTTCCTTATAGCAGTGCATATTCGGAACACATTTCAGTACACATTAAGGTAACTGAAACACTTTTTTCAATTAAAGTGGTCCCAATGTGGTCTGGGAATTTACAGTGTACGAGGTAAACACCTCTTCGTTGCAATGTGATTTTTGGCGAAAAACTCTTAAATGACTAATGAGAAAACACTTTCCTTATAGCAGTGCATATTCGGAACACATTTCAGTACACATTAAGGTAACTGAAACACTTTTTTCAATTAAAGTGTTCCCAATGTGGTCTGGGAATTTGCAGTGTACGAGGTAAACACCTCTTCGTTGCAATGTGATTTTTGGCGAAAAACTCTTAAATGACTAATGAGAAAACACTTTCCTTATAGCAGTGCATATTCGGAACACATTTCAGTACACATTAAGGTAACTGAAACACTTTTTTCAATTAAAGTGGTCCCAATGTGGTCTGGGAATTTGCAGTGTACGAGGTAAACACCTCTTCGTTGCAATGTGATTTTTGGCGAAAAACTCTTAAATGACTAATGAGAAAACACTTTCCTTATAGCAGTGCATATCTGGAACACATTTCAGTACACATTAAGGTAACTGAAACACTTTTTTCAATTAAAGTGTTCCCAATGTGGTCTGGGAATTTGCAGTGTACGAGGTAAACACCTCTTCGTTGCAATGTGATCTTTGGCGAAAAACTCTTAAATGACTAATGAGAAAACACTTTCCTTATAGCAGTGCATATCTGGAACACATTTCAGTACACATTAAGGTAACTGAAACACTTTTTTCAATTAAAGTGTTCCCAATGTGGTCTGGGAATTTGCAGTGTACGAGGTAAACACCTCTTCGTTGCAATGTGATTTTTGGCGAAAAACTCTTAAATGACTAATGAGAAAACACTTTCCTTATAGCAGTGCATATCTGGAACACATTTCAGTACACATTAAGGTAACTGAAACACTTTTTTCAATTAAAGTGTTCCCAATGTGGTCTGGGAATTTGCAGTGTACGAGGTAAACACCTCTTCGTTGCAATGTGATTTTTGGCGAAAAACTCTTAAATGACTAATGAGAAAACACTTTCCTTATAGCAGTGCATATTCGGAACACATTTCAGTACACATTAAGGTAACTGAAACACTTTTTTCAATTAAAGTGGTCCCAATGTGGCCTGGGAATTTGCAGTGTACGAGGTAAACACCTCTTCGTTGCAATGTGATTTTTGGCGAAAAACTCTTAAATGACTAATGAGAAAACACTTTCCTTATAGCAGTGCATATTCGGAACACATTTCAGTACACATTAAGGTAACTGAAACACTTTTTTCAATTAAAGTGTTCCCAATGTGGTCTGGGAATTTGCAGTGTACGAGGTAAACACCTCTTCGTTGCAATGTGATTTTTGGCGAAAAACTCTTAAATGACTAATGAGAAAACACTTTCCTTATAGCAGTGCATATTCGGAACACATTTCAGTACACATTAAGGTAACTGAAACACTTTTTTCAATTAAAGTGGTCCCAATGTGGTCTGGGAATTTGCAGTGTACGAGGTAAACACCTCTTCGTTGCAATGTGATTTTTGGCGAAAAACTCTTAAATGACTAATGAGAAAACACTTTCCTTATAGCAGTGCATATTCGGAACACATTTCAGTACACATTAAGGTAACTGAAACACTTTTTTCAATTAAAGTGGTCCCAATGTGGTCTGGGAATTTGCAGTGTACGAGATAAACACCTCTTCGTTGCAATGTGATTTTTTGCGAAAAATAGAGTAGAAAAGTAGAGTAGTTTAGTAAAGAAATCTCTTTTTTACCAAACATAGCTCTCTCCCAGCGATTTAATTTCTACATTAAAACTGTTTTTCAAAATGTAGTAATTTATCACTTTCCCCAGGTAGAATATCAATCTTCAAGGATACCCTCCACCGGCGAAAATGAAAATGGAAAGGAATGTCCTGAGGTCCTGAAAGATTGAAAGAAATAAGCGAGAGATAAAGACGTTTCAAATAGCGCTCCTTTGTAAGATTTACAACTGAACCATGAAAAATAAGGAGGAAAGAAGAAAAACTTTGTTTCTGTCTTTAAATCCAGACTCTGACAGTTTTAACTAGACTTTTCACGTCAAGTTCAAAAGTATATCAGCAATTAAAAGCTATAAAATTGCAGTGACTATTGCAATGTTCGGTGAAATTTTTCAATAAAAAGGGAAGTGATCAGAGGCCATTCATGTTCCTTGGATGTAATTGCTCTTTAGAGGCTATGATTTTTGTACTGTGAGTTTGTCTAAAGAAAAAACCCTCACAAAGTCAAGACTGAATATTGTATGTTAACTGTATGATATGAAGTTAATTTTATCACTGAGATAATTAGAGCAATTAATAGTAGTAATTATTTTAATTGTGTGTGTGTTTTAAAGATATTTATTATCTTCACGGGTATTACGACTAATGGTTAATACGAGGACTTTTATAATTTTCTTATTCTCGTTATAGTTCTCGTATTAACCGAGTTCGATTGCATTTAAGTTACAGTCAATTGTATGTTTCACATGGCATTGACAAGTTGTGCACTACCCAACGCAAAATGATGCGTACACAGCCTACCCATATGCAACTGACAATATCTCCACCGGGTTCAATAATTATTGTATAACAGAAATACTTTTCTTTATTAAAAACTATGAGTAATATGTGGGTAAAATCAGTTTTTGTGTTACTTTATTCTCTCTATGGAAGAACAAATCCCGAAGTTGACCTATTTTTCCGGCCGATATGAACGGTATTCTCCCCTTAAATTAAACATTAAAATATTAATAATTATGACTTCGTAAAAGTGGATAAAGGTAATTTAAGATTTAGGTTTTTCTTTATTTGCTTTTTTTTTTAAACGTATAAACAAAATTAAAAGTAATAGAATGCATAAATTATTCTTCGCCATAGTTCAAACAACGAACCCATCTATTTTTAAGACTTTACACTATAGTTGAAAAATGTTTCTGAATATGGTTTACATTTCTGTTTTTTCTTAACACTAGAACGGCGGGAAATTTTACTCAAGTTTCATAAAATTATTTCACACCATAATTTTTATTTAAGACTTTTAACTTATTTAACTTATTTTTGTGCGGTATATATTTAACTTATTTTATGAATAAATGTCCGGTTCGAATCGACATGTTTTCATTTGGTAGGGGGTCAAAATGACCCCTCACCGCCATTCTAGTGTTAAATATGCTTGGAAGATTGTCATGAAATCGCTCTTATTGACACGTTAGTATTTTTGCTGTTAAAAATATTCAATATCACATGTTTCATTTTTTACAGAGTCACACAAAACGATTCGGATAGATTGCTGTCTATGTGCCAGAAAATTTTGAAATTAATTTTAATGACTTTGTATAATTTCAAATATAATATGGAAAATAATGCTTGAAATAGTTATACTTCTTTTAAAGGGCAATACAAACATTTTGGTGACTTCTATGAGTGGTAAGTTCTACGGGTGTTAATTGCTGGAAGCATATTTTCAAGATGAAATAAATTTTAGTCCATTATGAAGTGTGAGTTATTTCTGGCATTCGTGCATGAAATGACCAGGATAGCTTTCTTAATCACTTTTGTCATCAAGAGCCTTATCGATTTTAAGAACTTCGGCTATAAGATCCTTATTGCTGTAGAAAGAATTTCTTGCTTACATTAAATAATTTTGGTATTTACAATCATATGCTTTCCGCAAATTTGAAAAATGATTCAATCAAGATAAATATTTAAAAGCAGGTGAATACTCGTCAAGTATGACGGAGAAATAAATACATAAAACTAAATGAGAATGTTTTTGTATGATAGCTACTAAAAACAACTATCAAAAGTTTAAAACTATTATTATTGCGTTACTTTACTTTCCTGTAAAAAGCATTACTTATTCAGTTATGAAAATTGCATTATGACTGCATTAAAATCACATATATAATCGCATTAAAATTACAAAAAAAATACTAATTCCTTGAATACGTCACGGTCGAAACCACACAGTTTATATGGTACATAAACTTCTACATAAACTTCTTCGTCGAAATCGACATTAACTTCAATGGTTTTAAACCGTACTCACCGTACGTGGTCGTACTCAAAGGCTTAATAACCAAGAACATCGAGTTTTTCAAATTAGCATGGATAACATGGTAAATAGATGAATAGCTATATGTCATATGAAATGGTTATATGTCTATTTTTTGCATAATTTCGAAGTACAACAAAATTATGACATATATTTAAGATTTATTATAATAAAAAAAAGAGTGATAATATAAGAAAATGTATGAATGTATTAAATTTGTAAACCACAGTAATTTGTTTAGAAACGTTACCGCTATGAAATTCGTAAATGCCGAAAACATTCCATACATGCATTAAAAGATCAATGAAACCAATAACTACAAACATAATGAAATCAATAAAAATATAATGAAACTAATAAATATAATTTATTTCAAAAACCTTGTTACATCTCCGAAACCCCTCCCCCCACACATAATACGATGTAAAATATTTTGTTTTCCTAACATATTAAAAAATATATATATTTTGTTAATAAAAAAAGAGAGTAGATTCAGTCAATCGACGCATTTATTTGTAAACAACAAAACTTAACATGTGTAATAAGATGTTTAAAATAAATAAAATATTTGTCTTTAATATTTATCTTTCACAGTCTTCATTTCAAAAAATTCATCTTTTAAAACTTTTTATTTCCTTTCCTGCTATTTTCTTTCAGTTTTCCTTTTTCTCATTTTATTAAAATGTTAATATGTCGTTTTCAAGTACAAAACAACAATAACAAAAATTTCCACCAATAACAATAAAAGTGATGTAACTAGGTATAAAGAAGATTATTAAACTAGCGTATTTTTACAAAAGTAAAAAGATGGATATACTTTAATCTCTTGCAGGTAATTATAATTTTTATCTTTTTGAAGTGATTTTATTTTCTTGTCTCCAATCATTTTCCGAATTATTAAAAATGTATAGAATGCAATTTTATTAAATTTTACATTAAATTGATAACTTTTGACATGGAAATAATTTCTTTTAAATTTTCTATTAAGATTTTTGTAAATATCATAAGATTTCTTTTCCTTGTCATTTTATACATCGATTTTTTAATTATTAGATTGTTAAAAATAACTCTGCAGTGGTAAAATACATTAGCGGAAAGTTGTTATTTGAAAACTATTCTATTAGTTTCTTATTAGTTGCATGACAGCGGTTAATCGTCAAAGTAACCGCAAATATTTCATGTCATGTAGGGTATTCATGTATGCATTCATGTATGAATATTGTCTATAGAAAATTGTTTACTTGGGATTTATCGTTCACTTGAAGAGACTCGTGAAATAATTTTGATACATATTTGTCTCTTGGCTGTGTATTCATGTATGAATATTGTATATAGAAAATAGTTTACTTAGGATTTATCGTTCGTTTGAAGAGACTCGTGAAATAATTTTGATACATATTTGTCTCTTGGCTGTGTATTCATGTATGAATATTGCCTATAAAAATAGTTTACATAGGATTTTTCATTCGTTTGAAGAGACTCGTGAAATAATTTTGATACATATTTGTCTCTTGGCTGTGTATTCATGTATGAATATTGTCTATAAAAATAGTTTACATAGGATTTTTCATTCGTTTGAAGAGACTCGTGAAATAATTTTGATACATATTTGTCTCTTGGCTGTGTATTCATGTATGAATATTGTCTATAAAAATAGTTTACATAGGATTTTTCATTCGTTTGAAGAGACTCGTGAAATAATTTTGATACATATTTGTCTCTTGGCTGTGTATTCATGTATGAATATTGTATATAGAAAATAGTTTACTTAGGATTTATCGTTCGTTTGAAGAGACTCGTGAAATAATTTTTATACATATTTGACTCTTGGATGTGTATTCCTGTATTAATGTATGAATATTGTACAGGAAAAATATTTTACTTAGGATTTATCGTTAGTTTGAAGAGACGTGAAATAATTTGGATACATGTCGGTCTCTAGGCTGTAATTCTTTGACGTAAGTTTTAGTGATCTGAGACTATTTACAAAATAAAGAAACTAATAAATGTTGCAGAGGTTTACTACAATATGTTCTTTATGGAAAATAATGCTTGAAATATTGATACTTCTGTTACAGGGATATACAATCAAATTTGGATACATCTATGGGTGGCAATTTCTGTGCATGGAAATTGCTAGAAACCTGTTTTCCAGATGACATAAACTTTAGTATACTATGAATTGTGGGTTATTTCTGGTAGTTGTGTATCATATGATCAGGTTAATTTTCTTAATCACCTCTGTCAGCCAGAGCATAACGAATTTAAGATCTTCGGCTCCATGATCCTTTTTGCTGTAGAAAGTGTTTCTTGGTTATTTTAAAGAATTTCGAAATTTAAAATCGTATGCTTTCTCCTAAGCTTTTAAAAGAGATTCAAGCACGATGAGTACCTGAATGCAGGCGGGAGTTTGATGAGAGTATGATGGGAGAATAAATATTTAAAATTAAAATGAGAATGTTTTTGTATTACATCTATTAAAGACAAGTATCAAAAGTTTGAAACCATTATTATTACGTTACATTATTTTTCTGTAAAAAGTATTACTTATCCAGTTATGAAAATTGCAGTAAGACTGCATTAAAATCACACGTATAATTGCGTTAAAATTTCAAAATGGCATTAACCCATTGATACGTCGCCGCCAAAAGCACAGATTTTATATAGTATTTAAATTCTTTGGTCGACACCCTAATTAGGCTTCAATGGTTTCAACAAATAGATGTGGCCGTACTAGAGAGTTTCATAACCGATAACATCGAGTTTTCAAATTGGTATTGATAGCATGGTAAATAGAAAACATGGAAAATGGTTATATGTCTTCCTTTTTTTTTTTTTTTTTTTTTTTTTTTTTTTTTTTTTTTTTTTCATAATTTCGAGGTACTACGAAACGGTGACATATATTTAAGATTTATTATAAGAGAAAATATAGAGTGATTATAGAAGAAAAATGTATGATTACATTAATTTTGTAAATCACAGCAATATTTTTAGCAGCATTAGGGTTTTGCAATTCGTAAATGCCAAAAACCTTCTATACAGGCATTAAAACACGAATGAAATCAATAAATATAAATGGAATGGAATCAACAAAAATAGAATGAAACTAATAAATATAAATATAAAAACCTTGTAATATCACCAAAATTTTAAAAAAAGAAACCCAGTAATTTATTTTATTGTCCGAAAATATTAAAAAAATAAAATATATTATGTTAATAAAAAAGAGTAGTTTTAGTCAACCGACGCTTTTATTTGTAAACAAAAAAAAAATGAACATTTGTAACAAGATGTTTAAAATAAATAAAATATTTGTCTTTAATACTTATCTTTCACAGTCCTCATTTCAAAAAATTCATGTTTTAAAACTTTTTATTTCCTTTTCTGCTATTTTCTTTTAGTTTTCCTTTTTCTCATTTTATAAAAATGTTAATACGTCGTTTTCAAGTACATATTAAAAAAAAATATTTATTTCAGCCAATAACAATAAAAGTGATGTAACTAGGTATAAAACAGATTATTGAACTAGCGTTTATTTACAAAAGTAAAAAGATGGATGTACTTTATCTCTTTCACGTAATTAGAATTTTTATCGTTTTGAAGTGCTTTTATTTTGTTGCCTTCAATGATTTTACGAATTATTAAAAATGTATAGAATACAATTTTATTAAGATTTTATACAATTTTATTAGAATACAATTTTATTATTATTTTATATTTTCACATTAAGTTGATGACTTTTGACATAGAAAGAATTTCCTTTCAGTTTTTACTTAAGATTTTTGAAATGCAATAAGATTTCTTTTCCTTGTCATTTTATACCTTGATTTCATATTAGTTGCATGACAGCGGTTGATCGTCAAAGAAACTCCAGATATTTCATGTCATGTAGGTATTCATGTATGCATGTATATATATATATATATATATATATATATATGGACCCATATGTATTCATCTATATATGTATGCATTCTTATGTACAAGTATGTAAGTACTCGAATATGTAGTCGTATGTACATATGTATTCATACATATATGTATACAGGGTGTCGCAAAAACATTGGAATGTACTTTAATTTTTTTATCTGTTGGGGATACGAAGGCAATGTATATTGAAAATGTGTTCAAAATAATTTAGAAAGGACAATTATGTTGATGATATAGTTCTGCCATTAATTTTTCAAATATTTACAGTTTTTTAATTTTTATATGTTTCCTGAGTCCTACAAGTTATATTTATAAAATGTTTCTTCGTACTCTGACAAGTACAACAGTAAAAATACTGTTCTTTCACAGCCGAAACTCATCAAGTTATGATACTTTCAATTTTCTGAAATTTCGGAGCTCTCCGGCACTACAAATGGACAGGTAATTTTTCAAAGCTTTTGATTATAAATAATGCATATAATATTTAGGTGCATTCAACGTATGTTATTATAAAAGAAACATTCTCAATGGGGGATTTTCAGGAAGATATAAATAAACGCTTTAATCTAAGGAACTGAAATATGGTTTCAAAAGAGTATGTCACCGTTTGAAAGTTTTAAACTCATTGGTGGCGTAAAATCAAGTAGCAAACCCAAAATGATAATTTTTGAACACAAAAAATAATCGTGAGTATTCAAAAGAAAATCATATAAATGGCATATGCAGCAAACAGGCAGCACTTTAACCTCAAAGCCAGTTGATGTGACGTCTTCATGATGCCACAAATGCTCGTAAATGTCTCTACGGTGAACTAAAATGTGATGTTTCATTCATCTCACTATTAATATTAAGTGGTCATAATTTGGTGACACCACTCAGATGTCACCGTAACTGTTGCTATTTGACGAGACACAAGGTGATGGTAGAATGGCTTTAATTAGTGATTCTTACGTCTCATTTCCAGACTATCGTGAAGTCATCATGAGCGTTGCGTTGTGATGAGTCGCCAAATGACAATGAAGTCACATAACGACTATCAGGTTACCAACATTTAAAGCTTCTGTTAGGAGTCATCAAGAGCGCTGCTTAGTGACAAGTCACACGATGACTCCATTATAATGTCGCTTGAGAATCGTCAAAAAGCAACTTTCATGGTGACTTTGAATGGAGACTCCAAATACACTTATCAGATAGTTAGAAGGTGAACTTCACTGTAAAGTCAATTGGTGGCTTGTATGAAATCAACAGTCACGGTGATTTCTCAAACGGAGTCACCAAAGGAAGGCCACTTGAGAGTAAGGAATAGATGGCTATCGAATTCATTTCACAGTAGCAAAAACATCAGTTGGGATTCTTGTTCAATTAAAGTTGTGATACTTTATGCCATTTATGATCTCCAGGAGACATCATATCGACAAGCTGTGATGTTAGGGTAGTATCTAATTTCTACATCTGTCATTTATATAATTTTATTTTGAATACTTACAATTAACTTTTGTGTTCAAAATTTCACATTTTGTGAGCGTTGATTAATGTTTGGATATCAGAGTATGTATACGATTCCTTATGACAAAATAATACACATACGATTATAAAGAACTTCCTGCGAATGAAAACGGTTCTTTTTGTTTATTTTTGCATTAATTGGAACTGGAGTTGTAATCATCCTTCGGATTTTTTACGCGTGAGTGGCTATGGGGGTATTGTTTGTTTACAAATACATTGATTGAGAGGTGCGTTGTCCTTTCCATACATACCCGCAAGTACTACGAATAATTTGTTCAAGAAAGCTTCGACCTAAACATTCCTTTAATTATAACTCCTATTGTCAAATAAGCTTTCATTTCTTTTTCATAAAAATCAAGAGTTTTATAAAATAAAAAATTATTGGTGGATTTTTTCGATTTTTTCGATTTTAATTCTCAGCTTTTTCAAGTAAGAGTGAATCATTTTCCAATTAAACATATCAAGATTTTTAATAATTTTATACAGCTTCTAATAACATCATTCCAAGTTTTTATTACTTGTTTTGTATCTTTCTTTATTCAAGCGATAACAGACATCATGTCTGCTATGCTTGCTCGTAAAATAAATAAATAAATAATAATAAAAAAACACACACGTTAAAATATTTTTTTTCTGCAATCAAATTAATGCGAAACAATAAATATCTTCGCTTATAAGAATCGGATAATCTTAATTTTTACAAACTTGTAATATGGTAACAGAGAGGATTCGAACGGTGTTAATTTAAAGTGATAGATTAATTAGAACTGTTAATTTGAGTCATCTAAAAAATCTCTTAGTACCTCCTTCTTTGCGGATTTATTATCGAGACACTTGTGGCGGCTCCAATTTTTATCAAAAGCGTGTTGTTCATTGCAAGATTAAATCGGTCGAAAAATTAAAAAATTCTAATTAATATTTCTGAAAATTGTGGATGGAATTTTTTTAATTTGCGATTTTTTGTTTATCTAGATCTACAAATTTTCGCGTCGAAAGACCTAGTAGTTTGTGATATTTCGACATACAGAGTAAAGAGAAAGAATAGAGAGGCAGTGAATCGTAAAAACGGCTTGCAATTTGAAGCCGTTTATCGCTCAAATCATTAGGCCTAAACAAGCCACTTCATTGGACGGAGAGAGGTTCACGTGGAAGAAGGACTGGATTCATTGGTTGGGGAGCTCTTTTCAAAGCAAGCCGCCAGTTGTTTGGGCCGACTTCAGGGTTGAATTTTTGGCGTCACGTCAAACGTAAACATTTCATCTCCAGTTCCTCTTTACTCCGTGATTTCAACATGTTGCGAAAAGGTGTAGTTAAAAGTGTTTTCGGTAATCCGATCTTTTACCAGTAAACCTAAAATCTTTGACCACACACCTCATTTTGCAGTTATATATTACTTTTGCACCATTTTCAGAAAAAGTGGCTTTTTGGAAGCGATGATTAATGAGAATATAATTAATTTCTTGTGTAATTATCAAAATATTAAAATTCTGAGTCTCAGATGCATCAGTTGAGGCCTTGGGGTACCTAAATATAAAATTTTAGGCTTCTAGATACGCTAGATTTTGCTACCCATCGCAGACAGACAAACAAACACACACACACACACAGAGAGCGAAACTTTCTTTTATTAATATACCTATATATAATAATAATAAAAACACAAATCACGAGATCATATATGTAAAAAAGCAGGTGTTTGAAATAGTCTATTTCAAGCATCTACTTTTTTTTTTTTTTACATATATGATCTCGTGATTTATGTTTTTCAAGTTTATTTTCATAAATTTGCGAGAATATTTCTGTTTATCATTATATGTCTTGAAAATGGCGCCGTATATGAACGCTGGAACATATGTCGATCATTAAAAGGTTTTTATGAGCCTTTTGTGTTTCCTCTTTGTATCACTTAAGCATTTTATGTATATTTTAATTATAATTAGTGATCTTATTATGTGATTATGAAAAAAAAAACACTTTATAATTTAATTGTTGATACAAAACAAAAATTTAAAATACCAAAGAAAAAAAAATAAAATACCAACTCATACACATGTCTAGTGATTATCTTTAATACTATTTTTTTGTGAAACTGTTTTATTTAATCATTTAAGAGTAAGATTAATACACGCTTTTACCCCTAATCTACATTACGTTTTTTCGAACAAAAGTATCTAATAAAATTTAATCAATTTGCTAACTTTCGAGCACATTTCCCCAGAATTTTTAAGTAAAGTAACAGTATAAACAATTAAGCTAGAAGAAATTTTAACTATTCTTTTTCATTTAACAAAGTCGTTAAAATTAAATAAAGCTTGCTAATAATCTAGGCTCTTTATCTGTCTTTCCAAACATATGTCGCCAGTTCCTCAATTTCTATACTGAAAATACTTATGCGCCACCATTATCTTCACATTAGCGCAAGACTTTTCCAAATTACTTTGTCCAGCAAAATAAGATGTTACACGAACTCTTTGTGAGTCTTCATTATATAGTAATTTATCTTACATCTTCGTTTATAATAACTTTAGAAAGAATTGAAATGTCATTTTTAAAACACTTTCATGCATGAATCAAAATATACAACAGAAATAATTTTATTTCGTTTCTTTACAATTTTATCACTTTTGAAAGTCATCAAATATATTTTACTGCAACTGGACCTATCAAATAAACAAGAAAGGAAAAGAATGCGTGAATCATAGATTATGAGATATTTTCCAAAATGTTCAGACTGTTGTGATCTCCACTTTTTTTCATTAATTACTTTCTTTCTTAATTACTTTAATCATCTCATTATTAAAATTTTAATTAAGATAGTTGAAATGCACTAAATATTGTATTTTATAACAAACTATTTAAATAATATCTTTAAAAGTGAGATCAGCATTAGCTTGTCTAAGACTTTAAATTTAAAAGTAGATTAGTGCTTTTGCGTTCTTTTCACACCGTGCTCAAAATTCAGTCAATATAAAGAATAATTCGTTAGTTATCATAATTATTACAAGTTAATATTTAATTTAATTTTATTTTATTAAGATTGATTGACATACTATAAAGAATTTCTAAAACAATTTTAAGTTCATGATATTACTACATTATAATAAAAGAATAACTTAGCAGCTACTTCAGTATTTATAAATATAAAGGTTAAGGTTCAAATCGATTATTATCGGTGTTATTTTATCTTAATCCTTCACAGTTCAATAGTTCACAGCTAAAACGCCAGATTAATTGTCCGATAAATATGAGTTAATAAGTTCAGCATTATTTCCAAAACCATGGCACCCTGTTTCCAACATCATCAGACTCATAGAAATATTATCTTCCGAATAGATAGGTCGACGCGCGCTGAATGTAATTCTTCTAAATCACAATCTTAGGCATTATTCCCTGTTGTTTTTCTCTGCGCACTCACGAACGGCAAGGGCGACGAGCACTGCAACTACAGGACGGTTCGACGATCCCAAAACAAAGCATTCCAAGCTGGACCTTTCATTCTCGGTCGGATACATTGCTAATTTAACATAGAAGAGGCTTATTACTGCTACCTTAAAATTTTTGTCGAATAACGCACATTTAGCGACGAACACGGCAGACTACTATTCTTTGAAAATCACCTACGTACACATAAGTTCGGAATTGTAGAAAGTTGTAAGCCGCCATAATCTTTTAAGTCACAACAAGGGAAAAAACTCCTATACTTTAAAAACACTCCCCAAGAGACCACAGAGCTTACAGAGCCCACACTGCTTGTCTAAAAAAATAATCATAAATGTTCTTTTCTCTCTGTCTAATTTTCTTAACAGACCTCTTGGGGGGGGGGGGAGG
Organism: Maratus michaelseni; assembly: GCA_963931845.1. NCBI lineage: Eukaryota > Metazoa > Arthropoda > Arachnida > Araneae > Salticidae > Maratus > Maratus michaelseni. The sequence goes on from OZ007587.1 coordinate 405,695,584, forward strand.
GGCAGCATACGCTAAATGTCGATGTCACTTGAAACCAATGTTTTCCCTGCTGTTTCAAAAGCATATTTGTAGGCTTCTTTTTTTTCTGGACTGATACAACGGAATTTTTGAAACCACATACAAATGTTATGCAGGGTAGTTAAGAATGATTGTCTTGATTACAAATAACACTATCTTCGTTGTAAACAACGGCATGGTGAAGACATTTGAATAAGATAGAGAAAGAAGTTCTAACTTTTTTTTTGCATAAATTATAACTGTTCTATGCGACACATCTTGGTCCCATGGTGTCGCCTGAAACCAATCTTTTCCATGCTGTTTCAAAAGAAAATATGTAGGGTCTTTTTTTCTTGTGCTTTATAATTATTAAAGACAGCGGTTACTTTGATAAGTTTCAGGTTTCAACTTGATACAGATGTATTGTTTCAACGACTACAAAGATGCTTCACAGTGTCTGACTTGAAATAGACTACCTCTAAGATATGACGAAGGGGCGTTATAAAGTACGCAAACGAAACTTTGAAATTTCTACTGTATTGTATTCATATTTTTTCTTCCATTTTTTTTATAAACAAGTTATTGTAATTTGTAATCAGGACAATCAGTTTGAATTACTCTGTATAATATTTCTCATGGTTTCTGAAATATCATCTAAAGTTTAATATAAGAAATATTTTAATTAAAATTAAATACTTTAGAAATTTAATTTTAAGTATGATATTTTTATCTAAAATAACATATTTTTTGATGACTGATAAAAAATAAATAGTATCAATTTAGTAAAAAAAAATAATTTTTATTTCTTGTCAAATGGTTGGCGATATAAAAGTTTCGAGAATGATACTTGTAAAACGTTAATTTCTTTTTTTTTCCAGACGTTGCAGAAAACATATAATAATTAAAACTTTTCCTGATTCTACAAAAGTTTATTTTCTGGAAGAAATACAAATATTTAAAAATTCAAAGCATCGTACGCTTTATTTTCACAAATACTTCTAAATAAGAAATTTTATTTATAAAAGGAAATGCTGAGTCAGAAAGTTTCTTCGCAAACACTTTTTTCGCAAAGGGAATTTTTAAGAAGCTAATATTGCATGTTCTTGTTACTATTTTTCAGCTGATCGCCTATTCTATGTGCAATATTACTGAATAAGTGTCGCTGAAGAGAAATATATTACTTGGAAAATGCCTTTTTTAGCTGATTCTACAAAAATCTCTCTTCGCAACCTTATTATATGTTTAGAAGTGACATATTTACAATAGTGAAAAATGCATGATTTGTGCAAAGGTCATCAAATATTTTGAATGACGAAAGTACATTAAAACTTATTAGTTTTTGTTGAGATTTTAGGGTCAATACGAGCTATTTAATTTGATTATCAATTGCAGTATTAATATATAAACTTAAATTTACAGAAACTTTGAAATTTAAATAAATGAAAGAAAAAGAAATGGTAAAATTGTCTGTTCATGCAGATAACTTTTATTCATATAAATAGAAATAAATATTTATTTAGGATTTCCAGTCTTTTTGTTTTAATTTATGAGATATGTAATTTGGCTAATTCTAATATAAAATTAATGCATTTATTTAAATTCATACAAATTTCTAATGGCTTACTTTGGAATAAAAAAATGGGAATGATTATCTTTTTTAAAAATAAAATTTCGTTTAAAATCTAATAACAATCCTTACATTTAACGTTATTTATGAAGATGCTTGGAGATAAATGTAACCCATCGTAAAATAATCACGTATCTTTTTAACGAGGGCAGCCAAGAAGAGCCATTTGATAATGTTACATTTTCAGTAATTAGATGCAATGCACAAGATGATACCTGGAGTCCATTTCGTTTCAAACAGCTGATGAATCGAGTTAGCTACAGCCATGATCGTGGTGTCTATGTATAGCAAAACAGTCACGCGCTACATGATACCTGGCAGCACCCTTTGGATAAATTACTGAATAAGAGATTGTATCTCAGAAAGTATAGGAGGTTCGACCGAAAAATTAATGGAAAAGTTTTAGAGCATCATCGATTTAGCAATAAGATACATATTGTGCAAGTAAGCACGATAAAAAGTCGCCTGTACAGGCCTAGTTTTTTAAGAAGAGTTTAGATCCAAATTCTATGAGCCTAGTCCCCATTTTAAGGGTCTTTATAAAATTATTAATAAGTTATCTGATTTTAATTAGGAAATCGACATACCTAACTATCATTCAGGCAATAATACTGAAATGGTTCATTATTCTAAATTTCTTATGTATAATTTTACTTATAAATTTGAATTATCTCATGAAGGGAAGCAAACTAAAGTAAAAATTATTTATGCTAGTAAAATTTTATTCTAAACAATAAAGTAAAAAATAAAAAATTAATTAATTCCCTTATAATAATAAAAGTATTTAATAGTATTAATAGGCATAATTAATAGTATTGTGTTTAACATTACAAGTTTATAGTTGGTACTATACGCTCTGGAGCCTTAATTTCAATACTGACATAGGGAAAATTATATTACTTTAACGAAATAATATTAAATAGTATTTAGGTTTTATCAACAAAAATAGAACTATTAACATTCGTTAAATGGAGTTACGTTAAATAAATCACCCTTTTCACATTTAGTACAGAGTTGAGACAAGGTAGTAGTTGTGACAAGGATTTTTAATTATTGGGAACTTCATTGGAAAGTTAACTTTTTTATGCAGGTGTAAATTGATTGATTCTAGTACAGTTTATGCAAATGTTGAATTCAATTATATTTATTAAAATATCTTAACTTGCAAAACTTAAGTCGATACTTTCAAATCAGAATCCCTAAGATAATTTTTTATGAATAAAAATGCTGATAAATATGCTTTTTTTATTTAAAAGAAGTAGAAGGTTGGCCAGTATGATCTCTCTCTCTCTCTTGGTACCATCCATTACGATAGACGCTGACATGATTCATAGGCAACAATCACTTATCACTGCTGATGCACTGACAATCGGTAGGAAAACTACTAAAGTTGTTTTACACCAGTCGCTAAGATGAGTTTCTGTAGTGCTGTATATATATATATATATATATATATATATGAAATTCATTTTATTAGAAAATATATAACTTAAAACATAGTATTCATTCAATAAATGTGTACCATATATAATACAGATGTTTATTATATCTATATAAAAATGGCTTTTAATATTTTCTCATAACACATTTCAAATTCTGTCATGCATGAGTTCAAGCAAATTTCCTTCTTCTTTCAAAATGTCATTATATTTCAGTTTTTCGTTTCGTTCGAAGTATCATTTTGAAGTTTTACCATTTCTTAAATTTGGAAGCGATAAAATTTGCTCATTTGTGCACCAAAAACCTTTACTTACGGAGAGTGAAGTTTTTGAATAAAAGCAACTTCAGCGATAAAGATCTTTTATAATAATAATAAAAGATGTTATATATAGATGAATATCTCTGAAGTATTGTGTATACAATCAGTATTAATCTGTTTTGAATTGTTGTAGAAGATGTATATAAAAATCAATTTGTTCCCACTTAGTATGATACAAAAAAAATAACTTTCCGTTTTTTAGAGAGATTTGTTTTTTGGTAAACACAAATACATCTATAGTTCAAGATTACTCCTACTAAACATTTAGCTCTCCTGAGGTTTTAATTTTATTAACGCCAAATCATTATTATGATGAAAAGTACTGTTAAATTTTTTAAAAGCAACAACAAAAAGTTGCAGCAATTTAATAATTTATATTATTTGCGATTAGAAATGCACTTATTACAAGTTTGAATTATGCGTTGCAAATATAACAGTAGTTTTAATAGAGTGTACATTTGTGAGAGGCTTGTTTATTTCGACATATGTGTTTCCAATTTCGATTAGGTTAGCATGTAAACATATTTCAAATATTAATTTAAAACGAAACATCGCTATTCTCCAGTATTTATTTGCTTGTTAAAATAAATGCAAACAGCCAGTGATTTACGCATTGCGGAGTCTCATATATTCCATACATGTGTATCAATTTCGTATGTAATTATTTCCATCTATATGCCCATGAAAATGTAAACATCTAGCTATATTTACATGCATAAAATACATACACAAATTAAAATACATGTTTACTTACTCATACGTACAAAATAAATAATGCATCTTAGGCATCCATGTAACATATAAATGGATGTAACTAGAGTTATAAATAAATGCTTACAATTGTCTTTTCAGTAAACCGAAGCGATATTTAGTTACGTTCTCTAAAGAAGATACCTCAATTTCATCAGGAAAGTAATAAGGTTATGGTAAAAAGACAATTTCATAGCCCCGTATATGATTTTATATATATTATAGAAATATATCTTAGTATACTAAATATGCATGAGCTTTAAAAATGTATATCTTAATGAAAAAAAAATAATCAATTCACGCTCATGCTCAGTAATGATTATGAATTCTTTTGTGTAGTCCTGTATGTGATCTATTGAATTTATACACATTACATAGTATGCAAAATTTAGTTAAACTTAAAATCGCATATAATAATCACTGAAAACGTATTTAAAGAAATGCACCCTAATAGTCAATAAATACTTCGGATATAGTACTTAATGCCTGAGGGAGGCCACTTGGCTTGGCGAATCATGCCGTGGAGCGTTACAGCCTCCCCCGGTTCGGATATAGTACTGTATCCGAAGTATCACCGGGTATTTCGGATGTTGTAACTTCACAAGTAAAGATTTTCATGTTCAGCAAACATGTTTTATAGAGAAGCCTGAAAAAGGAACAGCATTAACATTAACATTAAAATTAATATAATTTTATTGCTCTTTCATTTACAAGTTCAGTTACACAGCTGTACATGTTTAATTGGACTGCCTTTTGTGTCTTATCTGACCGGGTATTAGTTTTATCAAACTTCAGTTTTGAAAAATCGAAACTAGAACTTTTATTATAGGCATGAACATAGAAATAGATAAGAACTCCTAACAAAATAGTGTTAATATCGGGTCACGAATGTGGAACTAAAGGACTGCCGGCGACAACTGTGCTAAGGTAGCGCCACCTACAAACAACAAACCGAAATTGTCACCAACAATGCTTCGTCATCCGGGGATGCAACTATAATTATTTCCGGCCACTGTTGTCAAAAAATATATACATATACTAATATCTAATTAAAAAAAATAACAATATTACAATAAAATTCGTATACCGGATACCTTACCAAACGATGACTGTCAAGCAGACGATTTGAAAAAGCAGACGAACTGATACAACTGTACTACACACGATCATCTATTTTAAGCCTTTTTCAAGGAATGATTTTCTTCTTCGAAAGGCTACTTTGTTAGAAGTCCCTATGTATTTATATGTTCATGATTGTAGAACACCAGCATGCTCTAGTCTTTCAAATTTGATACAGTCTTCCACAAAGGAATGGTAGAAACAATGGTTGCAGCTCTTTTGCGTGCCAAAGATGAAATAGCAAAACGTTAGGAGGATGGTCATAATTTTTCTGCTTATCAGTAAATGGTTCATATGAAGTAATTTTTTTAATTCGATAAGAACATTTTTCTAAGTAAAAAAAAAAACAGTTTAATTAGAATAAATATTTTGCGAAAGCTCTGCGATTAAACATTGCCTTGGTAAGCACCTTTAATCTTCAAGATAATTTAAAATTCTGAAATACCTTAATGTAAAATAGTAATTAGATTCTATTCAAATTTTTCTTCAAAGGAATTTTTTTGACGATATTGAAACATAGAAAATTAGTAGAGGTTACATGTTATTTATTTAGAATGTGTCATTATATAAACCTTGCTTCAATAACAACTGATTAAATAATAGAAATAAGTAGCACAGCAATATAATGCAAATTATAAACGCGTTGAAATTACAATTTATCTGAATAAGTTTTAGTTGACACTAATAAAATGGCTTCATTTTGAAACTACATTTTTATACATTCTAGTTAGTGAAGAATTCTGGAATAGGAAACTGTGAACATAAAGTTTGATAATGGGCGTAGGACAATTATCAGCTGCGTGCTAATGACCGCCACGGGAGGTCATTAGATATTTATTTAATTGCTATTCTCTTCAACTGTCTAAACAGACAATCGTTGAAAAATTTTCTCATGTGACATTAAATAAATATACTTTCAGATGTTTCAAGATACTGACTTCTACTTAATTTTTATTTTTATGTTTTTGTGAGTACTGAAGTAATCGAAATAAATATCACGCACAATATTTTATACTTGAACACTTATTATTTACTTATTTCCCTATTATTTTAACATTTATGCCCTTTAAAAGTGAATTATGACTTATAAAATAAAATATTTATAGCTTGAAAATTTTATAAAAATTGCTGGTTTTTAAACAAGGTTTTATTTTAATCATAACTATTTTATTACAGAATATTCTTATTTGTTTTGATAATGGCTTCGATTGAGCTTAAACATGTCAACAATCTAATAAAACTTATTTTACTGTTTATAACGTTTTTATTTTACGCCTTTTAGCATTTAAAATAAGTACATGACTGTTTGTTAAACTAATTTTGTTGTAATACTTTATATGATGAAAAAAATAAACATTTTAATCCTTTGTGTATACTTAATAAAAAATTAAATATAAAGGATGTGTAAAATTTCATTTAGTTAATTCAGTTAAATAGTACGATAGTGTAATCAGAAAAATGAAAATGTTTTTAAAGAGATTATTTTTCAGTAATTTTCCTTTAAACTGTTTTTCCCTATACGTTGCAAGATGAAATGAATTCAAGTTATGATTAAACGCCTACATATTATTTTAATCTTTTTTTTTAAAACGCCTTGTTATCTATTATCAATATGTTTTCCGTTTAATGAAAAAATAAACTAACTAATAAAAAAATGACACTACATTAAAAAAAAAATGTGTTTTCTTATATTATCTTCTGCAGAATTATTTTTTGTTTTAATGGTTGTTAAAATTATATTTCTTTTTTTTTAATAAAATATCCATTATCAGTTTCAGATGAAAGTATTTGTCAAATTTTTATATTTTGATTAAAATGAATAACAAAAGTAAAAAAAGAAAAAAATTATAATTATTGTTGAATTAAACTGTTAAATCAAACTACTAAAAAATAACCATTCACATATGAGCTTTCGAAAACATTGGTGATCCGTGGGTCAAAGGCAACTGAAAAATCTTTTTGACCACAAAATTTATAATAGGGAGATCTGGGTGAGCAGTAGATGAAAACTTATGGTTATCTTTATTATTATTCCTTCACGAGATGAATTTGTTCTGAGAAAAATGACCACTGGGTCATTCCATGTCAAATCACACAGAGCATGGCACCCACCATCACCAATGTTGATAAAATTTGGTGTATATGTGGAACTTTTCATGCTGATTCCAAAAATATCAACCACATTGAAATTGATCAAATGGTTTAAGAGTTATGTGCTTTTAAAAATCTTCTAAGATGGCCAATTTGCCGCCATTTTGAATAGCACATGTGACAACATAAAAGTCCTTACAGGTTTAACCTAGAACCTTCCATTTTTGTTTGTTTTGTTCAGAATGAAGTAAACTTTCATTGAAACAGATTTCTGTACAGTTTATTCCATTAAAATGCTTTCAGAAAATTACTTTTTTTTTTCATTTTTTTAAATTAAAAAAAGGTGTAACTTCAAGAGCTGATTTCCCCCATTACCCCCCCCCCCCTTCAATTTAAATACACTCTTAAATAAAAATACAATAAGTAAAAATTATCGTACTTTAAAATTATACAAAATGTTCAGTTGCTTATTGCAGCAGCAGGGATTGAAGAAATATATCAAAATTTAACCCAGAAGTTGGTTTGCAGTTCTAATAATAGGGATGTATGTTACATATATGCAGCAAATGTCCCAAGAAAAATGTTCTTGGAGATTTTTTAAAGTTAGAATTTCCGGATTTTGATCCTGAAGATAAATTTGAATCTAAACAGTGGGTATCAGCTGACATAGTAGACTTAACATCACATACATCTACTCTGGGTGATTTCATCAATCTTGTTCTTAAAAAGATTGAAAAGCTCTTACCCCATACATAAATATTCAAAACCCAAACATAGACATCTTATACAATACCTCCTGCTTGGTTTATTTAAAAAAAGGAAAGAACTTCCTACTCATGAGGTTCTCATACAAATGGATTTTAGTGAGAACTTTTTTTTTGCGCTGCAAGATGAAGCAAAAGTCTGCCATTGAACGCATGGATGCTGTACTTTATAAACACTTATATTCGATATAAAGGAAAATGGAAACAGCTCAAAAAGTGAAAGCTTTTGCGTGGTTTCAGTTGATATGAACCATGATATACCAATGGTTTATCAGACTCAAAAATTAATCATGCAGTATTTAAATAACACGGTGGCTACAGATTCTGGAAATCTGAAAGGCTTATGAATCTGTAAAAGACAGGGAATTTCGTAAAGGTAGTTGAAAATCAGGGAAATTTGTCTATATGCGAAAATTTGTTTCCTCACGAGATTGATTTGTCGACAAACAGATGATATTTAAGCCAATAATAGTACGCGATAAAGAAAATTAAATTTTTATATTTTTTTAAAAGATGCACATGATATGAGTTTTTATTATTTAACACAAATTAACGTGATCAGATGTCCTCATTTTCTGTGGATAACATTTGTATTGAAGGCAATTTACCCATTTTTGAAAATTTTATGATACATTAACATAAGCTGACCAGGTGGCTAGCTTAATCCGATTAGCTATATCACAATATAAATATGTCTTAGAATTGAACATTCTTCAGAAAATGAGGAAATTTTTCGTTTGTCATATATTCATTGATAACTGTATGAAGTTGTTAGACTTAATTTTGAGTTTGGATTTATGAAACTGTGAACCAGTACTTTATGAATATTTTGTGATTTTTATATTTTCCCGTGATATTTCTCCCAAATGAGGAATTGGCAAGCTGGATAAGTGTGTTATACGAGGAAGCGGCATATATTAAAAAATTTCGTATGTATATAGTTAATAATGGAAATCTAAAATAAAGGTAGTCAGGAAAATCAGTGAAAAATCAGGGAACCTTTTTTTCGAAATTTCTGTAGCCATCCTGAATAATAAATATCCCTTAATTACAAATATAGAATATTGTACTGACGGCTGTGCTGTCCAGTATAAAAATTGCAAAACATTTTCTAACCTATGTTACCTTGAATACGATTTTGGTGGAATAAAAGCAAAATGTAGGTTTTTTACTACAAGTCACAAAAAAATCTGTTTGTGATGGGGTGCAAGATACTGTTAAAAGAATTGTGAGAAAATCAAAGGCCGCTACATGGTCAAACAAATGTGACTATGATATACGAATATTACAGACAAAACATTTAAGGTATAACATTGTTTATCATCACAAAAAATGCTATGTTGAAACTGCAGCAATATGTCTCAGCGGATGCAACTTGCTACAACAATTCCTGAAACACATGGTATGCAATATTTTGAATCTACAGCAAATTTATTAATAAGTGGAAAAGAATAAGTACTGATGAAAATTTTTCTGTTTGTTCATTTTTTGATAGAAATGTTAGAGACTTTGAATATTCCATTCGTTAACAGTTATGTAGCACATATATATGAATCAAATTAATATATAAGCTTAGTTTCAGAAGTCCACAAAGAAGAAGGAGATGTAACTTAAATTGATGCATCCACATGATCCATCACCTTCGTAATATCAGCCAGTAAATGACAATTGTATTGTGCCTTTTAATCATATCCTTTGTGCAGTTGACATGAGTATCACTACATATAAACTTATTGATATATCCAGTACTTTAATAAACACCAAGTTGGCAAAACATAAAATGAGAGGAAAATAAAATTGAAAGATAAAATGAACAAATTTTAACTAAAACAATTTTGTGATTTTTCATCACTATTACAATAGTGTTATTTTTTTAATTAAATATATTTATTTTAAATTGTTATTGATGGTATTAAAAAGGTGATTTTCTATAATTTTAAAATGCTACAATAATTTTTACTTGACAATATTTTTTTATTTAAGAGTTGTAACTGTAACTTTATCATATTTGGTGTAATATACAAGAGGATTTAGTTATAAAATATGACTATTTGTAGAATTTTTTGCATAATTTCTTTTTTATTTATATTTTACAGAAACTTTGCAAAAGATTTCAATTTGACATGACAATATTTCTACATCCTGCAGGAATTCATTATTAGCATTCCTGTTTATTTCATGGGATTCCACTTCTTTTTAGCTACATTTATAAAAAAAAATATTATTTTTATGTAAGATAAAACCTTATCAAAATTTTAGATGTAAAGATTGATATTTCTTTTATTATCAGAAATATCTTGTTTTTTCCGTTAAGTTTGGAAGGTCAGTAAAATTTAAATTCTTCTTTAAACAAAATGTCTGTGAACTGCCCATTAAAAATTTTTTATATGTCTTCAAAACATGCTTTGAGGTGTCTGTGTATGCAATTAGAGGAAAATTGAAGAGGGGGGGCAATAGGGGAAATCAACTCTTGAAGTTACACCTTTTTCTGATTAAAAAAATGCAAAAAAATAATTTTCTGAAAGCATTTTAATGAAATAACTGCACAGAAATCAGTTTCAATGAAAGTTTACTTCATTCTGAACAAAACAAACAAAAAGTGAAGGTTCTAGGTTAAACCTGTAAGGAGTTATAGACTTTTATGTTGTCACATGTGCTATTCAAAATGGCGTCAAATCAGCCATCTTGGAAGATATTTAAAAACTCATAACTCTTAAAACATTTGATCAATTTCAATATGGTTGATATTTTTGGAATCAGCATGAAAAGTTCTACATATACACCAAATTTTATCAAAATTGAAGTGATGGGTGTCATTTTTAGAAAATTCTGGGTGATTTGACATGGAATGACCCCACTTTCAAATCTGAGTAAATCGATGTTTTCATTTTGTTATGAAACTTTTTGTTTAAAATATGACGACCCAATGCTTTCGATTCTGAAATATCCGAAATACTCAGAATATTGAAACATGGACACACTCAAAACTGAACACATAGAGGTCACTTCATACTCATTTTTCAAACATAGACGTTCTCAAAAATGGTTAGAATCAGGACATTCTGAAAAATGAGTACATAGAAGTCAGTTCATACTCATTTTTGAAACATGGACATACTCAAATATCAGCACACGATGTTTTATTCTTGAGTGTGTGCATGTTTTCAAAAACGAGTATATACATGTTTCAAACTTCTCTTCTAATAATGTTTCGGCAAATAATTTGGAGTCCTTTGCCACTAATATTGTTGGAAGAATTGCTATAGAATTTTGCTTAAGGTCAACTGCATTTGTTTAATAAGATGATCTTCCTTTCTCTTGCAATATCTCACAGATATACACAATGATTATTCGCATCCATCGGCCCACGATGGTTAAATGTTAACGTAAATTCTCCAATTTTAAAGATACAGAGATGCAATTTTTTATAATTTTCTTGTTGCAGAAAAAGAAAAAATCCAATTGGCCAATTTTGTCTATAAAAACCCTATAAAAGTTTGAAAAATATAACTTTTTGAAAAATAATAAGAGGACTATTTCATTAACATAATCTTATTTTCTACCTTATTTTGAAATTTACACTGTCCACCTTTGCAATTCATATTGTCCATTTTTGAAATTTATCCACTTTTGCAAATTGCACTACCCATGTTTGCAATTTACAATGCCTACTTTTGTAATTTACCCACTTTTGCCCATTTACCACTTTTGCCCATTTACTTTTTGCCACTTTTACCCTCTTTTGGAAAAATTTAATAAATGGTCGATGTGAATTGCAAAGGTCTGCCCACCTTTGCAATTCACATCGACTATTTATTAAATTTATACACTTTTGCAATTTACACTACTCTTTTTTGAATTAGCAATGCCGACTTTTGCAATTTACCCACATTTTCAATCTACTCACCTTTGCAATTTACCCACTTTTGCAATTTACCCACATTTTTAGTCTATTCAGCTTTGCCATTTATCCACTTTTGCAATTTCATTGCCAGTTTTGCAATTTACCCGCTTTTGCAATTTCATTGCCCACTTTTGCAATTTCACTGCCCGCTTTTGCAATTTACATTGTCCACTTTTACAATTTACTCACTTTTTCAATTTACATTGCCTACGTATCTTCAACAGTTTAAAAAATTAAAACGCGTTTCAATCTTTTTGAGACATCCTGTATAGAAGAAAGTAAAAATTTATACATTTTTAAGACATGTCACATCACTGAAATTATGCCATATTTTTCAAGTGGTACATTCAATGAAATTCAGTGGTTATCATAAAATTTTCTTTCGATTGCTATATAAATTTATTTGCTGAAATACATGTCACTTACTTTATTCTTATTTGTAGAAACAATTAGAATGATCTTTAAACGTTTAACTATAATTATAGCGCGTTTCATGCATTTTGGGACATTCTTTATATTTTAAGATTGATGCAAATCTTATGACCTTTACACAGTTACATAATTGTTATTTATAAGTTCAAATATTTACAAAACTTTAGGGCTTGGCTCACTGAAAAGGAAATATTTTTGAATTACTTTCAAACAGAATTAGCAAAGTATATTAAAAGAGATAGAATTCAAAAAGATTCTTTCATGCAAACACAATAACCAAAATCATTTCTTTTGTCGACAAAAATTTATTTCAGATATAGAAACCAGAAAAAATACTACAGATATTGCGGACCATACCGATATTCATACAACAGCCATAAATCAAATAAAAAATAGAAAATGTAGAAAAAATCTTTTTTTTTCATTTCCTTTATACTATTACACAAAGAAATACTTTCCGCTGGTTCTATTTTGGAGCATCCATTGTATTGTTAGTGTACTATCAATTTCGTGTAGAACAATGTAAAGAAAGAGGCTAATGATGAATGTATTATAATTTTTTATTATATTAGTTAAATAATCAATCAAAATGATCTTTTTATGAAAATAATGTAAAATCATGGTAGTGGTAAAATGTTTAAGGTTAATCTATCAAGCATACTTTGCAATTGTTTTTTTTCTACGAATGTTCCTAAAGAATAAAGATATATTTATTCAAGTTTTCTAGTTATATTACTTTTTTAATTTTATTAATATTAGAACTTCTACCAATGTATACGGCAATTCGAGTTAATGTGTAAATATCGCCATTTATAATGTTTACGGATATGTAAAATAAAAGCATTGCACATTGACGTATTTTCGTTAATTTACACGATATGAGATTATTTGAATGATAAAATCATTAAAAATATGGAGTAGCGGTACACTCCACTTAAATCTTGATGAATGTCGAAAAAGTTTTCGAGGATTGAATGTCAAAGTCGAATTATATGTACATGATGCATCATATAGATTAAAAAAGTCGAAGAAGATTTTTAGAGACAAAGTGCGATTTTTTTCAATAAGGACTTTTCAGTCAGAAATCTGTAATACACTTTTGTACGTAAACAGGTTTCTGAAATTAGATGCTGAAAACAGGTTTCAATATTATTATTACATCTAACATCTATACATTACTTCTAAATATTGCTTGAAATTTTTCAACTCATCGAATACGAAAAAAATGTGTATAGTTTCGAATGAAATTTTTTTGAAAAGTAGCTCAATTTATTGATTTTTATGACCTTTAAAATAATTTTCAAATATATATTTTAAGAATAATCTATCGCAACAATGGAAAACGGTTTGCTACAATAATGTAAAGTCATTGAAACAGGGTTGACATAATTGGCAATTGATTGCTCAAAGAAAATTGCTAGAAAAAAACCTAAAATATGAGAAAGAAAATTTGGCTCTGAACTGAAAACTGTCGGCGAAAAGACAGATTTTCATTTTATATTGAAAAAAATTACTATCAAGTTAAGATCAAATTAAATTAAGCTTAGTTTATTAGAAATTTGAAACCCTATTCTTATCTCAGATGAAAAAGTCGCACACGATTACAATTGAAATGGGAATTCAGATATATGTTGAATAAAGTAATGATAACAATTTATTTGGACTCAAAACAAGAGAATGAATCATGAAAGTGACTAAAACAATGATCAAATTCAACTATAACAACTTCACTATTAAATAAAATATAAAAAAAATGTATACTTTTAAATACCCACCTTAAATTGACGTCAAATGTCCCTACACAAAGTCTACAGAATTTCAGATGGAAGGAACACAATTCTCAACACTTCTTACTAAAGTTAAAAAAAAAAAACATAGAATAAATCTAACTTTAATATCTAAATTCATCGAGGCTCTGTGAACTTCAAGCAAACTTTCTTCAAATTATTTAAGATTCAGTTTACCAACTTCCAAGAGACAGCTAACTCTACCTGACTCGCTGTGGGCCACTTCACTATCTCAATTGAAATTGAAACCCCACATTTTATAGTATTCAAACAACCACTTATGAATCGTATTATCATAATGCGCAGAAAAATCGCAATTTTTACCGCCCTTTCACAACGTCTGAAACTTAGAGATTTGAAAGGCTAGTACCGTTCGATCACGTACACAGTGTTAGACATGGAAAATGGACCGTATTCCCAGAAGACCTTTACAGACAACGAATAACCCCGTTATAACTCAAGCTAAAAATTACGATATAATTAATCTACAGTTGAAAATTTTACACAGACAAAAAATTATGTCTTAATATTTTTTGATTTTGCAGTATAATATGTTATACTAATTTTCTTAAGATAAAAAAGAATGAAATAAAAAAAGAAACAGCAACAACTAAAAAAAAAAAAAAAAAAAGAACAATTATAATCGTTTTGGATAGAAGAACAATCGACTATAACATGGTTCTTATAAACGGCTGAAGGTGTGTAATTGCATCAGTTTTGATTTCAGGAAATTCAATAATTTTATATGCAACATCTGCAAACATTAAAAACAAGTATATTTATACAGAAAATTAAATTATAAAGCTAAAAAGCCCAAATATTTGTTAAAAACAGCATTGTACGTTTCGGACTTTTCCAGAAGTCCTTCATCAGTAATGTACAATTAAAAATACAAAATCACGAGAGATGATAATACAACTTACAGAAGTGAGCATTTGTCAAATCAAAAACAGTTCAAAAAATGGAGGAAGGAGGGGCGGGCGTCTGAATCAAAATAAATTAGCGTATTCAGCTGGAACTTGAGCTGGCTTTATTAAGTAGAGATTTTGATGATTTTTTGAATGACGTCTCCAAGAAAATAATCCTGCTAAACACGTTGTAATTCGACATTATGCTGTTTTTGATACATGCTCTCTTCTGTAAGTCGTATTATCATCTATCGAGATCATGTGTTTTTAATTTTACATCAGTGATGAGATAATTTTGTTTTTAATAAATATTTGTGCATTTTAGCTTTATAATTTAATTGTCTGTATAAACGTACTTGTTTTTAATTAATAATGAACAGACATGAAATCTTTGTAAAACTTTGAATCTGTAAACGTTTCTTTCTGTGGAATATGACATCTCCCTTTGCCTAGACCATATGTTCTGTAGTATATTATGCTTGAAAGTTCAGAAAGTTTATTACAAATTTAACATTTTTTTTAAAACATAAATTTTATTATGACGCAATATTATTCTCAAAAATTCACCAAAATTCATTCGTGGAAAGGCAGTTTAAATGGCTTAGTTATGTAATTGCCTACTACAGGCTCTACCAGTATAAAAACTATCATTTAAAAAATGTTTATTTAAACATAAAATTGACTATAGAGGAAGCTTATTCTAAAGATCTGAACGAAATGAGTTTGTGGGAAGTGAGTTTAAATTGCATAGCTATGCAACTTTCAGTCAAGGCTCTACTGACTGAAAAAACCTATAACTTGAATTGTTTTTACGAAAACATACATTTGAGCATGGCGGAAGCTTATTCTTGATATCTGTGCGGAATTAACCTTGGGAAACCTGTTAAAATTATGTAGTTATGTTACGCGCAAATTTCCAACAAGGGCGCTACTAGCATAAAAATCATAGTATGAGAAAACTATTGTAAAAGTATAAAGCTGACTATTGAAGAAGATTATTCTGAAGAAATGAGCGAAACTTGTTCTTGGAAAGTGAGTTTAAATTCAATCGTTATGTAATTTCTTACTAGAGGCAAAACTAGCATAAAAACATTTATGCGAAAACTTTTATCAAAACATAAATGATAGCAAAACATATTCTGTAGATCTGACGAAATTCAAAAGGAGGAAGTTAGTTTAATTACGCAATTTGCCACCAAGCGCCCTATTAGCATGAAAATCCTACTATGAGAAAACTTTTCTAAAAGTATAAAGTTGATTATTGAAGACAACTATCCTGAAGAAATGAGAGAAATTTGTTCTTTGAAAGTAAGTTTAAATTAAATCATTATGTAATTTCTCACCAGGGTCAAAACTAGCATAAAAACAATGCGAAAACTTTTATCAAAACATAAATGTTAACAAAGCTAATTCTGTAGATATGAACGAAATTCAAAAGGAGGAAGTTAGTTTAATTTACGTAGTTAGTTTAATTACGCAATTTCCCACCAAGAGCGTTACTAGCAAAAAAATATCTATCACATAAAATGTGTTATCAAAACATAAAATGGGAGAACAAAATATGTCAGAAGTTTATTTTGAAGATTAGAGAGATAGATATGCGTTCAATCTAAATATATTATTTATTATGAAACATTTGATTTAGAAATGAAAATAATATATTTGTATAATAAATGTTCAAAATAATGTATTTAGTGATAGACAAAATTTTTAATATAAAAAAAGTAACTTTTCCGTATATACCATAATTTGGGTACTTACTTTAGCGTTTGTTAAAATAACTCCTATACGCTTTTACTAAAAATTCTTTTGAATTCTTCTACACTTAGTATAAATCTGTAAAAAAGCCACGGAAATGTAAAATTGGATTTTAGAAGACATTACAGTGTCGCCAAACGTTGGATTGAATCTTGCTTTGAATGAATCACGATTTTCAACAGATTTGTTTATTTACATATTACATTTTAAATAAATTCATACCTCAATGTTTGTATTCATGTGGATATAAACTTCTTTCGTGAAAAATAAATCTCATTTATCAAGAAAATAGATTTTTTTACAATAAAGTTTTTGTAATCTTTATTTAAATATTTATTCAGAAAAATGGATTCTTTTTAAATAAATTCGGTTTCCTGATTCATATTTTCATAAATTACAATTTTTCATTTTCTATATTTTTATGGGATTTACTAGATTATTGTGTGTAAAGCAGAAATGTAAAACCACTTTTTCGTAGGCATTACTGAATGCAAGTCGTTTGATGAAATCGTGTTTTGAGTTAATCATGATTTTCATCAGATTTGTTTATTTACATATTTTATTTTAAATAAATTTATTTCGACGATGAATTTAACCATATAGATATAAATTTGTTCCGCGAAATACAAATCTCATTTATATAAAATGTAAATGTTTCATAATACAAATCTTATTTAAAAGTTTATTCAGAAGAAAAGGTAGCTTATTGAAAAAAAATTATTTCCTGTTGCAATTTTTTTAATGCATTGAAATATTCATACACATTCTACTGTTGACTATAATCTTATGATAATAATTTTATGATACGCAAATAATTCACATTAATAAGTTAGCTGGAGATTTTAAAATTCGTATTAATGTTTTAAATAGACTATTAGGAGAGAAAATAAAAAAATCAAATCTGCAATAATTTTTATTTCTTGAACTTAAAATAATTCCTACAAACTTTTTTTTATAAAACACTTTACAAATTTTTGTTCTTCGAATTAAATGTTTAAAAGAGCCAGGTATATGCAAGTGCAGTTCAAAGTGCAGTTTCAAAAACATCACTGTCTTGCTAGTCGTTTTATTCAATCTTTTTTTGAACCAATCATAATTTCCACAAATCTTTTTATTTATATATTTCATTTTAAATAAATTCTTGCCTCAATGTTTCTATTCAGATGGTTAAATATTTCTTTCATGAAACATAAATCTGATTTTTTTAGAAAATATATTTTGTTCCAATAAAATCATTCTAATCTATGTTTATATATTTATTCAGAAGAAAAGGTTTCATAGAATAAATTTGATTTCCTGATCCATGTTTTTCATACATTAAAATGGTTCATTTTCTATATTTACATGGTATTTACTAGATTATTGGGTGTGAATAGCCACATAAATGTAAAATAGCTTTTTCGAAGGCATTACTGGATGCAAGTCGTTTGATCCAATCATGTTTTGAGTTAATCATGGTTTTCACCAGATTTCATTATTCACGTATTTCATTTTAAATATTTTTTTGCCCACTATAAATTTATCCATATGCATGCAAATTTTTCCATTGAAAATAAATATCATTTATCAAGGAAATACATGTTTCAGAGGGAAGTTTTTATTTAAAAATTTATTCAGAAGAAAATACTGCTTATTTAATTAATTTTGTTTCTTGATGTAATTTTTTTTTATAGTTTGTAATGTTTCACTTTCTGTGCTTTTATGATATTGATATGATTACGATCTGCGGATAATTCAGATTAATAAGTTAGCTGAGATTTTTAAAATTCGACATAATGTATAATGACTATAAGTGAGGATTAAAAAAATCAAATCTTCAAAAATTAACTTCTTGAACAAAACTTGTTTGAAAATAATTTATTTCCTAAGCATGTAAAAAAAAAAAAAAAAAAAAAAAAAAAAAACGCAGATAAGTCAATAGGTTTACGACATCCAACAGCGTATGTGGGCGACCCGTGCGCTTAATACGTTGTGTAATACGTCGGATTGTTATATCTATACAGTGCGTTAAGAAATTATAAGACAACTAACTGAATTGGTGCACTTCTGAAAAGAAGAAGACACAATATGCAAATTTTTACCGTGTGTATTTAAAATTGATCGGAGAACGTTTTTTGTTGTAGTTGACACATTAAAATTTACGTTACATTTTATTAAAATCTTCTAACTTTTTAAAAATGTAAATAAGGTGACTGTTAAGACATTATAAGATCGCCTGAAGAAATTAGCATATTATACGTTACATCAGAATCATTATAAAACGTACGTGGTGTATATCGTGAAAGTATTCCCGAGTAGCAAAGGTGCAGGTTTAGATAGTGTTATTTACGATATATTTGAAGATGCCGCGGGGTAAAGAATTGTCTGTGGCCGAAGTAAGAAAAATTTGGTTTTATAAAGGTGCTGATAAATCTGAACGAGAAATAGCTCAGTTAATGAAGCGTTCTAAAAATGCCATTCATAATGAAAAAATTAGAAAAAGAGATTCAAATAAAAGTAAACGATCTGGAAGAAAAGTGATTTTGACGGTACGGGAAGATTGACAAATATTTCGATTATCAACTCAAAAAGGTCTTTCAGCTCGGAAATTTTCGAACTCTTTCAGCAAAAGAACCGCACACGTAACAGTTTTGAAGAGACTGAAATCAAATAGCAATACAAAAAGTATGAAACTGTTGAAAAAACTGAGGTTAATGAAACATCATAAAGAGGAAAGACTGAAATGGGTTACAAATGTCATGTCATGGGACAAGAATCGTAAACAAGTGATATTTTCAGATGAAACAAAATTTAATCTTGACGGTCCGGATGGTTATAAACACTATTGGCATGATTTGAAGAAGGAAACGAAATAATGCTTCAGTCGACAAATGGGAGGAGGATCAGTAATGGTTTGGGGAGCTTTTAGTCATGATGGATTATGCGATTTAATCCGAATTTCAGGACGTATGAACTCTGCGCAATGTCTGTCT
Organism: Maratus michaelseni; assembly: GCA_963931845.1. Taxonomy (NCBI): domain Eukaryota; kingdom Metazoa; phylum Arthropoda; class Arachnida; order Araneae; family Salticidae; genus Maratus; species Maratus michaelseni. The sequence continues at coordinate 405,715,452 of OZ007587.1, forward strand.
ATGTTATATGATCATTTGATACCGTTTGGACCTTTTTTAGGTGGTGCTAACTGCATGTTTCAGCAGGACAGTGCTTCTTGCCATGTGCCTAAATCCACCTAGCAATGGTTTAAAAAAGAAAAAAAATCACGTTTTGTCATGGTCAAGTCGAAGTCCAGACTTGAACCCTATATAAAATCTTTGGGGCGTATTAGGTCGCAAAGTTTATGCTAATAATAAACAGTTTTTATCGGCCAATGAAATAGAAGCAGTCATTGTAAAAGAAAGGCACAATATTTCTGAATCTGCACTTAATCATCTGGTCACATCTATGAAAAACATTGTTTGAGGTCGTATTAATTCACATATTATTTTTGTTTTTAGACAAGTGGTCTTATAATTTGTTAACAGTGTATTTTTAAATCATTGCTTATATGTTTGTTCATATACTTATTTATTGCATTATTCAAAATTATTGCAAACTAATTTTAATAAATATGTTGTATTTTGATAGCTCATATGTGTAAACTATAATTAGAACCTTTATTTACTTCATAATTTTCAAAATCAAAGTGGTCTTATAATTTCTTAACGCACTGTATGTTATTCATGAGTTCTCTGTGAAAAAGTGATTTTAAAAATGATTTTAAATTTATTTATAGCAAAATGTGTTTTTTTAGAATTACATGTAAGATATATTTTAAGTTATGCAACAATTGTCCATGAGATATTTGAAGATTTTAAATTATATATATATTTTTAAAAGCGAAATTAAAATTGTTACTGTTTCATCCATCTTTCCCCAAAAATATTCAAAGAGAAACGCTCATTTTTTTGGAAAGCATAATTATTCTTTTAACATTATTTAAAAAATTGAAATGTTGATAAAAATGCTTAAATTTATGCAAACAATACCAGGTGATTAAACCCGAAATACACGGGTTACAGAGCATAATGCCTGGTTACACGGGTTCCAAGACGTTTGATCCAATCATGTTTTGAGTTAATCCGGACTTTCATTAGATTTGTGTATTCACGTATTTCATTTCAAATAAATTTCTTTCGGCGATGAATTTATTCATATTGATAAATTTGTTCTATGGAACATAAATCTCATTTATCTAGAAAATACACTTTTACTAATGAAATCTTTCAAGTCTTTATTTAAAAGTTTATTCAGAAGAAAAAGATGATTATTGAATAAATTTTGTCTCTTGATGCCCTTTTTTTTTATATATTGCAAAGTTTCAGTTTCTTTTTTTGTTAAATATTGATTAGTTTATAATGAACGAATAATTCACATTAATCCGTAAGCTGGTGGTTTTAAAATTTGAACTAATATTTTAAAGAGACTATAAGAAAAGATAGAAAAATAAAATGTTTCAAGAAATTTTATTTTTTGAACATAAAATAACCCTTACACAACCCTTACGCATGTGGATACAAACTTCTTTCATGAAACATAAATCTCATTTATCAAGAATATAATTTTTTTTATAATAAAATCATTCTAATCTTTGTTTAAACATTTATTCATAAAAAAAAGACTATTTTTGAATAAATTCGTTTTCCTGATACATGTTTTTCATTGATTATAATGTTTCATTTTCCATATTGATATGAGATTTACTAGAATGTTGTATGTGAATAACCGCATAAATGTAAAATCGTTTTTTTGAAGGCATAACTGAATGCAAGTCGTTTGATCCAATCATGCTTCGAGTTAATCCTGATTTTCATCAGATTTGTTTATTCCCGTATTTCATTTTAAATCAAAAGATTTCCACGATGAATTTATCTATATGAATAAAAATTTATTCTCCGGAACATAAATATCAATTATCTAGAAAACACACGTTTTACAATGAAATCATTTATTTAAAAAATTATTCAGAAGAAAAGGCTACTTATTGAATAAATCTTGTTTCTTGATGTTACATTACAATATTTCACTTTCTGTGTTATTCTGATATTAAATTAGATTATGATCTGTGAATAATTCACATTAATAAGTTAGCTAGGAATTTTAAAATTAGATTATAAGGAGAGATACAAAAATAAAATTTTTATTTTTGAATTTAAAATAACTCCTACATACTCTTTTAAAATCTCTTTAAAAATTTTTGTCGTTCCAATCAAATGTGAAAGAGTAAGTAAATGTTAAGATAAATGTAAAATTGCTTTTTCAAAGGCATTACAATCGTTGGATTCAATTTTGTTTTATATCAATCACGATTTTCAATATATTTATTCATTTACATATTGCATTTTAAATACATTTTCACCTCATTGTTTGTATTCATGTGGATGTAAATTTCTTTCATGAATATAAATTAGATTTATCTAGAAAATACTTTGTTTTACATCAAATGATTCTAATCTATTTGGTATCTAATTTTAATATAATTTTCTATATTTATATGGGATTTACTAGATTATTGTGTGTGAATAGCCACATAAATGTAAAATTGCTTTTTCGAAGGCATTACTGGATACAAATCGTTTGATCCAATCATGTTTTGAATTAATCATGATTTTCATCAGATTTGTTTATTTGTATATTTAATTTTAAATAAATTTCTTTCCATGATGGATTTATCCATATGGATATACATTTGTTCCATGGAATATAAATCTCATTTATCTAAAATGTAAATGTCTTATACTGAAATCATACAAATCTTTATTTAGAAAATTATTCAGAAGAAAAGGCTGCTTATTGAATAAATGTTATTTCCTGATGTAAATTGGAATGTTTTACTTTCTAGGTTTTTATAATGTTAATTAGATATGCTCTCCATTAATAAGTTAGCTTGGAATTTTAAAATACGAATTAATGTTTTAAATCGACTATAAGAAGAGATACAAAAAATAAATATTAAAAAAATATTTCTTAAACTTAAAATAACTCCTAAACTTTATTTATTTATTTATTTATTATTTTTTTTTTAATAAAACTTCTTACAATTTTTTGTTCATCGAATCAAATGTGTAAAAGAGCCAGGTAAATGTAAAACTGTTCTTTCAAAAATGTTACTTTGTTGAAGGCCGTTTTTTATTCAATCTCGTTTTCAGTCAATCCATCAATCGATACATGATTCAATCAATCAGATTCCATGGAACGTTCACAAAAACACAATTCCACCAGTCAGGGAACATTGTTACATATGATGTACACATAATTTATTGTTATATCGAGTTGAACAGAAAACTAATTTTAACCGAGCAAAGCTCGGTCTTCTCAGCTGGTAAAAATCACATAATTTTCACCATCAAATACTTTTTACACGTATTAATTTAATTAATTTGAACTTTTCTTTCTTTTTCAATATTTAGGGGTAAATATATTTTTTAATTGAAAATAGTTTGGAAATATTATTACTCGGTTTTTTAAAATCTGGCAAGAGTGGTTAAAAAACGGCCATTCGAAAATATGAATGAATTCTGTAATAAGATAACGAAATTTTGGATAAAACATCCTAAAAAATAAACAAATTAAAAAGAAGATGAAGCGCTGAACACCATAATCTCGTCATGTACATGCCTGCAGAAGACGTCTAAATTGTGGTGCATAGTTTTGGATCCTATACAACTCAAGCAACTGAACTAGCTCGACCAATTTCGATATGAAATAGCGCTAAAAATAATTCTTTGATTTAAAAACTATTTACTTCAGCGTATTTATCCTACAGTTATTTTTGTAGCTGCCAGTTTCCACGTTCTTATATATAACAGTATTTGTTGGATAAGGTGAGAAATTATGCGTTATATTTTGACAATTTTTAATCTACTGTGTCCATAGAAAGGATTTACTATCTTTTCATCCTGTAACATTGCTGTATGATGTCTCTTGGAATGATATATTTGTGTACGAAATTTCATGTTTTTATAATACTTTTTTTAACCAAAAAACCTTCGTGGTTTAAAAGTCGAACAAAACACTTGATTGTATTTTAAATTTTGGAGGATATTCTATTTTATTGGTTCATAGTTTACTATCCTAAGAAAGGGTTGTTAGTGTGGCTTCTATTTTTTCTTTTCAGAATTCGGATTTTATACCAGAAATTCCGAAAAAATTTTCTTACTTTATTTAATGGCAGACATTTAGGGATCACTTAAAGAAAAAAATCCTTTCGGAATTTCCGATATGAACTCTGAATTTCTGAATAAAAAAGGCCAAACTGGTGACCATGCCTTAAGTCAATTTACAACAATAGTTCTAAAGAATTGTACGATAGAAAATATCAATTTTGCTTCTAAACTTCAATTTTGGGGCACAAGTGTATAAAAATTATTTTACATTTTTTTTAACAAAACCATCTAAAAATTATTCACATCAAATGCATTTTATTTAACTACTAAGGCATATTTCGTAAAAAATGCTATTTCGTATCCAGAAAAAAAAATAATTACAAAAAATGAAGTATTGATAAATATTCTACAATTTACGTATTTTGCAAATCGCTAGATTTGACTTCAAAAAGGAATTAAAAAAAAACGTGTGGAAAAATAACCGAACAAGCACAATAATCCATATTTAACTTGAATTTTTAAAATAATATTTCCTTTTCGCAACCTTTTTAAAAATATAAAAGGGAATTTCAGTGTTTTTCAATTAAAAAAATGCAAATGTCAAAGTGAGAACAAACTTTTAAATGAAGATGTAAAACTTTTCATAAATAAAAATTCTTGTATTATCCAATCCTTTGAGATGATATCTAATTTGCACTAAGGAATGCGAGAAAAATTTGCACCACCTTAATCAAATGAGAAAATAACGAGCTGTGGATCAAAGTGTTTTAAAAGAAATGAATTTCTGTTTACGATGAATTTTTTTTTAACTGAATTTTAAAAGTTGCTTTTTTACGAACTTTCTCTAGGTTAAACAGGAAAAGTATAAATACATTTTAGTATTTTTCTGAAAACAACTTTATATATATATAAAACATCTCTTTTTTTTCTTTTAAAAAGATTTCAGGCGTATTACTTCAGCTTTGCTACGATCAATACGTTCTTAGGAGTTATAAAAAAGCATGATACATAAGATTTTCCATCCCCCAAAAATACGTGATCAAAGGAGACAAGTAAAATTATTTTTGAATCATTTATGAAAAGCCTATCTGTATTTTATACGCCGTGTTTTCTTTTATATATTCATTTATTCATTGAAATATGCAATGCAAGGGAAATGGAATTCTTAGGCAATTTTCTCTTTCCATTCCTTATTATCTTTAATATTTGTATGTTGTTATTATCCACAAATAAAAAATGATATCGCAGTAAAGGACAATAAAAATTAAAAAATATCCTGAACGTGACTGGTAATAAGAAAACGCAATATGCGTGGTATTTAAAATTAATTCCATTTAAAATTAATAGTTATTAAGCATTAGTTACATTTTATTAAGTGAAATTAAGTTTTTAGTTTTATTTGATTGATTGATGGATTTAATTTTTGCAACAAATCTATTTTTTTTATTTGCTTATCTTTTCAGTATTTAATTTTTATAATTCTCCTTAATTTTTTGTCGTTATCTATATTTATATTTATTTATCTATATTTTACTTAATTAGATATATTTTATTGAATCAAGAGGAGCTATTTAAATAACCTTAAAAGTACTTGATACTCTTCAAATCATCAGAAATGTAAAAAATATCGATTTTTTTAATGCTTTATTGAAAATAATTTTTGGTATCTCTAGTATATTTGAGCAAAGTTTTGAAACAATCTGAGAATTATAAGTGTAGTAAAATCACATTTTATCATTTTACCAGCCCTTTAAATGCCACCCCCCCCCTAGAATGTTTATACAATAAAATGTTCTCCAATGCAACTTTAACATCTGTAACTTAGATGTATATAAGTAGCAAAGATATTCAGTTAGTATTAAGAAAAAGGTACTGTGTTTAATAATTTTTTCTAAGCATAAAATCTTTAGATTGATTTTACGTAGTTTGCTCTATTTTGAAAACTTGCTGTATTTAAATGTTTAAACAACAGTTATTTTTCAAATGTCTTGATTATTTCTCTATATATTCAGTATGATATACTTAATGTAATTACGGATGGATTTTGGAATATAAAAATAAGAAAAAAAAATTAAAATTAAAATGCAACAGAATCCATGTTTTTCCCATAGATATATACGTTTCATTTTTTTCGTAAAAACTAATTAGTTAATTGCAAAATCGATCCTTAATATTATATAATAGGCACTTATAAACATAATAATAATAAAAAAACAGTGCTTGTTGTTGTAAATTGAAGATGAAGAATGGATTTTAAATAATTGAATTAAAAAAATTATAAAATTCTCTCTAATCTTTAGAATAAGCTTCTGTCATGGTCAATTTTATGTTTTTCTAAAATATTTCATGTCTTAAAGTTTACCTTTGTGTTTTAATATATATGATTGATTTTTTTTTATTGTAAGACTGTAACAGACATGCCACTGGTGTTCATGATGATCAATGCTAAGTCGAATAGAGCACAAGTTTAAGTAACATCAAACAATCTTATTTAAAAACTTTAAAGGAAAGGGATTTGAGAAAGCACTGCTTTAATTTCCTTATACCGAAAGAAACTGAAACCCCAAAAAACTTCACTCTGAAAATAAAACTTCAATTAGCAATATCAATAAATAGATAACTTCAAAATAGGACTTACGACGTGGACGAACGTCAAAATGTCCGTTCAGATGCTTTCAGAAAGATTTTACTTCCACTGAGCAATTCTGGTTATTGTGAGTCCAATTCCAACTGAAAAGATCGTCGATGGCAGTTCTGAAATCGGCACTCCGTGAGCGCCAAACTATTTTTATTCAATTAGAAAAAAAAATGAGGTAAAACTTATTCTTACCAAATGACGGTACGCTTTCTCTACTTAAGAATAGTCATACTCATAGTCAACTCAATAGATCTCCAAAGGGCACATCGGGGAAGAACTCGATCCAAAAGTTTCACTTCTCTAGCGCGTGCCAGTGCTTAAATACTACTATATCAATTGACAAGATGCAGAAATTTGCATAAACATCGAAACAAGAGAAAATTCCCAAGTTCCAATGTCTTCACACTCATTCATCGAAAGTTAAAGAAATATAGCCTTAGATATCTCTCTTACGCACATTGACTGTTATTGGACAAAAACTACGTTCCCAATCGAAACTTCGCCTACCCTTATAAATCAGAGTAGTCGACACATCATAAGGCAGACCTATTCGAGTTAAACTTACGATACGTAGAACAAATTGAACGTATATTTTATTTGTATTTATCGTGTTTTTTACGGAGTTATAAAATAATTAAATGTATGCGAAAATAATATTTATCTCAGTTAGTGACAAAAACGAAAAACATTATCTATCATTAATAACTTCCATATATTTATATTTTATCATAGTTATATATTAAGGTATAAAAGGCAGGGCAGCAAATATTTATTACACACTTGTTATGGGGTTGTTATATACTTGTGTGTGTGTGTGTTATATACTTATTCTTTATAAAATTCTTTTAATATCTTTTTAGGAACGGAAGAATTCTAATTGTTTTGTTTTGCACAATCGTATAAAATTTGCTGCCTAGCCTTTATTCCGTAGTATATATGTATGATAAATTATAAATATATGGAAGTTATTAATGATACTTAAAATATTCCAACTCTCTCTCGAATTGAAAAAAAAAGTATTTTCTACTTTTTAGTTTGTTTCAGTTGAATAAAAGTAAGAGTTTAATTTTTTATATTATTATGAACTACATTTTTAACATTTGCATTTCTAGGTATCACAGTCCTTTAGATTTGAATGAAGAAAACCACAAATTAAAAAAAATTGAAGCCGCAGGATTTAAAGAGTTAAAAGAACCCAGATGCTAGACAATTTCAGAAACCCTAAAATTAACTGCAAAAGTTTAAAAAATTAAAAAGGAATCTATATTACTTAAGTTTTCATTGGAACCCGTTAGAAACATGACCGTTGACCAGGTATAGATCCAGAAGATAATTTTTTTAGGCTTTTTATTTTTTGTTATAAACTAAAGACCTTTTGATTTTGTTAGGGACCTGCACAACAACGAGGCGAAGGTGCATTGCAGCTGCCAACTCTGCTTAAAGCAGCAGGGAAAATGATGTTTCAGATGTTATTTTTAATATTGTAGTTATTATGCCATAGTTCTCTAAATAAAATGAGTGGTAATATATTACTGTTCATTTTAATAATTTGTAAAATTACTTAGAAGATTAATTAAAAACTTCATCCTTCAATAGGAAAGAGATATATGATATTGTGGCAGCAGAGATGTCGTTTAACTACATAATTAAATACTCAAGAAACAATTAACAACAGCAATTTATTAAACAAATAAGTAAGGTACAGGTTGTGACATTCGACAAAGATTAAAAATAACTTTTAACCCATCAATTTCACATGAAGCAAAATTCGAACTCTTTATCTAATAGTATAGCTTAAGTAGCACTTTAAAGTCTGTAGACAAAATTCATAACTTACACTTTAAGTTTTAATAAAAAGCATTAAATGGAATCCCAATGGACTTAGAAGAATACTTTATTGAAGTAAATTAAAGCTTTGACCGTTTACCGAGACAGATACTCAACTTTACTTACCAATATCACTCTTCAGCTAAGTTAAATCGCTGCGTTAGATTCTCACCCAAACGGAGTTGATCTGCAATAGCCACATATAAGTACCGACTAAACGGAAAGGTACATGCAAAAACCCACTCGATTAGCGATAGGTTCACAATTTACAGGAGATAACCATATGTGATATCTAATTATCATAAATGCTCTAACTGCAAAGAAGCATTCCGATTTCTTCGAGTCCACACATACACGAAGGAAAGTTATAGAGTCCTGTATTAAATCTTTATCATTTAATTACTAATTTCAGAACAATTCTATGTAATAAAGTCACTAAAATGTCCCGTACTTCCCAACATTTTATCACTTGTGAAGTTCCGGATAGTTCTCTTAAAATTTACTAAACTGATCATTAATATCCACAGCCAAGGATACATTTGACATTATAAAAGCCACCAATAAAGAATCTAAGTATGACGTTAGACGAACAGCTATTACTTTATAACTTTCAAACACTTAAAATCACTCCTAACATCTCTAGAATCCACTTAAATCCCAATGGTCCATATATATATACGATAGTCCGTAAGCCAAAGATGGGATATGCTTTTTGACTGCTAAGGGAAGCAGAGGTTTGCCGTGACTTTGAGATATCTAAATTCTACGGAGGGCAAAAGACTTGCCGGAAATCTTTGTTCGGAAATGTGCCGCTGAGATTATTCTGTAGTTTGATCCAGGACCAAAACTAAAAACCAACAGATAGAAGTTAATCTCTACCAAACGTTCGGACATTTAAGAACAGTTAAAAAGAACTTTTGTGAAAATTATGTTTGAGCTATCCGTAAGTTTTATTTACGTTTTTATTTGGATGTTGTTTGATTACTTTACCAAATTATAACTAGGGTTACTTTAAGTATAATGAAGATTAGATAAACATTGTAACACTTTGTACAGTCAGAAAAAAATGTTTCTTAATGTAAAACAGTGCCTATCCGACTTATATTTAAACAGAAAATTTTGTTTATGAAAACATTTTTTGCTGGACCAATAAATGTTTTGATTGATTGGTATTGATGCAAAAAATATATTTTTGGTTCAACAAAAGTTTCTGTTTAAATAGATTTCAACAGAAATGTTTTATTGATACAACAGTTTATTTTTTTTTCTGTGTAGTATGGAAACTAAAAATTATCTAAAATAGATGTTCTTTCATCGCAAAAATAAGTTTTTTTAGTTCTTCCGAACTGCATTTATATATACATGGGACAATTTATTTTTCTCTGTGTAGTTGTGAAACTAAAACAAATATCTCAAAAATAAATATTCTTTCATTTCAAAAATAAGTTTTCTTTTTTTTTTTTGTTTTTTCGAACTGCATTTATGAGATTTTTACTTTTACTTTCATATGTTTTCTCTGTCATTCATATGGTGCTTTTCGATTTTAACTGTTCAACATGCCTTTACATCGTTACTTAATATATTTTGTTACTTCGAAAACAAATTCCAGGAACATTCCTGGGAAATAATAGGCAGCTAGTTGTAAAAATTTTCAAAGCATATTTCTTGAAAATATTCAAAATTTATGGCGGCTTCTGGTAAGTTCCATTCAATTAATTCCATTCATTCTGCCAATTTTCAAAATATATTTGAGGTTTCAGAATAAAAAAAACAGAATTGTTTCAGGAAATTGCCGAATCATCATAAAAACACACGAAAATTGAAAACGTTTCTGTAAAATATGTGGAATGTTACCATTTGTTTTATAGTGTGAGGAAGATTCATTTCAACTACAATCATTCATTTTGTTTTTGTTGGATTTCAGTATATGTGAAAGCAATGAGTAATGATCCAATTAGTTGACAACTTGACCTATCCGAGACTGAAATAAGGACAACTAAATTATTTTCCAGTATAGTGTGAACTTTAACAAAAAGCAAATTTATAAATGTAGAATTATTAGTTTAATATTACAATAATAAACTATAACTAAAAAAAAATAAATAAATTTTTAAATTTTTAAATAATCTGGTAACAATTTGAAAAGTAATCACAAATAGAAAAAATAATTTTTATTCATATACGAACATTTAAACTTACTTATCTGTTAATTAAAAAATATTTGAAATAGCTTGATTTCTCAATTCGCTTCGCCTTCTTTATATTTTTTTGAATAGTTCCTGATTTTTCATTTGCACTAAAATGTAAATTCGGAAAAGATAGAAGAAATTGAAATTTTTATTTCGCCGAAAACATTGAAAGATATTTTTTACTTTAAATGGCAGTTTTTATTTTGAGTTAAATCATAGCCTTTCAAGAATAATTTTTGTTTTAATTTTTACGAACAAATTTTTGCTCATTGTGCATTTTTAGTAGGAAAATATCTTAAACCTAAAAAAAAATAATTTTATTTCCATTATTGCTGCTACGATAAAAGAAAAAAAAATGGTTTGCTTTGATGGAAAAATAGTAAAATTAACAGAAATTTTTAAAGTGAAATTGTGATTGTCATTCTTATATTTTTACTTTTCTAATAAAAATTCAAAATTCAAAAAGTTTTTCTCAATTCCTAACTTTAAAAAGAGAATATAATTGAAATGAAATCTTTACTTTTGATATAGTGAAAAAGAGAAAAAAACAAACAAACAAAAGAAACAAAGAAAACCTCAAATTTAACATTCATTTTGAAAAACAAACTTAATAAAAAAAAGCATTTTTTCTCTACATTTAAACAGTAAAACCTAGTAGTAACATATTGATTTAAATCTAGTGATACATTCAAAGCATTTTGATTTTATGTTTTTGATGTTTCAAAATTATTTCATAAATCTTTGATGGAAGAGTGAATTTTCTAGAAATGCACCCGATTTCATCAAAACATTTCATTTTTCGAAATTTCATAAATTTTTTGAGTTACTCTTAGCTTTTGAAATCAATCAACACATTTGTCAGAATTTATTGTTTTTAATACTTTCCAACATAGTTGAAAAGTTTTTATGTCTTCGATTCGCCTGTTTTTCTGCCGCTTGTACTTGGATTTTGATGATATTAATACATAATATCGTGGCTGGAGCTTTACTATAACCTGTTTTCTATTGAAGATAAACTATCTAACATCTACTGCTTATTTACAGGGACATTAAAGAATTTCGTTTCATTTTGGTTTATGTGGAAAAATCGTTAACGGTGCATTTTAATGATAACTATATTTCAAACATAAATAATTGATATGAATCACTGAGGCAGACTGTAACATACTTTCTATGGAGCATAGAGTAAGTCGCATTTATAGTTCGTTCATAGGGACGCACAAAAGAATGTCATTACATTATGACCAATGGGGGAAAATATAAAGTTGTATATTTCAGTGATACCTGTGTGATATATTCAGTGATTTCAGCATGCTACTTCAAACATAATGAAGCTAATATTAACCACTAAGGTGCATTACAAGATGCTTTCTATAGATTACGGAGGGCGTAGCATTTATCGTTCATTTATATATTCAATTATATCGTTTATATCGTTCACACGAATATGAATTTGATAACAGCATTGACTATAAGCGATTATTGCTGGAAGTGCGTATTCATCTGTGGAATGTATTTTTACGCTTAACTAATTTTTAATGTATTACGCGAGTTGTTTCAATATCATAAATCATGTACAGGGATGATCGAAATATCAGTAATATTAGTTTCTGAGTTATATTTAGAAGGTCATATACAATGTATATTAGGATTAAACTAGTCGGATGTGCCAATCCCAAAACTTTCTTCTATCTCAATCATGTTAATACTTCTAATTTCGTCCTCACATCGCCAATAAAATCAATATTTTTCGTCATTCTGTTGTACGTCAGTTGCTTGCGAATCATCGGGTTACCGGGATGCAATCAACTGATGTATACTAAACTACGAAAATTTCTTTTGGCCTGTACCGATCGGAACAGATAGCCTCCCTATTCCTTGGTTTCACGAATTTAGCTAATTTACTGGAAAACACGAAGCTAAAATGCGTGGAACCCAATTAAAGAAGATTCATTCCCAGTTCTCGTCAACATTGAATTTGAATGAGAATATCGCCAAATTAGTCTTCTACAGCCAAGTTGGCTTCATTTGTGGCAACCTATTTTTGTCGCCAAATTTGGCGATACTTCGTCAATTGCCGCCAAGCTTGGCGAGAATTTGACGTTGGTGAATATAAATATATAGTGTTAAGCACTTAAGAATAGGAACAATGGTTACAACAATGAAAGAAAATTTGCTGAAACCCTGTTAACTAAAACTCATAAATTAAACCCGTTTATGGATGAATTCTGCTGTCTTGTTTGAAAATGTTAACCACCCTAAAATTTCAAACCGCTATATCTCCGCCTTTTTTAATATAGAGACAAAACAAAAACTGCTTCGGATTCTCCGGATCAAGGCCGAACATTTAACGGAAAAAACTTTTAGGATTTCTAATTTTTTTATACATCGTTTTGAATTTGAAATCTTTAAATGGCTAACACAGCGCCCCCTTCCAGCGGAATATCCCCACATTCTAGTAGGACCTGATGGCTACAGCCAAAAACATGTTAAAAATTTTTGTTTTAATTATCTGCATAACATCATACACTTTTCGATGATACAATAGTGAAAATCGAACAAAAATCGCGATGGTAGCGCCCCCTTTCGTTGAAATATCCCCGAATTCAACCTGGACCTGCAGGCTATGGTCAAAAACATAGAAAAAAAATTGGTTCAATTATCTGCATAACTTCATACACTTTTCGATGATACAATAGTAAAAATGGAACAAAAATATCAATCACAGCGCCCCCTTTCGTCGAAATATCCCCAAATTCTGATAGAATCTGCTTGCCATAGCCAAAAACATAGAAAAAAATTAGGTTTAGTTTGAAGCATAACTTCATACACTTTTCGATGGTACAATAGTGAAAATGGAACAAAAATATCGATCACAGCGCCCCCTTTCGTCGAAATATCCCCAAATTCTGATAGAATCTGCTTGTCATAGCCAAAAACATAGAAAAAAAAATTTGGTTCAATTTGAAGCATAACTTCATACACTTTTAGATGGTACAATAGTGAAAATGGAACAAAAATATCGATCACAGCGCCCCCTTTCGTCGAAATATCCCCAAATTCTATTAGAGCCTGCTTGCCATAGCCAAAAACATAGAAAAAAAATTAGGTTGAATTTGAAGCATAACTTCATACACTTTTCGATGATACAATGAAGACACACAGACGGACAGACGGACAGACGGACAGACGGACGGACGGACAGACGGACAGACAGACATTTTGTAAAAACATGTTTTTCGGAATCTCTGACCCCTAAAACGTGTAAATCCGTCGAAAACCGGAAGTCGAAAAAAATTTCGATTACAATACTTTCTTCTATTATAGATAGAAGAAAGTAAAAATGTTAATGAATAGATTTGCTTTTAAATAATAATTCATGTAATTAAAGACTACTTTAATTAAAGATAACAGGCAACAAAATTATGGGAAAATTTATAGTTTCACATGGGATTGTAAACGATAGATAACAGAATTTAGAAAAAGGAATTTTAAATTATCTGATATTTAACCATATAAATTTAGGATAAAAACTAAATTATATGTCTAAGAAAATATGCATAATGTGTTAATATAAATGTTTACATAAATGCGTAAGGTAATGTAAAGTAACCCAATTTCCACATTATCTTACAGAGGTATGAAAAAAGTTATTCATCATCAATCATTCATCCAAACCTAGAAAGTCAATATTATTTATATTGGGATTCTAATGCACCAAGTAGTTTAAAATTGTATGTAATTTAAATATGTTTTTAAGGTATCTAACTGTATGATCCCTGTTGCGAAGGAATGCAATTATAGTTTCCATTCAAGGTCCAATATAAGAATGAATTCGATTGCATGCAAAACATAAGAAGTATCTGTGCAAAAATTATGTTCTTGAATGTTGGAATGTGTCCTATAATCTATGCATCATGCATGAATTTATATTGCATTTAAATAAAGAATGGATTTAAAATGTGAGGGAAATAATATATTACTTTGAAATGCGGGAAATTAAGTTTATTTTAACAATTATTTTATATATTCCTTTTCATTATAAAAATTTCCAATAAGCAATTATACGTTACTAATGAAAAAAGAGGAACTTACATGCAAATTGTAAATAAAGGCGCAACAGAAAATAAAGTGAAGCATCGAATACTTTAGTGCATGAATAAATAATGAGCGTGGAAAAAATCTGCAATACGTGACCAAATATTGAAAACATATCTTCAAAATATGGGAATGTTTTTTGAGATTTTAAAAGATGGATGGTTTGAAAACATTTTTACGTGCTTGGATATCGTGGATACATAACAAAGGTTGAAAAACAGACTGAAGATTGTTTTTCTAAAATGATAATAGAATCTTAAATATAATCTCGTGTTAAAAATTTTGGTAATTTTCGAATCAGTATTTATCTTCAAACTAATATAAGAATCAGGAAATAAAATTTAAGTAAAACCACCGAAAAAAGTTTCTGCAATGAAAAAGACTCCATTGCTGCCTGTAATTTTCATAAATATCACGTTTCTGAAAATTCTAGTCTACGAAGTGAGCTCTTTTAATATAAAATAATTTTCTTCGAAAACTTATTAGTTTGTGGCATATCTGATTAATTCTTCTCCTAATAATTTCTTAAAAGTATTGTTTTTTGAATAAATGGGTAACTCTAACATTTTGCGAGTTTATAAGCAATTTTCACAAGTGTTTGTAATATAAAAAGAAAATAACTTTTGTTTTTTTAGTGACAGAGCAGCACAATTGTCTAAAACATTCTGCATCATGAAAAATGCTTGTTCAAAAAAAAATAAAAATAAAGAGCTAAACTTTATGAACTACTGATAATAATGCTTCAATAATATTGTTTAGTTCATTTACCTGAAATAATATATATCAAATTTGCTCGAGTATTCCACCATTACTTTAGTTTTAAAAGTAGGGAGTGCAAACAAAACGCGAGTTCTATTTATAATATTAATTATTGTCGAATTTCAACTTAGAATAAAAAGAAAAATGATCTTTAATAAGAAGAATATAAAATTTTAATAACTGAATAATTAAGGTTATACAAAATGTATAACAGTCCGGAAATAACTTTTGAACTGGGACAATTTAAGCTTTTGTTTTTAGTTTTCTAGAATAAATTATATTGTGCTGCAGAAAAGACATAGTGGTTTTTAAAATAAATAATTTTATTCCAGATAACCAAACTGAAATATAGAAAAAAAACATATGAGGATTCATGCGGTTTCATTATTTCAAATTATCTCATAATCTTGATGCGAAAATTATACAATTCTTTGTTTTTAACGGAAAGTTTCTTTCTAAATTCTTGTGTAAAATACGCAGGAGCACAAATTACGAAAAAAAAAAAGATATATCTGAATTTCCCGGGGCAGTAAAAATTAAAGCGTATTGGGTGAACTATTTAAGCTAATTAAACCGCTTTCAATTAGAGGCTGCTGATGAGATTGGATGCTTAATTTCTAACAAACTCTTGGGCATTTACCATAATTCCATAAATATTATACACGAATAGTATGTCAAATATGGAAATATTACTTTTAAATTGAAACACTACTGCATCAAAACAACTTATAAGTTATTATTATTTTTAAGTAAATGAAAGAAAACAGTCACTATGAGCAGTACCTACTCGAAAAATATGCACGCAAATTTTAAACTAACCCATACATTTTCCGAAAATCTTTTTGATCTGGAATCATAAATTTTCGTTTCCTTTTTTATTTTCTTTGGGAATTTCCAGAACATTACACTCCTAAAACATTCTATGTCCATATATTTTGCTTTCGTGACGGAACTATCTGGATCTGTAATATATTTTTTTCACATGTTTACGACTATGATGCTCAGAAATAATCCATATCTCTGGTGACATTCTGAAAAAAAAGGAATAAATTTCATTTCAAAGAAAACTTTCTCTGTATATATATATATATACAAGGTGTTTCAGAATAACTGTTCAATAATTTGTAGAGAGGTCGGGAATATAAAACTGAGCAATAAAAATGCTCCTATTTTATGTATCATTATTTTACGTTTGCGCGAATTGCGCGTAGTGAACATTTCAAAGACAATTAGCTCAATAATGAAACCATGTGCAAACAAAATGTTTATATATTATAATTGCTCGCATGAAATGTCCTATAAATTGTATGTATTTTTATTAATATCTTTAAGATTTGTATTTGTTTTTGTATTTTTACAGAGAAATAATGTAAATGAAAATCTGTTTTTTGGCCATGTACACGCTATGTCAGCAGTTTGACATAAAATAACTACGTTGAAAGATTAAAAAAAAAAACCTGCGGCACTGCAATGCATTAAAGATCTTGGCCTATGATGCCTAGACCTGCTTTTTTTACGACCTTGGCCCCTGAGCTGCTATACACCATACGTCCCGGTCAGGTGGTCAGCCTAACGCGGGACCCTCAATGTTTAGTTCCCAAGGAAGTTTGATCGTTTCACATTGTTTCCACTCCGAAGTGATGAGCTGTTGAGTGAACCTTGCCTAGTCCGCAGTCCGAAATCCAACTGCGGAACTGTAGCGTGGTAACGAGACGCATTGACTACTACGCTACTTGTCTTCCAGCCGAAAGATTTACAGAGCTGAATATTTACAACTGATCACGGGTCAAGTGGGGCAGTGTCTATCCCTACTAGTTCAAGTTCAACACCTTCTGCAAATCAGCGTATAGGAGGGATTCGATATCGAATCACTGCTCGCCATATCAGAGAGCCAATTATGGTCGCTAACAGGCCGTACAATTGTAGTTGTGTGAGATTTTGAAGCGCATCCGAAATAAGTTTATAAATGTACTAAAAAAAGCAAGGGATTTTTCAGAAATTTCAGAAATAGATTTTAAGAGCTTAAACTCTTCTCTCAGTTTTTAGAGAGATTCGTTTAATTTTCAGGAAGTTACCTGATTTTTTCGAGTCTGGTAATGTCTATTGACTTTTTAAGTCAAGGTTTAATTTCAGTTTAAAAGTGGAATTCAAAAGTTAAACATTTATGTTTGACCGAATGGTCCACGAATGATTAATATGAGAGTGAGTGAACAAAGAAAGACACCTTAGTATCCGACTCCGAATGTCGAATCTCTCTGATGCTGCCCTAATGATGTCATCTGAAAATATGTATTCTCTAGGTATTTATGTTAATTCTACACGGTTTAAGTGAATGTGTGTATTGGATAATAGGGAGAAGTACTATTGTATGGGCAGCAATTCTATTTTCCTTTGTAAGGAAGTTAATGCAATTAACTTGTAATAATATTTTCATGTTAACTTTTAAAATGAAAGCAATTTTAAAACTGCGTTAATGAATACCGACTGTTTTAATTTAATTGTAATTAAATATGTTGATAATTCAAGTTATGAATTTTTATGAGATTTGGAAATATTTAGATCGAGGGATCACGGGGGAAGGTTCCTACGTGGTAACATATTTCAGTGTAGTGTGTGTTCTCTTTTATTTTGCATAGTTTTGTAAATAAACAATAGTTTTAATTTACAATATATTTTAGGTTTATGTTAAACAGCGCGTTGCTTTGTGTAATTAATTTTTGGATTCATAAGCCGGGATTTATCTTCGAAAAGTCACAACGCATATTTTAATAATTTTAATTAATTTAACTGGGGGTAATTTGATGTAAATCTTATTGCACCCGATAATCCCTGCTAGAATCGGAAGGAGTCGCTTAAATATTTTAGACTGTAATTCATTATCGTCAAAAGAATAAAATCATTATAGATGTTCGGGATGGTTTTCCAAAATCGTAACTATTAGTCTGCAGGCTTGCACGGATCATTACAGAAAAAAAGTAGTAATATGTGGTCGCAATCAAACATAAAAGGTATTCCCCTTTAACCGAATTCGTGATTCCATTAGCAACTTTTACAAAAAATGGAAGTATTGCAACGATAGTTTGAAGAGATTTACCTTACTTTGTTTTAAATCTGATATTATAACGGAATGTGCTTGTTTTTTCCACTATGGCGCGGCCAAATAGCACGAAATCGAAGCTCTAGATTTTGGAATCTGGTTGAACTTAGCGAAATATAATAAATAAAACTTGACCTCCGCTAGTGTGGAACACCCTGTATTTATGACTGTATAAGTGAATTGTGTGTTTCCATGTTATTGCTTAATTTTGAGTTTTGGACTTCACTGAAAATTACCGAACACTTAATTTGAATCATTCTGTATTATATTAAACACCTTTGAAATTGCTTAATTCATGACTTCAATAAATCCATAACTAAACATAACAAGCGCACTTTCTGTAAGGACATTTCATTGTAAAACTCCTTCAATAAAAAAGTAATAATAAATCAAACTTTCGAAATGTGCAAATGGAATTATTTTCAGCTAAAATTAACAGCAAATAATTCTTTAAGTATTAATAAGCCATTTATATAAAATTATTTAAATTGATGAATCAAAGAATTAGAATGAAAATTACCAATAGAAAACATAATGATCAATCTTCCAAAAAAGGAATGTGTCAATAAAAAATAATTTATTTTGAAAATACAAACTTGGAAAAGCTACTTAATAGAGCTAAACCATCAGGTGAAAGATCTGTATTATTTAGCAATACACGATTTTATTTCATCATAGTGTGAGAGGATTAGTACTAAAAAATATTACAATATCTTGCCATTATAAAACTATCCAGAAAAGCAAAGATTTGAATGTAACAGATTGGATTTTAAAAGAAAATGAAATAAATGAAATAATATTCCTATACAAATAATAAAATAATCCGTAATTTTCATTAAGAATGCAAAAATACAATTGCATTGATAGCTTTAATTAAATTTAAGCTAAAAGTTGCATTGATTAAAAATTTTTAAGCAATTTCTTTTTCTTTAATGAACAAACATTGATCACAGAAATGAAGAAATGACATGGAAATTAATGAAAAGCTAAGTGAAATTAAATTTATAATCATCTTTCTTTGAGAAAGATGGAATTCTAGTTTCGTAGTATTTAGATTTTCTAAGACAAAGGTCCCGATATAAAATTCCAGGTGAAACACATGTGATTTACTATATATATTATAGTAAATTAAATTTATATTCATCTTTCTTTGAGAAATCTGGAATTCTAGTTTCGTAGTATTTAGATTTTCTAAGACAAAGGTCCCGATATAAAATTCCAGGTGAACCATTGGTACTATTAAGCATGAAATGGAATTAAATATTTATATTTTTGGAAGAGTTTTATCGATCCTGTGGGATTTTGCCTAATCGATAAATTTTGGCCTTTGATTTTCTTTCGTGTAATTCAAAATGGAGACGTTTCACACACTTGAAATTCCCTTAACTGGAGATAACTTGCATTGCAACAGTGAAAATAGAATAATAGATAGTTAATGGAATGTAAGCTATTGCTGAGCTATATCCCCCCCCCTCTCTCTCTCTCTCTCTATATATATATATATATATATATATATATATATATAACACATTATCATTAATTATCTCTTTGGAGATTTAAGTAGAATGATACAAGAACTTGATATGTTTTTTGAAATTCATAGATATTATAATTATATATATATATATATATACAGGGTGTTTCAAAAATGACCGGTATATTTGAAAAATCAATAAAAACTATACGGGCAGCGATAGAAATACACCAATTGTTGCAATATGCTTGGGGCAACAGTAAATTTTCAGGCAGACAAACTTTCGAAATTAGTTACAATTTTCAACAACAGATGGCGCTGCAGTCTGGAAAACACTAAACCACGATATATTCCACATATCCACCAATAATATGGCGTAGTCTCTGAATGAAATTACCAGAAACCTTTGTAAACGTGTCAGGCGGGATGGTTTCACATGCAGAAGAGATGTACTGCTTCAGTTGTTTAATTGTTTCTGGATTGTGGCGGTACACCTGGTCTTTCAAGTGTCCCCACAGAAAGAAGTCACAGGTTTACAAAGTTTCTGGTAATTTCGTTCAGAGACTACGCCATATTATTGCTGTGCATGGTGGATATGTGGAAAATATCGTGGTTTAGATTTTTCCAGACTGCAGCGCCATCTGTTGTTGAAGATTGTAACTAATTTTGAAAGTTTGTCTGCGTGTAAATTTACTGTTGTCCCAAGCATATTGCAACAAACGGTGTATTTCTATCTCTGCCCGTTTACTTTTTATTGATTTTTCAAATATACCGGTCACTTTTGAAACACTTTTGATATATATATATATATATATATATATATATATATATATGTTATATAAAAATTTATTTCCTTCGTATCCTTCCATTTTATTCGCATTAATATTTTAAAATTAATCTAACTTCTGTCATAGTCAGTATTTCCTTAATTCTTAATAATATCTATTCCTATTTAAAGTCCTTTTAAAAGTAAATATCCGTATATTAATAATTATTTTATTCCAAATCTTAATCTAAAATTTAAGATCATTCGTAGCTTTTATCAGTTCCCCAATCTATAAAATTCTGAGACGCGTTCTCATTTCGAATGTTTTTTAAAAGCCATTTTCTTTTTATTATTATTATTATTATTGCTCTGATTCTTTCGCGCGCTGAGGAAGTTTCACTCCAAAATTAATCCGCGACAGGTTCGGAATTCTTTATCGTCTTAGTTCCTCCTTCGCACCTCATTTGCTGGGCTGGAGCTAACCTCTCACTCATTGGGTTGTGCGCTCGTGACGTAAATTCTGTATGTTTCCGCGAAGAGAACAAAACTCGCCCGCACCGGTCGGAGCACGAGATTTTTGACGTTTTCGGAAGCTAAACAAATATGTGTCTGGTATTTTTATGTCCGTAGAATATTCCTCTGGCCCAGTAACAGCTTAATTCAATGAAGTGAAGCAACGTTAGACCGAGGGCTATAAGTTTTAGACCTTTTGGGAATTGTTTCTGTGTTGTTCGTCTTCTAATAAAATTATTTGTCTGGAGATTGGCTGGATTTATTGGAAAACTTTGGTGGACTCATTTCATTGCCTTCTACTTCGCCATACTCGCTAATATCGACTGCAACTTGCTATATCGTTGAAGGACTGCCATCTTTTCATCGAATATTATTCATCGTAATATCTCAACCTCGTCAAAATGCTACATATATATAAGACTGCACGCAAACGTTAAATTATGGTCTTTGATTTTATTTCATGTGATTCAGTATGGAACCACGAATAAATTAGAGTAATGATATATAATTTGAGATTACAGTGAGAGGAGAATCTTAGAACATTAATACGTTGATACTGTCACGCTTATAATTAAAAGACTTGTTAGGCACAACATTAATTTATTAAGCGATTATTTCACAGCACAAATAAATTATACATAAAGCGACACACAGTTCATTTCAGTTAATTTTTCTATGAGGATGGCCCGGCTTGTCCGAGGCAAAAATTCACTTTATCGGCAACACCGTGCCATAAGATATTCTCTCTGGCCAGAGAGCCGACTGCTGTCAGCAGCTACAAAAACGAATTTCCTTCTAAAGTCCTCAAAGTGCACACATATAGACAGACGGAGTTTCTTCAGAGTCGAGGCCTGGATTCAAGTGCTACAAATTTATACTGTAATAAACATCTCTATATAGTCAGATCACAGGATGCGATATAGAATTATAACCTCTTGAAAATGTTTTTCATGCTCACATCTGGAAACTTGCTTTCAGTTTTTAGTTTGAAGGAGGTAATATCTAACAGTCATTATATACCTCTTATTCTCATCCAGTTAGTACAAATAGGGAGTCATTTAGACATAAAGCTTCACAGAAAGATTCACAATGCTAGGCCATATCGTCTACTAAAGAAAAATTCTCTGCAACCTTGTGCTTATGAGAAAGATATTTATTTATTTTAAATATGCGTACAGTAGGAGAAAAAAGCTAGTAAATATATAAACAACCGCTATACCCATATATTATTTAAATATTTAAATTTTGTAAATAAAAATGAAAATAATACTCGCTATTTGCATTTTTCTTTACATGAAGCTAATTGTATTGTCAAAACTATTTTTTTATAATAAGTTTTACTTTTGAAGAGTAGCTGCAAATATATGTTCTCTGTCTTATTTCCAAGAAAAATAAACTTAAATTGTACTCTCATAAATATTATGTAATAATAATAGAAAACGTATTTGTTTCATTGAGTTATATCACGTATTTTCCTTGCTATAATCTGAATTTTTTTTTTTTGAGATTAACGAAATTACTAAAGCGAAAATTTCTTTTTTCAAGTGGAATGTACTTTCTTCGTATTTTTTTCTTTGGAATACTATTCATGTATCTTTTTTTTAATGCACATGACTTTCGAAGTTTTGACTAATTAACTTTTTCTGACTATATAAATTAAATCACGTATAGCGTTCAGTTTTTATTTTATAGTGTTGCTCTGTATTACTAACGCAGATATATTTTTTAAACAATAATTGAATACACGCATAAAAAGATAAATGTAATTGAAGTAAAAAATGAAAATAAAATGAAGGAAGATCTAAATTACGTAAAATGATGTCTAATATATATTTTTTCTTTTCAGAATTAGCACTAATTTATTACACTATATTTTTTACTTTCTGCTATTATACGTAAGAAGAAATCATTGGAAACGTAAGAATTATCGAATTCCGTTTTTTGGTGTATTTACAGCCAAACTTGTGCCAAAATTCTAATGTCAAAGTTGTGAAAAGTTTTTTGGGAAGGTTTATTGTTGAGGCTTGATGGCTTATAACACCACTTTTGTTTAAGTAATACCATAAAATTATATATCACTGGAAAGATAATATAATTCAAGAATGTAATTAAATAAATTTTGTTCCATTACTAGTATTTAATCAAAAGATGAAAAAAAAAAAAGAAACACAACTTGCTTACATTAACATAAAGTAGCTTTCCTTTATTTGAATGCAGCCACTGAGCATGATTGTTTAGAGAGTTATTCAGGTGTCATCCTATTTTTTAGTAAATCAATCAGGTAGAACTAGGATTTAACTGTTGTCATAGTTTAGAGCTGTGCGGAAGGAATTTGTCAGTGTCAGTGCTCTACGTGATTGTTATTAGAGTTACATGAAAATTAAAGAAATGGCACAAAGAGTTAACTAGCCACCTAAAAAGTAATGTAACGTTGCACAATTAAGTGTACAAGGTTACAGTTATGAAGGAAAATTGGTGGAAATGTAACCAAAGGTGGCATCGGAACTTTTGAAGCGTATAAGGAGACTATGTCACAACAAAACCTAACTGATAATGTATGGAAAAAGCGCACAACAAC
The DNA here is from genome assembly GCA_963931845.1 of Maratus michaelseni. Lineage (NCBI taxonomy): Eukaryota > Metazoa > Arthropoda > Arachnida > Araneae > Salticidae > Maratus > Maratus michaelseni. Next base: position 405,739,402 of record OZ007587.1, read on the forward strand.
AAGTGATGATAGAAGAATTAAGAAACTGTAGACAGGTGACAGAAGAAAATAATCTAGACAAGTACAAGGTGAAGTGGCGCAAGCCAATGTCATGTTGAGTCCAAGGTCTGTTCTGTGCAAACCTCCAGAATTTGTTTTAAATGCTAGTATTCCACGAAAAAAGCCATTTTTATCATTCCAACAAAGAGTGAAAAGATTAAACTGGGCTAAAACTCCCTGTTAACTGGACAGCGGGACAATGGGACAATGTTATTTGGTCTGACGAGACCAAAATATCTCTGTTTAGTAGTGCTGGCATACGTAAATAAAATACATAAGGAGAAGATTCGGAGGAGATTTGCATCCTAATTGCATTACACAGACCGGGAAGCATCCAGTCACTGTTATGGTATGGGGTTGTATGACTTCCAAATGTGTGGTCAGAATTTGTGTGATTAGTAAGAATATGAATATTCAAAAATACATAAATATAGTATTTCAATCCCAACTGAAGCTTTTCGCTCGTGAGCTTTTTATCACATTATAACAGCTTCAGAACTAAAAGGCTTGGTTCACTGGGGATGGCGTTGTAAGGCTGTATTTAAGAATAAAACTTACTCAACTAATTATTAACTGACATTGTGATATTTTTTGCATATCTCATTTTTTGATATGTTTAATTTTTTCCTTTATAAAGGCTGTTCTAATAAACAATACTGCATAAAATTTGTTGCACTGCATTCTTGAATAAATAATTTTTCATTGGTACACAATTTTATGGTATCCCCTAAAATGAAAGTGGTGCTATGAACCACCAAACTTCAAAAATTCCCTTCGAAAAAGTTTTCCACAATTTTGGCTACTAACATACATTGTTTGGGATCTCCTGTACATGATTTGACAATTTTAGGAAAATGCCTGTTTGCCTGCGTGTGACCCACATTTTGTGGCTGCTCTATCACAAGAATCACAATCTAATACAGGAGCTAATGCGCGGAATTTAACCAAACTTCAGATTCAGTTAGATCGTAATTAAACTAGTGTTTTTAGGGTTTCGTTCATCTCACGAAACCCTATTACTCCTGCTCCGTTGTCTGTCCGTCACAGAGCCATTCTCAAAAAGTATGCAACTTACAGAGTTGAAACTTCGTGTATGTAGATGAATACTAGCTGTGAAGAGCTCAAAATATTAAAATTTGAAAAATTCGTATTATTTCAATAAATAGAGATAAAAAACCTAAATTCTAATAGCTTTTTCCTATTAAATTTAAACATTTTTCGTTATAGCAGATGCCAAAGATTTAAAATCCACAATGAAATTCTTTCTACAATAATTCATTTTCTATCAGACGACTTCCACGTGAAAAAGGAAAATTAAATAAAAAGTTTCACCAATTGAAAAAAAGATAAATATGAAATAAAATTGATTGACGTCATAGTCGTAACAAAACGGAAAATGTCTAAGATTTCTCAATAATACAAGGAGTATGAGTATGTGTAAGTACACAAAGCAGATTAATATCACTTCATTAGAGAATTAAAACGAAAATCTGACGTCGTATGGGAAGTTTAACTAATTTTTCAAATGTTTGAGAATAATACAAAGCGAGTATCAATATAAATAATAGAGAATTGTAAATATAAGAGTTTGAGAAACATATTGAATCGTGATAAAAATCGGATTATGGAAATATTCGCATATTTTTACATTTTGAAGGTGTACAATTTGTTTAATTTTGAAATTATTTTTTAAATATTGCATTTAGTCCGTATGACGAATATTATTATGAAAGAATATAATGCCGGGCTTGGCCCGCTATCCGGCTGGTTTAGATATTCGAAAAAACGAAAAATAGACCGGTAAATTTTTATTTTATAAAAAACATGACTTTATTTTTTTTTTTTTTTTTTGGTTATTAAATGAAATTTGTTTGAATTTATTAAAGAAAGGATAAAGTGTTTTGAAAGGAATATTAAACGAAACCCTTTGAGCGATCTTCGATCACACTTACCCACTTGTTTACGTTTTGGTGTATATCTCCCAACAGATGACTCTGCTATGCGCCATTTATCATGAATTCCATGACAGTTATGTCTCATGAACTAATACACGGAACTTCACAAAACTTCATATTCTGTTATACCTTGGCATAAACAGCTGCGGAATACGTTTGAGTGTATAATATTGCGCAACAAGCAACGTTAATATGCTGTGTCTACGATTTCTACGATAGCTGTATCTCAAGAACTAATGCACGGAGTTTCACCAAACTGTCTATTCTGTCATACCGGGACATAAATTGATGCTGATTAGATTTAGGTGTATATCGCCCTACAGATGCTATGTTTTGTTTTTCACGATTTTTGAGATAGGTATATCTCAAAAACTAATGCATGGAATTTCACCAAACATCACATTCTGTTAGACCTTGGCATAAATTGTTTCTAAATATGTTTGGGTATATATCCCAAAACAGGTGGCACTGTTATGCTGCATTTTTTACGATTTTCCTGATAGCTATATTTCAGTAACTAATGCACTGAATTTCAGCAAACTTTATAATCAGCAAAAGAAGAGTAGAAAGTGTAAAGTAAAAAAGTTATTTAAATAATAGCGTTTTATCCCTGCAATGAATTTACATTTAAAGAAATCAAAATTTATCCTAATACTAAATTTATTCTCATCTATCACCAATACGTATAGTGTTATGAAAACATGGGCATACACAAATTCTTTCGAAGGCCAATAAAGGAAGAAGTTGGTATTAACGAAATATTTTACATTATTGGTGGAGAGCAACAAAAATGTCCACAGAATTTTTGTTCAGAATGCAAATACAACTTCCTTTTAGGTAGCTTTCATTACAAAAAGCTACCTATTGCAGCCTTTCAAAGGGAGACAATTTCAAAACTTGCTGGTATATTTTCACCGATCATGACCCCCAGACTTCCCCCAAAATACTCTCCGTTCAAATGTTGATTTATATACACACATATATATATATATATAGCATATGTTATGCTGTAACTCACTTATTTATAAACCGATTTGGATGTGACTGAGTATGTGTATAGGACATACCAAGGTCTCGACCGAGTTTGTTGGCCAGCTTCATCCGCCGTTTTGTTTCAAAATGGTGGCTAGTTAAAAAATTTAAATTTTTTTAAAAATTCAAAAAGATGTACACAAAAATTATAAATTGAAAAAGTTGTTTCCGTTATGTGTTAGATCGTGATGCAAGGATTCCGGAACATTTTTTGTGTTTGCTTTATCTTAAAAAATGGCTGAGATATGGCAGTTTGAATTTCTAAGGAGGCTGACATTTTGAAACAATCTAATATTTGTTATGCCGTAACTCTCATGCTGAAATTCGCATTCAAATTCAGTATTAACGAAAACCGGGATTGGATCTTCTATAAATCGGATTCCAAGATTTTAGCTTTGGGTGTTTACGTAAAATAAGTTGATTTTTTAAAAACATGGTCTATAAAAGCTACCTTTTCCTCCCGGTACTGGCCCGCAGGACTTTTGTGTGCCAAGCTGGACAGATTAATTTCATATACCTTGCATTTGACTGTTTTATGTAACATCTAAGTTGATAGTTTAGCATTATAAATTCGTCTCATTAGGATTTCATATATACAGGGGTAGGTTTTCTCTGTAAATTTCAAAGTATGTCTTCTTCGGTAAGTGTTATTAAATGTGAATATAACTTATCCTTTTAATACATTATTACCAACATTTATTGTTAGATGCCCCATGTGTGTACATCACGTAATACAACAAATTTCTGTATTATGTAAATAGTTGCTGCCTGTCCAATATCTGAGCAATAATAGAAAAACAATCGAAATACCAAGCATGCAAATACTTATATAAAATGGAAATTTTTTCGATTTCCACAAAACACTGTTTATTGTTTACGGTTTAAAAAATATCGCATCGATTTTGTTACTAAACAATATTCGAACGTCTATGGAAATACCAAGGAGGCAATTATTTATATCAAATTAAAATTTCTTCGATTTCTACAAAACACTGTTTATTGTTTACGGTTTTAAATTTATCTCATAGATTTTGTTGCTAAAAATAATCTAACGCCTATGAAAATACCAATCATGCGAATATTTATGTAAAATGTAACTTTCTTCCATTTACACAAAACACTTATTAATGTTTACGGGTTAAAAAAATATCGCACATATTTTGTTATATCGGATACAAGCTTATTTACTGTCATATTTAATACCCTAACTATTTACTGCCATGACAAATGACAAAATAAATAAACTTGACGTAAATCTTTCTGGACATTAATATTGGCAGAACAAAATCTAACTTAAGCCTCTTTCGCATATAATTCTTATTCTTCATGTTTCTTGTAGTAAGAATCTTACACTTTTATGACACGATATGCAGATTTATGATGATAATCCTTCATCATTTATCGAAGATACGTGACAGCAAATAGAAAATTTCAGAATCTCTCCTTAAAATTTTATTCTGCAATGATTTTCTTTGAGGAAATAAAAGTATTTATTGAGGGGGGTTTTATCGATATAGCTAAATGATTTACTGTAGAAAATTCAACGGAGAAAAGGAACTAAAGTCATATTTTTGATTTATTTTTATGAAGTAAATGTAGTAAAATCATTTATTATTTATACTAGGGGACCCAACCCAGGTTTTTTTCGGGTTACGGAACATAGGTGAAAACAAATTTTTTTAAATGAAAACTCTAGTAGATTTTTTACATTTAGTATATTTTTCTAGATTGCCAACTAGAAACACCAAAAAGCATTTGTATATGAAAAATATCAATTATGGAATCAAATAAAGTTTTTAAATTTATAAAAAACGGTAATTTCACATTAACAGCAACGCAGAAGTTAGTAGCCAAAGATATCGACAAATACAGGATGATTTTTTTTTTAAAGTTTTGAAAGTAAAACACTATAACAAAAGAACCACTGATCCAAATGACCTGAAATTTCACCAGTATGCTCCCAAAGCAATGGGGATTTTTAGGCATGAATAAAAAAAATCGCACCGACAGATGGCGCTGTAAGGTAGCAGAAACAAAGAATATCGTCTGTGGGAGGAAAACAATGGACGGTACTTTGAGAAACCATCTTCCGTAGGCCTTCTGTCGTCATTGGACCTTTTCTTAAATTCTTAAGTGTCCTAAATCTCCTAAGTGTTGTTGCTGCGCTGTCATTATTTACAGTTTACATGTAGATAATACAGTTTCACTAACAACGCACGGTCCGTCAATGGCGCAGTCATTGCGAGGATTTCCGTAGAATAATGAACACGAGGTGTGCGTACTTCATGTTTTTATCACCAATGTGCGTGTGCCGGGCTCGGGTTCGTATCCCGACTTTACTGCATGTACAGCGACATCTGTCGGTGCGATTTTAAGTTTTTTTTAACCACGCCTAAAAAATACCCATTGCTTTGGGAGCATACTGGTGAAATTTTAGGTCATTTGGATGAGTGGTTCTTTTGTAATAGGGTTTTACTTTCACAACTTTAAAAAAAATCACCCTGTATATACTTACAAGAAAACTTTTTGATTCTGATAATTTCAGTGATTTAAGTGCGTAATTCGATTGCCTGTCTGGTAAATTTGTGTCTTATTGAAATTATTGAAATTTTTGATTTTTTATAAATGAAGTTTAATTTTGTTATGGGATACTATTCGGAAATGAATGCTGAACTATTTATATTGTTATAAGTGCAAACGGGTTAATCTTGCATAATCGAGCTGCACGTGATAGATTATAAAATCATGCTTAAAAATTATTTAACCCCCCACCCCTCCCCCCCCAAAAAAGCAGTTAATTGATATACCATTTTAAAGCAAATTGCATTTGAAAAGAAAATTATTTTCGCCTATTAGACGATGTAGAATTTGAAAAAGTTATTTGTTTAGAAGTTAAAAAAAAAGAGCGCAATAAAAGCGAAATTCATTAGCCAGTTTGTTGCCACTATCAATATGACGTCGGCGTTTTTCACGGACATGTTTGTGCTTTATAATATAGATATCATTTATAGATCAAAACGTGTCATGTCTGGATTAGCAAAACGAAACTGAGTTACATATTATATCAATGTACCAATATTTTACGTATTTCTTGACACTGAATGCATTTTAACAAGGGGGTGACGTTTTTACGCTTAAAAGATTTTGGCTTATATTTTGGTGTGTGTAAAATGTTATTTAGTGGCACAAAACTGACTTTTAATAATGATTCAAAACAATAAAATTAAAATACTTTCCGTCGTCAGGTATGCGTACGATTATTTTATTTTTTTTGGGCAAAATCGCCTTCATAGGTGTTTTTTTAAATATTTTTTTAATGCGTGTGCGTTTAGCAAAAACATAATTCTTCTTAAGCCATACAAAATATTGTTACACAAAATACACTTCCAAGTTTAAAAAGAATAATAATATTAACTAGTTAAAGACATTTTTATTCACTAAAATAGCATAAAAGCAAACTAATAATTTAGTCATAAAAAGACGAATTGTGAAGTTGTTAAATAAAAAAATAAATCTTCATTTTAATAACTGCAAACGTGCTTTTCACAACTCTTCTATTTAATCATTAATCATCTCTTAATATATATAATTTTTTTTCTGCAGTTGGTAACGAAAATCATTATTAAATTTGTTGAATTCTTTTTTGAGAAGTAATATCTTTTTATAAAATGCATACATAATCAGCATTTATTTTACTATTATTGCATGTTTTTAAAAACTTCTCCCTTGCATGAGAAATTTAAGGTACACATTTTGTCTATTCTTGCCATCATTAAAATTTTGGTTTGTGGCAAGCCTTCTTGTGGTTGAAACATACTGATGTTCTGCATGACATACTATACTATTTTCTAATAATCCACATTTTATTGCTAGGTGTGTCCAAAAAAAAGTTACAATTCGTATACTTCAGAGAGTTGCTTCAATACTGTATCTGATATTACCGGTTTTCATTTTTGTGTTTGTGGGTTTGCAAGTAAAGATATAAAAATTGTCCCCATGTTCTACCCATTATTTTCTTGTTTCTGCAATATTCATCTATGCTGCGTACATTACCTACAACAAGAGAAATACCTCCTACAAGCTTGGGTTAGAAATCTCCAATTGTGATGAACCTTACTAGTTTCTTCTTAGTCTTGCTTAGTTATCCTATATCTATTTATTCTAGTGAAAATGTTACTTCACATTGTTGTAGCAAACAAGTTTATTGTTATATCATTTGTTGCTAAATATAAATAAAATTACACGCTTCAAAATTATCTTAAAAAATATTATAAAAATGGGAAATTAGGTTACAGTTTTCAAGAAACTTTATTTAAAAGTACGCTTTGGTTCTATTTCATAGAGAAAAAATTGAAATTATGTGATATTTAGCTATAATCGAGGAAAGCTAAAGCGATAGTGCATGTATGTATGTACAGATATATAGTGTCACTTTTTTAGTAAGCGCTACTGATAGGCACATTTGCGTTTTTTTAAGCAAATAGTACATCAATGTGTGTAAATAGTGTTACCAATATGAATGGAATTCGCATTTTTTTGTTGCATTTTTGAGCTTTGCAAACTCTTCGGTTATTTTTCTAAACAATGTGAAAATCACGGCCAGAAAAAAAATTGACAAAAACAAATATGCACAAATTATTCAGTGTTACTGTATCATTGTATGTTGCGGCTTTATCACAACATCAGATATTCTTTCTGTTATTTACAGGATATATTTCATAAAAACCAACACTCAACTTTCGGAGGAATAAGAGCGCTTTTCACCTACACGACAATGATAAATCACACGCGATTATCGTTATCCGACATCGATTACACGAAAAATTCGTTGTGATAAAAAAATCGTCATCGATTTGGCAGTTTGAAAATCGTGTAGTGTATGTGATTGCATTTTTCGTGCACCGATGTCGCTTAACGACAATCGTGTTCGATTCTTAGGTATCGTGTCGCTATCGCTAAAGGTAAAATTGCTGTAGCAGGATACGTATGGTCTTTTCGTTCGAATACCAGTATTTTCGAATAGTCATTTTCGCCTTACATAATCGCAGAAAATTAATACGAATTCTGTGAATAAGGCAAAGACTATTATTCTAAAATAGTGGTACTCAAAAGTAAGAGACGTATGCACCCTGTTAATCCTAACGAAGTTAGTGGGGTCGTTTTTTGTATACGCGAGTAGATGTAATAGATTTTACACTTCTTAAAGTTATGAAATACGAATTCTTGAAATCTACAAAAAATCTAGTTAAAATTTGATGTTTTTTCCTTTTAAAATATCGATATTTCACATTCTTTTAATGAAATTTATAGGAAAAATGTATAACCTTTACGCTAGAGATCAAAATCTTCGAGCTACAAAACTTTTATAGATAGGTATTTATTTCCCGATAAATCGAAATTATGATATTCTTTGAAATACTTACCTGGAGTTTCGATCTTGGCGCTGAAAATGCAGTATGGTGCATTCAGTATTGTTTATTTTCGGTTAGTTTAACACTCACAAAAAACTGTTATGGTTTTGAAATAGAAATTATTGGAGAGAAGTTTTTTATTAACATAATTAGTTCTGTGAAAACTGTTTCCCTATTTCTTCTATTAACTGGTTCTGAGGAAAGTATTTTTTGCGAAAGGATATTTAGAAAATTAATTTCATTGCATTAAGGAATTTGAGTAATTTAAGAAGAAATTACCGTTGAAAAAAAAGTCGTTTTTTAGGTGCGTTTGTAATTATATAAATAAGTAGCACCTATAGTCGTCGTCAGGTCCGTCCGTCTGTCCCTCTATCTGCATATAACAGCGTAAAGACTACCCAACCGAATGGTTTGAAATTAAATACATATAATCGCTCCAGAATTTTGTCGAGTCATTTCAAGTTTTATGAAAATCGAATCAAAACTTCAAAAGATATTAATAAAAGTTTTCTTCATTCTATTAAATCCTATCACACGTAATCTATATATTAAAAAAAACGCAAATTATGTGACTGAGGAAAACAAATAAGGGCTACCATTTGTTTTTTACCATTTGTTTACCATTTGTTTTTTCATATGCCAGGAGGCTATTTTTATTCAAAATTATTTTTTCGAATAAAATTGCATAAAAGTTACATTTTTAGAAAGATAGTTAAAAAAAATTATATTATATTTTTTATTCTATTCCTATCATACGTAATTAATTCAATGGTATCCCATGATAGGCAATAATGCTAGGTTGCCATGGTGACTACGTCATATTTAAGATGGAGTCGAATTTGTATACTGAAATTGCTTAATTATAGCAATCCTAGAATCCACCGACAGTTTTTTGGATAGATGTTTCCGGAGAAATAGATATTAAATGAAAAAAGAGTCTAAATATGGATTTAAAGTTCTTAAATTTTCAAAGCTAGGCTTAAGTTTCAACTTTGAAATTTTCATTAAATTTCAACAAAGAATAAAATGTTGCCATACACATATTTCATTACGGATATGAATCATATCATAATAACAGACTATACAATTAATTTTTTCAGTGAAATAACAACGATGATGTTTTTACATTGTGTTGTATTAAATAGTTGCGCGTAGTATAATTTTAACGTAACAGAATTGTAATTAATTTTCTGTAGAAGTGTATTAAATTTAATTTTATAAAATAAAATGAATATCTATAATATGAAAATCTGCCATGAAAAAAAAAATTTGTATTCATGCAATTTTGCAAAAGATTGCAACAGCTATTGCACCAAGATCTGAATACTTATAAAACTAGTTACACTATAGTACGAAGCACCTTATTTGTCACGTTTTACGTATACAATTTCGAAATTGTTTACATTTTTTGATTCTCTATAGTGTGTAGAGTAAGTCCTTATAACTGTTACGTGAAATTTGAAATACAGGCAAACTCGTTTAATACGAGAGAGGCTAAAACGGAGACAGGGTTTAAATACGCAGTTTGCACGTTAAGCATGTTTTACCATTTCAATTATATTACGATTTTCACGCTTTTTACGAACGCCAAAAGCATGATCACGTCTAATACACTGCAAATCTTTATACATTTTTCAGAACACTTTTTAGAACACTTATTTTGTCACATTTGTAAGTACACTTTGAAACGCAATTTTTGGAATAGTTTTTAGAATGCTTCTTTTGTTCAAACACACTTTCTTGCACACTTTTTGAAAGCGATGATGTGCTACCAATCTGCTCTCAAATGTGTTTGGATTTAACAAGTATCCTGATCAGAACACTTTCGGTACACTTTGGAACACTTTCTTTATAGCAGTGCATATTCGGAACACATTGCAGTACACATTAAGGTAACTGAAATGCTTTTTTCAATTAAAGTGTTCCATATGTGTTTCTAATGTATTCTGGGAATTTGCAGTGTTCTAGGTAAACATCGCTTCCTTGCAATGTGATTTTCGGCGAAAAGTAGAGTAGTTTAGTAAATAAATCTCTTTTTTTACCGAACTTAGTTCTCTCACAGCGATCTAATTTCTACATTAAAAATGTTTATCAAAATGTAGCAATTTATCATTTTTAGCAGATAGAATATCAATCTTCAAGGAGAACCTCCATGTAAGAAAATGAAAATGGAAAGGGTTGTCCTGAGGTCTTAAAATAATAAAAGAAAGAATCGAGAGATAAGGACGTTTCAAATAGCGCCCCGTTGTAAGATTTACAACTGAGCCATTGAAAATAAGAAGAAAAGAAGAAAACCTGTGTTTGTTTCAGTCTGTAAAATCCAGACTCTGGGCAGTTTTAACTAGACTTTTCACGTCAAGTTCAAAAGGATATCAGCAATCAAAAGCTATAAAATTGCAGTGACTATTGCTATGTTCGCCGAATTTTTTCAATAAAAAGGGAAGTGATCAGACGCCATACTGTACGCCATTCATGTCTTTTGGAAGTATTTGCTCTTTCTTTATCTTGTATAAAGAAAATGACCTTGACAAATTCAAGACTGAATATTTTATTTTAACTGTATGATATGAAGTTAATTTTATCACTGATTTAATTAGAGCAATTAATAGTAGTACTTATTTTACTTGTGCGTGTGTGTTTTTAAGATGTTTATTATCTTCACGTGTATTACGAGTAACAGTTAATACGAGGACTTTTATAATTTCCTCATTCTCATTATAGTTCTCGTATTAAGCGAGTTCGATTGTATTTAAGTTAAAATCACTTGAGAGCGAGCGTGGACCGGCTGAAAATCAGCTATGTGGGGGGGGGGGATAGCGAGACACAGTTGAACTCGTGCTGAATTCTTTGCTTCGTAGGTATAAATGCAGGAATCGCGGATTACCTCTAACAAGTAAAGGTACTATATAGTCTGTGATGGCGAATTTCGATTTTTATGGCTCATTCGATTCTTCTCATGAAACTAAGTAATTTGCTACCTCGCATATCGGCTATTGAGTTTTGATAATGACAGGGGGCCGGGTCAAAGTTTAAAATTTCGTTTATTGAAAACCAGTTGCCGTCAAAGAAATAAGTAAGATTTAAATTTATTTATGTTTCTTACACTGACATGCATTGATGATAGTCTTTGTTCATTCCGAAGAAGTGAGTAAAACAAAAATATTTCTCACAGTGCGCACAATGAGCAAAGGTTTCTTCAGCTGACTCGACGACGCATTCAAAACAGCTCTGCTTTCTTTATGGAAGTTTAAAACAGTAGTCTGAACGAGGCTAACGATAAAGACAGGCTACCGCGGTATCTTTTTTTACAGACCGCTAGAGTGACGTGAAGCTCTTTTCGTACACCTTCATTGGTGGATTCGAGTATCACGTGACTCCCGCGGTCTGTAAAAAAAGATAAGTGGACTGTACCGCGGTAGCCTGTCTTTTTCGTTAGCCTCGAGTCTGAAGGGGTGACGTAGTTTTCGTCTTTATCAATGTATCCGCCTTTGGCAAATCCATACCTGAACATGGGCAATAATGTAACCTTATAGTAGTTATTGGCAATGTATGGCACTGTAAAAACAGTTAGCAAACCTAAATCGCACTGATTTCTTTGAAGGCATCTGTTTTCACTGAACGAAATTTTGAACTTTGACCCGGCCCCTGTCATTATAAAAACTCAGTAGCCGATATGCGAGGTATAAAATTACTAAGCTCGATGAGACGGATCCAATGAGCTATAAAAATCGAAATTCGCCGACTCAGACTAGAGTACCTTTATTTGTAAGTTGCAAAATATAACGATTAACTAAACAATTTTATACTCATTTTTCTTTAGTAAAATTTTGATCGCGTCATTCGTGAAACGACATTTTTCAACGCGCAGTGTAAAGTAGAGATTAAATGGATCAATCAATCAACCATTTTCTTTTTCAAAGTTAAAGATTTTTTATTTTGTGGACCCATGAGCCTTTCATGTGTAAAAATAATATTGTATATATAAATTTTTTTAAGCCACGTTGAAATTAGAGAAAAAAATGCAAAGAAACGACACTATTTTGAAACAACTATTGTTTTATCAAATTTCGTTCAATTTCACTAAAAATTTGTTCATGGCTAACGAATTCAATATGCTTTCAGAGAAATTTGATTTTGTATGTTTCACATGACTTTGACAAGCTGTGCACTACACAACGCAAAGTGTTGCGTGTACACCATACCCATACGCAACTGACAATATCTCCACCGGGTTTAATGATTATTGTATAATAGAAATACTTTTTTTTTGTAAAAAAATATGAGTAATATGTGGGTAAAATCAGATTTTGTGTTACTTTATTCTCTCTATGGAAGAACCAATCCCGAAGTTGAACTATTTTTCGGGCCGATATAAACGGTAATCTCCCTTTAAATTAAACATTAAAATATTAATACTTATGACTTCGCCAATTGCATAAAGGTAATTTAGGCTTTAGCTTTTTTTATCTTATTTTTTAAAAATGTATAAACAAAATTGAAAATAATAGAATGTATAAATTATTCTTCACGATAGTTCAAACAACCAACGCATCTCTTTTTAACACTTTACGCATTAATTCCTTGAATTCCACCGTCAAAACAACAGAGTTTATATAGTATATAAACTTCTTCGTCGAAACCGATATTAGCTTCAATGGTTTCATACAGAACTCACCGTATGTGGTCAAACACAAGGGCTTAATAACCAAGAACATCGAGTTTTTCAAATTAGCATGGATAACATGGTAAACAGATAGCTTAGAAAGTTGTTATATGTTTATTTATTTGCATAATTTCGAGGTACTACAAAACTGTGACATATATTTAAAATTTATTATAATAGAAAATAAAGAGTGATCATATAAGAAAATGTATGAATATATTAATTTTGTAAACTCCAACAATTATTTTAACAACGTTACCGTTATGGAATTCGTAAATACCGAAATCATTCTATACATGCATTAAATGATGAATGAAATCAGTAACTATAAGCATAATGAAAGCAATAAAAATATAATGAAACTAATAAATATAATTATTTCAAAAACCTTGTTATATCTCCGAAAAAAACCCCATACAACCCTGTAAAATATTTTATTGTTCTAACATATTAAAAAAAAATGTTATGTTAATAAAAAAAGAGTAGTTTCAGTCAATAGAAACATTTATTTGTAAACAACAAAACTTAACATGTGTAGCAAGATGTTTAAAATAAATAAAATATTTGTCTTTAATATTTATCTTTCACAGTCCTCATTTCAAAAAATTCATCTTTTAAAACTTCTTATTTCCTTTCCTGCTATTTTCTTTCAGTTTTCCTTTTTCTCATTTTATTAAAATGTTAATATGTCGTTTTCAATTACAAAACAATAACAAAAAAATTTCCGCCAATAACAATAAAAGTGATGTAACTAAGTATAAAGAAGATTATTGAACTAGCTTATATTTACAAAAGTTAAAAGATGGATATCCTTTATCTCTTTCAGGTAATTAGAATTTTTTATCGTTTTGAAATGACTTTATTTTGTAGTCTTCAATCATTTTACGAATTATTAGAAATGTATAGAATACAATTTTATTAAATTTCATATTAAATTGATGACTTTTGACATGGAAGTATTTTTTTTTCATTTTTCTCTTAAGATTTGTGTAAATGTGATAAGATTTCTTTTCCTCGTCAATTTATACCTCGATTTTTTAATTATTAGATTGTTAAAAAGAATTCTGCAGCAGTGAAATAAATTAGCAGAAAGTTATTATTTGCAAGCTATTCTAGTACTTTCTTATTATTTGCATGACAGCGGTTAACCGTCAAAGTAACTTCAACTATTTCATATCATGTAGGTATTCATGTATATAAGTATGCATTCATGATTGAATAATGTCCATAGAATATTGTTTACTTAGGATTTTACGTTCGTTTGAAGAGACTCGTGAAACAATTTTTATACATATACAGCCTCTTGGCTGTAAATCTTTGACGTAAGTTTTAATGATGTGAGACTAATTACAAAAGAATGAAACTAATATATGTAGCAGAGGTTTACTACAATATGTTCCGTATGGAAAATAATGCTTGAAATATTGATGCTTCTTTTACAGGGACATACAAAAAAAATTTGGATACATCTATGGGTAATAATTTTTATTGCTAGAAGCATGTTTTTCAGATGACATAAATTTTAGTATACTATGAATTTTGAGTTATTTCTGGTAGTTGTGTATGATAAGACTAGGTTAATTTTCTTAATCACCTTTGTCATCAAGAGCATAATCTAATTTAAGAACTACGGCTCCATGATCCTTTCTGCTGTAGAAAGTGTTTCTTGTTTATTTTAAAGAATTTCAGAATTTAAAATCATGTGTATTCTCCTAAGCTGTAAAAAGAGATTCAATCACGAGGATTATTTGAAAGCAGGTGGGAGAATGATGAGAGTATGATATGAGAATATATATTTTAAATTAAATGATAATATTTTTGTATTATATGTATTAAAGACAACTATCAAAAGTTTGAAACTATTATTATTATGTTACATTATTTTTTTTGTAAAAAGTATTACTTATCCAGTTATGAAAATTGCATTAAGATTGCATTAAAATCACATATATAATTGAAATTAAAATTCCAAAAGAGCATTAAACCTATTGATACGTCGCCGTCAAAACCATAGCATTTATATAGTATTTAAATTCCTTGGCCGAAACCCTCATTATGGTTCAATGGATTCAACCAATCAATGTGGCTGTACTAGAAAGTTTAATAACAGATAACATCGAGTTTTGAAATTGGTAGTGATAGTATGTTAAACAGAAAACATGGATAATGGTTACGAGCAGGGAAGACCGAGCTATGCTCGGTCAAAATTAAATTTGAGTTCAAATATCATGACCCATGACCAAATGACCCACTAATTGAATTTTCTCAAACATGTGACTTAGCCCAATAGTCTTCTCGTGCCCGAAAACCATAGGATGCAAAATTTAGTGTAAATAGTCTGAGCCGTTTTTAAGATAAAATAGCTCGACCCATAATGACCCATGACCAAAATGACCCTCTAATTGAAATTTCTCAAACATGTGACATAGCCTAATAGTCTTCTTGTTCCCGAAACCTGTAGGGTGCTAAATTTATTTCAAATCCTCTGAACCGTTTTTAAGATAAAATAGATTGACCCATAATGACCCATGACCAAAATGCCCCACTAATTGAATTTTCTCGAACATGTGACCTAGCCCAACAGTCTTCTCGTGCTCGAAAACCATTGGATGCAAAATTTAGTGTAAATTGAGCCGCTTTTTAGATCTTGACCCACAATGACCCAGAAATGACCCACTAATCGAATTTTCTCGAACATGTGACGTCTAATGATTTTCGCGTGCCCGAAACTCGTAGGATACAAAATTTAATCAAAATCGTTAGAGCCGTTTTTAGATACAATTAATTTGACCCGCTTTGACCTCAAAATGACCCACTAATCGAAAGTTCTCGAACATGTGACCCAGCCCAATAGTTTTCTCGTGCCCGGAAATAGTCGGATACAAAATTTTGTCAAAATCGTTTGAACCGTTTTTTAGATACAATTAGCTTGACCATGACCCAAAATGACCCACTAATTGAATTTTCTCGAACATGTGACCTAGCCTAACAGTCTTCTCGTGCCCGAAAACCATTGGATGCAAAATTTAGTGTAAATTGAACCGCTTTTTAGATCTTGACCCACAATGACCCAGAAATGACCCACTAATCGAATTTTCTCGGACATGTGACCTAGCCCAATGATTTTATCGTGCTCGAAACTCGTAGGACACAAAATTCAATCAAAATCGTTAGAGCCGCTTTTTAGATAAAATTAATTTGACCCGCGTTGACCCAAAAATGACCCAC
The DNA here is from genome assembly GCA_963931845.1 of Maratus michaelseni. Lineage (NCBI taxonomy): Eukaryota > Metazoa > Arthropoda > Arachnida > Araneae > Salticidae > Maratus > Maratus michaelseni. The sequence continues at coordinate 405,755,730 of OZ007587.1, forward strand.
TAATCGAAAGTTCTCGAACATGTGACCCAGCCCAATAGTCTTCTCGTGCCCGAAAATGGTCGGATACAAAATTTCGTCAAAATCGTTTGAACCGTTTTTTAGATACAATTAGCTAGACCATGACTGACCCAAACTGACCCAAAATGACCCACTAATCGAATTGTCTCGAACATGTGACCTAGCCCAATGGTTTTCTGGTACAACAAAACGGTAGGATACAAAATTTCGTCAAAATCGTTAGAGCCGTTTTTAAGATAAAATTTGCATATATATATATATATATATATATGTAATAATAAAAAATTTTCGCCATTTTTCTTTAGTTAAGTTATTCCAAATTCTTCAATTCTTTTTTCCCTCTCTTTTTAAAATATCTCTTAAATCTATTTTGTATTTTATTCCATAACTTAATCAAAATATTCTGTTATTTATCATTCTAAAAATCTTAATCTGTTAAAAGCTACACGTATTTATTAAAACCTTATTCTCTTAAATTGCAACACTGCCTCTAAACGCACCTGCCTAATTTCTTCTTTTGAGACATTTAATTTTTATTCTTTGGAACTTTTGTAATACCATTTTTATTTCTATTTAATTCATTCGGCATCCCATGATTCCAAGCGGTTTTCGCGCCCAAAGGCCTTTTTACCTTTTTAATTTGCCGCTTCTGTTAAAGAGTTTTAATCATACGTCAGAGACACGTCTTCGTGGCCTCATTTTTTCATCCATTAGCGAGAAAGCTCCGCCTTCTTTATCCCCCTAGCGCCCTCCGAACATGGATGCGAGTGGACCAGCTTGTTCGCGCGTTTTGTACCTTTGGGCCAAATTTTGAAGTTTTTATACGGTTACACTGGCTTCGGAGACAGAATTTACACGAATTAGTGGTTGTCATCTAATTGCCGTCACTGGGGAGTCTACACTAATGCATCGGTAGTATGTTCTTCAAGCTCTGCTAATTCTTCAAGATCTTCAAATGTGTTCAGTTTTAATGAAGCGAAAGTTGGTGGAGTTGCTTTCATCTCTGTGATCACAATAAAGCCACTGCTCATCTATTAAGTTATTAAGTCTTCTTTTTAATGTTTTTGGGAAATTTCTTCTGGATTTCACTGCCTCTGCTCAATTTTTACGACTGCAAATACACTACGATTTCCGATGTGATATACTTCGAGATTTGTCTTCATGGTGAGCGACTCGAAGTGATGCCCTGTCCGGGTGTCATGACTACATTTCAACGATCTCGACTGCGGCTACCTCGATATGATTATCAGGTAATTTTAGTGGTTTCGGACTGAGATGTTCCGATTGTCTGGTGGAAAGAACGTTCAAGTCGACAGCAATAGCGATCGTCTATAATGTGCCAATTTTCGACAGGAATGTATCAAAAAAGCCGGTCAGGATAACTGATGATCTGTGTAATAAAAACATTTTGGAGACTTCCCAGTGATATTGGAGAACAACTACCGATTAGTTGTCAAATTATCACTCATAAGTGTTTATAAATTTATCCCAGAAGTGAGGTCTGTAAGTTAAATTATTCTTTTATTTTTATTGATTTCTTATTTTATTGATTTGTTATTATTGGCTTATATAGAACAAAAATTGTTCTTAGAATACTTTAGAAGAATTTTGTTCCTTTTATCCTGAACATTTAGAACGTACGAAATTTAATATTTATTCTTATGTATTGTTGTAAAATTAATTTTATTTGGTTAAGCTCACAAATATTTACTGAAAGTTTTGAACTGCTCTGATATTTATTCCTATATTACTTCATTTTACAAGAGTAACTTCATTTTATGTTCTTATTTTATCATTTAATTATAGTCCCTTTTCATTCGGTGATATTTATTCATAGGAAATAATTTCTATTTATTGAAAAAATATATGAGTAATCTCTTTTCAAGTAACATGTATTGGAACATATTCTATGCCATTCTAAAAATGCATAAAAATTTATTAGATTATCTGAAATTACAGCTTCACTGATTGCATAATAATCGCAAAAATAGCTTTTGAAGTTTATTAATGTGAAAAAAAAAAAATGTGTTATCTCAAAAGAAAGTTGAGTAACATTGAAAGGGTAAAATTATTGTGCAGTTAATTTGTTTGTTTATTTTATTACTTTTGTTTTTTGACGCTATATTCTGAGAGTACAATTCAAGAGCCAAAAAAATTGTTCTTACGAAATAATGATACTTATTTTAAAAAAGTGTTTTATTTATTTCATTCTAAATTGTGATATTCATATATAGTGGATCTATTTATAGAAAGATTATAGTAGTAGTTTACATTTACTATTTAAGTGAAATGAATTTTAATATGAATTGGACTTTTTTACTGTTGAATATTATTTAGTTTGTTATTTAAATTATTAAGAGTTAGATATTTACAGTTGTTTAGGGGTTGTTTAGGGTTACAGTTGTTAAAGGATTCTTTATACATTGTTATTTTTTTTTACATGTTATTAAAGTCAGGGTTTGTTAAAGTTATTGTTGAAAGTAAGGGTACTCAAACCAAAATGGCTGAAAAAGAGCTTAATGTTATTGTTTTTGACCCAGAAAGTGGGATGAATGTTGTGTCTTGGCTTAGACACTTTGAAGGATCAGCCCCTCCAGATAAAAAAGAGTGGAAAATCAACAATATTTCCAAATATTTGAAGGGCGAAGCATTAAAGGTGTATGTTAATGAATGTCTAGATTGTAAAGAGTATGAAAAAATTGCTGAGATCTTAACTGAAAAATTTCTGAAAGTAACAGTCCCCCGTTTTTCTGATTTCGCCTCGCTGAAATTGCATGACCTAAACAACTTAGAAAATTATTTCCGTCAGAAAATAGAGATAGGTCGACAACTTAAACTATGTGAAACTATTATTTTACAAGGATTGACAGATGGCTTAAAACCTGAATACCAGAACTATTTAATAGTAAATCCTCCTGAATCTACTACCGATTGGTATAGATTAGTTAAACAACTTGTTGTCATTCCATCTCATTCTAGCAGTAACAATAATAGTAATGTTAGAAATATGTCTCAAAATTCCAGACCTTTTTCTCAACCAATTAATTCACCTAGACATTGGATTCGCCCTCAACCTAATTACAGGAATCCAAATTTCCAAGCAGCAACTAATTTTAACCCTTCAACGTCCAGGTTCGTTAGTCCCAGATTGCCTGTCAATCATTATCAAAGAAGGCTTCCTAGTCGACTATGTCGAATGTGTTTAAATAGAGGTATCCAAAATGCTTATCACTGGGAGAGGGATTGTGTATTCAATGTTAGGCCTCTGCAATCTTCTGCACCCCCTCTTAGTCAACCACAACCATCTACTGATAATATATGACAGTTAATTGTATCAGGATATGTAAATAACAGGGAACTACCTTGTGTGATTGACTCTGGCTCAACCATAAGTATTTTGCCTTTTAAATTTGTTAAATTCTTAAATGCTAAAGTTATAAATATTCCACCTGTTATTATTGGCCAAGCCAAAGGAACTGCTGTAATAGATAAAGCTTGTAATTTATTGTTTAAATTAGGTAATGTGCAACAAAATATTAGATTTTTAATATGTAATACAAATTTAGATTATGCTATACTATGTTTAAAAGAATGCTGTAAGTTTAATTTAATTATTGACTGTGCTACATGTAGAGTATTACAAGGAGACCTTGTTTTAAATGAATCTAAGAACATATCCAGTGATAAATTAAGGTTACTTCATTTTAATGTTAACTATGATTATCAGAGAGTGCAACCCGATTATGGAAAGATCATATCTCCTCAATCCTTTGTTCCATCTAATGTTGATAATTCTAAATTAATTGGGGAAATAAATTCTATAGAAAATGAAACTTTAAGGGAAAGTATAAGGGATTATTTAGATATATTTTCTGAAAATAAATTTGATGTCGGGAGAATTAATATCGAACCGCAACGTATTTTTCTTAATTCTGACCTACCAATATCTCTGAGGCCATACAGAACTTCCCCTTTAGAAGAACAAGTTGGAAATTGTACTCAAACGTTACAAACGAGGTGCGTTCGTACACACGTTTTAGAATTAAATTCATGATATCCCGTGCGTAGAACGGGTTAAACAGCTAGTTAAGTATATATTTTATGACACTGTTCATACAAATATCTTAACTAGTTATATAAATATTCAGATATATATGTATCAGCTAGTTATATAAATATTCAGATCTTGATGATTTTTAATTCTGTGAAATGAATTATATCGTCTGCAGATTAATTTCTGTAATAAAATAAGTATCTCGGTCGCTTGACGATTTAACATCCATCGGAAGCTCCTATAACAAAAAAGCACCGATTAAAAAAAAAAAAATTCAAATTTCTTAATAAATATTTTTATTAATATCTCCTAAAGTTTTGATTCGATTTTAATAAAATTTGAAATGTCTCGACAAAATTCTGCAAAGATAATACATTTTAAATTGCAAACCATTTGGTTGGGTAGTTTTTGCGTTGTTATATGCGGACAGACAGACAGACGGACGGACAGACAGACGGACAGACAGACAGACAGACGGACGGACAGACGGACGGACAGACGGACGGATCAAACGACGACTATAGGTGCTACGTATTTATATAATTACGAACGCACCTAAAAAGAGATTTCGGATCAAATTCATTCACTATTAGATGCTGGTTTAATTAAAGAGAGCAATAGTCCCTATTCTGCCCCTGTTACATTAGTAATGAAAAGAGAAGAAGGTAAAAAAACTAGATTATGTGTTGACTATAGAAAATTAAATGCAATAATGAAAAATGACGCAGAACCCCTACCTCGTATCGATGGAATTTTAGATAAACTGAGTAGTGCGCAGTATTTTTCAACTTTAGATTTAGCCTCTGGCTACTGGCACATACCCATACATCCATCCGATACTGAAAAATTGGCTTTTGCTACCAACTTTGGGCTCTTTGAATGGTTAGTTCTGCCCTTCGGGATTAAATTAGGCCCCCCGATATTTAATAGAACCCTTAGAAGAATACTTACTAAATACAAAATAGACTTTGCTTGCCATTATTTTGATGATATCATTATTTTTTCTTCCTCATTAGAAGAACATATGCAACATTTAAACCAAATATTTGAATTATGTAGACGCGAAAACATTAAACTTAAACTCTCTAAATGCAATTTTGTCCAAAATAAAATTAACTTCTTAGGATATACCATCCAGAATGGCACATTAACTCCTGCTAATGCTAATATTGAAGTAATAAAAAAACTAAAACCCCCTTCAAATGTAAAGGAACTTCAGAGATTCTTAGGATCTATCAATGTTTATCACAAGTTTATAGATAAATATGCCGAAATTCAAGTCCCTCTTAACAGATTACTCAGAAAAAATACATTATGGGAATGGAATACAGATTGTCAAAATTCTTTTCAAAAATTAAAAGATGCCTTAATAGCCAAACCTATCTTAAAAATTTATGACCCTAAGTTACCCCTCCATATGTTTGTTGATGCCTCACAGGTGGCAGTAGGTGCAGTCTTAAAACAACCTGATAGTAATAATTTTTTACATCCAATTGCTTATTACTCTAGAGGATTGAGAAGTTATGAGAAGAATTATTTTATTACCGAGTTAGAGTGTCTTGCCATCATTGACACCTTAGACAAATTCTATCATTATTTTCATGGTGTAAAATTTACCATTCATACTGATAATGCATCTCTTGTATGGTTAAAAAATACTAAACATTTGAGAGGCAGGTTATTTAGATGGTCTTTGAAGTTGAGCATGTTTGAATATAATATAGTTTACGAAAAGGGATCCACAAATGTCGAAGCCGACATGATGTCGAGAAACCCAGTTTCACATTTTATTCAACCACTTACTTTTCTTCTGGACGTTAAAGAAATTATAGAGAGGCAGGAAAAAGATAATGTGTGTGGTAAAAATTATCTAAAGGAAAATGGACTTATGATAGTAAAAAAGAAAGGTTTTAGAAAAATAGTAGTCCCCATGTCTTTAAGGAGAAAAATACTAAATGTTGCTCATGAAAAATTTGGTCATCCTGGTATCCAAAAAATGTTAAATTTAATCTCCCCTAATTATTATTGGCCTGACATGACGCAAGATATAACCAATTTTGTAAAACATTGTGATATTTGTCAAAAGAATAAAAAACCCAGACAGAAAAAATTTGGCTTATTACAAGCTATGCCCACCACAGATCAACCTTTTGAATGTCTTTCTATTGATACTGTGGGAGGATTCAATTATTATAACTCCACCAAAAAATATCTACACATCATCATCGACCATGCTACTAGATATGTTTGGGCTTTCCCCTCAAAAAGTGTTACCACAGAAACTTATACTAATTATCTAAACCAAGTTTTTAATATTCAAACACCACAACAATTATTCTGTTTTAATAAAATTCTTAATGTCCAGACCCATCAAAAAGTGTTAAGTGATAGAAATGCAGCCTTTACTTCATCTAGATTTAAAAAATTTCTGCGAAACCACAATATTAAGCAACGTTTAACCACATCACATCATCCTCAAACGAATGGCAAATGTGAGAGAGCGAACCAGACAATAGTTACTAGATTGAAGTGTAAAGTCAATTCTACCAACTCCAAAATTCCTTGGACAAAAATTTTGACAGAAGTAGTTAATGAGTATAACAATACCCCTCATTCTATCACTAAATTCCCTCCTGCTTACTTACTTTTTGGCCAATTACCCTATGATTCTCCTCTTCAACAAAATTATTACCCTCCTGTTCAAGAAGCCCTTAAACTTGCTAAAAAACGCACTGATGAATTCTATTGGAGAAGTAAAAAATATTATGATCGAAATTATCTAGAACCAAAATTTGAGATTGGAGATCTTGTAATTTATGAAGAGTTCCAATATCCTAATACCAGAAAACTTTCACAAGTCTTTAGTGGTCCTTATCAAATCCTTAATAAGTTATCTGATGTCAATTTTGAAATTGATAGACAAATTCAAAATAAACCTACTGAAATAGTACATGTATCAAAATTACGCCCTTATTATCCTCCTGATCAATTAAAATTATCCCATGAGAACCAACAACAAACTAATGTTAAATTTATAGTTTCGTCTTGATTTTAATATAATCCAAAAATAAACGAAATAAAATAAATTAATAATTAACTAATCAATTCTCTTCTGTATAACCGTGGTGTTCTTGATTGTGCACACGAGAGTGTCACTGTTGAAGTTTCCACTTGAGTCAACTTTTTATGCTGGCGTAATTTAGTTGATTTAAGTTAGGAGTTTCTGATACTGAATTGGATTAGATTAGAATAATAAATTAAACAGTATTAACTAAACTAATAAAATAAACTGGATTAAATTATATCTTAAACTGATCAAATATGATATCTTAATACTAATTGAGAATTGTCCAACCTTTCTTAATATGCTACAAGGTCCCATTTTTTCATTTCACAACTTATGTTTTCTTGTTTGACTGAAAGCAAGATAGTTACATAACCATCATCTACACAATAATGATTGTTTTCACGAATTTTTCTTATTTATTTCTTTTTTTGTATTATGTATTTTATTGAGTATATTTCATACCTCATTCACTACTATATGGATGAGATATTAATTATATACTTAAGAAAGTAATTAAAGAAAGAGTGTGATATTTTTGAATTATAATGCTTGTTATTGCTGAACTTATTGTTGAATATTATTATTATTAGTTATACTATTTATAATTTGATATTGAGATTAAATATTACTTGAATTTGAATACTATTTGAATTTGAATATGTTGAGATATATAAATTTTTACTTCTAGAAGTAAACAAGTAATAAAGTAGTAAAGGTAATGGAAGTTATAAAGGTAATAATGGTAATAGTAATTTTGATGTTGAGTAAAAAACTCTTATACTGCTTACATTACCTATTTGCCTTTTTAGAGTAATTACCATTTGTCAGACAAACTATACCATAACAAAATACTCATTTCTCTTAAGTTTTTCTTAGCATTCCATTCAGGACTGAGTTTTTCAGACAAACATAAGTTTAATATTTGAAAATTAACTTATGATTATTGTTATTGTTAAGTATTATTATTTTAAAATTTTTATTGTTGATATTCTTCTTCTTCTTCTTATTATTATTATTGTATTATTTGTGTTTTATTGTTGTTAATATTAATCTTAGTACTATTTTCGAGTTGTTGCTAGTAAATATAAAGCATTCAGATGAACTTTAATTCTGAAATAGACTTTCATAAGGAAGATCAGTAAGATCTAAAATTTGAAGGATTTTTCTCTTTCAATTTGTAAACTGTTCAGTTTGTGAGGTATGCAAATAACTTTTTTGGATGGACTATCACTCAGACGAGAACTGAACGACAAATTAAGCAACAATTCTACAAGCAATTTGCAACAAATTTTGTAAGATTTTGTAAAGTTTAACCTAAAAATATGAAATAATGAAAAAAATTTTGACCCAAAATGGTGTTATTCGCCTAAAATTTCAAAATTTCTTACAATAGTAAATTAATCGTAAATCTCTCTGTTTCCACCAGACAATCGGAACATCTCAGTCCGAAACCACTAAAATTACCTGATAATCATATCGAGGTAGCCGCAGTCGAGATCGTTGAAATGTAGTCATGACACCCGGACAGGGCATCACTTCGAGTCGCTCACCATGAAGACAAATCTCGAAGTATATCACATCGGAAATCGTAGTGTATTTGCAGTCGTAAAAATTGAGCAGAGGCAGTGAAATCCAGAAGAAATTTCCCAAAAACATTAAAAAGAAAGAATGATTAAATTGAATGATTTTATCTTTATCATGATTCCCATGATTCCATGGATACTCTGGAAGTATGTTATCTATTATTTTAAAGTGTTACAATTCTTTTCTTATTTTGTTTAATATTTTCTAAAGCTTTTTATGTCATTGTTAACAAGATTAATATCTTGTAATTGTATTTTTGTTAACAACTCCACCAATTCGCGTTATAGTTATTAAATTTAATGTTATTGGGCATTAATGAATAAATTTTGGAAATGTACTTATTTTGACTTCCTCCAGTTGACAAATTGTAATCCAAGTCCGTGTAACATTTCCCTTCAATGAACTTGCAGGTCATGTGACCTACCGGTTCATTCGTCCTTTTGGGTGCGGGGATATGTAATAATAAAAAATTTTCGCCATTTTTCTTTAGTTAAATTATTCCAAATTCTTCAATTCTTTTTTCCCTCTCTTTTTAAAATATCTCTTAAATCTATTTTGTATTTTATTCCATAACTTAATCAAAATATTCTGTTATTTATCATTCTAAAAATCTTAATCTGTTAAAAGCTACACGTATTTATTAAAACCTTATTCTCTTAAATTGCAACACTGCCTCTAAACGCACCTGCCTAATTTCTTCTTTTGAGAAATTTAATTTTTATTCTTTGGAACTTTTGTAATACCATTTTTATTTCTATTTAATTCATTCGGCATCCCATGATTCCAAGCGGTTTTCGCGCCCAAAGGCCTTTTTACCTTTTTAATTTGCCGCTTCTGTTAAAGAGTTTTAATCATACGTCAGAGACACGTCTTCGTGGCCTCATTTTTTCATCCATTAGCGAGAAAGCTCCGCCTTCTTTATCCCCCTAGCGCCCTCCGAACATGGATGCGAGTGGACCAGCTTGTTCGCGCGTTTTGTACCTTTGGGCCAAATTTTGAAGTTTTTATACGGTTACACTGGCTTCGGAGACAGAATTTACACGAATTAGTGGTTGTCATCTAATTGCCGTCACTGGGGAGTCTACACTAATGCATCGGTAGTATGTTCTTCAAGCTCTGCTAATTCTTCAAGATCTTCAAATGTGTTCAGTTTTAATGAATCGAAAGTTGGTGGAGTTGCTTTCATCTCTGTGATCACAATAAAGCCACTGCTCATCTATTAAGTTATTAAGTCTTCTGTCTCCGAAGCCAGTGTAACCGTATAAAAACTTCAAAATTTGGCCCAAAGGTACAAAACGCGCGAACAAGCTGGTCCTATCGCATCCATGTTCGGAGGGCGCTAGGGGGATAAAGAAGGCGGAGCTTTCTCGCTAATGGATGAAAAAATGAGGCCACGAAGACGTGTCTCTGACGTATGATTAAAACTCTGTAACAGAAGCGGCAAATTAAAAAGGTAAAAAGGCCTTTGGGCGCGAAAACCGCTTGGAATCATGGGATGCCGAATGAATTAAATAGAAATAAAAATGGTATTACAAAAGTTCCAAAGAATAAAAATTAAATGTCTCAAAAGAAGAAATTAGGCAGGTGCGTTTAGAGGCAGTGTTGCAATTTAAGAGAATAAGGTTTTAATAAATACGTGTAGCTTTTAACAGATTAAGATTTTTAGAATGATAAATAACAGAATATTTTGATTAAGTTATGGAATAAAATACAAAATAGATTTAAGAGATATTTTAAAAAGAGAGGGAAAAAAGAATTGAAGAATTTGGAATAATTTAACTAAAGAAAAATGGCGAAAATTTTTTATTATTACATATCCCCGCACCCAAAAAGACGAATGAACCGGTAGGTCACATGACCTGCAAGTTCATTGAAGGGAAATGTTACACGGACTTGGATTACAATTTGTCAACTGGAGGAAGTCAAAATAAGTACATTTCCAAAATTTATTCATTAATGCCCAATAACATTAAATTTAATAACTATAACGCGAATTGGTGGAGTTGTTAATAAAAATACAATTACAAGATATTAATCTTGTTAACAATGACATAAAAAGCTTTAGAAAATATTAAACAAAATAAGAAAAGAATTGTAACACTTTAAAATAATAGATAACATACTTCCAGAGTATCCATGGAATCATGGGAATCATGATAAAGATAAAATCATTCAATTTAATCATTCTTTTTTTTTAATGTTTTTGGGAAATTTCTTCTGGATTTCACTGCCTCTGCTCAATTTTTACGACTGCAAATACACTACGATTTCCGATGTGATATACTTCGAGATTTGTCTTCATGGTGAGCGACTCGAAGTGATGCCCTGTCCGGGTGTCATGACTACATTTCAACGATCTCGACTGCGGCTACCTCGATATGATTATCAGGTAATTTTAGTGGTTTCGGACTGAGATGTTCCGATTGTCTGGTGGAAAGAACGTTCAAGTCGACAGCAACAGCGATCGTCTATAATGTGCCAATTTTCGACAGGAATGTATCATATATATAACCACACACAAGATTTGCTCGTATTAGAATATATGATACGTCTTTTTTGTTGCATAATTTCGAGGTACTACGAAATGGTGACAGATATTTAAGATCTATCATGATAGAAAATATAAAGTTATCATATAAGAAAAATGTATGAATTAGTTAATTTTATAAATCACAGCAACATTTTTAGCAGCATTATCGTTTTGCAATTCGTAAATGCCGAAAACCTCCTATACATGCATTAAAATACGAATGAAATCAATAAATATAAACATAATGAAATCAATAAAAATACAATGGAACTAATAAATATAAATGTAAAAACCTTGTAATATCACCGATTTTTTAAAAAAGAAATCCAGTAATTTATTTTATTATCCTAAAATATATATTTTAAAATATATGTTATGTTAATAAAAAAGAGTAGTTTTAGTCAATTGACGCGTTTATTTGTAAGCAACAAAAATGAACATGTGTAACAAGATGTTTAAAATAAATAAAATATTAATCTTTAATATTTTTCTTTAACAGTCGTCATTTCAAAAAAATTATCTTTTAAAACTTTTAATTTCCTTTTCTGCTATTTTCTTTTAGTGTTCCATTTTTTTATTTTATTAAAATGTTAATACGTTGTTTTCAAGTACATGATAAAAAAAAAATATTTCAGCCAATAACAATAAAAGTGATGTAACTAGATATAAAGAAGATTATTGAACTAGCGTATATTTACAAAAATAAAAAGATGGATAAACTTTATCACTTTCAGGTAATTAGAATTTTTATCGTTTTGAAGTGATTTTATTTGTTGCATTCAATGATTTTACGAATTATTAAAAATGTATAGAATACAATTTTAATATGGTTTTATACAATTTTATTATTATTTTATATTTTCACATTAAGTTGATGACTTTTGACATAGAAAGAATTTCCTTTCAGTTTTATCTTAAGATTTTTGTAAATGCACTAAAATTTCTTTTCTTTATCATTTTATACATTGATTTCTTATTAGTTGCATGGCAACGGTTGACCGTCAAAGTAACTCCAGATATTTCATGTCATGTAGGTATTCATGCTTGCATGTATGCATTCATGTATGGATACATGCATATATATTTATATATATGTATTCATATGTTTTCATGTACACTGGCCTCCAAAAGTTAAGGTACAACATGTTTTGCGAAGCTCACTAGACAAAAAATGGCAGTCAGATTAAACTTCATAGTTTATATGAATGACAATAATGAGCTTTAAAAAAACTTACGCAAAAATTACAGCTACCACTTTTATTTTATAGAAAAGAATATATATTTGTGAATGAGAGAAAAATATGCAATTACGAAGCTTTCGTAATTTCGCGTGTAAGTTTTGTTGTATTCGAACTATTGTTGTCAGTTTTATTCACAACAGCCAGTAGAGTCTAGAAATGTCCAGAAGAAGTCATTTGCCCGATTCATTAAGGTGGCGGATGGTAGGATGGATGGAAATGGGGTTTTCACAGGCCGATACTGCTAGATGGCTCAATGTGTCTCGCAGTGTGGTCTAACGACTCTGGGATCAGTATGAATCCGAAGATTCTGTGTCCAGAAGAAATGTTTCAGGCAGGCCCACGTGTTACACCTACAGAAGACCGGTATCTAGCTCTTTCGGCCCGAAGGAGAAGACGCACTACTGTGCCGCAACTCATTGCAGACCACTTTGCAGCATCAGGGTGAAGAATCTCCACTACTACGGTGTGAAGACGTCTTCACAATGCAGGTCTCTATGCCAGGCGACCAGTTGTGTGTGACCCCCTCAACAGACGACAGAGAAGGGCCCGCTTATGTTGGACAAGAGAACATGTTTCCTGGACCAGACAACAGTGGGCTTCTGTACTCTTCACAGATGAGTCCAGATTCACACTGGAGAGCGATTCAGGACGTCTTCTGATCTGGAGAGAACAATGCACTCGATACCATCAATCAAACACTGTCGAAACACACAGGTACAGAAACGGTGGAATCATTGTTTGGGCAGGGATCTCACTCGGAGGCCGCACTGACCTGCATGTGTTCCATGGAGGAACTGTGACTGGTGCGAGATATCGGGATGAGATCCTTGATTCATATTTGCGCCCATATGCCGGTGATATAGCCAATGGTTTCATTCTAATGGATGATAATGCGAGACCACACTGAGCTGTGGTTGTTGAGGATTAACTTGAGGATCACGGTTTGGAGAGAATGGAATGGCCAGATCACTCTCCAGACTTGAATCCGATAGAACATTTTTGGGACTATCTTGGAAGACAGGTTGCGGCTTTAAGTCCTCCTCCAAGGTCATTAAATGAGCTGGAACAAGGCTTACTCCAAGTCTGGTCAGCGTTACCTATTTCGGTGTCCGACAATTTAATTGAGAGCATGGAAAGTCAATGCCGCAAATACATTCAAGTCCGGTGTGGACATATTCCGTATTAGAACCAGTTTTTTAATGTATCTGTCACATTTTACTGCATAATACTGCGATGTACTGATTTCTCCAAGAATGGAATTTTCCACCATGAGTGCTTTTTTGTTGTAATTTCATTTATGCGTTTAACTTAAGAAAATTTCTATGTCTGTTAGATGTCTGTCGAATTTCATTTCACAGTAGCTAAAACATCAGTTGGGATTCTTGTTCAATTGCAGTTGTGATACTTTGGCCATTTGTGACCTCCAGGAGACATCATATTGACAGGCTGTGATGTTAGTGTAGTATCTATTTTCTACAACTGTCGTTTATATAATTTTATTTTGAATACTTACAATTAACTTCTGTGTTCAAAATTCACATTTTTTGTGTATTGCTTAATTTTTGGACACCAGTGTATGTATAAGATTCCTTATGACAAAAAAATACACATACGATTATAAAGAACTTTCTGCGAATGAAAACGGTTCTTTTTGTTTATTTTTGCATTAATTGGAACTGAAGTTGTAATCGTCTTTCGGAATTTGTTTCGTCTGAGTGGCTAGGGGGGTACTGTCCGTTTTCAAATACATTGATTGAAAGGTGAGTTGTAGAAATAAAAGCAAGTAATTGATTTTGACAAAAAATTGCATGTTCATAATGCACACTGACTTTATTTTATAGAATAAAAGATGCATCAAAATACGAGGGCAGTTTGATATCTCCGTGACTTTAAAAAAGGTGATGGTCTGATCGCACTCTTATTATTATTTTTCAATTTATTATTATCTGCGGCAACATTCTTGAAATTTGCAGACGATATTGTAAATACATTGTGTTCTGTTGGATTCAAAAGCAAACGATTGTCGTGTTTGTTTTGATTATGGAGAAAAGAAATTTCGTGTTTTGATAAAACACTATTTTTAGCGCGAAAAAACAATTACCGAAACTGAAGAAAAGTTGAAAAAATATTATGGGGACTCTGCTGCATCACACGGAATGGTTCACAAGTGGTTTACGGTATTTCGTTGTGGCCGTACAAGTACAACAGGTGCAGAACATTCTAGACGTCCAATTGAGATCACGACTGAAGAAATGGTCAACAAAATCCATGATATCGTGTTAAAGACCGCCGTGTGTTAGATAGCTACGAAGGTAAACATTTTAAATGAACGTGTATTCAATACCTTGCATGTACATTTGGGCATGAAAAAGTTATCAGCAAGATGGGTGCCGCGATTGCTGATAGTGGATCAAAAGCGGACTTGTCTAACCATTTCAAAGCAATGTTTGGACAAGTTCGAGCGCAATTCAAGCGAATTTTTGCGGCGTTATGTTACAGTTGATGAAACATGGATACATTACTACACACCAGAAATGAAAGAACAGTCTAAACAGTGGACTTCTTCTTATGAACGTGCTCCGAAAAAGGCAAAAACAGTTCCATCAGTTTTGAGGGACTGAAAGGGCGTAATCCTCATCGACTATTTGTAAAAAGAAAAAACGGTCACCGGACAGTATTATGCTGATTTATTAGGCTGTTTTAATGCAAAATGTAAAGAAAAGAGGCCACATTTGTCCAAGAAAAAAGTGATTTTGCAATGCGCCAGTGCCCTCGTCTGCAATCGCAGTCGCTAAATTGGTTGAATTATGAAACGAATTGCTCCCTCCTCCACCCTACCCTCCTGACTTGGCCCCCAGAGACTTTTTTCTCTTTCCAAATTAAAAAAAAGTGGCTTGGTGGAAAGATATTTTCTTCAAATTCTGAGATCATGAATGCCACAAATGCCTATTTTGAGGAGTTTGAGAAATCTTATTTTTTTTAAAGTATTAAAAGTGTTAGAACATCGTTGAAAAAAGTGTATCATTATGAAAGGAGATTATGTCAAAAAATAAAATGCATTTTGGTATCTATATTGTTTTTTTCATTTTAAAGTCACGGAGTTATCAAACTGCCCTCGTATTAATAAAATATTATGGATATTTCGTATTGAATGGGCGACAGACAGTTTGCTATATTTACATTATACTCTACCATAATGTTTTAAAATTATGTTCCAAACGGTACTGAATAGTAACTAGTATATATGTTTTTTTCTAAATCAAGTATTGTTGAATATTAATTTAATTCTTGGGTATCTTAATATATTTTAATTATGCTGGGTCATTCGATATATTATGAGCACATTAATGTTGTCATTTTTAGGCGTCATTCCGATAATATTAGACGAAACAATATATATCTTTATTATCAATTGTGCGAAAGAAGCTTCCCTGAAGAATCTATAACACATACATGTCACGCACATTCATAGTATCTTATTTTTATTTTCATTCTCCTGTGTTTAATTATTTTGCATTTTCATGGGATTTCATTTTAATTATATATATATATATATATACTAGCTGACCCGTCCGGCGTTGCCGGGGTTTGTAATAAGTTAAACAAATCTAAAGTTTGTATGATTTTATATCTTTAACCTGAGTTTGTATTAAATTATTTATTAAAAAGTGACTGAAAATCCTTTATTTCGATCTCCCTCCAACAAGGGACGCATACTGATCTAAACGAACCTCCGACACGTGTTCTTGCTGCCTGCGGAACCGTATAGCAGGCGTGCTGTGGACGCAATGCAAAATCTCTTAGTTCAACCTTCCGTTGGCAGGGGCGCACTCTGTTCCAAACAAAACATCTTCCGACCGAAACTCCGACACGTGTCCCTGCTGCCTCCCGCACCGTATAGCAGGCATGCTGTGCATGCGCTGCAAAGTCCTTTAGTTCAACCTTCCACCGCCAGCAGGCACAATTTGTTATATACGAACATCAGACACGGGTACCCATTGTATAAAGGGAGTTGAGGAACCAGTTCCCGTCGAAATCGGGTCCATAGAACTCGAGAAAATAATGCACCTCCTGGCGGTGAAAGGTGGAACTAAAGGACTTTCAGTGCGTGCGCAGCGCGCCTGCTATACACTGCAGGAGGCGGAAAGTGGAACTAAAATTTTAATCGAAAGCAAAGTCGAATTATCCAATCCCCGATGTGATCGAGCGCATATGACCCGAAATAGGAATGCACAATTAGAGAAAAAACCTTGTAGGATTGCTCGCCAGGGGGCGCTTGGTAAAGTGCACAATAACAAACCACATACTTTGATTGTTGGTATGCATCAAGTGAATAAGGGTTGTGCACTTTTATTAAGAACATAAATTTAATTTTTACGAAAATCGGTATTTAAAATTTCAGGTATCCTCTCTATATAAAATTTATAAAACGCATCGGGTAAATCTAAAAATGTTAATTTTCTTAAATGGAATTTGTTTTATCTTTTTCTGAGCAATACATTTTTTTTTATTAATAAGAGTTCTTAAATAATGAAAAAGCCGCCGCCAGAGGGCGCGCGATGAAGTACAATAAATGCGATACTAAATAAGAAGGCGTTAACCTCGCCATACCATACCCGAAAATACAACGAATAATTTGTTAAAAAAACCCGATGCAAACGTCTCTTTAATTCTCACTCTCATTGTCAAATAAGCTTTTATTTCTTTTTCACAAAAATCAAGATTTTTATAAAATAAAAACTAATTGGTGGATTTATTCGATTTTTGAAAATTTTATTTCTCAGCCTATTTCAAGTAAGAATGTATAATTTTCCAATCAAACAATTCAAGACTTTTAATAATTTTATACAGCCTCTAATAACACCATTCCAAGTTTTTATTACTTGTTTTGTATTTTTCTTTTATTCCCTTTTCTGCAATCAAATGAATGCGAAATAATAAATATATTTGGTTATAAGAATCGGGTAATCTTAATTTTTACAAACTTGCAATGTGGTAACCGAGAGGACTCGAACGGTGTTAATTTTAAAATGTTATTTCTATTAGATCTGTTAATTTGAGTCACCGAAAAAATTTCTTAGAACCCCTTTCTTTGCGGATTCATTATCCAGAGACCTGTCGCAGATCAAATTTTTATCAAAAACGTGTTGTTCATTGAAAGATTAAATCGCTCGAAAAATTAAAAATTTCAAATTAATATTTATGAAAGTTGTGGATGGAATTTTTTGACATTTGATTTTTTGAATTTGCGATTTTTTGTTCATTTAGATCTGCAATTTTTCGTGTCGAAATACCTAATAGTTTCTGTTATTTCGATATGTTGCGAAAAGCCGTAGTTAAAAGTCATTCTGGTAACACGACCTTTTTCCAGTAAACCTAAAATATTTCTTCCCTCTACCAGCACACACCTCATTTTGAGGTTTCACATTTCTTTTGCACCATTTTCAGAAAAATATGGCATTTTGGAAGCTATGGTTAATGAGATTCTAATTAATATCTTGGGTAATAATCAAAATATTAAAATTATGAGTCTCAGGTGCATCAGTTCAGGCCTTGGACGCTACCTAAATATAATTTTTTAGGCTTCTAGATACGCTAGATTTTTCTAGCCATCGCAGACAAACAAACATACACACACGCACATGCAGAGCGAAACTTTCTTTTACTAATACAGATACTAGCCCACTAGCGTGCACCGAATTTATATCGGGGCGTCGAATCTTATAAAACCTCGAACCGTATACAACATCGAATATGATAAACCTCGAACCGAACGAACCTCCGGCTCGGGTCCTCGCTGTCTTCGGCACCGTACACCAGGGGGTACTGCGCAGGCACTGGAAAAACCCTTAATTTCCACCCCGAGTAGTATAAACCTCTCACTGAACTTGCACCTGTCCTATTGGAATAGAAATAATTTTTTTTTCATTAATGAGCTTTTAATTGATATTTATTGAAGTTACTGGTCGATTTTTATGAATTTTATTTCATTGAATGCGAGATTATTTTTTTACATATGTTTGCAAATTTTACTAAATGTAGAGTAATTATTTCGACGTGTTTCCAGAAGCGAGCTAGGCGAGTTGACTTCGGATGTGGCAAACCCACATTTACAGTAACCCTCTTTCCTGTCTGGGTCAGGATGGAAAAAACTGGTCAGTTTTGGGCCGAAATAAAGAAAAAGTTACAATCCGAATTTAAAAAAAATTGAATTTTTGGAACGACAAAAATTGACTGCGTGTGTACCCCTAGTTTCGGATCGATACCTCAGGTTTTTCTTTATTCGATGATGCGTGAAAAAAATCTTTAATACTATTTTTTGTGAAACTATTTTAGTTAATCATTTAAGAGTAAGATTAATACACGCTTTTACCCCTAATCCACATTATGTTTTTTCGAAGAAAAGTAGCTAATAAAATCTAATCAATTTGCTAACTTTAGAGCACTTTTCCCCAGAATTTTCAAGTAAAGGTAACAGTAAAAAAAATTAAGCCAGAAGAAATTTTAATTAATCTTTTCTACTTAACAAAGTCATTAAAAATAAATAAAGCTTGCTAATAATCTAGGCTCTTTATCTGTCTTTGCAAACATATGTCGCCAGTTCCTCCATTTCTATACTGAAAATACTTATGCGCCCACCATTATCTTCACATTAGCGCAAGACTTTTCCAAATTACTTTGTCCAGCAAAAAGATGTTACACAAACTCTTTGTGAGTCTTCATTATATAGTAATTTATCTTACATCTTCGTTTATAATAACTTATAAAGAATTGAAATGTTATTTTTAAAACAAATTCATGCATGAATTAAAATATACAACAGAAATAATTTTATTTCGTTTCTTTACAATTTTATCACTTTTGAAAGTCATCAAATATATTTTACTGCAAATGGATCTATCAAATAAACAAGAAACGAAAAGAATGCGTGAATCATAGATTATGAGATATTTCCAACATGTTCAGAATGTTGTGATCTCCACTTTTTTCTCCTCAATTAATTACTTTCTTAATTACTTTAATCATATCATTATTAAAATTTTAATTAAAACAGTTGGAATGCACTAAATATTGTATTTTATAACAATTTAAATAATATCTTTAAAAGTGAGATCAGCATTAGCTTGTCTAAGACTTTAAATTTAAAAAAAGAATAGTACTTTTGCGTTATTTTCACACCGTGCTCAAAATTCAGTCAATATAAAGAATAATTAATTATTTATCAAAATTATTACAAGTTAAGATTTAATTTTATTTAATTTTATTAAGATTGATTGACATACTATAAAGAATTTCTAAAACAATTGGTATTACCAAAAATATCCAATGAATTATTTTAAGTTCATGATATCACTATATTATAATAAAAGAATAACTTACCAGAGTGGAGTAGCTACTTCAGTATTTGCAAATATAAAGGTTAAAATAGATTATTATCGGTGTTAATTTATTTTAATCCTTCACAGTTCAATAGTTCACCACTAAAACGCCAGATTAATTATCCGATGAATATGAGTTAATAATTTCAGCATTATTTCCAAAACCGTGGCACCCTGGTTCCAACATCATCAGACTTATAGAAGTATTATCTTCCGAACAGATAGGTCGACGCGCGCTGAATGTAATTCATTAAAATCATAATCTTAGGTGTTATTCCCTGTTGTTCTTCTCTGCGCACTCACGAACGGCAAGGGCGACTAGCACTGCAACTACAGGACGGTGCGACGATCCCAAAACAAAGCATTCCAAGCCGGACCTCTCATTCTCTGTCGGATACATTGCTAATTTAACATAGAAAGGGCTTATTACTGCTACCTTAAAATTTTTGTCCAATACCACACATTTAGCGACGAACACTGCAGACTACTATTCTTTGAAAATCATCTGCGTACACCTAAGTTCGGAATTGTAGAAAGTTGTAAGCCGCTAAAATATTTTAAGTCACAACAATGGAAAAAATTCGTATACTTTAAAAACACTCCCCAAGAGCCCACAGAGCCCACACTGCTTGTCTAAAAAAATAATCATGAATGTTCTTTTCTCTCTGTCTAATTTTCTTAACAACCCTCTTAGGGGGAGGGGGGCAGCATACGCTAAATGTCGATGTCACTTGGAACCAATATTTTCCATGCTGTTTCAAAAGCAAATTTGTAGGCTTTTTTTTCTGGACTGATACAACAGAATTTTTGAAACCACATACAAATGTTATGCAGGGTAGTTAAGAATGATTGTCTTGATTACAAATCTTCGCTGTAAACAACGGCATGATGAAGACATTTGAATATGATGGAGAGAGAAGTTCTAACTTTTTTTCTTGCATAGATTATAACTGTTCTATGTGACACATCTTGGTCACATGATGTCACCTGCAACCAATGTTTTCCAATCTTTTTCAAAAGAAAATATGTAGGGTCCCTTTTTCTTGGGCTATATATTTATTAGAGACAGCAGTTACTTGGATATGTATGAGGTCTCTACTTGATACAGATGTATTGTTTCAACGACTACAAATATGCTTCATAACGTCTGACTTGTAATAGACTATCGCTTAGATATGACGAAGGGGAGTTATACAGTACGCAAACAAAACTTTGAACTTCCTACTGTATTGTATTCATATTTTTTCTTTCAATTTTTACAAACAAGTTATTGTAATTTGTAATCAGGACAATCAGTTTGAATTACACTGTATAACATTTCTGATGCTATCTGAAATATCATCTAAAGTTTAATATTAGTAAAATTTTAATTAAAATTAAATACTTTAGAAATTTCATTTTAAGTAGGATATTTTTATCTAAAATAACATATTTTTTTCTGACTGATAAAAAATAAATAGTATCAATTTAGTAAAAAAATGAAATAATTAATTTTTATTTCTCATCAAATGGTTGGCGATATAAAAGTTTCGAGAATGATACTTGTAAAACGTTAATTTCTTTTTTTTTCCAGACGTTGCAGAAAACGTATAATTATTAAAACTTTTCCTGATTCTACAAAAGTTTATTTTCTGGAAGAAATACAAATATTTAAAAATTCAAAGCATCGTACGCTTTATTTTCACAAATACTTCTAAATAAGAAATTTTATTTATAAAAGGAAATGCTGAGTCAGAAAGTTTCTTCGCAAACACTTTTTTCACAAAGAGAATGTTTAAGAAGCTAATATTGCATGTTCTTGCTATACTATTTTTCAGCTGATCGCCTATTCTGTGCGCAATATTACTGAATAAGCGTCGCTGAAGAGAAATATATTACTTGGAAAATGCCCTTTTTAGCTGATTCTACAAAAATCTCTCTTCGCAACCTTATTATATGTTTAGAAGTGGCATATTTACAATAGTGAAAAATGCATGATTTGTGATAAGGTCATCAAATATTTTGAATGACGTTAGTAAATTAAAACTTATTAGTTTTTGTTGGGGGTTTAGGGTCTGTACGAGCTTTTTAATTTGATTATCAATTGCAGTATTAAATATGAACTTGGAGTTATAGAAACTTTGAGATTTAAATAAATGAAAGAAAAATAAATGGTAAAATTGTCTGTTCATGCAGATAACTTTTATTCATATAAATATAAATAAATATTTAATTAGAATTTGCAGCATTTTTTTTAAATTTATGAGGTATGGAATTTGGTTTTAATATAAAATAAATGCATTTATTTAAATTCATAAAAATATCTAATGGCATAATTTGGAATTAAAAAAAATTGTGAATAATTATCTTTTTTAAAAATAAAATTTCGAATAAAATTGAATAAACCTCCGTGCATTCACGTTATTTACGAATATGCTTGGTGATAAATGTATCCCAGCGTAAAATGATCACCTAGCTTTTAACGAGGGTAGGCAAGAAGAGCCATTTGATAAAGTTACATTTTTAGTAATTAGATGTAATATACAAGATAAATTCTGGAGTACATTTCGTTTCAAACAACTGATGAACCGAGTTAGCTAGTGCCATGAACGTGTTGTCGGTGTATAGCAAAACAGTTATGCACTACATGATACTTGGAAGAGCCCCATGGATAAATTACTGAATAAGAGATCGTATGTCAAAAACTATAGGAGATTCGACAATAAAATTAATGGCAAAGTTTTAGACCATCATCGATTTTGCAAGAAAATACATATTGTGCAAGTGCATACGATAAAAACACGCCTGTACAGGCCTAGTTATTTATGAAGAGTTTAATATCCGAATTCTAAAAACCTATTTTTAATGGTCTTTATAAATTTTCAATTAAATTTTCAGCAGGACTGAAACTGCGCGTACATTTAATAACACTGACAAAGGATGTGAATTAATTTTCACATTGCTAAACAACAGAGTGAAAAATGTATCCACACCGGGGATCGAAACTAGATTCCCTGGTATAGCGCACCAAGTGCTTTACCATTTAACCCATCTGGACGACATCAGTCTGGCATTTTTCACTTATCCGTTGGCAAGGCTGCAACTTCGCAGCGCAAGATGGAATGTCATACAAGTAGGGTATAAATAGGGCTAGTAAAACACTTCGGCGTCGGCGTCGGCGGTGGATGGTGGATTGTGGATGGTGGATTTCTGTGGATCTGTGGATGGTGGATTGGGGTAGATTGCGCCGGTGGCGTCGGAGGTGGATCTCGGAGGGTGGATTGCAGAGGTAGATAAGATAAGAGGCATGCGTCACTTGAGAGGGTGGATTGGGGTGACTCATGGCAGAATAAGGAGTATTATTTGAATGAGTTTTAATGGGGGGACTTATAAAATTTCGAACCCATTTTATTTTCAACTATAGTACTATGCTAAATATTTTTCAAAGTACGCTTTGGGAAAGAAAATTGCATTTAAAAATATGAATTAAAAAGGGTCATGAGTTTTAATGGGAGAACTTAAGAAATGTTTGCGATTTTTTTTTTCAACTAGAGTAGGCATACATGTTAGAGTATATTTGAGGAGAATTTTAAAAAATCAATAATGGTTTAATTAAAAAGGGTCATTAATTAATTTTAATTGGAGAACTTAAGAAATTTTGGCGAGATTTTTTTCCCCCTCAACGGGAGTACGCAGTTTGCATGTGCAGTAGAATGGTAGATGCTAGTAATTAAAAAGGCTCATTGATTAATTTTAATTGGCGGACTTCAACATTTTTGGGGCAAACAGGCGCGTTTTAATGAATTCGATATAGGTTACGGTAAAAAATACAGGGTCCCGTATGAATTATACTATATTCAATTTAATAGCTCCCCCCTCCCCTTTCCCCTCTCCACTTTTTTTACCCAGAGGGCCCCCTTCGATAGACTAACAATACGCACTTCAAAAAAATACATAGTGGTAAAAAAGAAGAATTTTAACGTATATATAAAAGTGTAAATAAACAAATATGAAAAATCAGGCATAGTGGCATAATTCATGAATCACTTTCCAACATTAACGAAATGGTATGTGAACAAAGTATAATTTTACCATCGAGTGCATTAGTTAATTAAAAATAGTGAACCGATCCCCTTTTTAATAAAAAGGCCTAAGGCCCTTCACAAAAAATCAAAAGGATTCAAGAAAAAGCTTTACCCTACTGATAGCCAAAACATATAGGATTCTTAAATGGATTGAAGTATACAAATAGGTTCTACAGGAATACATTTATTTAGGTTAGCATGCAAAAATAGTTAAAAGTTATAGGGAAGCCTTCGAATGGAGTGATTATACGTTTTGGGGACCCTTCAAAAGAAACTGGAAACAGTTATAGATATTGAACCCTTCACAAAAAATTGGACAAATCCCCTTTTTAATAAAAAGGACCCCTTCACAAAAATTCCAATGAATTCAAATTATGCATAAATACTAGAACCCTTCATACATTCAGTTCATCGATCCCCCTTTTTTTTTTACCCTTCGAAGTGTGAACTCGCATTAGACAAAAGGGCCCCTTCATAAAATAAATGAGATACGTGCCCCATTCAAATAAAAACCCTTCACAAAAAAAATTGTAGGAGACCCCTTCACAAAAATTGAAATGCGTGTTAGAGGAATCATATGATATAAGAAAATAATTAATATATTTTTTTAACTGGGCCCTCCTCCGCCCGCTATTTTTTATATAGCGCCCCAGTATTTTTGCAGCAAACTCTTTTTTTTTTCAAGAGTATATGAAAACTGTTAGGCTCATATGAAAAATTCGCACTTAGGCAAAAAAAAAATGCAACTTATGAAGAAAAAAAAATTTTTTTTTTAAACTGGGCCCTCCACCGCCCGCTATATTTCTTATAGCGCCCCAGTATTTTTGCAGAAACTCTTTTTTAATTCAATGTTTCATATATGAAAAACTATTATTCTCATATGAAAAATTAGCCCTTAGACGAAATAAATGCAACTTATGAAGTAAATAATAGTTATTATTTTTTACTAAAATCATTCAGAATTAATATCTAATTTTTAATTATTAATTATCTAATGTTTTATATGTGAAAATTAAATTCTCTAACCTTTCCATGCTACACAAGTCCAGGTAGGCTTTCTTATCGCTATTGTCATCAGAGGTAATCCCCAATACTGAGTCACTGATAACAGATTGTATGAAGCCTGGTTTAAGGGCTTTCTCAAATCCAAAACAGGCTACTTTCTGACACATTTTTAAATTTCATTTATGATCGCAAATGCATGACATTGGCAGATTTCCTTTTTCAGAAACTATATGTAATCGAAACATTTTTTTTTAATTTTTTTTTTTAATTCTTCAAAAGATATGTATAAAGCACATATGTTTTACACTGAATACATTATTTAGCATAGCATGCAAATAAAATCTTGGAACTTTTCGAATAAACGTTACTAACATATTCTAACTTCTAAGAAATAATCGCTTGCCTCAGATTTTTTTTTTTTTTTTTTTTTTTTTTTTTTTTTTTTTTTTTTTTTTTTTTTACTAGTGAATCAATAACACTTTTTTTAATTAGAATTCAAAATAATATGATAGGAATGAAATATTTTGTTTAAAATTTTGTGAGAAATCTATACAGTTTAGTTTTAGACCGACACTACCTTACATATTAATTAGTAAAACAAAATTCAATTTTATGCTTGCGAATACAGAAATTTTAATAATACTGCTTAAAAAAGATTTTTAAGTAAACTATATTTCTGTTTATTGAAACTTTACACTAATGTTTTCTCAAGAATTTACACTAACTGAAACAGTGACAATTAAAAAATATTAATTACTTATGCAAGAAATTATGTATTTGGAGGTTTGCCTTTTTCATTCAATATTTAAACTTATAGAATTGATTGCGTATGTTATGAAAAGAAAACATATGCAAATAATTTTACTTAAAATAAATACTTTAAGATTAGAATTTACATTTAACTTACCCTATAACATAAATAGTTTACACCAATGTGATTATAACAGAACGAAAATAAATTCATGAATAATAATAAGTACAAACTATGTCACTATAATGTGGGCATAATTTAAACTGTAATAGGTTAACAGTTATATTATATGGCATAAAGATTTACACATGAATATATCATTTTACTCCGATATAAAAACACAATTTTAAAATAAAACATACATTATTAAAAACACAATTTAAAATAAAACATAATTATTAATAAAACATGTATTATTAGGCTACTGCGTGACCATAAATTAAAAGAGGTCCTATTTTTTTCCTAAAGGGCTCATTTTTCTAAAGGCCCCTTTGAGCGTAGTGAGACTAGTTCTATACGAATATATTTTAATATATATATATATACATACAATGAAAAATTAATTAAGATACATACATATTTGCAAAATTATGAAAAAGAAATCACATTACCTCTTATTTTGTTTTCAGAAAACGGTAGAGGATTCATTCCCCACCGAACTAACTTGATATATGCCTTAGAGAGATAACACATACTTATGCTTATCGCATGACTAATAAGTGTATCACCCCCTATTCACAAGTAGAATTTCGTGTAAAGTTCTTCTCAAATACATACAGACCCCTTTCTGACACATTTTAAAATTTATTTTTGTTCGCAAATGCATGATATTGACAGATTTTCTTACTGAGTCACTATGTATTCGATACAAGTTTTTCATTTTTTGGTAAAGACAAAATATTATCAAAGTCGGCGTTTTGTTATCGCATAAAATATATTAACAAGTCCTGTAAAAATATATTGACAAGACATGAACTATTAATAGATGATTTAAAACATATTGGTTATAAAACACACACACACACACACACATATATATATATATATATATATATATAATTTTTATCGTTACCTAAAATATTCAAGCACGATTTACTGGACTTCATCCAAATTCAACTAGATTCTTCACCACGTGGTTTGATGGGAAAAATCATGAATCATGGTATACTTTATGAAACACTTTCCAATGCTATGGGACTATCGTTAAGAATTTGAAATAAGTGAATTAGCTTTAATAATTCATACTGGAAATGTATTTTTTTAAAAAATTAGTAGCTTCGCATACTTTTAAATCATTCAAGACATGTGATGAAGATTTAACCGCTGCAGAACGACTAAAAACTAGTATCTTAATGAATCGACCTATTTACGTCGGGTTCACAATTTTAGAATTATCTAAATTAGTTATGTATGATTTTCATTACAATTTTATAAAGAAAACATACAAAGATCGTGCAGTTTTACTCTTTACGGATATAGATTCCTTAACTTATCATATTCAAACACATAATATTTATAAGGATATGGAGCACCATCATGATTTTTTCGACTTTTCTGAATACTCGAAATCCCATCGTCTAAACCGCACGAGTTTCGAACCCACAAACATATAATCAGACTTGTCATTTTATAACCAGGACGCTAACCACAGGGCTAAGTGAGCCCCCGCTTATTTTATAGTCACCACGCTGACTATTGGACTTAGTAAGCCCCAGGCTAATTTACATCCACCACGCTAAATATTGGGCTTAGTGAGCCCCTGCTTATTTTATAGTCAACATGCTAACTATTGGGCTTAGTGAGCCCCAGGCTAACTTATACCCACCACGCTAACTTTGGGGCCTAGTGAACCCCCGCTTATTTTATAGCCACCATAATAACCACAGGGCTAAGTGAGCCCCCGCTTATTTCATAGTCACCATGCTAAGTATTAGGCTGAGTGAGCCCCAGGCTATTTTATACCCACTATGCTAACTAATGGGTTGAGTGAGCCACAGGCTATTTTCTACCCACCACGTTTACTGGGCTTAGTGTGCCCCCGCTTATTTTATAGCTACCACGATAACCACAGGGCTGAGTGAGCCCCCGCTTATTTTATAACCACCACGTTAACCACAGGGCTAAGTGAGCCCCCGCTTATTTTATAGTCACCCTGCTAACTATTTAGCTTAGTGAGCCCCATTTCGAGTTTTCGAGGCTAATTTATACACACCACACTAACTATTGGGCTTAGTGAGCCCCCACTTATTTTATAGCCACCACGCCAACCACAGAGCTAAGTGAGGCCCCGCTTATTTTATAGTCACCAAGCTAACTACTGGGCTGAGTGACCCCCAGGCTGTTTTATACCTACCATGATAACTACTGGGCTGATTAAGCCCCAGGTATTTTATAGCCATTACGCTAACTACTGGACTGAGTGAGCCCCAGATTATTTAGTCACATGAATATGATTTCCAAGGTATATGTCCTGACTTGATTTAGACCATTGCCTATGGTAAGATAAAGCTCGGAAGTAAATTGGTAAACTCTATACATTTCCCTCGAAAACTCACTTGTATTTTATTAAATATCTGTAGAAATCAGCATAGTATATTAAAGTTATATACATTCTTATGAGTTTATGAATCTACTAACTTATAATATCTATATGGTAACTTGGATTATTAGTATTCACACTTAAACATTTCTTTTGTAGATTTAATATGATAAACATTAACATCAGACTGACTAAACTTTTACCATTTTCATTTAAACTTAGTTTTAGGAAATTTATCTACATAGCTTTAAATTTTATTGTTTAGTAAGTCTATTATTTCAAAGTATTATTTTTTAGTTATAATATTCAAAACATATTCATAGCGTTTTACATAGTAGGTATCAAATTAATTTAAAGTCATATTAAAAAAAAATATATACAAATACTATTCTTACTTAACACGCCAGCTAGCTAAGCACCCAATCGTCTCACACCAAGACTCTGAGAAAAGTGAATGCTTGTTCAGGGCCTTATCTGCTAATATAATCAGTGATAAGATTTAAACAAGTGACGTCACTGTTTAAGTGATATCACGTGACCATGTGGTATCATTCAATATGTCACCAGTGACGTCAGAGATCACGTGACTAGGTCATAAAAGAACCAATTACTAATTGCAATTAACAATTTACCTCTAATTGATTTATATAATATATATAGATAAATTAATACATGATTTATCTATGTATTACGAAATAATAGAAAAATCATGTATTAATTTATCTATATATATTATATAAATCAATTAGAGGTAAATTGTTAATTGCAATTAGTAATTGGTTCTTTTATGACCTAGTCACGTGATCTCTGACGTCACTGGTGACATATTGAATGATACCACATGGTCACGTGATATCACTTAAACAGTGACGTCA
Source organism: Maratus michaelseni (assembly GCA_963931845.1). NCBI lineage: Eukaryota > Metazoa > Arthropoda > Arachnida > Araneae > Salticidae > Maratus > Maratus michaelseni. The sequence goes on from OZ007587.1 coordinate 405,784,837, forward strand.
CTTGTTTAAATCTTATCACTGATTATATTAGCTGATAAGGCCCTGAACAAGCATTCACTTTTCTCAGAGTCTTGGTGTGAGACGATTGGGTGCTTAGCTAGCTGGCGTGTTAAGTAAGAATAGTATTTGTATATATTTTTTTTTAATATGACTTTAAATTAATTTGATACCTACTATGTAAAACTCTATGAATATGTTTTGAATATTATAACTAAAAAATAATACTTTGAAATAATAGACTTACTAAACAGTAAAATTTAAAGCTATGTAGATAAATTTCCTAAAACTAAGTTTAAATGAAAATGGTAAAAGTTTAGTCAGTCTGATGTTAATGTTTATCATATTAAATCTACAAAAGAAATGTTTAAGTGTGAATACTAATAATCCAAGTTACCATATAGATATTATAAGTTAGTAGATTCATAAACTAATAAGAATGTATATAATTTTAATATACTATGCTGATTTCTACAGATATTTAATAAAATACAAGTGAGTTTTCGAGGGAAATGTATAGAGTTTACCAATTTACTTCCGAGCTTTATCTTACCATAGGCTATGGTCTAAATCAAGTCAGGACATATACCTTGGAAATCATATTCATGTGACTAAATAACCTGGGGCTCTCTCAGTCCAGTAGTTAGCGTAATGGCTATAAAATACCTGGGGCTTAATCAGCCCAGTAGTTATCATGGTAGGTATAAAACAGCCTGGGGGTCACTCAGCCCAGTAGTTAGCTTGGTGACTATAAAATAAGCGGGGCCTCACTTAGCTCTGTGGTTAGCGTGGTGGCTATAAAATAAGTGGGGGCTCACTAAGCCCAATAGTTAGTGTGGTGTGTATAAATTAGCCTCGAAAACTCGAAATGGGGCTCACTAAGCTAAATAGTTAGCAGGGTGACTATAAAATAAGCGGGGGCTCACTTAGCCCTGTGGTTAACGTGGTGGTTATAAAATAAGAGGGGGCTCACTCAGCCCTGTGGTTATCGTGGTAGCTATAAAATAAGCGGGGGCACACTAAGCCCAGTAAACGTGGTGGGTAGAAAATAGCCTGTGGCTCACTCAACCCATTAGTTAGCATAGTGGGTATAAAATAGCCTGGGGCTCACTCAGCCTAATACTTAGCATTCACTTTTCTCAGAGTCTTGGTGTGAGACGATTGGGTGCTTAGCTAGCTGGCGTGTTAAGTAAGAATAGTATTTGTATATATATTTTTTTAATATGACTTTAAATTAATTTGATACCTACTATGTAAAACGCTATGAATATGTTTTGAATATTATAACTAAAAAATAATACTTTGAAATAATAGACTTACTAAAGAGTAAAATTTAAAGCTATGTAGATAAATTTCCTAAAACTAAGTTTAAATGAAAATGGTAAAATTTAGTCAGTCTGATGTTAATGTTTATCATATTAAATCTACAAAAGAAATGTTTAAGTGTGAATACTAATAATCCAAGTTACCATATAGATATTATAAGTTAGTAGATTCATAAACTAATAAGAATGTATATAATTTTAATATACTATGCTGATTTCTACAGATATTTAATAAAATACAAGTGAGTTTTCGAGGGAAATGTATAGAGTTTACCAATTTACTTCCGAGCTTTATCTTACCATAGGCAATGGTCTAAATCAAGTCAGGACATATACCTTGGAAATCATATTCATGTGACTAAATAACCTGGGGCTCACTCAGTCCAGTAGTTAGCGTAATGGCTATAAAATACCTGGGGCTTAATCAGCCCAGTAGTTATCATGGTAGGTATAAAACAGCCTGGGGGTCACTCAGCCCAGTAGTTAGCTTGGTGACTATAAAATAAGCGGGGCCTCACTTAGCTCTGTGGTTAGCGTGGTGGCTATAAAATAAGTGGGGGCTCACTAAGCCCAATAGTTAGTGTGGTGTGTATAAATTAGCCTCGAAAACTCGAAATGGGGCTCACTAAGCTAAATAGTTAGCAGGGTGACTATAAAATAAGCGGTGGCTCACTTAGCCCTGTGGTTAACGTGGTGGTTATAAAATAAGCGGGGGCTCACTCAGCCCTGTGGTTATCGTGGTAGCTATAAAATAAGCGGGGGCACACTAAGCCCAGTAAACGTGGTGGGTAGAAAATAGCCTGTGGCTCACTCAACCCATTAGTTAGCATAGTGGGTATAAAATAGCCTGGGGCTCACTCAGCCTAATACTTAGCATGGTGACTATGAAATAAGCGGGGGCTCACTTAGCCCTGTGGTTATTATGGTGGCTATAAAATAAGCGGGGGTTCACTAGGCCCCAAAGTTAGCGTGGTGGGTATAAGTTAGCCTGGGGCTCACTAAGCCCAATAGTTAGCATGTTGACTATAAAATAAGCAGGGGCTCACTAAGTCCAATAGTCAGCGTGGTGACTATAAAATAAGCGGGGGCTCACTTAGCCCTGTGGTTAGCGTCCTGGTTATAAAATGACAAGTCTGATTATATGTTTGTGGGTTCGAAACTTGTGCGGTTTAGACGATGGGATTTCGAGTATTCAGAAAAGTCGAAAAAATCATGATGGTGCTCCATATCCTTATAAATATTATGTGTTTGAATATGATAAGTTAAGGAATCTATATCCGTAAAGAGTAAAACTGCACGATCTTTGTATGTTTTCTTTATAAAATTGTAATGAAAATCATACATAACTAATTTAGATAATTCTAAAATTGTGAACCCGACGTAAATAGGTCGATTCATTAAGATACTAGTTTTTAGTCGTTCTGCAGCGGTTAAATCTTCATCACATGTCTTGAATGATTTAAAAGTATGCGAAGCTACTAATTTAAAAAAAAAATACATTTCCAGTATGAATTATTAAATCCAATTCACTTATTTCAAATTCTTAACGATAGTCCCATAGCATTGGAAAGTGTTTCATAAAGTATACCATGATTCATGATTTTTCCCATCAAACCACGTGGTGAAGAATCTAGTTGAATTTGGATGAAGTCCAGTAAATCGTGCTTGAATATTTTAGGTAACGATAAAAATTATATATATATATATATATATGTGTGTGTGTGTGTGTTTTTTATAACCAATATGTTTTAAATCATCTATTAATAGTTCATGTCTTGTCAATATATTTTTACAGGACTTGTTAATATATTTTATGCGATAACAAAACGCCGACTTTGATAATATTTTGTCTTTACCAAAAAATGAAAAACTTGTATCGAATACATAGTGACTCAGTAAGAAAATCTGTCAATTTCATGCATTTGCGAACAAAAATAAATTTTAAAATGTGTCAGAAAGGGGTCTGTATGTATTTGAGAAGAACTTTACACGAAATTCTACTTGTGAATAGGGGGTGATACACTTATTAGTCATGCGATAAGCATAAGTATGTGTTATCTCTCTAAGGCATATATCAAGTTAGTTCGGTGGGGAATGAATCCTCTACCGTTTTCTGAAAACAAAATAAGAGGTAATGTGATTTCTTTTTCATAATTTTGCAAATATGTATGTATCTTAATTAATTTTTTATAGTATGTATATATATATATATTAAAATATATTCGTATAGAACTAGTCTCACTACGCTCAAAGGGGCCTTTAGAAAAATGAGCCCTTTAGGAAAAAAATAGGACCTCCTTTAATTTATGGTCACGCAGTAGCCTAATAATACATGTTTTATTAATAATTATGTTTTATTTTAAATTGTGTTTTTAATAATGTATGTTTTATTTTAAAATTGTGTTTTTATATCGGAGTAAAATGATATATTCATGTGTAAATCTTTATGCCATATAATATAACTGTTAACCTATTACAGTTTAAAATATGCCCACATTATAGTGACATAGTTTGTACTTATTATTATTCATGAATTTATTTTCGTGCTGTTATAATCACATTGGTGTAAACTATTTATGTTATAGGGTAAGTTAAATGTAAATTCTAATCTTAAAGTATTTATTTTAAGTAAAATTATTTGCATATATTTTCTTTTCATAACATACGCAATCAATGCTATAAGTTTACATATTGAATGAAAAAGGCAAACCTCCAAATACATAATTTCTTGCATAAGTAATTAATATTTTTTAATTGTCACTGTTTCAGTTAGTGTAAATTCTTGAGAAAACATTAGTGTAAAGTTTCAATAAACAGAAATATAGTTTACTTAAAAATCTTTTTTAAGCAGTATTATTAAAATTTCTGTATTCGTAAGCATAAAATTGAATTTTGTTTTACTAATTAATATGTAAGGTAGTGTCGGTCTAAAACTAAACTGTATAGATTTCTCACAAAATTTTAAACAAAATATTTCATTCCTATCACATTATTTTGAATTCTAATTAAAAAAAGTGTTATTGATTCACTAGTAAAAAAAAAAAAAAAAAAAAAAAAAAAAAAAAAAAATCTGAGGCAAGCGATTATTTCTTAGAAGTTAGAATATGTTAGTAACGTTTATTCGAAAAGTTCCAAGATTTTATTTGCATGCTATGCTAAATAATGTATTCAGTGTAAAACATATGTGCTTTATTCATATCTTTTGAAGAATTAAAAAAAAAAATTAAAAAAATATGTTTCGATTACATATAGTTTCTGAAAAAGGAAATCTGCCAATATCATGCATTTGCGATCATAAATGAAATTTAAAAATGTGTCAGAAAGTAGCCTGTTTTGGATTTGAGAAAGCCCTTAAACCAGGCTTCATACAATCTGTTATCAGTGACTCAGTATTGGGGATTACCTCTGATGACAATAGCGATAAGAAAGCCTACCTGGACTTGTGTAGCATGGAAAGGTTAGAGAATTTAATTTTCACATATAAAACATTAGATAATTAATAATTAAAAATTAGATATTAATTCTGAATGATTTTAGTAAAAAATAATAACTATTATTTACTTCATAAGTTGCATTTATTTCGTCTAAGGGCTAATTTTTCATATGAGAATAATAGTTTTTCATATATGAAACATTGAATTAAAAAAGAGTTTGCTGCAAAAATACTGGGGCGCTATAAGAAATATAGCGGGCGGTGGAGGGCCCAGTTTAAAAAAATTTTTTTTTTTCTTCATAAGTTGCATTTTTTTTTGCCTAAGTGCGAATTTTTCATATGAGCCTAACAGTTTTCATATACTCTTGATAAAAAAAAAGAGTTTGCTGCAAAAATACTGGGGCGCTATATAAAAAATAGCGGGCGGAGGAGGGCCCAGTTAAAAAAAATATATTAATTATTTTCTTATATCATATGATTCCTCTAACACGCATTTCAATTTTTGTGAAGGGGTCTCCTACAATTTTTTTTGTGAAGGGTTTTTATTTGAATGGGGCACGTATCTCATTTATTTTATGAAGGGGCCCTTTTGTCTAATGCGAGTTCACACTTCGAAGGGTAAAAAAAAAAGGGGGATCGATGAACTGAATGTATGAAGGGTTCTAGTATTTATGCATAATTTGAATTCATTGGAATTTTTGTGAAGGGGTCCTTTTTATTAAAAAGGGGATTTGTCCAATTTTTTGTGAAGGGTTCAATATCTATAACTGTTTCCAGTTTCTTTTGAAGGGTCCCCAAAACGTATAATCACTCCATTCGAAGGCTTCCCTATAACTTTTAACTATTTTTGCATGCTAACCTAAATAAATGTATTCCTGTAGAACCTATTTGTATACTTCAATCCATTTAAGAATCCTATATGTTTTGGCTATCAGTAGGGTAAAGCTTTTTCTTGAATCCTTTTGATTTTTTGTGAAGGGCCTTAGGCCTTTTTATTAAAAAGGGGATCGGTTCACTATTTTTAATTAACTAATGCACTCGATGGTAAAATTATACTTTGTTCACATACCATTTCGTTAATGTTGGAAAGTGATTCATGAATTATGCCACTATGCCTGATTTTTCATATTTGTTTATTTACACTTTTATATATACGTTAAAATTCTTCTTTTTTACCACTATGTATTTTTTTGAAGTGCGTATTGTTAGTCTATCGAAGGGGGCCCTCTGGGTAAAAAAAGTGGAGAGGGGAAAGGGGAGGGGGGAGCTATTAAATTGAATATAGTATAATTCATACGGGACCCTGTATTTTTTACCGTAACCTATATCGAATTCATTAAAACGCGCCTGTTTGCCCCAAAAATGTTGAAGTCCGCCAATTAAAATTAATCAATGAGCCTTTTTAATTACTAGCATCTACCATTCTACTGCACATGCAAACTGCGTACTCCCGTTGAGGGGGAAAAAAATCTCGCCAAAATTTCTTAAGTTCTCCAATTAAAATTAATTAATGACCCTTTTTAATTAAACCATTATTGATTTTTTAAAATTCTCCTCAAATATACTCTAACATGTATGCCTACTCTAGTTGAAAAAAAAAATCGCAAACATTTCTTAAGTTCTCCCATTAAAACTCATGACCCTTTTTAATTCATATTTTTAAATGCAATTTTCTTTCCCAAAGCGTACTTTGAAAAATATTTAGCATAGTACTATAGTTGAAAATAAAATGGGTTCGAAATTTTATAAGTCCCCCCATTAAAACTCATTCAAATAATACTCCTTATTCTGCCATGAGTCACCCCAATCCACCCTCCCAAGTGACGCATGCCTCTTATCTTATCTACCTCCGCAATCCACCCTCCGAGATCCACCTCCGACGCCACCGGCGCAATCCACCCCAATCCACCATCCACAGATCCACAGAAATCCACCATCCACAATCCACCATCCACCGCCGACGCCGACGCCGAAGTGTTTTACTAGCCCTATTTATAACCTACTCATACATGAGCTCACCACCCAGTGGCGTACATGAGAAGAGTAAATTTCCAGCATCGGATAATATCTAAATTTCCAATTAAATTTTCCGCAGGACTGAAACTATACGTAAATTTAAGAACACTGACATTGCTTAACAACGCATATCAGCAGAGTGAAAAAAACAAACAAACACATTTTTCACCAGTTAATTAGTGTGCCAGGATTAAGTCAGAATTTAAATTAACATTGCATATATATATATATATATGCATCATATTTTCCAATACACAGTTTTTAAAACAAAAAAATATATTTTGAACCAGAAATTTTTATTTAATGAGTGAAGTCAAGTAGATTTCAAATAATTACCACAAAAGAAGCAAGGCACATTCAATTAAAATATGCTTTTCTTTATTTAAAGGAAGTAGGAGGTTGGCCGGTATGATCTTTCACACTCTCTCTCTTGGTGCCATCGATTGTGACCAAGTACCACCTATTACGGTAGAGGCCGACATGATTCATCGACAACCTTCACTTATCGCTGCTGATGCACTGACGATCGATAGGAAAACTGCAACAGTTGCTTTACAATAATCGCCAAGAAGAGTTTTTGAACTGCTGTATACACACATATATATGTATAACACATGGGCTGATAAGTTCCCGGTCTAATAAAGAAAACACAACTTTTTAACATAATTTTATAACTTTATATTTATAAAACTTTAATAAATAACATAACTTTAATAATAAATAATAATAATTTAATAATAATAATAATAATAATAATAATAATAATAATAATTTAATAATAATAATTAATTAAATGATAATAATAATTTTATAATAAATAACATAATTTTATAACGAAAAAGCTCCAAACAGTGCTCAGAATCATCGACTCGTTGTTGTTTTTGGTCAAAAGTCAACACGCGCGGCACCCACTTTGACAACAGCTTTTTTCATAGACAAATGTTCATTCAAAATAAAACCTACACGTTCCTTGGATATCTTCAGAGTCTGAACTATCTCCTGCAACTTCACTTTACGGTTTTCCAAAACGATTTTGTGGACTTTTTTGATGTTTTCCGGAGTAACCACCTCTTTTGCGTGGTGCATCACTGGCGTCCGTACGAAAACATTTAAATTCAGTAAACCAGTCAATAATGGTTGATTTATCTGAAGCAGTGTCCAGATAACGCTTATCAAGCCAAGCTTTTGTTTGAACGGTGATTTTCTCATCAAAAAACAATTCTTGAAATTATTTTTTCATCCATTTTTTTATTTATCAACAAAGTAGTTCAACTAAAACCACTCTAACGTTTTATCCACAAGGCGAATCGTCATGTCACTTTTCTGCTACCTTTTAAAGATTAGTATTTACTAAAAAAAGCATCGGTTTGGCGATTGCAACGCCATCTGTGTGCCAGACCGGGAACTTATCAGCCCATGTGTTATATATATATATCTTCCTTATATATATAAAATCCTAATGAAACGAATTTATGAAACGATTTTATGAAACGAATTTATGAAACGATTTTATGAAACGACTGATTAAACGACTGATTATGTTTCAAGGCTATTTTTAATCAAATATTAAACGCTTGATGGTGAAATTAATACCAATTGTCCATAAAAATCCGCGGATGTCAAAACTGGTAATAGAATTTTGAAATTGGAATTAGTTTTCGAGATATTAATTTTTTTCTAATTTTAATGACATTTCTGTAATGATGGCAACTTATTACTCAGTTTTTTTGTGACAAAAAAGGGAAAAAAATAAAAAAGGATCCCGATAGGGATTATTGATTTATTTTTATTCGTCATTTTCAAATTGAAATTGAAATTATCTTTTATTTCAATCGATAATGAAGACAAGATTGTAATTAAATTATGTTTTTCACGAAAATTTGAAAAAAAAAAATCATATTTCTATCGTCAGGATTCAATCGTCTGTCAGCATTTAATTTAATTTATAAACTGAAAATATTTTGAATTAATTCGTCCAAATGACGTCATTTATGTAAATACGTCATTTATGTTTATACAATTTATTTAATATAAAGAAGCCATTTATCTATTTTCATGTACAAAAAGAGGTAAATTGAAAGACAATTATAAATAAATTGTATATATACATATAAATACATGTATAAACAAGCATAAAAGTTCGGTGCTTTTCCAGTATATGGGGCCTTGACGAAACAGAGAAAATAGCCTTGGCGGAAAAGGACATTTGGCAACATACTTTCTGTCAACCTATTCACTTTGTCATTTCGTATACAGAAGCATTTTTTCAATATTTATACAATTTGTTTAGCGTAAAATGTCATTTATCCTATTTTACATATAATCAGAAGTAATTTGTATAGAAAAAACAATAATAATATACGTATAATTAAAATACGCATATAAACAAAAAAAGTCGTCGAATTTGTTTCCATGGCTGTTTATGTAATTTGGCACCAAATCTCACTTTCTGACGCCCGAATTGCGCCAAGCTTTTTAAAAAAGCGTCACGACCCCTATTATAGAAAATCACCAAAAGTTCATTGGGTTTGTTTTCATAACTTTTGGCAACAAATATATGTATATTAACGAATCTATTCGTTTTTGAAACTCGAATTACGACAAACCTAAAAGCAAAGGATCCTATAATGGAAAAGTACCCGATTTTCTTATGGACAATATTCAAGTGACATAACATGGTGTAAAATTATCGCGGATAGCGAATTTGTTTAAATATCTCATCAATTGATGCCGAATAAATGCAGGCATGCATGCACAAAATATTTAATTAATTTTGTATGATAAATAATTATTAGAAAATTCGTATATACATATTAATTAAAATAAATAATTTACATATTTAAAATAACATGAAAATATGCATGATGGAGCACTAAAATACAGAGAAAATTAAAACCTGTTACTGAAAATGTCTATAACATAGCGTGGTTCTTAATGTTATTCACAAGCAGATGGAATTTTTCTCATCCTTAAACGCAAAGAAAGAATAGGATACAGATCGTTGTTATAAAAGTGCGAGAGGTAGCCACAATTTAAACCTAACCATTTTATACAAGCTGGTTTTCAAGGTGTAATTGATTTTACTTACCAATCCCTAAAACAGTCGTCAGTTGTCGCAACAGTCGTGTATGAGGCCATGATAATAAAAAAATGCCCCATTAAAACGTTAAAAGCATGGCAACCCAATTACAGATTTACCAATATTTTTAAAATGAAGCACGCTGTCATGTTTTTAGAGGCCTCGAAGTCTGAGCGGGGGTTGGCGAGCGTAGCTCGCAGGGGGTAGGCCCCCTAGTATATATATATATATATATATATATATATATATATATATATATATGAAATTAATTTTATTAGAAAATTTATAACTTAAAATATAGCATTCATTCAAACAATGTGTACCATATATAATACATATGTTTATTTTATCTATATCAAAATGGCTTTTAATATTTTCGCCTAAGAACACATTTGAAATTCTATCATGCGCGAGTTCAAGCAAAATTTCTTCTACTTTCAAAATGTCATTATATTTTTCTTTTTCCCTTCGTTCGAAGTATCATTATGCATTTTTACCGTTTCTTAAATTAAGAAGCGATAAAATTTGCTATAGCAATATATGCATAGCATTTTGCTATATATGCATAGCAAATATAACATTAGTTTTAACGGAGTGTATTCATTTATGAGAGGCTTAGGTTTGTTTATTTCGACATATGTGTTTCCAATTTCGATTAGGTTACCATGTAAGCATATTTCAAATTTTAATTTAAAATGAAACATTGCTGTTATCCTGTATTTATTTGCTTGTTAAAATAAATGTAAACAGCCAGTGCAAACAGAGCATTGCGGAGTCTCATATATTCCATATGTATGTACCAATTTCGTATGTAATTATTTCCATCTATATGCCCATGAAAATGTAAACAACTCGATGTATTTACATGCTTAAAATACATGTTTACTTACTCATACGTACAAAATAAATAATCTATCTTATGCGTCCATGTAACTATTAAATAGATGTAACTACAGTCATAAATTAATGTTTACAATTGACCGTTAGTAAACGAAGCGATATTTATTTACGCTCTCTAAAGAAGATACGTCAATTTCATCATGAAAATAATAAACATATGGTAAAAAGACAATTAAGCCATTAACTGCTGTGCAAAAATTGTCACAAAATTACTGTGAACTATCTCTGCGACCACTTAATTGAAAGATGGATAAAAGGCTGGATTTACTTATATGATACTGTTTCTGTACTACATGTTACGTACAGTGGTATCACAATTAAAATTCACCTTTTCAGAAGTCTCTAGCGATAGTACTACGGTTTGAAATGAAACAAAATTTCTCTAGTTTCTACAGTTAAATTAAAAATTACAAGTTAAACTGTTAAAACAGTAAAAAGCAGCGGTCTGTGGGAAATCAGTTAAGGGTTCAGACTTCTCCAAGAGCCATCAGTTTTGTATGTATTGAAATCATTATTTACAGGGTTATCAAATGAAAACGTCCCCAATTCAAAAGACTGTATGATATCGATGTGACATAGTGACATAAAATTTAAAGAACAGGCAGCGTTTCTCAAATAATGATCGATCTTTATTTAAACTGATCTATAGTTAAACTGAAAAGTACAAGTTACACTGTTAAAATCGTAAAAAGCAGCGGTCTGTGGGCAATCAGTTAAGCGTTAAAAATTCTCCAAGAGCCATCAGTTTTGTATGTAATGAAATTATTATGTACAGGGTTATCAAAAGAAAACGTCCCAATTCAAAAGACTGTGTATGATATCGTATGTGTCATAATTTCATGAAATTTAAAGAGCAGGCAAGCGTTTCTCAACGTAGGATCGATCTTCACAGCATTCTCTCTTTGCAATTTTTGTACAATTTTTTGAATGAATCTTGAGTGGTTTAATTAAAACATCTGCTGTCTATATTTCTTGTCATTCGACTATAAAAATGTCTTAATATAAATAGTTCTTCATTATAATATATCCATAAACTATTATGCTATCGAGATTACTTGGGGATCCAACCCATGGACCAAGAAGGACATCTATGCTCTACAGACTTGGTTACTTGTCTGAGCAATCCCTCTCGGGCAGTAAAGTAAAGTAAAGATTATCCAACCCGGTATTCCCGGGTTACATTACACAGGTGAAAACTATTTTTTAAAATTGAAAACCATAATTAATTTTTTACATTTGATACGTTTTTTTTGATCGCCTACTAACAACATAATAGAGCATTTTTAAATGAAAAATATCATGTATTCAAATAAAGTTTCAAAATTTATTAAACGCGATACTTCCGTATTACCTGCATGCAAGGAGTTAAGAGCGAAAGAAATAGCCAAAGAACGCTACTTACAGCAGACTTTTTGTTTCTGATAATTTCGGTGATTTAACAGCCGTTACACGTTTGTTAAATTTCTGTTCTATTTATATTATTTTATTTATTTATTCATGAAGTTTTAATTCCGTTGTGGAATATCAAATGAAAAAAATTCTGGATTATTTATACTGCTTTAAGTGCAAACTGGCTAATCTTTTGGAATCGGGCGGCGTGCGATAGAGTAAAAAAAAAAATGATTGGAAATTATTTAAAAACCATAAAAATAAATACATTGAGATACAGTGAAGGTATTTTTTTTCTTATTTGACGGTGTAAAAATTTAAATTGAGCGAAGATTAGAAGCTTTAAAAATTGTAGTTGTTGAGAGATCATTGATCACATGTTCTGTGGGCGGAGTTAAGCTCACGGCTTTACGTAATGTGACGTAATACTTTCCCGAACTGATTAGAAATCTTGTTTTTCTTTAGTTGGAATAATTTGTATCTTGAATATGGAGCTTCTTGGCAGCTCTCCTGAAATTTATTATTTTTTCCGTCTAATTACTTTTATAAATTTACTGTTTTGTTAAGTTTGTTGTTAAAATAAAAGAAGAAAAGACATCAAGACTAATATTATGCAACTATGATTACCACACTTCGCCAGAATATTTTAAATTGTTTTGTGCTTTCGACATTACCTTTTTCTGACACTTGCTGATTATTATTATCATTTTTCATGGCGCCGGAAACCCGCGAATACAAGAAATTGTTCTGAATTCTTCATCAATGTGACTATATAGGAAAAAATATTTATTGCAAGTTTTTTTTTTCTCTTCTCGTGGACTAAGCTCGGATAAAAGGTACTGTAAACCTTTTTATTATTATTATTATTATTCTAAAATGGAAAAAATTGATAAATTAAAAGCAAAACGGAACCTTACTCGAACTTCATGTACGAAATTGATATCTTCTATTGATACATTTCTGGAAAGTATTGATACTCAAAGTGACAATGATCAATTTAAACTGTCTGAATATTTAATAAATTTAGAAGAAAAACAAGATGAATTTAAAAATTTAAATAAAAAAGTGAAGAATTATTTGATGATGAAACGCAATTTGAGAACGAAATTCAAAAGTCACTTGAGTATGATGAAGCTATATCTGATTGGAAAACCAGTATCAGAAGTAAATTAAAACAATTCAAGGTCGAGCAAGCTGAATCTGTTAAAAGTAATAATAGTATTTCTAATTTAAATAATGCATAACAGAATCCTGTCAATTTGACCAAACTAAATATAACCACATTTAGTGGTGATCCAAGTAAATTCTAAGAATTTTATAATAGTTTTGAAAACGCTATACATTCAAATGAATCATTAAGTACAGTTGATAAATTTTTATATTTGAAATCTTTCTTAACCGGTGAAGCTTACAAATAAGTAGCTGGTTTTGCTTTAAAAGAAGAAAATTATAAGTCTTGTTTAACCTTATTAAAAGAAAGATACGGAAAACAAGACCAGTTAATTAGTTGTTTTGTTAATAAACTATTAGAAATCGAACCTGTTAAATCTTCATCAAATATTAAGGGGCTCAGACATATTTATGATGAAAGTGAAGTCACTATTAGGAATTTGCAATCTATGGGTATTGCGTCAGATAAATTTGGATATATATTAATCCCTATATTGTTAAAACAATTGCCACATAATTTAGTGGTAGAATTTCACAGAAAAAGGAATCCTAAGAAAATGGGTGATGTAGGGGAATTAATGAAATTCATCAAGTTTGAAATTGAATCTAGGGAGGCTGCAGATCTAGTGTCAGGAATTTCGTTGAAAGGCCAGGAAACGTTTCGTTCGAAAGCTGAATATTCTAAAGAGAAATGTAAAATAAAAAGTAATTATCCGACATCAGTTGCATTAAATAATATTTCTAAAAGTGTTTGCATTTTTTCAATTCTAATTCGCATACTGGATTAGGATGCAAAATCCTAACAAATGAACAAAAAATATTTAAGTTAAAGAAAGACGGACGCTGTTATAAATGCTTTTTCAAACACTTACAGTCAGTTTGTAAAGTACAAATTCAGCCCTGTCAAACATGTCAGAGCACACAACATAATCACTTATTTTGGCAACAAACAAAATGTAAAAAATTAGTTGAAAATCAAGATCCAAAATTAAAACATGCTAGCCAAATTCCTGAAAATGAAACAGTAATGCAATCTATTCATAAGTCGAAAAATTTGAGAAATAATTATATCACTCTACTGCAAACGGCTTGTGTTCAGGTGGAAAGTGGATTTAAAAAGTTATTTGCCAGAATACTATATGATTCTGCGTCCACAAAAACATTTATTTGGAGTGATTTGGCAAAGGCATTAAATGCCAAAATCTTAAGAAAAAAAAACTTTTCATTTACACATTTTCTAACAGAAATCCTACAGAAAAAGAATTTGAATGTGTATTAATAACCTTGAGAAGCAGATATCATCCGTATAATTCTGTTAATGTTGAGGCATAAATTACGGATGAAATCTGTGGTACCCAATTATGTCAAAATATTAATCCCCGGGTTCAAAACCTTATTTCTAAAGAATATCAATTAGATGATTTATTCGAGGTAAATTTACCAGTTCAAATTTTTATTAGGAGCTAATTATATTTATGAAACATTATGTGGATCGCTTACCAAAACAAACAAGCAATTATACTTTCAAACGTCTATTTTCGGAACAACATTAGTTGGACAAATACCAGATAATTATTCGATGAATTCTATTTCTTGTTTAAATGTAATTTGATATTCGAAAGAAAGATATTTAACATGTTTAAATGTTTCGGGTGAAAATTTAAATACACAATTAAAAGCATTTTGGGAACTTGAAGCAATTGGTATTATTGAAAGTAATGAAAAGAAAATTTATAATTATGAAGTAATAAATGAGTTTCAAGAAAACTTAAAGTTCGTGAATGGTCACTATGAAACACGTTTTTTATGGAAAAATTCTCGTGATTTGCTTAAAAATAATCTTGAAATAGCAAAAAAGCGGTTTTCTAGTTTGGAAAATAGATTCCTGAAAGATGAGTCATTATTCAAAGCATATAATTCTATTTTGCTTGACCAAGTTAATGAAGGTATAGTAGAATTGTGCCCTAAAAAGTTTTCCGAAAATAACTGTTATTACATGCCCCATAGACCTGTCATCCGAGAGGATAAAATTACGACAAAAACTCGGATTGTTTTCGATGCTTCCTCTAAACAAGCGGATTCCTTATCTTTAAACGGATGCCTTCCGGGTCCTAACTTGAACCCAAATGTTCTGGATATTATTTTAAAATTCCGATTACACAAAATTGCCCTTTCAGCTGACATTGAAAAAGCCTTTCTCCAGATATCTATAGCGGAAGAAGATTGCGATTATTTAAGATTTTTATACTATGAAGATTTTGACAAAAATAAAGAAATTGTTCCCTATAGAATGACTAGGGCTACTTTTGGTGTCACCTGCAGTCCGTTTATCCTTGCCTGTACTATCAAAAACCATATCAATAAATATCACTATCACTATCAATAAATATCACTACAAGACTCTCACAAGAAAACATTTGAAATCCTTAATTCGTCCCTTTATGTAGATGATTTGTTTACCGGAGAAAATGATGTTGTAGAGGCTTTTAATTTATCTAAAGAAGCTGTTGATATTTTGAAAGAAGGAGGAATGATTTTAAGAAAATTTGAAACTAGTTCCGAGGAGCTTAGAAAATGATGGATTGATAAGAGCATACCTATTTTTAATTCCGATCCACCAAATAACTCTCTAAAAGTATTAGGCTTAACTTGGAACAATAATATAGATAATTTGGGACTAGCATTACGTCCATTGTTATCAAAATTAAATAATGATTCTTGTACAAAACGGAATGTCTTGAAAATTGCAGCTATGTTGCATCCGTTTAAAGATAAGGAATCCGCTTGTTTAGAGGAAGCATCGAAAACAATCCGAGTTTTTGTCGTAATTTTATCCTCTCAGATGACAGGTCTATGGGGCATGTATAAATATTTATTGCAACAATTATGGGCAATGGCATATCATGGGATGAAAATTTTTCTGGTGAGTTAGAAAATGATTGGAAAACTTGGATTTCAGAAATACAGGATATCTCACAACTGAAAGTTCCCAGAGATTACTTTAGCACCCTGATCATGGAAAAGGAGGGTCTCCAATTACATATTTTTACAGATGCTAATCCTAAAGCCTATGGCGCAGGATATACTTACGATATCAAACATCTAAAGAAAAAATTAAAACTAGTTTTGTCATGTCTAAATCTAGAGTTGCCCCCTTGAAGAAATTAACTCTCCCTCGTCTTGAATTGATGGGAGCAGTTATTGGTGCAAGACTTGCAAATTATCTTAAAAATATTCTCCAGGTATTCCAGTTTGTTTTCTGGACAGATTCAGAAATTGTCCTTTATTGGATAAAAGGCTCAAAAGAAAAATGGAAACCATTTGTCTCAAACAGAATTTCAGAAATTCATGACTTGTCTGATCCTAGTTTATGGAGACATTGAGAAGGCAAACTTTATCTTGCCGACCTAATCATTAGAGGTTGTTCCGGAAGACACTTGGTCAATTCTCAAAAATGGTGGTACGGTCCCGAATTTCTTTCCTTGCCTTAAGATCAGTGGCCCAGAGTTAAAATACCCGCAACTCAAGTGTCTAATGTTTCTCAAGAGCGGTCTCGAAAAGCAGAAATTATTTCTTGTGTAGTTAACACAAATAACGCTGATAAAATTCAAATTTTAAATTTGTCAAGGTATAGCTCACTAAAGATATTGTATCGAGTAACTGCATGGGTATTTAGATTTATTTCCAATATAAAACTGAAAGCAGAAAAACGAAATCTTGCGGAATTATCAGCTGATGAAATAAAAAATGCCGAAAATTTTTGGGTAAAGTTTGTTCAAGAAGTAAGTTTTCCTGAGGCTATAAAATGCTTAAAGCTTAACAAAAATATCCCTAAAGAATCCAACCTTTTGCAGCTAAAACCTGTGTTGTCAGAAGAAGGATTACTCTTGGTACGAGGGCGGTTACAAAAGGCTAACTTGCAATTTTATGATAAACATCCTATCGTGCTTCCTCCCAAACATAAATTTACTGAATTGATTATTAAAGATTCCCATGAAAAGGTTTTGCATGCAGGAGTGTCAGACACACTGGTACAAACTCGTAAAAAGTTTTGGATTTTGAGAGGTAGACAGTGCATAAAATCAGTTCTCAACAACTGCAAAATCTGCAAGAAATTTAACATACGTCCTGGTGAACAAGTAATAGCACCTCTTCCAGGTGACCGCATTAACGAAGCACCCCTATTTTCCGTTACAGGCCTTGATTTTGCGGGGTCCCTATATGTGAAGGGGAGTGAGAATAAAAATTACATCTTATTGTTTACTTGCGCTATCACAAGAGCAATTCATTTGGAGCTTGTGAAAGACATCTCAACTGCAGAATTTTTATTAGAATTTCGCAGATTTATTTCAAGAAGAGGGCTGTGTGCTATAATCTACTCAGACAATGCAAAAACTTTCAAAAGAGCTGAACTTGAATTAAAAGAAATGTGGAAAGCTATCCGCCATCCGGGCGTAAAAAAGTTTTACGCCGATCGGGGAATTTCTTGGAAATTCATTGTCGAACGTGCTGCCTGGTGGGGTGGGTGGCTTTTATGAGCGAATGTTTCGCTCAGTGAAGTTTACTTTACGTAAGGTCATCGGCAAATCTTTGCTAACTTTAAGTGAACTGGAAACTCTTCTAGTTGAAGTAGAAGCTATCATTAACTCTCGTCCATTGACTTACATTTATTCTGAACTAGATGAACCATTTCCTCTAACACCTGCTCATTTTATTATAGGGAAACGAGTTTTGTGTTTACCAACTATAAAAGTAAACGATTTAACCTTACAAGCAACCAAAGAAACTTTAGTGAAGCGTTTTCGTTTACGTCAGACTATTTTAAACCATTTTTGGAAGCACTGGAAGAATGAATATCTTCTCAACTTAAAATCTGCTCACTGCACGGATCAAAATAAAACATCTGATTTCAAGATAGATGATGTTGTGCTTGTGCATGATGAACATTTACCTAGAGCTTTCTGGAAGTTGGGAAAAATTACAAAAACATTTGTTGGAAGAGACGGAAAAATAAGGTCTTGTGAAGTGAAAACAAACAATTCCATTATTAAAAGACCAATAAATCTCTTGTATAATTTAGAGTTAAGAGACTTGAAAAACTGAAAAACTTTTTTTTTTCATTTAGAGACTAAAAATTTTCTTGATGATATTTGTATTGGACTTTAACTTTTCTTACTTATCTTTTTTTGAATTTTTCTAGAATAATATTTTTAACTGTTTATTTTTATATTTTTAGTAGAAGATACAATTGTAATTTGTTTTTGTGCTTATTGACGAAGGTATGTAAGTATCACTGGAATATATATATTTGCATTGTTTCTTGAATTTAATATTTGAAATTTTCTTGTGTTCATGATTTAATCTAGATAGTATATCAAACTTTGATTTTCAGGACTATATGTTAGTTGTATCTTGACCTGAATTATTATAAATTTAAATAATTTATTTTATATTTGACTGTCTTCTTGAAATTCTTGGGCAAAACATTAAAAATGTTTTGTTTTACTCACTTGGTTTCATTCTTGAATCTTATTATCTTGGATATATTATTATTATTTTACTTTTTATAATTTAATTTAAATCCTGTACTTGGATTAGATACTGATCTTGAATAATATTATGTTAAATTGTTTACTTGAATACCTTAATATTATTTTTAATTTGAAAATTGTATACAATTTAGATAATTGAGGTATTATTTGTTAATTGAAAACTAGGTTACTTGTATTGATGTTATATATGTATGATGTACATTTTTGAAAATTTTTGATGAACCCTATGTGTTCATGGTGGGGCAGGATGTTGAGAAATCATTGATCACATGTTCTGTGGGCGGAGTTAAGCTCACGGTGTTACGTAATCTGACGTAATACTTTCCCGAACTGATTAGAAAACTTGTTTTTCTTTAGTTGGAATAAATTGTATCTTGAATATGGAGCTTCTTGGAAGCTCTCCTGAAATTTATTATTTTTTCAGTCTAATTACTTTTACTGTTTTGTTAAGTTTGTTGTTAAAATAAAAGAAGAAAAGACATCAAGACTAATATTATGCTACTATGATTACCACATTTCGCCAGAATATTTAAATTGTTTTGTGCTTTCGACATTACCTTTTTTCTGACACTTGCTGATTATTATTATCATTTTTCAATAGTAAAAGCGAAATTTATTGGTCAGGTGTTGCCGCCGTCAATATGACGTCAGCGGTACTGACTGACATGATTTTGCTTTATAATATTATATTATTTATACTTTGAGAGAACTTTGTAGTAGAAAGTTCCCTTTTACATTAAATTGAGACGATTTTTTATGTACGTAGTTTCTCCTGATTTTTTTTTTTATCAGAACTCAAATGCATATTGAAATTGCATACATCTTGTCATATATTAATCAGTAAAAAAAAAAAACTACATTAAAGAGTTTCATGAAAGAAAAATCTCATTTACTTTCATAATGAAGAATTTTTTTTTTTGTTCACGTGTTCTAGACAATAAATTTTCTAGATTAATAACGTCCATATGCAGTAGAGTAACTTAACACATAACAAAGTTAAAAGTGTATTTAAAAATTGGCGGGAAAAGTTAGAAATCATTTTGTGCAATAATCGTAGTTTGTAAAGCTAAATGCTGCTGATTTATGCATAATAAAAATACTACTGATTTAAACATGAATAAAGTGATTTTTTATAGACATTAGAGGGGATTGGTTTGAGAACTTTAACCGCTATGTCTGTTATCATATTAGAACAGACACTGCTTGTAATTTCTAGACAGCTAATCAAAATAGCCCGGTTACTGCGTCTATTCATGAAACACCAACAATAGACTTAATGAGGTAAAAGGTTGATACCAGTTTCGTTCCCCTGGTTTGGCCAGTGCAATGGTCTAAAATAATTAATTTAAAGATCGTATATTTAAATTTCCTAGCCGATGGGATAATTAGTGGTAATACGCGTAAAAATATTTAAGATTTAATTACTCCGATTATGATTAAAATAGATTTACCAAGGCGTTGCGATTCATTAACGTTCCCCCACGACATTTTAGACCAGGCTGACTAGATATACAGAAAATAAGCATCTTGGGAAGTTAAAATTAACCACAGCCTAACTACTGCAAAATACAGGATAATGCAAAATGTTGGATGGTTTATATTGTTTTAAGTGCAAACGGATTAATATTTCATAATAGGCAGTGGCGTAGCGTCAGGGGGGGCACGATCATTTTACTACCAGTATAATTATATACTGCATTTAGCCTTATTTAATCTTTGAACGGTATGAAATAAATAAGGCCAAATATAGAATATAAAAATACTGGTAGTAAAGTCACCCGTGCCCCCCTTGATGCTACGCCTCTGATAATAGGGCTGCATGTGATAGAGAGATTTTTTAAAAATATTCATGCTTGGAAATTATTTTAAAAAGATATAAAATATCAGAAAATTGAGATACAGTTTTTAAATAAACTACATTTAAAGATACATCCCCCCCCTATTCGCCGGTGTAAATATTTAAATTGTGCGTTGGTTAGAAGTTTTAAAAATTGCAGTAAAAATGAACTGTATTGGTCGAGTGTTGTCAATATTATGTCAGCATTACTGACAAGCATGTTTTTGCTTTATAATATATATTCTTTTCATTTTGAGAGGAATTTGTTTAGAAAGATCTTCTTTGTTGTAGAAAGATGATTTTTACACTAAATTTCACGATATTATATGTTTGTAGTTTCCGTCTTATTTTTAAAAAATTGCGTACATCTTGTTACACATTAATTATTAAAAAATCTACATCAAAGATTTCACCAAAGAAAATTATCATTCACTTTCATGCTGTTTAATTTTGTTTTTTGTTCGTGTGTTCTAGACAATAACTTTTCTAGAATAATATCGCCCATATGCAGCAAATTAACTTAACGCATGACAAAATTAGAATGATATTTAAAGATTGGCGAAGATAGTTAACAATTATTTTGTCGAATAATCGTGTTTGTAATGAGAAAGGATGCTGAGTGCCCCTGTAAATGAACTGTAAGTACTACAGATAACATATTCTAAAATAACCTTTTTGCAGTGTTATTCAATAATAAATATAAATTTCATTGTGTTTTGAACAGTGCCACACCATTAAACTACACCGCAAATTATGTTTCTTCGTAGACCATAATGTAATGGAATACTTTTGAACACGGCTTGACAAATGCGATCGCCAGTTGGTCACCCACAATCAAGTTTTTTAATCTGGCCAAGTTATATAATCCGACGGTTTTTTTCCTACAAAAATTGAATTAAGAAATGTGCTAAAACAGCATTTCCTCTTTTTCGGCATTTTTAATTTGGAAAATATAAGTTCATCAAATGCAAATTTTAAAATAATAAAATCAGGATTATGTGGCTGACTTCGACGGGAAAATAGGAGAAAATTATTTTCCTGCTTCTCTATTTCATCGATGCACCCTCATCAGATTTAGTTTTCGTAGCAATCAACTGTCCGGACATTTGAAGCATTCGGCAACAGGCATTTCCCGTACATGCCGGTTAATTCAACCTTTACAGTATTTCTTTTCTTTTTGTTTTAAGAGATCCATAATTTTGATAAGTTTCATTAAGAAGCTTGGTTTATATTATCTTTTCTAAATTAACAATTCTAAACAATGCAATTAGTAATTGTTTATTATTATTTTTTCTCAATTAATTCGCAAAAAAAATTATTCTTAAAAAAAAAATCTATGACGGGAGACAGGAGGGGAGGGGAAGAAATTTTTTACTGGTGACTAGCATTTTTTGCTGGCAACCAGAATTTAGCAAGTTTGTAAAACCCTGCTTTTGAGTGTCCCTGTAAATGAACTATAGAGGCTAAACACTTCATTTTCAATACTGAACATGACATAGCAAACCTCAATAACATATATCAATTACATGGCAATCCGAAAATATTTACACGAGTTAGACAGACGGCCAGACAAATCCAATTCATAATACAATTTCAACTATGTTGGACAGTGTTAAAAATGATTGATTTTCCAAAATCTGGTTATTTCACTGAATATATAGGATTCATAGGGTTCACAGGATTCATGGAATCGATAGGACGGATTCACCGACATTCATTGATTTATCTCACTTTGTAGTAGCTTTACAAAACTTCAGTTTTGAAAAAAATGGGAACTATGACTTTTAATGTACACTGGAAAATAAAAGACAAATGTTTCTTAATCTGGAAAAGTATAATGTAACCACGAATTAATATATATAATAATCTTATCCGAATTCACCCACGACTCAGAAAAACGTTCTTTAGCTTTAGAAACCTCAGAAGCTAATATATTTTTGAGATTTAAAGAAGCATTCATAAAAACAAAGTTTTTACTGCTGTCACTGATTTTTGAAAACGTTTTCATTTTGTTGTAATAATGTATTAATCAGTTTTCTTCAACCAGGAATAGAGGTTTTTCGGATGTTATCACTGCGCAAGTAAACATTTTCATGTTCATCAAACATGTTTTATAGACAAGCCTGATAAAGGAGCAGGATTAACATTAACAATAAAATTAACATTGTTTTGTTACTCTTTCACGTACCAGTTCAATTAAACAACTGAAAATGTTTAATTGGACTGTTTTTTGTGTCTTATCTCACCAGATATTGGCTTTATTAAACTTCAGTTTTGAAAAATGGAAACTAGACATTTTATTGTAGGTAGGAACATAGAAATACATAAGAAATTCTAACGAAATAGTATTAATATCCGGTCGCGAATTTGGAACTAAATAGCAGCCGGTGTACAACTGTGCTAAGGAAGCGCCACCTACAAACAACCCGTATAGCATGTATGTTCACAGGGACGTCACAGTGACGTCACTGTGAGTCACGTACGTCACGTCACATATCTGACTGAAATACCACCGTTCAGTGAAGTCACACTGTGACTAAAATGTGAATTGCTGAGAAACCTTAAAAAAATTGAAAAAACACTACAAAATAAATATTCAATGTAAAAAACATGTTTCTGACATTTATTTTTTATTTTTGTGACGTCACTGTGACGTTACTGCAAGTCACATATTTACGTCACCTCTGTGGTCAAAAGACCACTGTTTTGAAGTCACAGTTTGGCCAAATTGGAAATTTGAAATATATATATGAAAAAGAGGAGAAATATACTATATAATCAGGACTGCCTCAATGCACTTAAAAGGTCTGATTCTGAGTGATTTTTATGACCCCTAAAAAATTATTTATTTATTTATTTATTTATCGACCTACAGGAAAATACTTCGTAAATAGATAAATTTCAATCAATATGAAATTATAAATTATAATACAAACATAATTCTGCATGTACTCCATGAACAATTTTTTTAAATTACGACACATTTTCATTTGCTTTTCATATTATGTGAAAAACTAACAACTTTTTTAAAATTGGAACAACAATCTCTATTATAGAGCGAAATCATATATGAGAGTAACAATGACGGTATGTTGACGGTGGCAACAAGTGAACATTAAATAACGCTTTTACTGTGATTTTTTTTAACTTCGAAACATTGCACAATTTCGATATTTAATCGTCGGAGGAAAAAAACAATGTTCTTTCAAATGCAATATGCTTGAAACTGTACTTCAATTTACTATTCTTTATGGTTTTAAAAATAATTTTCAAGCATGTTTTTTTTAAATCTCTCTATTGAGGGCATTCCAATCAAAACATATTAAAACGTTTCCATTTAAATACAAAATGTTACAATAATAAATTTCCCATAATTCTGCGTTTATTTCCGACTAATATTCAACATCGAAATTAAAAACTTCATAAAAAATAGGAATTCATATTCTTTTAAAACACAATTTTAATAGACATAAAATTAAACTATTCGCTTAAACCACTATAACTATTAGAATAAACAAACAAACAAACAAAAAATTATATATACAGTGTCTCACAAAAGTGATGGGACACTTGTGCTTTATAAAAAGAAACTGCAATAAAATAAATAAACAAACATGTGCAAAAATTTTTTGGGTGTGTTTCATATTTAGAGTTAGTAACAATTATTACATAACATACATTTTGTCAAAATATTAAAATATTAATTTAGTAAAAATACAATTGTTCAGAACGGAGCAAAAAATGGCTCACATAAGTGATGGGACACTTACTTTTCCATCAAATATTTATCCAAAAATTTTACTTTTTAAAAGGTTTTAATATTTTGTTGGATTTCCTTTTACTTTTAAAACATGATTTAATCTTTTTGGGATGGATTCGACTAATTTTTTTGTGATTTCTGGAGTGATTTTACCCCATTCTTCTTGAAGCACCGATTTTAGTTGTTGTTTTGAAGAAATGGTGTGTTTGCGAATTCTTGATTCCAATTCTTGCCAAATATTCTCTATGGGATTTAAGTCTGGAGATTGTGGTGGTGTTTTTATTATTTCAGGACAGTTATATAGCAGCCAGAGTCTAACGTTCAGAGCAGTGTGCTTGGGGTCATTGTCCTGGTAGAATTTAAAATCGTTATGAAGGTTCAATTTTCGTGCTGAAGATTTCAAATTTTGCTTTAAAATATCAATATACTTGTACTGATCCATTATACTGTCAATAAAAACAAGATTACCAACTCCAGCGGACGACATACACCCCCATACCATAACTCCTCCTCCACCATGTTTTACTGTTGGTACCAAGTTCTGTTTGCGAAATTCTTCCCTGGGTTTTCTCCACACCAAGATTCTACCGTCAGAACCAAATATATTAAATTTACTCTCATCAGCAAATATAACTTTATTCCAGTAATCAGAATTCTTATTTATGTTGGATTTTGCGAAAGCTAGTCTGAGTTTTCTATTCTTTTCACTTACGAAGAATTTTTTCCTGGCTACTCTACCGTGATATCCAGCAGATCGAATTACCCTTCTAATAGTCTCAGGATTAACAATTATTCCATATAATGCTTGTAAATCAGCAGCAACTTTTGAAGCACTAATTCTTGGATTTTTTTTAATATTTCGAACGATAATTCGCTTTATTCCATTGGATAGCTTTGATGGTCGGCCAGGTCTTCTTTTATCCTGAATCATATGATTCTTTTTATATCGTTTAATGATATTGAAAACTGTTGAACGACTCAAGTTAACTGTTTCAGCAGTTTTTCTAATAGATTTTCCACGTTCAATATGCAAATGAATAACTAATTTTCGAATTTCAGGCGAAGTTTTTTTTCGTTTAGCATTCATGGCTACACAGAGCTAAAAAACACAAAAATTCCAAAACAAACTGGAGAGAAATACTGCAGACGATTTTATCAATTATTGCCAATTGCTTTTAAGTAAAAATAAAACCCCAAAAAATATTTTTATTGCTTATTTCAGGCGATTTTTGTTGCATATATAATGGTGTCCCATCACTTATGTGAGCTATTTTTTGCTCCGTTCTAAACATTTGTATTTTTATTAAATTAATATTTTAATATTTTGACAAAATGTATGTCATGTAATAATCTTTACTAAATTTAAGTATGAAACACACCCACAAAAAAATGTGTACATGTTTTTTTAACTTATTTGATTAGTTTCCTTTTGTAAAGCACAAGTGTCCCATCACTTATGTGAGACACTGTATATATATATATACAGGTGGCGATATCTTCGACTAATTAAAACCTGGCATGCGACTAATACGAAAGTATCACTAATGAATTTTAAAATTTTATTTAAAAACATAATTGATATTTTTCATATGAAAATTATTTTTGGTGTTGTTAGTGGACAATCTAAAATAATGTATTAAATGTAAAAAAAAAATTATTAAATGTAAAATTAGAATTTTCAATTTAAGAATATATATATCTATATATATGCTATATTCTATAACCCGAGGAACCCGGGTTGGATCCCCTATTTGTGTCAATTGTAAATTACGGCAGAAAATAATATACAGATGGGGTAATTAAAGATTTGTTTTTGTGAAGGTAGGTAAGTTGTGATAAACAATCATTTATTATAATAAAAACACTTCAATTTTTCAAAAAACAAAATTTTCAATAATAATTGTTTTTCTGTTAGTGTTTAAGTAGATTAAGTACCACTGCCAATATATATTTTGGTACTTGTTTCATACTTCTTAAATAAATTTAATATTTTCCGAAGATAAAATGAAATATACGAAACGTATGCAAAACTGCATGACATAAATAATTATTTATCTTTTCCCTTTTCATTTATCAAAAATTTATTTTTAAAAAATATTGCTATTTTACAAGCTGTTTTATTCTACAGGATATTAATAAATAAAAAAAGAAAGGTTGAAAAAGTAAAAAAATGCCTCCTCCCCTTTCCCGCGATAACCTTTTCTATTGTTTATGATCATATTTTGCATTTATTACGCGTGATACAAATGTTACTGTTTTTGTTAAATGATCTTGCATTATTGTCCATTAAAATATTTATTATATACTCCAAAATTTAAACAATGTTTTATTTGATATGCCATAATATTATAATATCATTGTTTCAATTTACAAAAAAGGAACTTACAAATCATTTAAATTGAAATTATTGTGAAACTAATCGAAAAAAATAAGATCAAATGCATAAAAAATACTTCTTCAAATAATAAATTTTAATTGGAGAAAGTCTCAAAAAAATATTCCGTATTTAACTTTCTACTCTAACCTAAACTATGTAACAAGAAAAAAAAATCATCTGCCCTTCTAAGCAGGCAGATGTTTTGAAAATATCGTCTGCAGATCTACGTCAGAGTACGAAATTCTTAATACGTAAAAAATAACAGTGTAGGGATGGAAGTGGGGTGTGAATGAAGTACTTGGACAATAGACTTGTATAATGGATGTGGAATTAAAATTTAGCAAAAACCTGCACAGAACTTCGCATATACATATTTGATAGAAAATTACGTTCGAGAAAGGTACAGTATTTATTGGCGTGGGGAAATTTGATTCCGGTCAATGATACTGTACCAGATTTGGACGAATTATTTTCGCCGAAAGAAGCCTTCGTTATGTGGATTACATCAAAACAGAATATTGAAGATGATGACAAAGGAAAATTGGTATGAAGAAATATTATTTTACTTGTTATATTTTTATTAAGTTATAACGTTTTCAGTTAATTCCATATGAGTTTTTTTTACAAAAGCTATGTATTTCATTAATTTATTTTTTTATAAAAATAAAGTTTATTAAATTTCGAATGTTTATTTTTTTTTAAATAAATAGCAGTATGTCAACGATTTTAATCAAATGATTAATGTTACTGTTTCATTTCCTGAATCATTTTATAGTTATAAATTTCAAAATATCTATGCACTATTATTAAACATTTATTATTAACAGGGGCATGTTATTTTTAACTATCATACTCTGTCATATTCTGTCCATTCAGATTCTGTCAAATCTACTTGTTCTATTGATGGTGATATCAGAATTACAGAAGGTTATTGTGGTTACTGTCCCGTCACCAAATATCAAACCAGATAGATTCTTTTTCGGCGTCATATGATACATATATGTATCACTATCGATGCATCAAAAATCTGCAGTAAAACGTTAAAAAATGACTCACATTAGACGCCAAACAGAGTAGGTGCGGTGCTGTGTCATTATAAACAATTAATGATCTGTGTTTTCAAAAAATAATCCCAAGTAAGATCTATTACTTATATAAATATATAATTTCATAAATAAAATTATAAATTTGACAATCAATTAATAAAATTATATTTTTAATAACCAAAATATTGTTTTTAAGTAATATATTTTACTGCATTCAAACCCTGTTGCAAAATGAATTAACCCTTTGTATCACGGTATTGCATATCTGTAAACATACCCAAAAGTCACAGTTTTTTACAGTGAGCTTAAAAAGGCGATTTTATTTATTACTGTTATCTTTCAACACAGAAGTTAATATAAATTGTTCACAGAATTCTCAACATACGACAGTTCTAAATTAATTTTTCACATAAAAGTCTTATTTATCATTTGCACAGTTTCACCCCGTTATTGCAAACTAAATTTTGTTGCATTTAAAAGTCCAGAGACGTTCAAAAATAGATTTTTTACAAAGGTAAGTTCGTACACTTTAGAATTTTGTATTAAAAAATGACAATATTTATGAAAAGTAGCTATGTAATTTTCTGTTTATTACAAATATGAAAAATACTCTTTTAGCCAATAATTTTTATTTTTATGATTTAATTTTTTTAATTATTTTTTACTTGCTTAAAAGGATGTAGTCTATCATGTGAGTATATATTTTTCAAATTGATGTTGTTGAGCCACAAAGGGTTAAAATATAATTATAAATAATAGTCTATTTTGATCTGTAGGTTAAATTTTTGTTTTTCTCTTTCAAAAATGGCAACTTTAATCAAATATTTTTCAAAAATCATCCTTAATAAATTAAACGAATCGTTATTTTTTTTAAATTCCATCTAAAACCTGGACCCCAGAATATGAATAATATGGGAGAATACATTGTGTTGATATTTTTATTAATTAAATATATAAGATTAGAGATGGGAATACTGAAAAAAACGGAAACTTTGAGAAAAAACTGCTTGCTTTTTCGTTTTTTTCCGAAGGAGTATTTTTAAATTTTTCCAAATTGGAAAAATTGAAATTTAATTTATAAAATAATATATTCAAAATGTAATGGCTGCATTCTGATACTTTTTTCTTTGTATGTTTTCATGTTCAGTGTCTACCATTAAAATGTTAACATAGAAAATATGATATGTAAGCAGTTCAAGAAGAACTTGAGTCCTTTAAAAAATCCTTTATAATTTTTTCACCTTAAAACATAGGACCCTTCAAAAAATTCATAGGTTTTTTTTCAATTTCCATTCTGAATCCTCCAGAAATGTGATGATTTTAGAATAACAAAA
This sequence comes from Maratus michaelseni, assembly GCA_963931845.1. Classification (NCBI taxonomy): domain Eukaryota; kingdom Metazoa; phylum Arthropoda; class Arachnida; order Araneae; family Salticidae; genus Maratus; species Maratus michaelseni. Next base: position 405,814,052 of record OZ007587.1, read on the forward strand.
CATGTCACATAACAGCTGAAATCGCCAATGAATCTCTTATCTAGTGGCCAAAATTGTGGATCCCTTTTGGGAACAATGTTTCTTTGAAGTTTGATGGCTCATAACACCCAATATTTCTTTGTTATACCATAAAAGCTTTATACCGCTGGAAAGATAATTTAATCAAAAATATCAGGCAATACAGTTTGTTCAATTCTAATTAATTTATCAAACATTATAGCCAAATAATCAGAAAAAAACAGTAAAATTTGGTTAGGTTGATGATAATGATTTTTCTTTTTCTTGAATGTAGTCAATGCATATGAATGTTTGGAGTGTCAGACAGATTCCATTTTATTTGGTAATCTGTCGATCAAAGCTAGGGTAGGATTAAACATATATATGCCATATTTTGGTACTTATAGGAGGACTAAAAATGGAATAACGTCTAAAAAATGGAAAACGCTATTCATTCCCAATTAACTTTAATCAGGCATGCAAGTGCCATGCGTTTAAAAATTTGTTCATAAATGTGTCAGAAAGCTTCGTGATACTGAGAGATGGGAGATTTGGCAAAGTATACACATTTAAAGACTTCAATACTTAACAGCAAAATAGCATAGTTTTAATTATTGTCCATATTTTTCGTGGTTACATAAAACAAATGGAAGTAGAAGTTAATTTAAAAAGTTGTTATTTGCACAATAGAATTTCATATTATTGAAATATTTACTTTTATTGTAATTTTTAATGGATTCATCTATTATTTTTATATTAGTATGCGTTTTTTACATTTATAATTGTCTTGCTTAACGGCTACATTAGCCGGTTTCCCAATCAGATGCAAAGTTTTAATTTGAATACGAGTTGCATCAATAAAAATTATTGCCGATCCAATCAATATCGTTGATCTTATCCGGATTTGGTAAAATCTTGTTATACGAATCTATACGAAATCATTTATCAGGTTCGGTCGGGTTGTGGGCCTACAGATTTTGTTGCTGTTGTTGGGTTAGGGTAAGAATATGGGTTGAATCAAAATATAATTTCAGTCAATCATCATTCATGCTCAAGTAGACATTCAACCATGTTCAAGAAGTATATAACCGGATTCGTGCATGACTCTAAATCCGAGCCGACATCAGAAATTGTGTCGTAACACAATTTCTGATAAAATCTGGTTACTCTGTCGTATTTAAGATTCTATTCCGAACAAGACTTACAGTAAAAACATTATACCCGACTCGGGTCAGTTCGGGTTCACGAAAATCAGGTCACCCGACCACTAATCCAAATCTATTCTGTCCCCAAACAAATCCAAAAAGATCGATCCGAACTTTCTGGATTGGATTCGGGTAAAATTTGGTCACCCGACCCAGTGCAGTGTCGTCACAAACGTCACAAACATGTAGTATAAAAAAATGTCGATCCGAACAATCCGGATAGGATTCGGGTAAAATTTGGTCACTCTATCCGATGCACATTCGTCACTTTTTTCACATTGAAGTCGCACGGTGACTTCACAAAGTAGTCACATTGTGAGGTCACAGAAAGCCTTAAAAACGGCCATAACGACTTCACATTTAGGTCACAGTGACTTTACATCGACGTCACTTGACGTCACGACGACGGTCACAAAGTCACAGTGTGACTTCACAGTGACGTCGCCGTGACGTCACCATGCCTTACGGGAACAAACCGAAACTATAACCAACAATGTTTCATCCTTCAGGAATGCAACTATAATGCTCACCATCCATTGTTAGTCAAAAAAATACTAATATCTAATTATAATAAATAACAATAAACTTCGTATATCGGATACCTACCAAACGATGACTGTCAAGCAGACGATTTGAAGAAGCAGACGAACTGATACAACTGTCCTATACACGATCACCTATTTGAAACATATTTTGAGGAACGATTTTCTTCTTCGAACGGCTACTTCGTTAGAAGTCCTTATCTATTTCTATGTTTATGATTTTAGGAAACCAGCGTGCTCTAGTCTTGCAAATTTGGTACGATGGATAAACCTTGATACAGTCTTGCACAAAGGAATGGTAGAAACAATGGTTACAGCTCTTTTGCGTGCCAAAGATGAAATAGCAAAACGTTAGAAGGATGTTCATGATTTTTCGGTTCATAAGTAAATTGCGCATGTTAAGTAATTTTTATAATTTCATGAGAAAACTTTTCCTAGTCAAAACAATAGTTTAATTAGAATAATTATTTTGCCAAAGCTCTGCGATTAATCATTGTTTTGGTATGCAGATTTAATCTTCAAGATGATTAAAAATTCTGAAATACCTTACTGTAAAATAGTAATTAGATTCTATTCAAACTTTTCTTGAATGGAAATTTTTTTGACGATTTTGAAACAAGGAAAATTAGTAGAGCTTACATGTTACTTATTTAGAATGTTTCATTATATAAACCTGGATAAGTCAAAAACAACTGATTAAATAATAGAAATAAGTAGCACAGCAATATAATGCAAATTATAAATGCGCTGAAATTACAATTTATTTGAATAAGTTTTACTTGACACTAACAAAATGACTTCATTTCGAAATTGAATTTTTATACATTCTAGTTAGTGAAGAATTCGGGAATAGGAAACTGTGAACATAAAGTTTGATAATGGGCGTAGGACAATTATCAGCTGCGTGCTAATGACCGCCACGGGAGGTCATTAGATATTTATTTAATTGCTATTCTCTTCAACTGCCTAAACAGACAATTGTTGAAAAATTTTCTCATGTGACATTAAATAAATATATACTTTCAGATGTTTCAAGATACTGACTTCTACTTAATTTTTATTTTTATGTTTTTGTGAGTACTGAACTATTCGAAATAAATATCACGCACAATACTTTATACTTGAACACTTATTATTTCCTTATTTCTTTATTTCCTTATTATTTTAACATTTAAGTCATTTAAAACTCAATTATTCCTTATAAAATAAATATTTATAGTTTTAAAGTTTTAAAAAATGACTGCTTTTTTAAACAGGGTTTTATTTTAATCATAACTATTTTATTATAGTATATTCTTATTTATTTTGATAATGTCTCAGATCGAGCTTAAACATGTCAGCAATCAATAAAACTTATTTTACTGTTTATAACTTTTTTATTTTACGCCATTTAGCATTTAAAAGAAGTACATGACTGTTTGTTAAACTAAATTAGTTGTAATATTTTAAATGATGAATAAAATAAACATTTTAATCCTTTATGTATACTTAATTAAAAAATTAAATATAAAGAATGTGAAAAATTCCATTTAATTAATTCAGTTAAGTAGTACGATAGTGTAATCAGAAAAATGCAAATATTTTAAAGAGATTTTTTTTCAGTAACTTTCTTTTAAACTGTTTTTCCCTGTATGTTTCAAGATGAAATGAATTGAAGCTATAATTAAATGCCTACATATTATTTTAAACATTTATTATTATAAAACGCCTTCTTATCTATTATTAATATGCTTTCTATTTAATGAAAAGAAGCATACTAACTAATAAAAAAGTAACACTACATTTTAAAAATATCTGTATTTTCTTATGCTATCTTCTGCAAAATTGTTTTTTGTTTTAATGGTTGTTTAAATTATATAGCTTATTTTATATAAAATATCCATTATAGTTTCAGATGGAATTTCGTTTTAAATTTTCAGATTTTGATTAAGATGAATAATAAAAGTAAAAAAAAAAAAAATTATTTATAATTCTTGTTGAATTAAAGTGTTATTTAAATCAAAGTACTAAAAATAATCATTCACATATAAGCATTCGAAAACATTGGCGATCCGTTGGTCAAAGGCAACTGAAAAATCTTTGGAACCACAAAAACGGAAATTTGGGTGATTTAGGTGACCAGTAGCCGAAAATTTATGATTATCTTTATTATTATTCCTTGACAAGATGAATTTGCGATTTTTTAATCAGTAACATAAGGAAATAGCGGTATGTTACGGGTTAAAACGATCAAAGTAAGTATATCTGTTTCCAATAGACAGTATAAGTTTTAAATCCTTACCTAAACTTTTACTGAGACGTGAAATCAAATATCAAATAAGTTTACACTATAAGACATAAAATTTCAAATGTTGTAATCAATCTCTTATATAAATGCAATTATCAGCAACAATATATGTTTCTTATTTGCTTAGTGCTGCTGTTGTTCAGTGTATTTTAGTCTTTATATCTTTATGTATGTAACATATCAGTCCACATTCACTTTGTAGAAATAATTTTTGTGCATTTATTTTTATTTCGCAATTCTCCATATACTTTTGCGGAAAGTTACTCGAATTTTAAATAAGCTCAGTCAAATCTCTAAAAAATACTTTTTAGATACGATGAGAAAATCTTATTTTAAATATTAAATACCTTTCCGACCAGTCAAAATGCCTGCCAGGAAACTCTCATGATCACTGGCCTTTAGAAACTATAATATTTATTTTTCAATTTTGTCGCTATGTATCCTCTCCAAAAATTCGTAGATTTCCATTAAAAAAAATGAAAAACATGCATTGATTAGCATTGTTTATACTACAGTGATATTAAATCGTATATAGTAAATAATCATAAAATTTTGCACTGTATGTTTTTTGGTTTCCCAAAGAAAATTGAAACTCGTCTTCAGATGTTTACCTGTTTGAATTAAGTAGGCAATGTAATTTTCAAAAGTGTTCACGTATGTAATAAGGTAGGAAATAAGATTATGTTAATGAAATAGTTCTCCCATTAATTTACAAAAGTTAAACTTTTTAAATATTTATACGACTCTCTTTAAATGAAATTGGTCAATTAGGAAAATTTTTCACTTTACTAAATATCGTTATTGCAAAAACTGCATACCTCTATTTTTAAATTAACTGAATTATAAAAAAAACAAAACAAAATAAAAACAACCCTAGGTTATTATTACTTTTTATACCATATAAAAGGCTATTTTATCAGTAAATAAATAGGCCATTCACAAACTGATTATCACGTTCTTGTTAAAAAAGGGGAAAACATTGCACCCTAAATATATCTAAATAATATATAACACAGTCGGAAATCATGTAAAGCGACAAATATAGTTTTAAATTCTAGAAATATAAGGTAAAGCTAGGAGAGTCTGCGCACAATTCAAAAGAATAACAATAAAAAATCTAAATATAAATTTTTTGGTAAACTATCCATGAAAAATTTTGACTTCATTTGTTTTTTATGCATTTCCAATGCTATTTTGTTGTTATGTTGTAATTTAATAAAACAGTTGTAATAAAACCAAGAAAGTTAATTTTGCGCAATCTGTCCTTACAGGGTTGGCGTGATTGCGCACATGAGTAGGAAAGATTGTTACTAATAATAACTGCAAATAAATTGCTAACAATAATAATTACACTTAAATGGCATTGTTGTAAGGTTTTTGTGAACAAATATTATTTTATTAGGAGTTAATATTTCAACCTAATGATTACAGAATCAGTAAAAGGAAATAATTTTAAAAACAATTAAACACTTTTAATTAAAGAGGAAAACATTAAAGAATCAGAAAAAAGCCAGTCCAGATAAAATTACAAAATAACATTAAGTTACTTTATAATATATTAAGTAAGTAAATTAAAGTAATTGAGTCAGCATCATTATTAATTACTCGAGGTGGACTGTAAAGACGTTTAATTTACATTTAAATCACAAACACGTACATCAAACACAACACACGTAACAGATACATTTTTACAGTAAAAAAAAACCTTTACCGGTAAGTGACGTAGAAATTCGCTGTGGTGCTGCCATCTAGTAATTATATTAATAAGTAAGCACCATATACTTAATAACACGTTTAAATTAAAATTAGTCCATTTTCATTTTTCATTTTGCCAATAAGTTGCGTAATCTCTCCTAGCAAGGAAACTAATGTGAACAATGCGCCATCTCTCCTAAGTAGCAGATGCGCAAACTCTCCAATTTCGGTAGGAGAGATTGCGCGACCTTTTATTTAAACATGGCCGCTACTAAAACGAACCGTTGGTGTTCACACTGTTAGTCTAGATTAGTAGCTTATGAGAAATCGTTTAAGTTAAAAATATTTAGTACTACTAACATTGTATAGAAATTCTGACGAATAGCTATAAAAATTCAAGCACTGACTTTGGGAAAACGAAACAAAATAGCGATGCTTTATCTTACACGCTATGAATGAATGATTATAATGCTATGATTATGAAAATAATCAGCGTGCATTTTCAAGTAGACACTCCACTACTGCTGTTGTACAACTACCTGCAATCGTTTCGCGCTCACTCTACTCCTTCCCCCCGTACCTCTATGTGTGCAATCTCTCCAGCCGCGCCATCTCTCCTGGCTTTACCTTAATAAAAAAATAGAATTAAAAAACATTTACAAAGTGTTTTCTCTCATCTTCAAAATGTTATTGAGCTCTTCTAATAATGTTTCGGTAAATAATTTGGAATTCTTCGCCACTAATATTGTTGCAAGAATTGCTTTAGCAGTTTTTTAGGTCTATTGCATATGTATAGCAATGCGCGTTTGCTTTTTCTTGTAGTTCTCACAGATTTACACGATGATTATTCGTATCCATAGGTACACGATGGTTACTTTTTCAATTAAGGATGAATTCTCCAATTTTAAAGACACAGATATGCATTTGTTTTTATAATTTTCTTGTTGCAGTAAAAGAAAAAAATCTAATTGGACAATTTTGTCTATAAAAACCCTAAAAAATTTGAAAAGTATAACTTTTTGAAAATTAATAAGAGGGCTATTTCAATAACATAATCCTACTTTCTACCTTATTTTGAAATTTACACTGCAATACCACCTTTGCAATTCATATTGCCCATTTTTGAAATTTACCTACTTTTGCAATTTACACTACGCATTTTTTAAATTCACATTGCCCACTTTTGCTATTTATCCACATTTGCAATTTGCAAACTTTTGCAATCTACTCACTTTTGCAATTTACGACCTTTTGGAATTTCAATGACCACTTTTGCGATTTCATTGCCCACTTTTGCAATTTCATTGCCCATTTTTGCAATTTACCCCCCTTTTGCAATTTCATTACTCACTTTTGCAGTTTCAATGCCCACTTTTGCAATTTACATTGCCCACTTTTGCAATTTACCCGCTTTTTCAATTTGCCCACGTATCGCCAACAGGTTAAAAAATTGAAACGTGTTTCAATCTTTTTCAGACATCCTTTATAGAAGAAAGTAAAAAAAAAATCATTATGGAATACATTTATAACATATCACATCACTGAAATTATGCCACATTTTTCAAGTGATACAATCAATGGAATTTAGTGGTTATCATAAAATTTTTTATCGATCGCTATATAAATTTAATTACAGAAATATATACCATTTACTTTAAGACCATAACAATTAGAATTCTCTTTAAACGTTTAATTAAAATTAAAGCGCGTTTCACGCTGTTTGGGATACTCTTTATATTTTAAGATTTATGCAAATCTTATGACCTTGATACAGCTACATAAATGTTATTTATAAGTCCAATTATTTACAAAAGTTTAGGGCATGGCTCACTGAAAAGGAAATATTTTTGAATTACTTTCAAACAGAATTAGCAAAGTATATTAAAAGAGATAGAATTCAAAAAGATTCTTTCATGCAAACACAATACCAAAATCATTTCTTTTGTCAACGAAAATTTATTTCAGATATAGAAACCAGAAAAAAAAATACTATAGATATTTCGGACCATACCGATATTCATACAATAGTCATAAATCAAATAAAAAATATGAAATGCTGATAAAATCTTCTTTTTTTTCATTTCTTTTATACTATTACACAAAGAAATATTTTCCGCTAGTTCTAATTTGGAGCATCCATTGTATTGTTAGTGTACTATCAATTTCGTGTAGAACAATGTAAAGAAAAAGGCTAATGATGAATGTATTATAATTTTTTAATATATTAGTTCAATAATCAATCAAAATTCTCTTCTTTTTTACGAAAAGAATGTAAAATCATGGTAGTGGTAAATGTTTAAGGTTAATCTATCATTCATACTTTAGAATTGCTTTTTTTCTGCGAATGTTCCTAAAGAATAAAGATATATTTATTCAAGTTTTCTAGTTATTTTTTGTTTAAAATATAATTGATATTAGAGCTTCTACCAAGATATGCGACATCCGAGTTAATGTTGTAAATATCGCCATTTATAATGTTTAGGGATATGTAAAATGAAAGTATTTCACATTTGACGCATTTTCGTTAATTTACACGACATGAGATCATTTGAATGATAAAATCATCAAAAATAGGGAGTAGCGGTACACTCCATGTACATCTTGATGAATGTCGAATAAGGTTTCGAGTATTGAATGTCAAAGTCGAAATATATGTGCATGATGCATCATATAGATTCAAAGAGTCAAAGAAGATTTTTAGCGACAAAGTGCTATTTTTTTCAATAAGAATTTTTCAGTCATAAATCTGTAATCCCCCCTTGTTCGAAAACAGGTTTCTGAAATCAGGTGTGGAAAACAGGTTTCTATATCTTTATCTCTGATACATCACTTATGAATATTGCTTTAAATCTTTACATCATTGAATACGAAAAAATGTATATAATTTAGAATGAAATTTGTTTGAAAAGTGTAGCTCAATTTAGAGACTTTTATGACATTTAAAACAATTTATATTTTAAAAATAATCTATCGCAACAATGACAACGGTTTGCTACAATAATATAAATTAACTAATGCAGAATTAACCTATTTGGCAATTGATTGCTCAAAGCAAATTGCAAGAAAAAAATCCTAAAATATGGGATACCACACTTCAGCTCTGAACTGAAATCTGTCAACAAAAAGACAGATTTTCATTTTATGCTGAAAAAAAATTAATATCAAGTTAAATTAAGCTTTGTTTATTACAAATTTAAAACCCTATTCTTATCTCAGATGAAAAAGTCGCACATGATTACAAATGAAATGACAATTCAGATATATGTGGAATAAAGTAATGATAACAATTTATTTGGACTCAAAACAAGGGAATGAATCATGAAAGTGAGTAAAATAATGATAAAATTCAATTTTAATAATTTCACTATTAAATAAAATATCAAAGGAAATGTATAATTTAAAATACCTACCTTAAATTGACGTCAAATGTCACTAATCAAAGTCTACAGAATTTCAGATGTTTGGAACACAATGCTCAAGACTTCTCACTAAAGTCAGAAAAAAAAACACATAGAATAAATCTAATTTTCGATACCTAAATCCAACGAGGCTCCGTGAACTTTAATCAAACTTTCTTCAAAATATTTGAGATTCGGTTTACCAACTTCAGAGAGACAACTAACTCTACCTGGTACGTAATTGACTCGCTGCGAGCCACTTTACTATCTCAGTTGAAATTGAAACTCCGCATTTAATAGTACTCAAACAACCAGTTATGAATCTCATTATCATATTGCGCAGAGCAATTGCAATTTTACCACTTTTTCACAATATCAGAAACTTGTATATTTGAAAGGCTATTACCGTTCAATCACGTACGCAATGTTAGAAATGGAAAATGGACCGCATTCCCAGAAAACCTTTATAGCCAACGAAGTTTATTTTGAAGGTTAAAGGGAAATGCGTTCAATCTACAGATATTATTTATTACGAAACATTTGATTTAGAAATGAAAATAATATATTTGGTATATGTACAAAATAATATATTTAGTGATAGACAAAATTTTTAATATAAAAAAATTAACTTTTCAATATATACCATAATTTGGGTACTTACTTTAACTTTTGATAAAATAACTCCTACACGCTTTTTAAAAAATTCCTTTAGAAATTCTTCTATTCTTCGTATCAAATCTGTAAAAGAGCCACGTAAATGTAAAATTGCTTTTCCAAAGACTGTCGCAGTGTCGCGAAACGTTGGATTCAAACCTGCTTTGAATCAATCATGATTTTCAACAGATTTGTTTATTTACATATTTCATTTTAAATAAATTCGTACCTCAATGTTTGTATTCATGTGGATATAAACTTCTTTCGTGAAAAATAAATCTCATTTATCAAGAAAATAGATTTTTTTGCAATAAAGTTATTGCAATCTTTATTTAAATATTTATTCAAAAGAAAAGGATTATTTTTGAATAAACTCGGCTACCTGATTCATGTTTATCATGCATCAAAATGTTTCATTTTCTATATTTTTATGGTATTTACTAGATTATTGTGTGTAAAGCATAAAAGTAAAATCGCTTTTTCGAAGATCATTACTGAATGCAATTCGTTTGAATCATGTTTTGAGTTAATCATGATTTTTATCAGATTTGTTATGTACACACTTCATTTTAAATAAATTTCTTTCGACGATGAATTTATCCATATAGATACTGAATAAATTGTATTACTGAATAAATTGTATTTCCTGATGTAATTTTTTTATGCATTGTAATATTCACTTTCTAGGTTTTTATAATGTTAACTATGATTTTATGATAATAATTTTATGATCTGCAAATAATTCACATTAATAAGTTACCTGGGGATTTTAAAATTTGAATTAACGTTTTAAATCGACAATAAGGAGAGAAAATCAGAAAACCAAATCTGCAATAATTTTTATTTCTTGAACTTAAAATAATTCCTACAAACTTTTTTAGAAAACTCTTTACAAATATTTGTTCTTCGAATTAAATGTTTAAAAGATCCCGGTATATGTAAAAGTGCTGTTTCAAAAACATTACTGTGTTGCAAGTTGTTTTATTCAATCTTTTTTTGAATCAAACCTAATTATTTACATAAGGTAAAGCCAGGAGAGATGGCGTGGTCGGAGAGATTGCGCACAAAGACGTTCGGGGGGAAGGAGTAGAGTGAGCGCACAGCGACTCCAGGTAGTTGTACAACAGCAGTAGTGGAGTGTCTACTTGAAAGTACACGTTGATTGCTTTGAGCGTCTAAGATAAAGTATTGCTATTTTGATTTGTTTTCCCAAAGTAAGTGCTTGAATGCTCATAGCTATTCATCAGAATTTCTATACAATGTCAGTAGTACAAAATATTTTGAACTTAAACGATTTCTCATAAGCTACTAATCTAGATTAACAATGTGAACATCAACTGTTCGTTTTAGTAGCGGCCATGTTTAAATAAAAGGTCGCGCAATCTCTCCTACCGAAATTGGAGAGTTTGCGCATCTCCTACTTATGAGTGATGGCGCATTCTTCCCATTAGTTTCCATGCTAGGAGAGATTACGCAGCTTATTGGTAAATTTGCTTAAAACATGAAAAAAGAAAATAGACTAATTTTAAGTTAAACGTGTTATCAAGCAACTTAATGTTATTTTGTAATCTTATCTGGACTTGCGTTTTCTGATTCTTTAATTTTTTTCTTTAATTAAAATTTTTTAATCTTTTTTTTTAAATTATTTCCTTTTTCTGATTCTTTAATCATTAGGTTGAAATATTCACTCCTAATACAATAATATTTGTTCACAAAAACCTTACAACAATGTCATTTAAGTGTAATTATTATTGTTAATAATTTAATTGTAGTTATTATTAGTAACAATCTCTCCTACCCATGAGCGCAATCACACCAACCCTGTAAGGACAGATTGCGCAAAACACTTTCTTGGTTTTATTACAACTGTTTTATCAAATTGCAACATAACAGCAAAATAGCAATGGAAATGTATAAAAAAACATATGAATTAAAGATTATTCATGGATAGTTTAGCAAAAAATTAATATTTAGATTTTTTTATTGTTATTCTTTTGAATTGTGCGCAGACTCTCCTAGCTTTACCTTATTTCATTTTAAATAAATTCTTACCGCAATGTTTTTTTCAGGTGGTTAAGTATTTCTTCCATGAAACATAAATCTTATTTGTTTAGAAAATATATTTTGTTTCAAAAAATGTATTCTAATCTATGTTTATTTATTTATTCAGAAGGAAAGGTTTCTTTTTGAATAAATTCGATTTCCTAATCCATGTTTTTCATACATTACAATGTTTCATTTTCTATATTTATTTGGTATTTACTAGATTATTCGGTGTGAATAGCCACATAAATGTAAAATAGCTTTTTCAAAGGCATTACTGGATGAAGCCGTTTGATCCAATCATGTTTTGAGTTAATCTTGGTTTTCACCAGATTTCTTTATTCATGTATATCATTTTAAATAAATTTTTCCCACTATAAATTTATCCATCTGGATATAAATTTGTTCCATTGAAAATAAATATAATTTATCAAGAACATACATGTTTCAAAGTGAAATTTTTGTTGAAAAATTTATTCAGAAGAAAATGCTGCTTATTGAATTAATTTTGTTTCTTGATGTACATTGTTTTAATACTTTGTAATGTTTCACTTTTTACATTTTTATGATATTGATTTGATTATGATCTGCAAATAATTCACATTAATAAGTTAGCTGAGAATTTTAAAATTCGACAAAATGTATAATGAATATAAGAGAGGCTACAAAAATTGACTTCTTGGACAAAACTTGTTTGAAAAAAAAAATTATTTCCTTAGCATAAAAAAAGTCAATATATTTACAACAACGACCAGCGTGTTTTGGACGACCCGTGTCGTAATACGTCAGATAAACATCGGATAATTATATCTATATGTTATTCATGAGTTCTCTGTAAAAAAGAATTTTAAATTGATTTATAACAAAATGTGCTTTTCAGAATTACATGTAAGATACCTCTTAAGGTATGCAACAAATGTCCATGAGATATTTTCAGATTTTAAATTATATATATTGTTTAAGAGCGAAATTAAAATTGTTACTGTTTCATCCATCTTTTCTCAAAAATATGCAAAGAGCAACGCTCTTTTTTTTTTTTTTTTTTTTTTTTTTTTTTTTTTTTTTTGAAATCTTAGTCATTCGTTTAGCATTATTTTAAAAATTAAAATGTAAAAATTTTTTTTTCACAAATTTGTGTTAACAATACCAGGTGATTAAACTCGAAATACATGGGTTACAGAGCATAATGCCAGGTTACACGGGTTGCAAGACGTTTGATCCAATCATGTTTTGAGTTAATCCTGATTTTCATCAGATTTGTTTATTCACGTATTTCATTTCAAATAAATTTATTTCGACGATGAATTTATCCATATTGATAAATTTCTTCTATGGAACATAAATCGCATTTATCTAGAAAGTACACTTTTCATAATGAAATCATTCAAGTCTTTTTTTTAAATTTTATTCAGAAGAAAAAGATGCTTATAGAATAAATTTTGTCTCTTGATACATTTTTTCTATATATTGCAATGTTTCACTTTCTTTGTTTTTATAATATTGATTGGTTTGTGATGAACGAATAATTCATATTTATCCGTTAGCAGGCGGTTTTAAAATTCGAATTAATATTTGAAATAGACTATAAGGAAAGATGCAAAAATAAAATTTTCAGGAAATTTTATTTCTTGAACTTAAAATAACCCTTACACACTTAAAAAAAGAATTCTTTGCAAATTATTGTCTTTCGAATCAAATCTGCAAAAGCACACATGCTTTTTAAAAGACATTACTGCGTTGCGAGTTATTAGATTAAATCTTGTTTTCAATCAATCAAGATTTCAAGTAAATCAATATATTTGTTTATTTACATAATTTATTTTAAACAAATTCTTAGCACAATACTTGTATTCATGTGGATACAAACTTCTTTCATGAAACATAAATCTCATTTATCAAGAAAATAATTTTTTTTTTTTTTTTTACAATAAAATCATTCTAATCTTTGTTTAAATATTTATTTAGAAAAAAAAAAGATTCTTTTTGAATAAATTCGTTTTCCTGATTCATGTTTTTCATACATTAGAATGCTTCATTTTCTATATTAATAGGGGATTTACGAGAATGTCGTGTGTGAATAGCCGCATAAATGTAACATCGCTTTTTTGAAGTCATTACTGGATGCAAATCATTTGGTCCAATCATATTTTGAGTTAATCCTGATTTTCATCAGATTTGTTTATTCTCGTATTTCATTTTAAATCAAAAGATTTCCACGATAAATTTATCTATATGAATAAAAATTTATTCCACGGAACATAAATCTAATTTATTTAGAAAATACACGTTTTACATTGAAATCATACAACTCTTTATTTAAAAGTTTATTCAGAAGAAAAGGCTGTTTATTGAATAAATCTTGTTTCTTGATGTAATTTTTTTATACATTACAATATCTTATATATTAAGATATTAAATTAGATTATGATCTGTGAATAATTCACATTAATAAGTTAGCTGGGAATTTTAAAATTAGACTATAAAAAGAGATAAAAAAAATAATTTTTCATTCTTGAAGTTAAAATAACTTCTACATACTCTTTAAAAAAACTCTTTAATTTTTTTCCCTTCTAATCAAATGTGAAAGAGTAAGTAAATGTCAAGGAAAATGTAAAATTGCTTTTTCAAAGTCGTTACATTCGTTGGATTCAATTTTGTTTTTGAAGCATTCACGATTTTCAACAGATTTCTTGATTTACATATTACATTTTAAATAAATTCTTACCTCAATGTTTGTACTCATGTGGATACAAACTTCTTTCATGAAACATAAATCTGATTTATCAAGGAAATAATTTTTGTTTACAATAAAATCATTCTAATCTTTGTTTAAATATTTATTCAGAAAAAAAGAAAAGAATCTTTTTGGAATAAATTCGTTTTCCTGATTCATGTTTTTCTTACATTACAATGTTTCATTTTCTGTATTGATATGGGATTTACTATTGTGTGTAAATAGCGGCACTAATGTAAAATCGCTTTATTGAAGGCATTACTGGATGCAAGTCGTTTGATCCAATCATGTTTTGAGTTAATCCTGATTTTCATCATATTTGTTTATTCCCGTATTTCATTTTAAATCAAAAAAAAAAATTCCACGATGAATTTATCTACATGAATAAAAATTATTCCAGTGAACATAAATCTCATTTATATAGAAAATATATGTTTTAGAATGAAATTATGTAAGTCTTTATTTAAAAATTTATTCAGAAGAAAAGGAATGATTATTGAATAAATCTTGTTTCTTGATGTAATTTTTTTTATACATTACAATATCTTATATATTATGATATTAAAATACTTTATGATCTGTGAATAATTCACATTAATAACTTAGCTGGCAATTTTAAAACTAGAGTATAAGGAGAGATAGAATTTTTTTTTTTTATTCTTGAATTTAAAATAACTGCTACATACTCTTTTAAAAAACTCTTTAAAAAGTTTTTGTCCTTCCAATCAAATGTGAAAGAGTAAGTAAATGTTAAGGTAAATGTAAAATTGCTTTTTCAAAGCCATTACAGTCGTTGGATTCAATTTTGTTTTTGAATCAATCTCGATTTTCAACAGATTTGTTTATTTAGATATTGAATTTTAAATAAATTCTTATCACAATGTCTGTATTCATGTGGATATAAACTTCTTTCATGAAATATAAATTAGATTTATCTAGAAAATACCTTTTTTACATTAAATCATTCTAATCTGTTTGTATCTAATTTTAATCTAATTTTCTATATTTTTATCGGATTTACTAGATTATTGTGCGTAAAGCATAAATATAAAATCGCTTTTTCGAAGTCGTTACTGGAGGCAAGTCGTTTGATACAGTCATGTTTTGAGTTAATCATGA
This sequence comes from Maratus michaelseni, assembly GCA_963931845.1. Taxonomy (NCBI): domain Eukaryota; kingdom Metazoa; phylum Arthropoda; class Arachnida; order Araneae; family Salticidae; genus Maratus; species Maratus michaelseni. The sequence continues at coordinate 405,829,726 of OZ007587.1, forward strand.
TTTTCATTAGATTTGTTTATTTACATATTTAATTTTAAATAAATTTCTTTCGATGATGGATTTATCCATATAGATATAAATTTGTTCCACGGAATATAAATCACATTTATCTAAAATGTAGATGTTTCACAATGAAATCATACAAATCTGTATTTAAAAAATTTATTCAAAAGAAAAGATTGCTTATTGAATAAATGATATTTCCTGATGCAAATTGGAATGTTTTACTTTCTAGGTTTTTATAATGTTAATTACATATGATCTCTAAAAGAAACATTAACAAGTTAGCTGGGAGTTTTAAAATACGAATTAATGTTTTAAATCGAATATAAGTAGAGATACAAAAATTAAATATTCAAAAAATAACTCCTACACACGTGTTTTTTTTAAACGTCTTACAAATTTTTGTTCATCGAATCAAATGTGTAAAAGAGCCAGGTCAATGTAAAAGTGTTCTTTCAAAAACGTTACTTTGTTGCAAGTCGTTTTATTCATTCTTCTTTTCAGCCAATCACGATTTTCACAGATTTATTTGTTTACATATTTCATTTTAAATAAATTTTTACCTCAAAGTTTGTATTCATGTAGATATAAACTTCGTTCATGTAATATAAATCTGATTTATCTAGAAATACACTTTTTTACAATAAAATCATTCTAATCTTTGTTTAAACATTTATTCCGAAGAAAAGGATTCCTTTTTAATAAATTTGGTTCCCTGATCCATGTTTTTGATACATTGCAATATTTGGTTTTCTATATTTATGTGAGATTTACTAGATTATGGTGTGTGAATAGCCACATAAATGTAAAATTGCCTTTTCGAAGGCATTACTGGATGCAAGCCGTTTGATCCAATCATGTTTTGTGTTAATCTTAGTTTTCACTAGATTCCTTTATTCACGTATTTCATTTTAAATACATTTCTTTCCACTATGAATTTATTCATATGGATATGAATTTGTTCCATGGAATATAAATCTCATTTATCTAAAATGTAAATGTTTTATACTGAAATCATACAAATCTTTATTTAGAAAATTATTCAGAAGAAAAGGCTGCTTATTGAATAAATGATATTTCCTGATGCAAATTGGAATGTTTTACTTTCTAGGTTTTTATAATGTTAATTACATATGATCTCTAAAAGAAACATTAACAAGTTAGCTGGGAGTTTTAAAATACGAATTAATGTTTTAAATCGAATATAAGTAGAGATACAAAAATTAAATATTCAGAAAATAACTCCTACACACGTGTTTTTTTTTAAACGTCTTACAAATTTTTGTTCATCGAATCAAATGTGTAAAAGAGCCAGGTCAATGTAAAAGTGGTCTTTCAAAAACGTTACTTTGTTGCAAGTCGTTTTATTCATTCTTCTTTTCAGCCAATCACGATTTTCACAGATTTATTTGTTTACATATTTCATTTTAAATAAATTTTTACCTCAAAGTTTGTATTCATGTAGATATAAACTTCGTTTATGAAATATAAATCTGATTTATCTAGAAATACACTTTTGTACAACAAAATCATTCTAATCTTTGTTTAAACATTTATTCCGAAGAAAAGGATTCCTTTTTAATAAATTTGGTTCCCTGATCCATGTTTTTGATACATTGAAATATTTGGTTTTCTATATTTATGTGAGATTTACTAGATTATGGTGTGTGAATAGCCACATAAATGTAAAATTGCCTTTTTGAAGGCATTACTGGATGCAAGCCGTTTGATCCAATCATGTTTTGTGTTAATCTTAGTTTTCACTAGATTCCTTTATTCACGTATTTCATTTTAAATAAATTTCTTTCCACTATAAATGTATTCATATGGATATGAATTTGTTCCACGGAATATAAATCTCATTTATCTAAAATGTAAGTGTTTTGAAATGAAATTATAGAAATCTTTATTTAAAGTTTATTCTGAAGAAAAGGCTGTATATTGAATAAATTTTATTCTCTGGTGTTATTTTATTTATACATTGCATTTTTTCACTTTCTATGTTTTCGTGATATTGATTGGATTATGATCTGCGAATAATTCACATTAATAAGAAAGCTGCGAATTTTAAAATTCGGAGTAATGTTTAATGACTATAAGAGGGTATACAGAAATCAAATTGATTTCTTGAATATAATTAATTTTCTGGGCATTAAAAAAAAGCTTAATGGGGATAATGTTTTTGAAATTTGTACATTTGCCTCCATGTATCTATGGTATTTATTTTTCAGCTTATTAGCTATAAACGTGATAATATCACTCCGAAATTAATATTTTAAGAAAATTTCATATAAATTAGGCCAACTTTTACATTTATAATAAAGAACAAAACGAAATTACTAGTTCCATAAGTATTTTCGTTATCCATCTCTTTGTTTTTCATCGTTACATAATTTTTTCTGACTATTTTACTGGAAGATGATTGAACAATTTTTTAGATTTGGATCATTTTTCGTATGTTTCGGAAATCGTTTGCTTACCACATTATTGCAGTATCAAGCAGGGCGGTCGCTCTGCCAAGCTAAGTTTTAAAAAAAAAACGCCACACAAGCAACGCCAAGAACTGGACAATACCGCTACTGCTTATTTACAGAAATCGACTTCCCAATGTTAAATCGACAAAACATGCCATATTAAAATATCAGATATCAAATAAACCAAGCGTCGCAGAAATAAAAAAACGAAAACTAGAAGAATCTAATGAAGAATGTCTTCAATTTAAGACCAAACTGATCTTCATAAGTAATTTATAAACAGAGATATAGATTTTTTAAAAAAAAACGTCGAGTTACTTAAAATGATCACTTTTTTCTTCAAACAACCTACAGACCTTAATATTCGGCAGAATAAAAAAAAGGATTGCATTTTTAGACAAGTAATTACGTAATCTATGTGCTTTTATAAAATACAGTGAAAAAAATATTATTTTCTATCCATAATTAGCAAAAAACTGTTAATTAACTTGGCGATTAAAAAATTATGCTAAAACAGAGATAAAACCCGCCAACGACCATGTATGATCTGTATTATAATAGCACAAATCAGTTACAGGTTATAACCACATCAAATTTCATCTGCAAGTCAGCCATTTTCTTCTGAAGATATTTTTTAAAAAATAAAACTTCATAATTATAAGAACACACATTTTATCAAACAATTAAATATGACTGCAAACTGTAGCAGATGACTGTTTCTAACATGAATAAGTATGAGAAATTGCCGGTCAGGGATATGGATCTGGGTGGCTTATTCGCCGAGCCTCAGCACGGTACGCACAAGATCCCAGGTTCGAGTCCTGGCCCAGGTCAATTTTTCACTCATGTTTGTTTAGTGTATTTAATTGTCTGATAAAATGCGTGTTTTTATAAATATTGTAAAATAAAGTAATCAGACGTAGTGTTTATGCTTTAAAAAATATTTTAAATATATAATTTACGTTTTTGAAAGATCTTTAAAAATAAATTAGTTTTTGAGGGAAGATGTACCTTCTAAAATCTATACATTAAGAGTTATCGCCATTTAAAATTTCTTTTCAAACTTAAACAAAATTTTTGAAATGAATTAAATGTGATTCATTTATTTCTAAAAATAAAAAACACGGTAAAGGACAGGCATTTCGTTCGCAGGGATACCTTTCACGTCATTTTCCTATAAATTAATGAACTCCAGTTTTTAAATTATTTTTGTTTTAGAAGTGAAGTTTCCACTTAAATTTATTGTAACAGTACAATGTTTAATTGAATAAAATAATGTAAATCTAAGAAATTGCTAAGAAATTTCAAACATGCAAAAAATAAATAAATAAACAAAAAATAAATAAATAGATAAATAAATAAATAAAAATCAGCTTTCAGAAATTCTAAAAATTGTTCATATATCTTAATTACAAGCTAAAGGAGGGTTTATTTCTATATTATTATAGATATAATAGTAATTTCAGCAAATATATTAAATTCCAATGCGATCTGTTTTAAACTTAAAGATAGTTTATAACACATGATAAAAAATTTATAAAAAAGAATGGCGCGTCACATTTCAGGGAAGGGATGGGGAGGGGCATGAACAAAATTAGGAAGTATAATAAGGCTATCTGTTTGAAACTTTACGATACTTTATAACACATAACATAAATTTTAAAAATAAAGCCGCGTCAAAGATTATAGGGAGGGGCGGAGCGCGTTTTGCCTACACAAGGGGGGGCACTTTTCTAAATTTTAACGATATCCGTCATGTCACATATCGTTACAAAGGGCTGTGACCACTTATTCGTGTTATGCACCACAGGTGTCACCTCCACATTTTGCGCTCCACCCCCCCGACACTGCTCATGTGATATATTGTTCGAAAGGTCTGTCACCGCTTATTCATATTATGTATATTCGAGGTCCATCCTCCCACTTTCATCCCCCCACTCCAAAGGGGGCACTTTTCTAAATTTTGCCGACCCCTCTCATGTGATATATCGTTGGAAAGGTCTGTGAATGCTTAATCATATTATGCAGGGGGGGGGGGGGGTATTTTCTAAATTTTGCACATACCCCTCATGTGATACATCGTTGGAAAGGTCTGTGACCGCTTAATACTATTATGCATCTCCGGTGTTCACCCCCCCCTTTTGCCCCCCAAACGCAAATATCTTTCACCACCAGGGGACGCTTTCCTATCTCTGTTTCTATGGGTCGGATCACGACGGGGTATGGCTCATTCGACTCGACATCGATAGAGCTTTCCGATTTTAGTTCGTTTTTTCATCACCAGGGGGAACTTTCCTATCTCTGGTTCTATGGGCTAGATCACGACGGGGTATAGCTTATTCGATTCGACATCTATAGCCTTAACGATTTCAGAGCCCGAGGTTCATACAGAACAGATTCCGCTACCTGGTGGTGGAAGATGGAACTTGAGCATGCGCAGCACGATACGGTGCCGAAGGCAGCGGTGACCCGTGTCGGAAGTTAGTTTGGTTAGAGGTTTATACTATTCGATGTGCAAATTAATGGATTATCCGGTGCCGAAGGCAGCGAGGAATCAGGTCGGAGGTTCGTTCGGTTTGAGGTTTATCTTATTCGAGGTTTTACAAGATTCGAGGCCCCGATGTAAATTAGGGGCCCGCTAGCGGCCAAAGCCAGATAGTGCTAATAATAAAAGAGCATGATATCACGTTTGATTTCAAATGCAGCGCTGACACGCTATGTACGTATTCCATTTTTATTCATTTCATGGATAAGTCAGTGATATTTTTTAACGGAGGATAACAAGTATTATAACAAGCCACATTTAGTATGTTTTTTTTAAGAGTGTGATCAATTTAATTGAAAAAGCTACTAGTATTTCTAGTTAACCCTTTAAACAATGACTGAAAGTAAAATGTAATTTTAAATTATTTCTCATGTTTAGATTATTTAAATTATGTTTAATCTATTTGAAAAAAAAAAAGAAATGATATCTACAAAAACAACTTTTCAAAAGTAAAAAAAAAAAAAAAAAAAAAAAAAAAAAGTTGTGGCTAAAAAATGGTGTGATATCAAATTTCCAAGCTATTTTATTACTTAATTAACTTTTTTCCATTAAATAAGTTATCATATTTATAAGTAGAGTGCATACGTATATGTTTATAGAAATCGTTTTCTCCTGTACCAAATACATCCTAACGAGTTTCTGAAAATTCAATTTTTTTCAAATTATGCATGATGGGCTTGGCGGCCATCTTTCCATATTTCTAAGCACCCAAATTTCTAAAGTAAAAGCGTAACATGTTTGCAATGTAATATGTTTATAACAATTTCGAACTTCAGATTTTAACTACGGACAGATAAATTAGATAAGACTGATATTTTGAGAAATTGATTTTTACTAGTTTGAAATTAATAATTACTCTAAAAAATAAATCATAAGATGAATTTTGAGATAAGTCATTATCTTAAGACACAATTTTCAGAGCATACAAGTCTATAAATGAAACGCTTAAAATATTTGCTTAAATAACAATTTTGGATTTGGGTGCTTAGAATTTTGTGAATAATATGCAAAGATGGCCGCCAAGCCCATCATGCATAATTTGAAAAAAATTGAATTTTCAGAAACTCGTTAGGATGTATTTGGTACAGGAGAAAACGATTTCTATAAACGTATACGTAGGCACTCGACTTATAAATATGATAACTTATTTAATAGAAAAAAGTTAAATAAGTAATAAAATAGCTTGGAAATTTGATATCACACCATTTTTTAGCCACAACTTTTTTTTTTTTTTTTTTTTTTTTTCTTTTACGCTTGGTTTTTTTTACTTTTGAAAAGTTGTTTTTGTAGATTGTCAGATATGAGGAAGATATCTTCCACATATGTATGTCGCATAAATTATTATTTATTACATATGTAATAGAAAATAATTTATGTGACGATTTATCCCATGTTATATTTGGTGGAGTGGAACTTTCCGTAAACTCTAAATCTACAGACAACCAAGAAATATCTGATTTAGTGTTTGAAAAAGACAAAATATTATACGCAGACTTGATATTTTTGATGAAAATTCAGACGAATCTTCAAATTGGAATATGGAAAAAACTAAACAAAATGCAAAAACAAAAAATAGTTAAAAAAAACAATTTCAGAAAACGAAAAAAATGTAATATAATGCTGCATAAAAAAAGTTCAATCATTCTCATGTAAAATAGTAGGATAAAAAGAATGTAATGAGGAAAAATAAAGATGTGGATAATGAAAATGCTTATGGAATCGGTAATTTTATTTTTTATATTTATTATAAATAAATGTAGATGTTGGGATAATTTATATGAATTCTTCGTAAAATATCAGTTTCAGAATGATATTATCCCTTTTATAGCTAAAGAACTAAGAAATAACAACCATAAATGCACGGAGGTATAAGTAAAAATTTTGAAAAAAATTACCCCCATTAGGCGCCAATGCTCCCGTTTTGAGAAAATGCTGTTTTTCCTAAACATTCGAAGTTTTTAAAAATGTTTTCTTCAGAAATACCTTAAAGACTTCCTATTCATAAAGAAAAAAAACAACTGTTCCATAAAAAAATAGTTTAATATACACTGCTCAAAACAATTAAAGGATATTTGAAGTTTTATATAAAATAAAGATATAAACGAAATTTTTTTTGTCGAAAATAGAAGAAGAGAATCACAAATGCAAATTTTTCTGGTTTTCAAACTGTGGAGTATGCAAATTTTGAGTTCGACATCAAAAACGTCGCTTCAGCGGCAGCGAATGAAATTTGACTTTCAGCTGGATAAAAGAGAATGAAGACAAGGATGATCGGCATTCAGTGATTGCTTTGTTTCGATGAGTACGATGTCTCAGCGAAGTCATTTGACAGATTCAGAAGCTTGGAGAATTGTTGGTAGGTTAGAAGGGGGCCAAACTCAAGCCGAAGTAGCGCAAGCCATTGGAGTGTCACAAAGTGTCATTTCCAGGATCTGGAACCGTTTTTTGGAGAGTGGATGTGCAGGTCGAAGACCAGGCAAGGTCGTAGACGGGTAACAACGCCCAATGAAGATCGGTATTTAGCGTTAACAGCTCGGAGACACCGAAACATGAACGCTACTCTTCTCCAACAACACCTTCGCTCGGCTACAGGCACCACGATTTCAACTCAGAATGTCCGAAACCGGCTCCATGCTGTAGGTCTGTATGCTCGCCGACCGATGGTATGTGTTACATTAACATCAAGGCATCGTCGCGACCGCAGGGAGTGGGCAACCAAGCATGTCAACTGGAGGAGAAATGAATGGAGCAATATTCTGTTTTCTGACGAGTCCCGTTTTTCTGTGCATCCGGATAATAGGCGTATTTTCATCTGGAGGGACCGTGGCAGTAGGAATAATCCTGCGTTCGTGCACGAAAGTGTCAGATTTGGCGGTGGAGGAGTGTTGGTGTATGCTGGCATCTCCATTGACGGGCGCACTGACCTCTACGTCATTCGAGATGGAGCTCTGACTGGTCGCCGATATAGGGATGAGATCCTCAGACCTATTGTAGTCCCTTACGCTGCAGCAATCGGAGATAACTTCATTTTAATGGACGATAACTGCAGGCCACATCGTGCAAACCTGGTGAAGGATTTCCTTTTCGAGGAAGGAATCGTTCGAATGGAATGGCCAGCGTGTTCTCCAGACATGAATCCAATCGAGCACGTTTGGGACGCTCTAGTTTCTGGCCGCCAACAACCCCCACAAACTCTCCAAGAACTGGAAAGAGCTCTTCTGGAAGAGTGGGGCAGAATACCCCAACTCGTCATTAATAGCCTCATTGAGTCCATGCCTCAAAGGTGTTCAACGTTGCTGGCCGCCCGTGGAAACCATACCCCCTACTGAAAATGATTTTCTTTGAAGAAAACACCTTTTCTTATTATTTTTTTCTCATATGCACAAATTGTGTTTTTTTCCTTTTGTACACAAATGCGCAATAAAATGCATTTTTTTCTGCCAAACATGTGTAATTTATTCTCATATAACCTACTATGTTTGTCCGACCATGTATCAATCAGCTAAAAAGTTTCCCAGATACAAAATCCACCTAAAACTGCAATATCCTTTAATTGTTTTGAGCAGTGTATATAGCGGTGCCTAATGGGTTAATAAGATAGCTGAGAATTTTAAAATTCGGAGTAATGTTTAATGACTATACAAAAATCAAATTGATTTCAAGAATATAATTTTTTTTCTGGGCATTAACAAAAAAAAAAAAAATGAACTAAAAAAATAATATAAAAAAGCAGAAAAGTCCATATAGGTTTAAGACGATCAGCGGTTTCGGGCAACCCGGGCGTTTAATATGTCGGATAGTTATGTCTGTAAGTTATTCATGTGGTCTTTGTAAAAAGTGATTTTAAAAATGATTCAAACTGATTTGTATCAAAATGTGTTTGTTTTTAATTATATGTAAGATATCTTTTAAGCTACGCAATAATTATCCATGAATTAATTGCAGATTTTAAATTACACACATATATATATGTATTAAGAGCGAAATTAAACTTTTTAGTGTTTCATCCATCTTTTCTTAACAACATGCAAAGAGAATGTCTAATTTTTTTTTGAAAGCATAAGCATTACTTTTAACTTTATTTTAAAAATTGAAATGTTGATAAAGTATGCATAACTTTATGTTAAAAATACCAGGGGATTCAACCCGATATATATGGGTTATAGAACATAATGACTGGTTACACGGGTTACAGAACTTAGGTGAAAATCACTTTTAATTGAAAACTATAATAGAATTTTATATTTAATATATTGCTTAAGATTATCCACTAATTACATCGAAAAGCGTTTTTATGTGAAGGATAACAAGCCTATACTCAAAATGAATTATAATTGCAAGCTTGAAATGTAGCCTATATCCATACCTTTAAAATTTGTTTATATACAGAGTTTCAAAGGAATAATTCAGCCATTTTTCCACATTGCAAAAGAAAATACCTTTGTTTGGTAATGTGAGGAATGTTAAAGAAGAAGCTTTCGCGAAGCTTGGGCAATGCATTTTCTATTGCACTGTTAAAAATTTGCACCAAACTGTCCAGTCATTTGACCGTTTTTATAGAAAATGGTTACATAACCATCATTTAACTGTATTCTGACCATATTATTGCCTATATTATGGTCATAATAGAATTAAAGTACGGTTATGTAACCATTTTCTATAAAAACGGTCAACAGACTGGACAGTTTGCTGCAAATTTTTAACAGTGTGCGGTAAAGCTGCCATTTTCTTTTTAGTTTTGAAAATGTATATGTGTTACTGCGAATGTTACTTTAGATTAATATAACTTACAAACGTTCATTGTTGAGAAGGATTTTTAAAAATCATGCTTGAAAAATATTTATAAAGTAAAAAAAATATGTATATATCCGTAAATTGAAAAACTGTTTTCAAACAAACTTAATTTAAAAGTGCAGTTTTTCTATTCGATGGTGCAAAGTTTATGCTATATTTAGAACAGAATATATGTGTGATAAAAGAGATAGCAGAATTCATTGCTAGGATATAGAATCATTTATACATATTTCTATTCAAAATTAGTATCTTCCTAACCTATTTTTTAGTATATTAATTAATATTCTGTATGCTAAAATATCTCTTTATTCTAAAACCTCAAATGTGCGGTTCTACTTTTCCTCTAAATGCTATCTTTATTAAATGCGGCATGTACAGTCGTGGAAAAAAAAAACTGAACACCCCCTACTAACTCTGCAACAAATTATTGTAGAAGAAAGTTACTGGTGCCAAACGATTGGAAATTAAGTCTACTTTTAAATGATGTATATAAAATTTTCTTAGGGGGCCATCTACATGTAAAAACACACCCAAACTTTGTTTTTTTCAATAACAAGACCCAAATTTGACAAGATATTTGAAATCTGCAGTTCAAACTATGCCTATATACCAAATTTCATGAAATTTCTACGATTAGTTTCAGAGAAATTAATTACTTTATAATGAGCATATTTTAGGGGCTGTATCCAAATTGAAGTTCTGTACTCGATTGTTGAAATGCTGCAGAATGATTAAGTCACTTCTTTTAATGTATTATGTTTTAGCGATATCACCAGTTTACTCACTTAATAAGTTTCGGTTATTGTTATATGCGATAAAATAATGTTTACAAGTGTTGAATTAATCGATTAAAAAAATATATGATTATTTGTAATTAAAATAATTTTAGAATATGTAAATGTTATTGGAATTTTACAGGTGTTTTTATCATGCTTTTTTCAGATTTTTCATATATTTAACTCGCTTTTTTAAAAATTTATTGGCAGAAACGTGAATAATATTGGCAATTACAGAATTTAGAATAAAAAAAATTGTATAAAGCAGCGTAAGGAATCAAAGTAAAAAATAAAAAAAAAACGCAGATAAATTGTTTTTTAGTCTGAAAATAAATCCTGACATTGCTTTTTTTAAGTAGGAAGGGGGGGGGGCGTGTCTTGTTTTGAGATATGTTCACAGTATTTATATTCCGATTTATTTGAAAAACTAAAACTAAATCTATGTTATAAAGGCATCTAAATAACTTTACATCCGTTATTCTCCTTCGGAAAACGGTTAATAATTCTATAATTAAACCTATTCTGGTAGTTCATTTGAAATTTACAATTAACTGTTTGATGCGTCTATTGAAATTTCTATTGAAAATTTTCACTCAGTTCTGTAAAGATGGTGGAAAGGCGTGTTTTATCGCTGTCGATATATGTGTGCCAAGGCTGACAAGTTAAAGGATTTATATCTGCACACCTGTCTAAAAAAGAATCTTTATTGCGATTAAAAATAGCTAGTTATTCTTTAAAACCAAAACTAATTCTAATGGTATGGCATAGCATATAGAGAAAGTTGCATTTATAAATATTTTCTTAATTCATTTAATGAAAGAATCAATTAACATTCTAGAGCAAGCAGTGATTATTCGGATTTGAATATTGAAGCGGAGGGGGGGGGGGGGGTGAGGCAATGTTTTGGGAAAATATATTGTGGGGCCATTTTGTTTCAGCAAATACACTACACATATGCATTTATAAGAAACCTCACTTCATACATATATACTGCAGAATAAACAATATAGCTTTATTAACTGGAAAATAAGCTATCAATTCATTTAAAGATAACAAAAATGATTAATTTTTTTCTAAGGTAGAACTGTTCATATTTTTTCCAAAATGAGCTTTATTAATTTATCAATAAAAGTGAAACTATTTTGCATAAATGACGTAAACATACATCTCATGCAAATACGTTTTACGTAATTTTAATGAAAAATTTAAAAGTAGACATTGAAAAAATAAAAGAAATATATATATATATATATATATATATATATATATATATATATCAAGGCTGGGATGATTCTAGTGCTTCTCTATCTTACATCTTACTCCAATCACATGTCGTTGTCAGGTTTCTTGTGCTCGCGCGCGCATTCACTTACGCATCAGTTTAAGCTAGCTTTCAAATTAGTCTAAGATCACGAAGCACTGAAATACGGTTTACGCATTGTTTGTATAGTAAGACAGACTTAATATCTAAGTTTATCAAGTCACTGTCATCCCAGCCTATGAGTATAATATTTTTTCAAACAGGGATGAGAGCGCTCCGACACGAATGTCCAATTTTTATCACTAAATTTTAATAGTATTCTCCACCGTAATGAAATTCAGAAATTCTGTCCTTGAATAAGGTGAAAAATACTATTAAAATTTAGTGGTGACAATCGGGCATTTGAGTGGGAGCGCTCTCATCCCTGTTCAAACTATGCTTTAATGCACATCATAGACGGTCCCTTACAGCAGCATCTTGCCGTTTTTTCAGCATAATTTGAAAACTATTTGGAAGAAAAATTTGAAATTTTGCATACGCATAAAGCAGGACATAATAAATATAAATCCATCAAAAAAATTGTAGGTTGCATTTTATAATTTTTTCGAATATTAATTTTATAATTCATAATTCATATTATAAAATTATAAAAATTACAAATTTTACGTAGTTATGTTTGGGTTTTTGAGTATTATAACCAAACAAAACATTACCACATTAGGATTATAATTTCAGGAGATATTAATAAAAATATGAAAATGTAATTTAACATGAAGCTCTAAAATTTGAATGTTTATAATTCGAAAACTTATCATCCAAATGACTTAAAATTTAGTATCTAGGCATAGTTTGAGCCGAAAATTGAAAATATCATGTCAAAATTGGGTGTTGCCATTGACAAAAATGAAGTTTAGGCTGGTTTTAATATGTAGATGGCCACCTAAGAAAATTTTATAAACATCATTTAAAAGTAGACTTTATTTCCAATCGTTTGGTACCAGTAACTTTCTTCTACAATAATTTGTTGCAGAGTTAGTAGGGGGTGTCCAGTTTTTTTTCCACGACTGTACCTTAAAAATCTATTTTTGATTGCAACTGCGGTTATATCGGTAGATGTAATGTAATGTATTCCAGACGTTCATTTCAGACATTCACGCCGCCCTACCTCTTTTTGTCTATAAATAATTGCGCAAATTAATGCAATTTCCCAGATGCGAGTTAGCCTGTTTCCTTTGTCTACAATCCATTCTCATGGGGTTGCCCGCAGTTGTCCGCTAAAATTAACTAAAATTACGATTTCACCAAATGTGGTACCCATTACAATCCTCCCGCTCAAATATATTTACATTAATTACCAGTAACGTAGAAAGAAATTCCTCTATGTGTCTGTGATATGTTGGGTCACTGTCCATCGAATGTCGGCGAGACAATCTATTACCAAAAATATCAGATCACCCCGAGCTCTCAGCCTGCCAACATATGATTGATCCTCTATTAGCGAGGCCATTCCCATTTTCACCATCTTACGTCCTCTATATGTCACAATAAAGAAAGTTTCAGCTGAGATGACTTCGTCTTATTTCAATACTTTATGTCTACCTTTCTCATGGATCTTTGAACCATGTGTTATTTACATTTTCAACGCATATAATGTACAAAATTACGGCTCGTAAATATTATTCTAATTTATCGTGAAAACATAATCAGTTCGGTAAAATAACCCAGCATAAGAAAAACATCACCACAATTGTCACCATAATTATGGCGCCAGTGGCGGTGACACATGTCTTTTTGTTTTACATTATAAATTAATAGACGTTCCAGAGTCTGAAGTACATTGATAAAGCTGAATTTTTCCTTTAAATTTAAGATATTTTGTGTAATCATATATAAATTTTATTAATGAAAAGTTACTAAATATTTTTAACTCTCAAATACAGATATTTTTATTTTCTGAACTCAATAAATATATCTATTTATAAAGACTACATTATTTTACTATAAGTCAAACAAACCAAAATAAAAAATTGGCAATGGTTTAAGTAGGTGTATAGAATAACTTGACTACAAAATGTTTGAAAAAATTATGCTGAATTTTTAACAATTACAAACAATTAATTAAAAAAGGTAGATAACCATAATATATAGTAGACTGAGCTAAATAAGCTATTAGTTAAATAAGATTAAACTGGTCATTAGTCAAAATTATAAAAATGAGATGTCAGAGAAGTACTTTTACGTTCTCCTTAACATATAACCAACGACCATCCACTAGGCACCTTTGTAAAAGTCGCTTTTCCGATCAAGAACTGTCAACCTTTTCACTGGATGGAGAATATGAATGGATATATCAATATAAAGATTATGTTAAAATGACCTTTATACTATATTTTATAACATGAATTACTGATATATAAATTCTCTGACAGAAACTATTTAAAAAATTCATTTTAATTTGAAAAATAGATTAAAAAAACAAATAATCAAAATATAGATAAAATGCTTTTTCAGTGATATAAAGAGGAAACACAAAACGCTTATAAAAACCTTTTAATGATCGACATATGTTGCAGCGCTCATATACGGCGCCATTTTCAAGATATATAACGATAAACAAAAATATTCTCGCAAATTTTTGAAAATAAACTTGAAAACATAAATCACGAGATCACATATGTAAAAAAGTAGGTACTTGAAACAGTCAACTGTAAACGTGAACATTAATATTTTCTTATTGTTCTTTTAAAACTGAACAGTAGCTTGTGCCAAATTTTAGGTATTTTAAAACTGAAAAGTACCTCGTGTCAAATTTTAGGTATTTTAAAACTGAAAAGTACCTCGTGCCAAATTTTAGGTATTTTAAAACTGAAAAGTATCTCGTGCCAAATTTTAGGTATATGTTTTCAAGTTTATTTTTTAAAAAATGCGAGAATACTTTTGTTTATCGTTGTATATCGTAAAAATGGCTCCGTATATGAGCACTGAAACATATGTCGACCATTAAAAGGTTTCTATAAGCCTTTTGTGTTTCCTATTTGTATCACTTAAGCATTTTATCTATATTTAATTATAATTAGTGATCTTATTATGTGATTATGTAAAAAATAATCATTCAAAAATAATGAAAATATTTAACTATCATAGTATCATATCATTCTACAAAATATAGTTTAGATAACATTTTAAGTTTTATGCTCATATATCCATTCAAAGTTAAATTATCGTGCGGATTGCGACATATATATATTTGAAAACATTTTGCAGTATTAACTAAAGATTTTTTTTAATTATAATATATTATAAATGTTTATTTTTATATTTTATAAAGCCTGAATATATATAAATATATATTAAATATATTAAAGAGGTTACAACAAGTATTTCAAAATATATGAAAACTCGAAACCACATCACTTTTCACTTAGCGGAGGTAAGTTTCAAAAGGTATGAGCCCCCTTACCTGAATTGAGATTTTGAAGTCATACTTATTTCAAAAAGGTAAACTTTTCTTTCAAATTTTGTTTTAGGCTACATATCTTTGCTTTATTTGTTTTCATGAGAAGGAACGCTGATGTAAAACACAATACTATGAAAATAATTTTTTTTTAAACGTATTGCATTACTTTCTTTTTATGTTGTATTAAAAAAGTGTTTATTATTTCCATGATATGTATTTTCTTTTGTTCTTTTATCTCACCTAGCAGATAGACAATATATATATATATATATATATATATAATAATAAACACCAATGGAAAATCACTTGCAGAACCATTATCACAAATGCCAACCAAAAACTTTAAACCACTTAAATTCAATACTAGAAAAACAAAACTAAACAAACTACATTTACACAGAACCAGAAAACGCAACTAACTACTTAAACTCAAAACAAAAGAACACAACAAATTGCAGCAAAAATTAAAAATGCCAATAAACAACAAAGAAAAGCTAAAACAACCTGTGTCAGGTGGCATGGCTTGAGACATGCACTGCTGGGTTAAACTAGTTTTACGCATGCAACACTCCCCCATACCTGACAAGTACAGACTGAAAATGAATGAAACAGACAAAACAAAAGGAAGCAAACTAAAGCCAGACTACACCAACAAATTCTCGATTTACATCACAGTAAACAACCCACTACACCGACAAACTATAACTAGACTACAACATCAATTTCTCAACTTACATCATGGCAAACATCCCACTACACCGAAATACTAAAGCCCGACTACTCCATCAAGTTCTCAACTTACATCACAGCCAACAACCCACTACACCGACAAACTATAACCAAACTACACCAACAAATTCTCAACTTACAGCACGGCAAACATCCCGCTACACCGACAAACTATAGCTAGACTACACCATCAAGTTCTCAACTTACATCACGGTAAATAACCCTCTACACCGACAAACTAAAACCAGACTTCACTATCAAATTCTCAACTTACAACACTGTAAACAACCCACTACACCGACACTCCCACAAATATCACATCAACAAAACATCGCTCGTATTAAACACTCCTAACAGTTCGTCACTATAACCTTTATTTCTGATAAATTTGTATGTTAGATCGGACAAAAACTGAACCGGATAACCTTGTGATAACGCCATATAATAAAAATCAGCTATATTTCTAGCAATATTTGCATAATTAGAGCACAATTTCTCAATACGGCATAAACCATTTATAAAAATATTTCTGAAAATGGACAAATGCACATTTGAAGTGAAATGTAACATTTTAATAGTATCAAAATTAAAATAATTTCTCTTATCGTAAATATTTGTTACCAGTTCACCATTAGAAACATCTAAAGTTACATCCAGAAAATCGACACATTTTGAATTATTTGACGCAATTTTCAGGCTTAAACTATTTGGATAGTGATTAAAGCTGAAATCTTTCAAGGAATTGTTAATCCCGGCTAATAGAACATCATCTATGTATCTGTAATATATTACATTTTGATTTGCAGTATCTTCTTTTTCATATGTATATAAATAAATATCAGCTAGGATGGAGCTGCAGCTCCCACCCATAGGAATACCTTTAATCTGTTTGTAAACCCGTTTACCATCATATAAATAATTTTCTTTAACTACAAAATTAAAAAGAGTTGTGAACTGTTCAGAGCTTATATTTGTAGTATTGAACTCCTTAAAAAAATCCATAATTTTACTCTTTAAATCATCTAAATTAATACTATTGTATAAATCTTCAAAGTCATAAGTATGAAATTCCATTATATTGCACAATTTTCTTAAATTGTCAATCAATTCAAAACTGTTTTTAATTATACATGTAGATTTTTCTTTTAAAACTTTAGCAAATATTTTGTTTAGAATGTGTACAAACTTTTTATTTGCTGTAACCAAATATGAACCGAAACCACATATAATAGTTCTAAAGGTCACAGGAGTTTTGTGAAATTTAGGGACTAAAACAAGATACGGCAGTTCGTTGCTATGTTGTTTAATAGTTAATTTCTTGTAGAAAGCCTTGATCCTATTACCAACTACTTGTTTGCTTGATTTTAAGAGCTTATAATTCGCCTTATTATCATAACTACCACGTAGAATGTCTCCATATAGTTGTTTACATATTATTGCATAGTTAGAATTTGCTTTATCAACGTATGTGATAATAAAGCTGTTCTGAAGCTGCTTGATAGAACTCTTTAAATCATTATAGTATTCACCCGTAACTCCATCACTTTTTTTATTGTAAATCTTGTTCATTTCCTTCAAAATATTAAATTTCCACTCCAAAAAAACACTTTCGGGTAAGCCATATTTATTCATCAATTTCTGAACAAAAATATCTACATTTTTCGTTATACGTTGTATAGCATGAGTTTTTGTAACAATCCTTTTCAGGCGATACTTCGTACCGTAACGCATATATTTTCTAAGGTTTATGTTTTGCACGATATTTAAATTGCCTGTTAAAACATGTCCATACGTTTCATTTATAAAACTCTTGTATTTCGCGTCATTACAATGACAGACGCTACTATCAATTCCCTTTTGCAATTCTTTAGCATATCCATTATAGTTAAATATTTCACGTCCCAATGGCTTATCATATCTAAATGCCTTTACAATCTCAATTTTCTTAACTGGCAATAATTCGTTATATTTGTTTAGTATTGTTTTAAAATTAATGCCACTCATTTTGTGACCAATATAGTCCATGACAAAATACACTTTATTATCAATTTTATCATGTTTATTCTGTAGCTTCAAATATTCTTCTAGACTTTGTTTTCTTACTCTAAATCTTAACAAATCCAAACTCAAATCGATGTTAATACCACCATTATTTTTGATATATATAGAACTTAGCAGTTCTGGAATAAGTTTTTTCTTTAAATTGAATATAATAAATTTAATTCCATTTACATTATCTTTAATGTCACAACCAAGTATGGCTCTTTCAATTTCCATAATGTTATTAAGATTTATTAAATCTTTATAATTTCCTTTATTATTAATATCTTCATTTCTTATATCATGATTAGTTCTTTCATATATAGAAACGTCCAACACTTTATCTCTAAAGCATTTTAATACATTAACCTGGTTAAACATAACATTTAACCCATATGGGTAAACAGTACCATATTTTATCATCATGTCTCTCTCACATAGCAATCTTTCCCTCTTATTCGGAATTATATGAAGAACTGATAATTCTATATTCTCTAAGCCATGTTTATTAAAGTGGGTAATTTCAATTTCTTGCTCTTCTTTACCACTTTTACAATGATTTATATCCGATTTGTGATTATTAAACCTTTTATTAATTGGACCTGATGTTTGTCCAATATAAGACAAATTACAGATTTTACATCTGAGTCTGTAGACACAGTTATAAACCTTACATAACTTCAAACAGTTCTCATCTTCAATATTACTGTACTCCTCTCCTACGTACAAACACACCTTACAACGCCTATCCATGCATTTCTTTAATTTAAAAACTTTTCTCTCCCTATTTTTCACTATATTTTTATTATAAAACCACCTAGTTTTATATCTTGTAATTTTATCAGTCCTCATTCCACATTTTTTAGACACCTGTACAATATTACTATTAAATATATATCTTGTACTATACTTATTATATCCATTACTCCGTTCATCTCCTGAACTCTCGTTTTTCATACCATTATCATGCTCACAATTTTTATCATATATTTTTTTACAACTTTTTTTATTATTTGGTATTTTATTCTTCTTGCTATAAATAAAACCATTCTTGTAATCTTTGCCATTTGCTTCCCCATATCCATTATGACTCTCATTTCTTGTAATCGCTACATAATTAACCACATGGTCACTTTCTGACGATCCGCCCCCTACCATGTTATCAGGAGCCGACCGAGCACAATGGTCTTTCGAAAAATTCCATTTCTTGCCGGTATCGATACCATTAAATTTCTTGTACTTCATAATAATATTTTGAAAACACAAAGTATACATACAAATTAAAACAATGACGGTAAATATCACTACATGACAATAAAAAACAACCAGAAAAGAATATATACATATCACAGAAATATAATACAACTAACTAAAATATAATTACATTTATAACCAAAATGTATAACACATTAGCAGTTTGTGACAAGGTTACTGCTACAATCCCATACATAATCGATACAATATGCAATAGCAAATTCGACACTGCCCAAAATTCGCTAAAAACATTTTTCTAAACAACTCATAAAATTCAAATTAAAAAATCCAAACCTAATAAAGCTGTAGCTATGCCATCATATGCTTTACCGGCTGATATAATAATAAACACCAATGGAAAATCACTTGCAGAACCATTATCACAAATGCCAACCAAAAACTTTAAACCACTTAAATTCAATACTAGAAAAACAAAACTAAACAAACTACATTTACACAGAACCAGAAAACGCAACTAACTACTTAAACTCAAAACAAAAGAACACAACAAATTGCAGCAAAAATTAAAAATGCCAATAAACAACAAAGAAAAGCTATTTACAGCTTCTGGTGAAAACAAAAGCTTGGGTTTTCCTCTTTCTCCAATTAAACTTAGTTTTTTCTTGTCTCTTGTATTTGTATTTAAAAAAGAAAACGCCCTTTAGTCTGCCTATTGGCTTTTTATTACTAACTAGCATGCTACGCCCGCTGCGCTGGGCCATTTTTCTAAAATCAAATGAAATGGCTTTGTATTTTAAAGGAATGTGGATCTTCACCTACAGATGCTACCTTAGTAAATATTTTTAAACGAACCTTGAATAAAACGAATTATATCAATGGATTTGAGCATGTATTTTAAAGCAATAGGGACGTTCACCTGGATTTTCCTTCAATATTGCTGTAAACGATGTGAACGACATTGCGTTATATTATATTACACATTGGACCAAATTTGAGCTAAAAGAAGAAACTCATTTAGTTGATCATTTATAGTAGAGTTTGGTAGGGAAATGAGGCCATTATGAGATTATGACAACATGAACTAACATGTTCTCTAGTCAACATACTACTGAAAGAGAAAGTATTACAATGGTTGCATAGATTGACCATTGAACTTAAATAATGTTCGTGTGTTTCATTTTCGTCTGTAAGTTCTTGAACTCCGTCCCTCTTTCTTTTTTCCATGTGAGATTCTGGTAACGCAAGTACAATCTCACTCTATGTTACGTTATATTTCGCAATATACGTCCTCTTCTGGCAAGTCTACTACGGTTTTTCATCTTTCGATTCCAGCAGAGTAAATACAGTGAAAATTGTAATACATTGTTTGCACATAAAGAACAGTGTTTAACTTTCATATTTAAAAAAAATGGTGAAACATAAAAAAGTGAATTTTTAAAGCTGAATATGAATAAAATTAAAATAACGCCATTTTCACTGTCTTTCCATTTTTTAGACCAGTTGCATTCTTGTAACCATTAATCTGAAAAAAATCCCAATGATTAACTCTGGTCGAAGAATAAACCTCTAGTTTGTATCCAATAAAATCTTCCTAATCTTCCATAATCTTGCCGATATCCAAGTTTGACGTCAAACATTAGAAGTGCTTGAAACGATATTGTTACTAATATACCAGAGTTAGTTACAAAACGAAGTTAGTTACGCGCCGAGCTATGTTCTATTAAATAATGTCAAATTACTGTTAATTTAATTATAGATCTTTCATTAACAAAATTCTTTACCTTAAATAAAACTGACAATGATAATTTTAGTTATGCAAAATGTTTAGTAATATTATTTTTGGTGAATACTTAAACCGTAGATTTTTTTGCATTTCTCTAAAGAGCATAATAACACGCAGAAATAAATTCATTTCTCACTATGTTTAGCTGCTAGGGCTGTGTGTAGGTCGAAAAGGCTTTATAATGATCGAAAAATTATCTAATCAGAATTTCAGGTACTCGTTTTTTCTTATCCAACCTGAAATGATAAATCGACAAATATTATTTATTCCATTCGTCACCATTGACATTACAAAGTTTTTCAGTACATTGAAAGTGCCAAAACAGTGGCTGAGATGTTCTGCTCTCAAAGCTAGCATACGGGAAGTGCTGGGTTCAAACCCTTGTCGCGCTCGTTGACCTAACCGTTCGGAGTTTTCCGTGGTTTTCTTCGAACCTTGCCGTAAATACGGGTTACGATCCCTTTGAAAGACTCCCACGGAGGGCACTCCCCCCCAGGGTTTACATCCCTCGTGTAGATAATCGGCCGTCATAAAATCAACCAACCGTACATTGGAAGCATTGCTTTTTTGGTAAACTTTGCTTCATAATGAAATAAACCCATAAATTTAGCAATCGCTAATTTCAAAAGTCGTCTAATCTTCTGTAATCGGAATCGTCGTTCAGAATAACCTTCAAGCATAAACGAAACATCCAACAATATATTAAAAATGCCAGGCAAATTCCTGACAGGTGACCGGAATGCGGACAATTAGTCCAATGTCTTTTAAAAACCTTCCTGAAAGAAGGGAAGAAAGATATGCAGAAAAAACTAAAAAGAAATCACGAATCAAAAAGAGCATCGAAAATTTATTTCAGCAAACAATATTTATTGCAAAATGTAGCCTTTTGTGACAGTAATAACGCATAAATGCACACATGTCCTTAAGAATATTCTTTGGTTCCTAACTTTTGAAACAGTGAATATTTCTATAAGTGAAATTGGCGATATATTAAAAAAATAATAAAATAAAAATAAAAGAATAGATAATATTCGCTGGTCTGAGTTCGAGGCTATAAAAATAATATGTTTGGTGAAAACAAACCGGCATGTTTCCGTAGTAAATTTTTAAATGTCTAAAATTGAATTATTTTACAATATGTGTTTGAGTGGCAGACATTCACTAAAATTTAAATATTTATCCCATATTCAAAACAATAACGGCTGTTTATATAATTTGCATTTGAATATAAAAATTTACTCCAAAAAGGATCTTGTATACACGAAAAAACACTATTATTGCTAATACCGCTGAAGCTGATGTCACGCTTATGCATTTTTGGCTTAAAATCACATTGCTTGGTGACAAAAGTAAAATCAAAACCGTAAATAAACAAATAACATGTAACTCATAAATGCAATCATTTTTGCAATTATATCTGCTAGTTCCTCCTGTAAGACACATGATAGGGGAGTTACATAAAAAAAATTAACAGAAAGAAAAAAAAATTACTCATATTTTATTAAATCAAATTATCAGATGCATCTTTGTTAACCTGACGCAAACGATAACTCGCCAAATATTGACTTAATCTGAATTGCAATGTCATGCATTGTAAAAAATTTTTAGCATTACAAACTATTACAAATTACATTACAAATTATAT
The DNA here is from genome assembly GCA_963931845.1 of Maratus michaelseni. Classification (NCBI taxonomy): domain Eukaryota; kingdom Metazoa; phylum Arthropoda; class Arachnida; order Araneae; family Salticidae; genus Maratus; species Maratus michaelseni. Next base: position 405,852,448 of record OZ007587.1, read on the forward strand.
TTTTAAGCATTAAATTAAATATTATGCCTCATTAAAACAGTTTTTTTCTTTCTTTTTCTTTTTTTTGCGGGGAAGGGGGGGGGGGATTTTAAATAAAATTAATAACAGAAATTTTCTTTTATTTTTATATGTGTTTGCATTATTTTCTGATATAACCGTTTCAATTCTTTCGCCAACGATAATGGTCGCCAAAACAATGACCTATGGTAACCTTATCGTCCAAAATAACAGAACTTTCCATCATAATTCTATAACTAATCTACGTAGAACGTTGTGTTACATACTAAAACCTTCCCTGAAAAATTATCTATTCAACAGTGCAAGTTCCATCAAATTCCATTCAGCAGAACTCGAGTTATAAAGGAACGGAACGAAATTTCCGTTTGTGTTTTATATATATAGTAGATAGAAGTAGATGTCTATTTTTGTAACTTTTAAACTAAATGTATGGTCTCTGTACAGAGTATTTTTCTATCTTTTTTGAGATGGATTTGACTCTCGGTAGGTTTCGTCGGACATTTTTTTTTATCTAATGGAAAATTTTTATTTAATTTAATTAATTTTTTTGCTTTTTATTGTTAAACTTATATTTAATTATTATATTTTTAAATATTTTTTTATTTAATTCTTACATTTTTAAATACCTCACGGCTTCCCATTTGTCTCGCAAGTTGATTACCTTTAACCTGGAAGTTCAGTTGGTACGCAACTAGGTATCCCATCCTGTTATCTACATTGTTCCAAAATCTGTGCAATTAGATTTCTTTATTTTAACAAGTTGGAAATCGTACGTCAAACGTGACAAATGAGGTGCGTTCGTACTATAGATATTTATATGAATATTCAGATCTTGATGATTTTTAATTCTGTGAAATGAATTATACCGTCTGCAGATTAATTTCTGTAATAAAATATGTATCTCGATCGCTTGACGATTAAACCTTGGAAGCTTCTATAACAAGAAATAACCGATTTCTTTAAAAAAATTCAAATTTCTTAATAAATATTTTTATTAATATCGTCTAAAGTTTTGATTCGATTTTCATAAAATTTGAAAGGTCTCGACAAAATTCCGCAAAGATAATATATCTTAAATTTCAAACCATTCGTTTGGGTAGTTTTTGCGTTGTTATATGCGGACGGATGAACAGACAGACGGACGGACGGACGGACGGACCAGACGACGACAATAGGTGCTACGTATTTATATAATTACGAACGCACCTAAAAATTAAAGTTTTCGAAAATGCTGGAGTGAATCCAACATTACGAAAACACAATGGTTTGTGATTCAAAGCATTCACCTGAATCGCATTTAAGGATCAATATCTGCTACAAAGGATTTTTGTAAATCCTTTATTAAATTTCTATAGAATCTATTGAAGTGTAAAATTGCTTTTCAAAAACGTGTATTGTTATGCAGAAATCGGCTTCATTCAGTCTTGTTTTCTCTCAATCATAATTTTAATCATATTTACCTATTTGCTTTTAAATAAATACCCGCTTCAATGTGATCATCCATGTAAACAAAAGCTTGTTTCATGGAACACAAAAGTTCGTTCGCCTGAAAAATGCATTTTTCAGAATAAAATCATTTTAATCCGTATTTCAACATACTTTAATAGAAAAGATGATCATTGAATAAACAGGATTTTTTATGTAAATTAAACAAGACTGCATTATCCAGTTACAGAATATATCAGTTATAATCCGCCAATTTTCTTCAGTTTTAGATTATCCGATGGAAAATATTATTAATTCAGATCTTTATTTTTACAGGTTATTTATATTTTGACATATAACGTTTCGTTTATAATCGATAATAAAACAGCGTAAATATTTATTTTTTGAATATTATTAATTATTATTATTATTATTATTATTATTATTATTATTATTATTATTATTATTATTATTATTATTATTATTATTATATATAATATTATACTGAGCCGTTTAAAGGCAGAATCGTGCAGGACACTAATTTTGAAAAATTGTGTTCAGTGTAAGAAGGGTATAGTATTCGTATATATCAATTAATAATTAATAATAAATAATGGTTGTATATATATAAATACAACCGATAAATTTTCCGAAGCGTACACTCTAAGAAAAGGCAAATATTTCTTAATCTAGAAAAATATAATATGACCACGAACGAAAATATACAGTAACCACTTCCGAGTGAGCTACGATTCCGAAAAGCGTTTTTTATCTTTAGAAAGTTCAGAAACCAATATATGTTCGAGATTTAAAAAAACCATTTATAAAATAAAACTTTTTTTTTTGCTACCACGAATTTTCGGAAACGTTACCGAGTTGTTTTTACAATGTATTAATCTGTTTTTTTAGTCCGGAATACAGATTTTAAGGATGCTCACAATTCTCTAGTAAGCGTTATCATGCTCAACGAACATGTTTTACAGACAAACATGATAAATTAACAGCATTAACATTAATATTACTATTAAAATAAATAATGTCTTTATACTCTTGCTTGTATAAAGTCAATTACGCCGCCGAAAATGCTTAATCTAGAATTGAATGAATCTTGAAATCTGATACTCCAGTTTGAGAAAACTGATTAATACCCTATAAAAACTATTCGAAAAAAAAAATACCCCATTCGGTTTCTAAAATTTAGTGGCTGCGGAAGAAACTTTGTTTTTATAAATGCTCCCTTAAATCTGGACAATATATTATTTTTTGAGGTTTCTAAATACAAAGAACGCTTTTCAAAATCATTATATTATTGTATATTTTTGTTCGCGGTTATATTCTATTTTCGTAGATTATGAAATATTTGTCTTGTTTCACAGTGCAGTATCTAGACATATAAATTATTACAGGTAAAATTGCTCCACATGCGAGTCAGTGAGGAGGAAATATTGGTCTCCTCATGAAACTCTGGATCTAAGTTCTGTTGTTGTTGTTGCACATCCCCTTAGGCCAGCAGGGCTATACCAGGTCCATGATATTATACACTCTAAGGAAATCCAGCACCATCAAGGGATCATCAGCAATATCCTGCTTGGAGAGCCCCAGCCACGCAAGGATACGATCAGGGGAGGTCTGCTCATTGGAAACTTGGTGCATATTTCAAAGCACTTGGTGCCCTCAGAAAATTCATAGTTCTAAGGTACTCACTAGCGAGCAAGAGTTTTTTGTTCGTGCCTTTTATAACCAAGAGTAAGAGATCCTCTCGGAGCTATGTCAGACCTATGTTCTACCTTTGGTGCTCCAGTCTCTGACCACAGAAGCTGCCCATTTTACCCATCCATGATTAAGATATAAGTTCTTTTTATCCCTATAATCAAGAATCCAAAAAGTCCATAAAATTTCTGGAGGTGGAACAGTGCATTTTAGAATTATCATATGGCGGAAATAACGAAAAATTCAGGTTTGTGGAAACCTACTCATGTACTATGTTACTTTTCATGTATTTTCAATTATAAAACCGACGACACTAATAACAGCTGGCATAAATTTCTTTTAACAAACATAAAACAAGCAAAAAACAACAACAAGAAAACCCTACGCCATTTAGGATTGCCAAACAGCAGGAATAATGAAAAATTTGAGTATGCAGTCGGATTAGTGTAATTGTTGAAACCTAAGAAACTAATAACCGTTGATAGAAAATATCTTTAATAAGAAAACTGTTCATTTAGGATTGCCAGACTGCGCGAATAATGAAACAAAATCGGACTCTGAATCGAATAAAACTAAAATTTGTTGAGAGAAGTAAACTAATAAAAAAACTTTTACTAATAAAAAAAGATTTGGTAAATGAAATAATTTTACATGAAACACTAGAAAAAATTAAATAAGAAGTGCAATAAACAAAATGCATTGTTGTTAAAAGCCGCGCTGTTAAATATCCTGTTCTGGAGGAACAACAGAAAGACCTTGTTTACAGAATCCCGTGTAAAAACTGTATATATGTAACATGCATATATTGGTGAAACTAGTAGCAGCCTACAAACATGCATTAGGGAGCATAAACATTCATTTCAATCCAAGAACCCATACTCGAAATTTATTTCACATGCAATTGAGACGGACCATTTACCTGATTTTGCGAAAACTACGATTGTTGAACGGAATTGTAATGTCTACAGAAGTCGAATTTTCCTTGAATCCTGGCACACGAATTTAGCAACTAATCCAATTAATGAAGCTGGAAATATTACAGCTGAATATCCCATTCTTTTAAAATTAACTGCAATAGTTAATTGAAGTTAAATTTAATAGTTGGTGCAGGTTTCACACGAGTAAGTCGTTTTTTTATCATCTCTAGTGATTGTATGTAAACTGTATTGAAGAAGTGTGGAGTTTTCACCCGAAACATCTTCATTTATTTTAATGCTTTTTTATGTTTTATGTATATGATTATTTTAATTGAAAAACACTGTCTGTATTAAAATTGAACTTATTTTTAAAAAATGGGGTTGTTTTTGACAGCATGGAGAATTGTAGTCATTAAAGACAATTTTAGAATCAGAAGCAGCTATGCGAATGATCTCATGCTCCTGTAAAGGTAATTCTTCAAATTCACTATACTCGTGTTTCAACTGTAGGCGGAAATATTCCCTAATGTGTTAAATATGCAAAGAAGTGACGGGCTCGAACCCAGAAGATGATGTATTGACTTATCTTCCTACATTGAGGCTTTACAATTTCTAGATGAACATGTTAATACAACATCTGAAAATAAAAAAAGCGCCTGCTTTTGAAATGACGATGAAGCATATAAATCAGCAGACAAACGCAATTCCGTAGCATACGTTTAACTACACTGATATTGTCGTACATTTTCTGTATTTTTAAATATAAATTTTGATTTTTTTAAATATAAATTTAGATGTTTTCTTAACCGTGCGTTACTCGCATGTGTATCTATGTGATACAATCCGCCATTTTCATCTTTTAAATTTTGGACGCATTTGCCGGTTTGAGAGTGACTATTGCGTCTATGGGTGAAAAATTGATACCGATGGGAGGAAGGTAGAGGAAGCCCCAAGTACCAGTCTACTGGAATCAAAACTTACAAGAGAAAAATGCCGGAATGTATCACAGAGATAAACATGTGACTAATGCAAGGTTAATGAATATTCTGCCAACTTTTTGTCGATTCAGTATGTAAAATTACAGACAATGACACCCTAATTGAATTATTTTAACAGACAAGATTCTCCCCCCCCCACTTTTCTTCTGTGTATTTCTCTTTAATGCACTGTTTTATTATTAATGCTAATTTTTATCAACTGTTATTACTTTTGTTGATTTCATAAGCATTAGAAAGACATAAAAAATGATATCCTGTAGGACTGTGTTGCACAAAACTTATTTTTTTATTACGCTGTTTAAAAAGCTTAAATGCACTGTTATAGCTCAGGAATCTGATTTTTGATTCTAGTGCTGAAGGAAACTTATAACTGAAGTTTCGTGAAGGGATCAACTTTTTCATTATTCAACCCCGTATTTACCTGAACTAAATCTATATATAGGAATATCGGTCTAAATGAGAATTTCACGAAAATCGCCTGTAAATAGTCTCCGAAGGTATTTTACCGGATAGGAAATCATTGTATCAATAGTTGTTTTTGTCCTTATGTTTTAAGCATTGTAAACACAACTAGCTCCCTATTAACGCAAATGTTCCTAAATTTCATAATAAAGTTATTAACGTTGTATAGAAATATGTTATAACGAATACATTCCATGCTTCCATGAGATTGTTTATAATCGTTTTCCACTGTATCATGGCCTTATCCAAACACTTTGTTAATATTGATGCGTATCACAATCTACTTATACTATAAACAGTGGTTAAAGATAATCAATTCTGCGTAAATAGCGATACATTATACGTTAGAGACAAGGGAGTATGCTATTTCTATCCCTTAGGGGAATTGTAAAGTCCTGCGCTATCTGTCAAAATGATATGTTAATTCTAAGTATACCTTACTGAAATGTATTGTAGGTCGGATCAGTCATTAAGACACTTTCTCCTAACCCAACAGTCAGCTTTGTCAGTCTTATGTAAGATTTGATGGTGAGAGCAACGTTTTCTAAAAAAAATTTTCCGATACCCTAATTTATACAGAATGGATACTGCAGTGAATCGTGATCGTTTTCTTGAAAAGTTAAATGCATTCATTGCGGGTAAACGAGAAGACAATTGTTTTTATTTTTCTCAAGAAAAGTACTCTAAAATACTTTCTGATGCGGTTTCTGCTAAAACTAAGTGCAACACACCTTTGGATTACAGACGGTTAAAACGTTTTGACGTTTTAAAAATTAATGATGAAGAGAAGTTAATTGTACCATTAAAACCAGGAGAAACGAATATACAGTATTATGTTACCAATGAGGAATTGTTCAGTATACTATATGAAACTCACACCAGAATAGGCCACGGAGGAAGAACACGTATGCTTAAAGAGTTTCAAAATAAATACAAAAATATTACATATGAAGTTGTAATGTTGTATTTAAATTTATGCAAACAGTGTCAAATGAAACACAGTGCACCTAAGAAAGGTATTGTTGTGAAACCAATGATCAGTACTGAGTTAAACTCAAGATGTCAAGTTGATCTGATAGATCTGCAGTCAAACAGAGATGGCGAATATAAGTTCATAATGGTGTATCAAGATCATTTAACTAAGTCTGTCCAGCTACGACCTTTGAAAACTAAGAGGGCGGAAGAAGTAGCGTATCACGTTCTTCCAATATTTTTAACATTTGGTGTTCCAGCAATATTGCAATCAGATAATGGTAGATAATTCAGTAATCAAGTCATATCCGAAATATGCGCTATGTGGAAAGATGTTAAGATAGTTCATGGAAAGCCTCGTCACAGTCAAACACAAGGCTCAGTTGAAAGGGCCAATCAGGATATACAGAATATGCTATCTGCATGGATGACCGATAACGATACAAATAAATGTTCAGAAGGTTTACCCTTTGTTCAATTTGCCAAGAACACTACATACCACGAAGGAATACGCCAAAGTCCTTATGAAGCCATGTTTGGCATTAAAGCGAAAAGAGGCATAGCATCGTCTTTTTTTTTGCCTAGCGAACAAATCGCAAATATCGAAACCGAAGAACAACTTGAAGAAATTGCCAATACTTTTGAAACCGAAGAACAACTTGAAGAAATTGCCAATACTTTTGAAATCGAAGAACAGCTTGAAGAAACTGGTAATACTTCTGTAAAAAATTTGAGTGGTGGTCATACCGAAAACCATATTCCAAAGAAAAACATTGAAGAGGACTTGCAATCTACCACGTCTACACATCAAGTTCTGACTGAAAAACACGAGTTAATTTCTACAAAAAGAGCGGCTGCGAAAGAGAATCTTCTACTGCAAGCAACAAAAATGTTACGAACCTCACAAAAACAATTTCCTCCTGCTCAAATTGGTGATACTGTACGAATACAAGTCCCTGATGTCGACCGTGGTCGTACAGATAACCGAAATGTGTTAGCGGTTGTTGTTTGAATAGAAGACCCCGACTTCTATAAATTTGCAAATGAAAATGGTACCATCAAGCAGATTTACACACGTAATCAGTTCGTAATTTGTAAAGAAAAGTTACTTTCCAAAGATGAGATTTATTTTAAAGAAATTTCGCTGAGAGAAGCAGCTGCAGCTAATTCGAGAAGCGGTGGGCAAGGCCATACACACTGTCATTGCAAAAGGAAGTGTTCCACAAATAAATGCAGTTGTAAAAGCAAGGGCCTTTTTGTGCAATTCAAAGTGTCATAATAGTTTAAGTTGTTGCAATAAATAAGATTTGAATCACATAATTTAGTAAGTTTTTTATTACTATTATTTTATTTTTTCATTTAGAAAGCACTGTATAATTAAGTAAGTTTTTAACTTCTATTATTTTCCTTTCTCATTTTGAATGTACTGTGTGTTTTAAGTTCTTAGTCATTCCTCTCAGAAAGAGAGGCGAAAAAATTATCGCGACTGAATTACGGAGAAAAAAATATAAATCTCGGACATGTTCAAAATTACCATTAGTGCAAGGTGAATGTCGACATTTACCGGTGTAAGTCAGAAATAAGGGTATTTAGCAAATATTTCGGACATACACCAAGCGACTATGTGTTTGTTGACATTCACCGGTGAAAGTCGACATTCTCCAGATTTCGGTGTTTCACCATAACATACACATCCTAAGATGTCTTATAAAATATTTCAATCAGCTATTTCAAATATTTTGTTGATTCAACCTACGTACAAACGCGCATGCATGCACAAACCCACACGCATGCACACGCACGCACGTATTTGCACGCACGTACACACATACACATAATTCACTAAGTTTGTACATTTTTCTAAGCCCGATCTACTGCTCAATTTAGATTGTACAAGTCCAAATGATGCATACAATCGGTTTAAAAGAAAAAATCCCGCCAAATTGTCTCAAAGAAAAAAAATCTATTTGACTGAGAATCATGTTTTTTTTTTAAAATAAACTTAAAAAAATATTTTAGGGGCCATCTCCGTTTTATAAAAGTAACAGTATTTAAACTGTTCAATGATAATACTAAAATTTGACTTCATATTTCGACTTCCATATTACATTTTAAATTTAGACACCAGATTTGGAGTCATTTGCTCAAAAAAAATTAATAATAAAGATTGATATGAATAATAAAGATTCGGAGATTTACATTCCTAATGCTAAATTAATTGTTAATATTTTCATTCATATCTCATGTAATAATCCTATTTTCACAATGCTGTTTTCCGTGGTGTTAGTATTAACTAATACATCTTCAGATCAGCGTCAATTTTGCAAGACATTTTAAATCTCATATCACTTCAGGCAATATCTAACATACTGAAATCCGCAATTAACTAATGTTAGAGATGTAAATAAAACAACTTTAAAAACACCAGAACTTAAATTTTCTATAGTATACTAATTTTGGTAGCAATTTTGGTACCTTAGTGCTATGAATAATGGAAATTTGTCATAAATATATAGGAAAAGATGCTAAAATAATCTCTAAACATGAACTTAAATTTCTTGAAGGATTCCATATTTACAAAAATTATACAAATATTGTTAATTCCCGATGCCTTCATTATCAGATTGTTGGAAACATTACATAAAAACCTCTTTTTCCTTATTTCTTTCGGCCTTTTTCAATTTCTTCGGTTCTTTCCCCACGCTATTTCCTATTGGCTGTAACCTGTTATCTCCTGTTTTCCTATTGGTAATTAAACCTTCCGTTTGACTCCGAATCTTTTCCTATATATATGAGAGCATTCTTAGCACTGATAACGGTACGCTAAATGCTAGCAAAACTAGTATGCTATAGAAAATTTAAGTTCTGGTGTTTTTAACGTTGTTTCATTTACATCTCTATCATTTTACACCAGGTATCATCTCAATAATTAAATAATGTTAGATTATATATAGAATTGTGTTAGATTATATAATACTATATTTCTAAGCATGTAAGATTTCTCGAAGATTCAGAAAATCTAACTTTCCAGAATTATCAAAATCTTGAAAGCACCTTTTCAGAAATGTTATATTAAACACAATTCTATAACTACTAGTTACGAACCACCGTAATAGTTACCCATCATGGATATGCATAATATAAAATATGAAAATAAAATATGTGTAAACTATTTATAAAATGCAATGCAATTTCAAAATAAAATTTAAACGTATTGGATACGCCGATAGCTCAGTTAATAATAATCACTACGAAGAAACAACACACAATCTCAAAATAAAATAAACTCACTTGCGGACTGTAACTCATTTAATTTATCACAACACTAAATAAAAATGGTCGAGAGCCGAGATTCCTCAGATCGGCATCTCGAACGCAACTCACAATTACAAGTTTTTTGTTTTTTTAAACATTTTACATAGACGGCGCTTCAAGCGGCAACATACCGCCGGGCCTTGAATGTTGCTAACATTCAATAATATAAATGCAATATAATTCAAACACAATCTCTAAGTGAAAAATACAATCTATAAACCATCATTCACATATGGCAAAACAACAATTTTTGTGACTGGCCTTTTATATGTGCCATTTTTATCTTTCAAGGTGACAACTCTTATGATATTGTCTTGGTCTGGATGAATTTTAATAATTCGGGCCAAATGCCATTTTAAAGCGCAGTAATTATCAGAATTTTTTACTAATACTAAATCTCCCTCTTTTATCTTTACCCTTCCCTTGTTCCATTTAGGTCTATTTAAGAGCTTGTTCAAATATTCTGATGACCATTTTTTCCAAATATGTTGTGTAAATTTTTGAACTAATTGCCATCTGCTCAACCTATTCATAGGAATTTCTGTATAATTTGGTTGTGGTAAGGCCATTAAAGAGGAACCAATAAGGAAGTGGGCAGGTGTCAAAACTTCAACATCATTTGGATCATTTGAAAGGGGGCAGAGTGGCCGAGAATTATGAACTGCCTCAATTTGAGTAATAAGAGTTAAGAGTTCCTCATAATACCTTCATTAGCTAAATAATTTTCTATTTCCTTCTCACTTTTATCTTTAAATAAAGATCTGAGAATTGCTCTTAATTCTTTATTGGCACCAACGAAATTTCGACCATTATCACTATATATATCAGAAGATTTGCCCCGCCTTTCTATAAAGCGTTTAAGTGCTGCTAAGAATGCTTCACTTGTTAGATCATTTACTATTTCAAAATGCAAGGCTTTTGTAGTAAAACAAACAAATACACAAATAAATACTTTTTTTACCTGTTTACTTCTACCCACGAAGTTTTTCACTTCAAAGGGACCACAGTAGTCCAATCCAGTACGCATAAATGCTCGGGCCATTGTTACTCTAGAAGCTGGCAAATCAGCCATTTGTTGCTCTGAATTCTTAGAATTTACCTTTTTGCAAGTCATACAATTGAAAAGGATTTTACGAACTACATTTCTAGCAGATAAGATCCAAAATTTGTTTCGGATGAAAGAAAGAGTTGTCTCAGCAAATACAAATTATGAAAATATTTAATAACACAAAAAGTAAAATTATGTTTTGAAGGAATAATCATTGGATATTTTTGATGATCAGTTAAAATGCTGTTTCTCAGTCTACCACCAACTCGGATTACACCGTTATCATCTAAAAACGGGCACAAGTTTTTCAGTTTACTACTGTTAGGGATTGCATTACCCTTTTCCAAATACTGCATTTCCTTCACGAATGAAGTCTTCTGGATGTTTTTTACTATACAGAATAAAGACTGAGAGAGTTCACTGCTGATTAAAGTTCCACCTTTGGGATACAAGGGATTTCTACAGTTATGGATGAATCTATTACACCATGCTACTACTCTTTGCAGCTTTATGAATGAAGAACTGTTATTAATGATGTCTAAAGGCTCAACAATGTTAAATAAGGTACATACTTGAGTTACTGATGGTGCTTTCAATTCACGGATAAACAACTCACTGGTTTCAACAGAAATAATATCAGGAGACTCCACCATCTCAGGCTGTTGTAGGAATGATGGACCGAACCACCATAAATCACATTGCTGGATCTTGATGGGATCTAGGCCTCTAGAAATGAGATCTGCAGGATTTTGCTTGGAAGGTACATAATTCCACTGATCAATCGAAGTTAAACTTTGTATAATTGATACTCTATTTGCGACAAATGTCTTTAGATCATTCGACTCCTTTTTTAACCATGCAAGTACAATAGTACTATCTGTCCAAAAACAAGTTTTAGAAACTTCTTGCTTTAGAGCACTTAACACTTTTTGCATCAACTTAGATAATAGGAGTGCGGCAGAAAGTTCTAGGCGAGGGATAGTAATATGCTTTAGAGGAGCCACTCTAGATTTACTAGTGAGCAGTTTGACAGCAGAATCACCATAAGAATTAATAGATTTTACATAAACGACCGCACCATAAGCAAGTTCAGAAGCATCTGAAAAACCATGCAATTCCACACAATTAGATTGTTCTACAAATACAAATCTTGGGATATTGATCATATTTACAGTTTTTAAGGAAGTAAGAAAATTAGTCCATTCGATATTTTCTTTCACTGGAAGATAATCACACCAATCTATTTTCAGCAACCATAATTTCTGGAGGAAAACCTTGGCCTTCGTAATTATTGGACCTACCAAACCCAACGGGTCAAATATTCGAGCAATTTGTGATAATACTGAGCGTTTGGTATACCTTTCACTTTGCTCTATAATTAAATTAAATCCAAAACAATCTGGTTGCGGCTTCCACAATATTCCTAATGTTTTTGTCTCATTGGAAAATGAATATTCAGATATTGCATTATTACACAAAAGAGAAGAATTATTTACTGACCATTTGTGAAGATCCATGCTTCCCTTCTTTAACAAAGATATCAGTTGTTGTTGGATCTTTTTAGCTGTGTCTAGATCATCAGCACCTGTCAAAATATCATCCATATATACGTCTTAAAATAATACATTTGCAGCTAAAGGAAATTCCTTTCCTTCAGCTCTAACTAGCTGGGTAAGGATTCTTGTTGCTAAAAAAGGGGCACTCATTGTGCCATAAGTCACCGTACATAATCTATACACCTTAACTGGTTCATGCACCTCAGATTTAAACAAGATTCTCAATAAATCTCTTTGACTCGGATGTATCAATATCATACGGTACATTTTCTTAATATCTGCTACAAAAACAAATTTGTGCTTTCGAAATCGCAACATTATACTTAATAATTCATCTTGGATTGTTCCTCCGTTATATTGCAAACTATTTAAAGATTTTCCGGTAGAAGTTAAGGAGCTAGCGTTAAAGACAACTCTTAATGGTGTGCTACTTGATTCAGCACGGAACACGCAATGATGGGGTATGTAATAAGTGATATCTGGTTCTTCAGATTCTATCACCTCTTCCATATGACTCATACTTAAATATTCTTGCATAAAGACTTCATAAAGATCATTAAATTAAAGTTCTCTAACTAAGCGATTCCATAATGAATTTAAAACTTCCATAGCCTTTTTCTTTGATTCTCCAAGACAAGATGGGTCTTCCTTAAATGGCATTTTTACCATGTATTGCCCTGTTGCAGTTCTGGAATAATTTTTCAGAAAATGTTCTTCACAAATTTCTGATTCCTTATTTCTAGAAACTTCAGACTCTCTCTCAATGTTTTCTATTTCCCAAATATCTCGAATTACCCTTTCTAACTCCAAATTATCTGTTATCAACCCACAATGTATATTACTTTCACCCTTAGCCGGAAGGCTTCCGCTAACAATATAACCGAAAACACTGTTTTGTAACACTATTCTAGTGTTTAATGGTTGGGGGTAAATTTGACCTGGCCTTAAAAATTCATAGAAATTTTCTGCACCCAAAAGCAAATCAATAGAGCCTGGCACATTAAACTTTTCATCAGCTAATTTGATGTTATTTAACGATGAAATACAAATCTCAAGCGGTCTAGAAGGTGCAAGTTCCGTAATTTTCGGAACGACTAAAAAATCTAATTTCAAATAAAAATCTTTATCTCTATTCGAAATAGTTGTGTTAACTCTAGATCTAACATTAAGGGACAAATTATTTATTCCTGAAATGGAAATATTAGCCTTTTCTCTTTTCAAATTTAGTTTATCTACTAACCTTTTACTCATAAAATTAGAGTTTGCATCGACATCTAATAAACCACGTGCTTCATGAAAATTACCATATTCATCTTTTATTAAACAAAGAAGTGTGCTAAGTAACACAGCTTTTAACTCGTTAGACAAATTACATATCGTTGAAAATAAATTGCTTTGGTTATTAGCTTGGAAAGGCTGGAATACTGGAGCCGAAGCATCCAAATTAGATTTATTACCGACTTCGTTTTTAGAACTAATTTCCTGTGAAATTATCTCTGGATTTTCACCTTTATTTATTTTTTGTTCACATGGGAAATGCAACGTCACATGATGTCTTCTCTTTCAAATAATACAAGACAATTTAGATTTACAATCAATCACTTTATGATTCATGAGACAATTAAAACAAAGACTTTTGGATTTTACAAGCTCAACTCTATTACCCACTGACATGTTTTTATAAACAGGACATTTATGCAAAGGATGATTTTCACTACATGACAAAATACATTTAGAATTTTTTACGTCAGTTAGAAAAACTTTAGAAACATTTCGATAATAAGTATTTTTATTACTCGCTCTAGAATTGTCAACCACGGGTTTTCCCTTAGACGTATAATATAAATCAATTTCCCGAGATAATTCAATGGGAGAAAACCACGATTCTGCTTGTCTAACATTTATAAAATACATGACATCTTTATCAAGCGTTTGACAAATCTTATCAGAAACTATTAACTGTTTTAAAGTTTCGATATCTGTCACATTCTTTAATTTTAAATAATAATCCCAACTCGTTGTTAATCGGGATGCAAATTGTACATATGTTTCATTAGGATGACGTTGTGCTTTCCTAAAATGTTCTAAACAAGTCTGGGGGGATGGCTCAAATTCTCTAAGTACTATAGCCTTTACTTTTGAATAATCTTCTAATTCCCCATCTTTAATGTATGTAATTACGTTTGTTGCCCTTTCTCCTAACAGATTTAGTAGAATTTCCGATTTATATTTTTCTGGGACATTTTTAGAAATAAAGGCTCTTTCTAACGATGAAAAAAAATAACCCCAACCTTCTGGTTTAGATGGAATTTGAATCGTTAACGTTCTTACACTTTTAATCAGAGAGTCTAAAGATTCTATATTATCTTTTTTCTCGAGATCACTTAAATTATCATTTTTAGTTTCTGCACGGGCCTTACCCAACTCAATTTCTAACTTTGCATGTTCAATTTTTAACTTCTCAAGATCTAGGAATTTTGATTCCTCATTTTTTCTTTCCTCAATAAAACTGTTTACTATGTCTTCAACCAGTTTATTATCTGCTTTATACTTCGAACTTTCCTTTATTAAATTTATTAAATCATAAATAGTTAATTTCGAATCTGATACATCTATGTCTAATTCAGCAGCAATTCGCTGATAATCTTCTTTTTTTGCACCTTTAAACATTATATTATCTCATCAAAAACAACTCGTTGTAAATGATCCCGCAAAGCCACAAACCTAAAACGTCAGTCACAAAAAGAAGTGATATCACATAAAAAGAAGCGATATAGAAGTGCATACTCCGAGTCCCGTGTAAAAATCTATCACCACTCATAATGTTTCCAAAGGACTCGGAGTGAGGTACAGTATTACTTGGGTCGAGTGTAATAACATATCTTAATATCATGTGTATACGACCATTCCTAAAAGAGTTGGGTCATTTATTATTTTTTTGCTGTATGTTAAGTATAGGAATCAACAACTTAAAACTGATATAAATCAAAAACTAATTAATATTTTTACATGAAACTTACAAAGGTCCGAAATACTCATAAAAACGATTCAAATAACGTAAACCGCGTAAACATCCGATAATTACACATTGCTGTAGCCCTGTCAACAGTTTTTGGTCTGAACAAGATTTAAAAAGGGCAAAAAACAGCACTTTTAAAATCGCATTTACTGAAAAACTATTCGTCGGATTTTGCTTTACTTTTGAATTCTTAGTCCCGTGGCACGCCCCATTCCATAGAATCAAATTTTGTTTCTATCATAAATAGAACGCGAGATATAGATGTGTCAAAAAACCCGTTTTGTCCCGTCCGCAAAATATAAACTAGACAGAGTTAAAAAAAAAAAATTGTAAAATCGTTTGGCATCCATTGGCGGAAATTCCTTTCATTTACGGTTCAATGCATTGCTGTTTCTTATGCTTGGCGAGAAACTCTGTCGAGTTTCTATGATAAATACAATTCACAATAAAATAAATAAAACTGACGTACCTTTATCTATTAATAAATCTCCAAATCGAATAATTACACATTGGAAAGATGTAATCCATTTTCTCTATTCTCAAATTAGTTCAATAATAAAGAATATCAGTTCTTTTCTGCGTAAAAACATTCACTGTTTATTTTTTCGTGTTATACGAAATTCTCCAGGTTAATCGAAATTATTTTTCTTCTGGAATCAGGAAAAACTTCATCAGAATTCTCAATCACAATATTTTGTACTTCAGTATAAACAATACGATGATTTAATTTTAGTCTTACTCATTCTAATTACTTGATAGAATTCCAAACACCATTTTATCTTCTGCAGACGATTACCGAAAACATAAACATCGAAAATTCTTTTTGTTCTTTCTCCGGCTAGAGGAGACCATTACTATGGATACGCCGATAGCTCAGTTAATAATAATCACTACAAAGAAAAAATACACAATCTCAAAATAAAATAAACTCACTTGCGGACTGTAACTCATTTAATTTATCACAACACTAAATAAAAATGGTCGAGAGCCGAGATTTACACAACTCCTCAGATCGGCATCTCGAACGCAACTCACAGTTACAAGTTTTTTGTTTTTAAACATTTTACATAGACAGCGCTTCTAGCGGCAACACGTATTTTTAAATATTTGTAAAAGATTCATATAAATAATTATACAAATCTGTACACTTAATAGGCTTTGTCGCACTATTACATTCTAAATTCATACCAAATTTCAAGTCTCTATCTCAATTTGGTCGGGAAATACAGCGTTTACTGACACACACACAGACAGACGGACTGCAAGTTTTTCAGAATCTCCAGTGTCTGATATGTGTAAATCCGTCAATTTTTTGGTCTAATTTTAAAACAATTACAAGACTTACCCTATAATACTTATGATGGGTAAGTAAAATTATGCTCCTGTACTGCTTATTATATGAGTATTTTAGAATAAAATGTACATCTTTCTAAGCTTTCTTTATTTCCCCTTTCTCACTTCATCTAAATTCCTTGTCTCTGCAGACCTCTTTTTAAGTGCCAAGAGATGCGGGTTTTGAATACCACTGTCTTTCTTACAAGTATTACTATAAGAAAAAAACCTGTATCCCCTTTTAATAACAAAATTCTGCTATTAAATACGGCAAACAATACAGTGTAAGTCAAAACAAATTCCCCAATTTCAAAGATTTACCACGCAAAATGTAATCAATGTATTTATTCAAAATATACTTACATGTAGATGTATTATAATCAAGTTTTGAGTACTTCTCAGAAACGTTCAATATGCGCACCTTTTGCTATACGCCATACATGAAGTATGTAATATAATTCTGTCCGTCTGTATTTTGTTCGGAACTTGCGTTTAACGGTGACAATAGACTTGCTTACATGAAACTCATGTTTTGTGTGCTTCAAAACGTGATTGTAATATCTCTACATGTAAGTGTATTTTAAATAAACACATTGATCGCATTTTCTGTAGTAGACTTTTGAAATTGGGGCATTCATTTTGACTTACCCTGTATTTCACGGAACAAGGATACACAAAATCCGTAACTCTTGGACCTTAAAAAAAATCGTTTGTCTAAAACTAGAAACTTAGATAAGGAGAAAAAGTTGAAATAAAGAACGTTTATCCTATTAAACTGCTTCATAAAAAATAAACTTTTCTCATGTATGCATAATATAGAAAATATTTTTAAAAATAAATTTTGATTTATATTTATGATATAAAGCATCTTTCATAAAGCTTCTTTACGTGAGAGTCGAAGAATATTGGATGCTATTAATTACGTGCAAAATTTATCTGCGATAAATAAGAAAATGGCACCGGATTAAGGGATGGAACACTTCGATTATGGAAAAAACCAAAAAACTCTAATAAAAAGTGTCTTCAAGAATCAAGAAAACTAATCTTTCAGAAAATCCTAGATTTCCTCAAAGATTGAACTGATCTTAAAACTTGCTTGAATGAACTGCTCCTAAAAATAAGTCCTTCCGGCCTGTACCGGTAGGAAAAGATAGCTTTCCTATATTTTCGTTTTAAAATTTTAGCTAATGTTACACGAAAACAGCAAGTTAAAATGCAAAGAAACGTTTACTGAAGATTTACTGAGAGATTTTTTAAGATTACTGAGATTCGTTAATACTGAATTTGAATAAGAAATTCGCCAAATTATGGAGCAATAGCCAAATTGGCTTCATTTATGAAGACTTATTTTGGTCGCCAAATTTGGCGATATTTCGCCAAATGTCGCCAATTTTGTCGCCAATGTCGCCAATTTTGGCGCTAACGGATATGAATATATAGTTTTATGCGTATGATTGGGAAAATTATTACAAAAATGAAAAAAAAATAATTTTCAAGTAATGGCTTTAATGTGCTGTTTTAATTCAAAATGTCAGCCACCCTAGAATTTCAAACTGCTCTATCTCAGCCATTTTTTAAGATAGAAGTAAACCAAAAAATGCTCTGGAATCCTTGTATCAAGGCCTAACACGTAATTAGAAAATAAATTTTAATTTTTAATTTTTTTGTATATTTATTTTAGTTTAAATTTTTAAATGGCCGCCATCTTGAAACAAAATGGCGGACCAAGCTGGCCAACGAACTCGGTCGAGACATTGGTGAGCTTAATACACACAATTAGTTTCATCAAAATCGATTTATAAATACGAGCGTTATCGTATGACATAAGCCATATATATATATATATATATATATATATATATATATATATGGATATATCTATATATATAAATCAACATTTGAGCGGAGGGTGGTTTTGGGGTCTGGGGGTCATGATCGGTGAAAATATATCAAAAATTTCCGGAACTGCTTTCCTCCGAACGGCTGCAATAGGTAGCTTTATACTTTTTAGTATTGAAAGCTACCTAAAACTACTTTTTTGATAAAATCTCTTTTATGTAATGCGGGTCCCTCATTGGGTATTTTCGTGCTAAATATTGTAGTGAGAGTTTTTCCGTCGTAGCACAACTCAGAAAAACTCTTTTCTATAAACTTAAAAGACACACTCTGAAAACGATATTTTGAAAACTGAGCAAAAAATACACAAATCGGAGTATGTCGTATACTCAAAATGGCTCCGAATTTAAATTACTCAAGTTTAAAACATGTATATACTCATTTCTGAAAACATGCACACACTCAAGAATAAAACATCATGTGCTCATATTTGAGTATGTCCATGTTTCAAAAATAAATATGAAATGACTTCTATGTGCTCATTTTTGAGTATTTCCATATTCCAAAAATGAGTTTGAACTGATTCTAATCATTTTTGAATATTCATGTTTCAAAAAGGATTATGAGGTGATCTCTATGTGCTTAATTTCGAATATGTCCATGTTTCAATATTCTGCGTATTTCTGGTATTTCAGAACTGAAAGTATTGGGTCGTCATATTTTAGACAAAAAGTTCCATAACAAAATGAAAACATCGATTTACTCAGATTTGAAAGTGTAATTTTTTTCAGTGTATAACAAATTTGAAAACCCAATTTCAGCAGTTACCATCTATAGTCAGAAAAATATCCGAATACTTTTATGGAGTCCAGTATATAATCCATAGATTGGCATGTATACTATGTAGTATGGAAAAATTTAGTTAATTTTGCAAACGCATAACACAGTTGAAAAATACCCTTCAGCAATTTCCACCAGTAAGCAGAATTGTACTCAAATTCTTCTATGCACCCCTGTATATGATCTATAGAATTTTTACACATCAAATAATATGGAAAATAGTAATTAAAATTAAAAACGCATATCACAATTAAAAACGACTTCCAGCAATTATTGCCATAGACTCATTTTTGATACATCCATGTTTCTAAAATGAGTTTGAACTGATTCTAATCATTTTTGGCATGTCTATGTTTCAAAAATGAATATGAACTGACCTCTATGTGCTCAGTTTTGAGTATGTCCATGTTTCAATATTCTGAGTATTTCTGGTATTTCAGAATTGAAAGCATTGTGTCGTCCTATTTGAAACAAAAAGTTTCATAACAAAATGAAAACATTGATTTGCTCAGATTTGAAAGTGTCAATTTTCTCAGTGTACACCGTTGTATCATTATTACATTGGAATCGTTGAAGATTGGAAATAATTTTTAAAAATGCATATCATGGAAAAAGCTTATAAAGTAAGGTTTGTATAATCATTGATTTACATTTTCAATTTCACGGAAACATATTATAGTCAACAAAAATAAATAAATATAGGCGGCTGTTTTATAAATCCTTGCAAAATTTTCTATAAAATTTCAGAAATCTTATCAGGCAATTCAGAGAATTTAAGAACTTTAGGAAACGATGGGAAGAGTAATTTAGTAAAATGTTTCAAATCATCGCTTTAAGTGCCTTTATTTTGTAAAGGAAAATGTTGTCATTTTCGAATATTATTAATGAAAAATATGGCCATAAAATAAATGCCTTGAAATATCAATGAGTGTACATATTTTCATACTATTTTTTCTGTAGCACAGTACTTTAAGAGAAACGTGTTATATTACAAATCTCAAAACAGAAAACAATCCCTAATTCTGATATTTCTATTTCTAGTTTAGACTATTTTCAGAAAAGGGATATACATTATCCATAAATATGAATAATTTCCTTTTAGATTTGGAAAGTGTTATTGTTACGAAAAGTTATTATGTATTATCTGGCTCGTTTTTATTTGTTTAGAAGGCTTTTTTTATTTGTTATTCAGGTAATCTTATGTTCGGAAACACGTTTTGTAAAAATCACAAAAAACAATTTTTTGAATTTAAGCATTATGAAACTCCGAAGTTAAATGTTACAAAAAGAATAATATAAAGTTGCGTAAAACAACAAAGAAAATCATGCGTTACGGATAGATTATGAAATATTTTCTAACAATATCAGTATGTTGTTACGAAACATCATCCTTTGATATGTTCAAAGGAGATATCTGAATAAATAATTTACAAAACACATAAGATTACCTAAAACCGATTTCAGCAATTATCGACCAAAGTCGGTAATTTTCCGAAGTCTGTTTTTTCTGCCCGGCATAAGATCTGTTAATTAATTTACGCATCACAGAATATGCTAAAATGTAATTAATCTAGAAAATTGAAAACTCATAGACGGTCATGTATTGTAAATCTCGTGTGCAGTCCTGTATATGAGCTACGGATTTAGTTTCACATTTGTTACTTACTAAAGTTTAATTCAGCCATAAAGTAAATGACACAATTAAAAATACGCTTCCAAGATTTACCAATAATTAAAATTATTCTGTATAAAATCACGTAAATTGTTATTCAAATATTAGCGTGTGCTTTTTACTTTCTTTTATC
This sequence comes from Maratus michaelseni, assembly GCA_963931845.1. Classification (NCBI taxonomy): domain Eukaryota; kingdom Metazoa; phylum Arthropoda; class Arachnida; order Araneae; family Salticidae; genus Maratus; species Maratus michaelseni. The sequence goes on from OZ007587.1 coordinate 405,873,701, forward strand.
TTTACAAGAAGAATGTATTGAATTCATGAAAAATTTTGACTTCTGATTTTCGACGGATTTATACGTTTTAGAAGGTCTTGAACACGATTTGACTGTTTTTTGAAAAGGTCTGTCTTTGAGTCTGTCTGTCTGTGATAAAAATTTGTTCGGCGATCTATCTCAAGACCTAATGCAAGGAATTTAATAAAACTTCAGATTAAGTTATACCTTGACATAAATTGGTGCTTATTAGCTTTTGGTTTAAATCACCCAACAGGTGGCGTTGCTATGCTACATTTTTCACGGTTTTCACGATAGCTATATCTGAAGAACTAATGCACAGAATTTCATCAAACTTTAGATTCTGTTAGACCATGAAATAAATAGACTCTGATTGCGTTTTGTTGTAAATAACCCAATAGGTCGCGCTGCTATGCTACTTTTGTTCAGATTTTTACGACAGCTATATTTCAAAAACTAATTCATGGAATTTCATCAAACTTCAGATTCAGTTAGACGTTGACATACATTGTTGTTGATTCGGTTTTGGTGTACGTCTTTGAACAAGTGGTGTTGCTCTTCTGCATTTTTCAGGATTTATGCGAATTTAGCGATAGTCATATCTCAAGAACTAATGCACGAAATTTAATAAAACTTTAGATTCAGTTAGACCTAAATTGGTGCGGATCCATTTTTGGTATATGTGAAATCTGTATGTAAGTTTTGGGATTGGCACATCCGACTAGTTTTAAATTGTTTGTTGCATATAATTTCCAAATTTGCCAAAATAATCTCAGATTGTTCTTTTCATTTATATCATAAGTGGTTTGATATGTGTTCGATATATTACATGAAAAATTTCACACATTTACTCAGTTAACTCTTTTAAAATTCCAATTTTAGAAGAATGCTAAATACATCAGTGAATGTTTGTCTCATTAAAAGTAACTTCCAAATCAATTTCCTAGTTTCTAGATTTAATGATGTAAACTACATGACTTTTTTTCTTTATGCAGCGTATTCGTATAATAGTAGCGCTCTTTATTAAAAATATTGTAAAACAGAAAACAATCCTTAAATCTTATAATTTTACTTCTAGTTTAGAAGATTTTCAGAAAAAGGAAGAGCATTAGCTATAACTAGGTATAATTTCTTTTTAGGTTTTAAAAGTCACTCAGTAGTGATTTAAGAAGATTGCTCATTCTTTTCAGCCCTTTAAATTTTTTAAAGAACCAATCTCTATGAGATACTAAAAAATTTTCATACATAGACAATAATTGTCATACCAAATATTAAAAGTCTATCTCTAATACTTTGCAAAAGATTAGTGTCGAGTCAATAAAAAAGTCGTATTTAGATTTTCTGTTAACATATAAAAAGCCAGCGAAAATATTTGACTTTTTTTCCTTGTAGACATGAAAATTAATTCATTTTTATAAGTAATAGGCAAATATTTTTTAAATACTAGGAGCTACGCTCGTCAATCTCTGTTCTGACACCATAAACTCTAAGCCATTTTAAACACATGATTAGGACAGAATACAGAAAAAGCAAGGCTCAAACAGCAGTCCCACACTTCAATAATCACTGGTAGCCGTTTAACACAGGACTGAATCAACCTTTAAGCAATCTTTTAGAGCCTTGTTAGTCGAGTAAAGTTTAATGATGTCAATCATTTTATCTAGATTTTTCATGATGTTTTGGATTTAAAACTTTGCATAAATCTAATTTTTCGTATTTTCCAGATAAGTGTTTGGAGACATAGTCCATCATTAACATCGTCTATTTCATAAAAAATGCACAAAGTTCACCGCCTATCTCCTTTGTACAACAATATTTGGGCTTTTTCACATTAACTCCTCTTCTTTTTTTGTAGACTCATTCACAGCCCCACCTACAATTAAACTATTTTGTTGAACTTCTCCTCTCGTTCGAAAAATGCACGCCCATGGTAGAGCCTTTAGAACAGGGGTGCAAAAATCTAGTCGCCAATGGGTTGATTCCCACCACTAAATTTTATTAGTATACTTCGCTTAAGTTTTATCAGTATTCTTATTAAGCGAAGAATGCTATAAATTTAGTGGTGGGAATCGACCCATTGACGCCTAGATTTTTGCACCCCTGCTTTAGAATGACTAAATCTAGTAGCCCTAGTCCGGGGCATTTCCTTTATGAAATGCGTCAAATGGGGATGTTTGACGGATGTGAATAATTTTAGTTTGCTGTTTGGTGAGTTTTGAATTGTAATGACGATAACATTAATTCTCCTTATTTTGATCTTAGGGATTTCCTATTTTTTCCCTTAATATTCAGTAAAACCGTCTACGGCCACTTCAGATTATACATCCATGGTCTATCGCCTTTCTTCAAGCGTTATTAAGTAGCCTTGGTATTGTAATGCCTTTATTTGTCAATATGGAGAATTCAGTTCTTTCTTTGGAGACAGATGTATGTTTTCCAAACGTAAGTTCGAATTTCAAATGTACCCATCGAAAAAAAATGGCACATCGCACGATCTCTCGAATAAGTTATTACTAAGCAAGCATTCTCCCAAATCTAATACCAGATGCTGTTTACATAGTTATTTTATGCATCACATGTCTATAGACAAGCTGCATTTCGGAAAATAATTTCAATGCATTTCGGAAAATAATCCATTACTAGGATATAGCGATTTCTTTTGAATGTTTGTAACAAATACTGTGTTTAAATTTTGTTAATGATGTAAACACATTATAACCCAGAATATTCTTTTAATTGTAATTTTTGTGATATAGTACACTGAGAATTTTTTTAGTTATTGTTACTAAAGTTTTAAAACTCTTGGACGATTCTATATATCCCTGGAAACCAGGTAACGAAAACTTAGAGTGCTCAAGGCGCGAGGTGGGAGGAGACTTAACGAGTTTTGTTCATTTAAAATGTATAGATATTTACAGTCAATAGTTACAATGAAGTTTTTCAATTAAAGAATAGTTGCAATGTACACGAGTTTAGATTTTACAATTACTACAAATGCATGCGTTTTCACAGTTATATGAAATAACGTGGAACACAAACTACAAAAAATGCATGATGCGAAGACTTGATAAACATAAATGTAAATTAGAAGAATCATACAAGAAATCAATTAATTAAATTTAAAAAAAAATTTTTGTAGGGTAAAACATATAACTCCTGTTAGTATTTTCTGTGATATTTTTAGTGCCCCATAGCATCTATTACTATTTCAAAAACAACAAATTTTTATTATTTTTCTTCTCAAGTAGAATTATTTAAATTCTTTATATAAAACAAGAAAAACATTAACACAATACTGCATTCTTTTAAAAAAAGCTTTTCAAAGAATTCCAATATAATTAATTTCCTTCTTTTACGAAAACAAAAATTCTTTCTCCTTCTATGAAAAAATAAGATTTAATCCATTAAGGCTTTCTCTTCTTTCTAAACTAGCGCGTTTACTCATTAACTGATTCTTTGTTGCATTTTTAGCATGTTTGTAATTTTTTATCTCTAGAATTGAAGAAAAAAATAACAAAATAAAATAAACGAAATTTAAAATAAAAAAAGAGAATTATCAGTTAGGTTAGATGAATAGCGGATGTATAAATTAGCATTTTAGACGAAACTAAATCTTAAAACTATTAAATGATAGCTAAGTATTATTTTTTAGTTTCCTGTTTTTTCTTTCAATGGATTGAAAAGTGTAAACTGTTTTTTCGGGTGATAATTGATAGAAATTTCATTCTCGTTAACAGCGCATTGGCACTTTTCTCTATTCATAACAAATAAAATAATGCCTAGTGAATTTCTTTAGAATATTATCAACATTCAGGTAAGGTAAATAAAATTTTCTTGCCTTTTAATATGTATTTCATTCTCGTCACTTCTTCGTGAGTAATCCATATACCTAAGTGTTAATTCTTGTAAGAGAACTGTGTCTTGTTTTTGGCAATTATCTTTTGATTTTTCAAAGGTCTGAAAAACTTTTTATTTTATTTATGTAAATGGCGTTTAAATATTGGTTTTGAGCATAGAGCTAAATGCTATATTTTATATAACTAGATTAGTGACTACTTCAGTCTCGTAATGACTGATGGAAATTTCATTCTCGTTAGAAGCGCACTCGCGGTTTTTCCTAATAATACCAAATAAAATAATGCCGAAATAAAATAATGCCTAATGAAATTCTTCCGAATATTACTACGTTCAGGTAAGATAAGTAAAAGTCTCTTATCTTTTAATGTGTATTCCGTGTTCGTCACTTCTTCGTGAGTAATCCATCTACTTAAGAGTTAATCCTTTATATTAAGAGCACATTGTCTTCCTTTTGTCACTGAAATAAACTTTGTTTTTCTATTATTTATCATGTGGCTTGATTTGAGACGCATAATTTAGATGAAAAATATACATTCATATTAAGGTTTACAAACACTTTCTAAACACTACAATTTTACATAAAGTGTTACATTATGTGTTTGGAGCATGTTAGACTCCTTACATATTTCACGCTCTACATATTTCACAAGAATGAAATATTATTTTAAAGTTCTAATAATTCTAATAAAAAGCTTTTTAATGTTCATTTCACGTGATACATTGGAAAATACATTTCATCGTATGGTTAAATGGTGTTGAAATAGGTTTATTAAAGAATAGTTTATTGGTCTTAAATATGTTATTAAAGTTCTATCTGGAATGACTGTCTTTAGTACACTAATTAGTATCTTGTTTACAGTCCTCTGAGCAAAATCACATTAAATCACTTAGTTTACTTTCGGCATAATCAACTGTGTGGGCGTTAGTTCATTAAGTACTTTTCTTGACAGGTTGACTATCTCATGGTGAATGGTATGAGGCTTTATTACTTTAGATTACTAAGAGTTCTTACGTAATTCCTATGAGGGAAATTATTATATGTTTAACAATCATATGGTGCATACAGTGCTTACCAAAATATTTTTTTTTTCTTGGATGAGTTTAAATATAGATTGCTGACAAGGTTTCGATGCATAAGAAAAATATAGTTTCTTCCTTTTAGTTATTTCAGTATTAATAATGTTATATGATAAAATAGGACTTTAGTTGCATGTTTCAAGTGCTAGTTAATTTTTACTTTTCTTTTACAAAAGCATGAATCGAAAAAGTTTAGGAATAATATTGCCTTATGGAATGAATATGAATGCTTTGTGGACAGATTAAAATCTCTTTACGGTTATATCGCACAGAGAAATATGACACTTTCAAATCTGAGTAAATCGAAGTTTTCATTTTGTTCTGAAACTTTTTGTTTCAAATAGGACGACCCAATACTTTCAATTCTGAAATACCAGACATACTCAGAATATTGAAACATGGGCATACTCAAAACAGAGCACATAGAGGTCAGTTCATACTCATTTTTGAAACATGGAGATGCTCAAAAATAAGCAGAATCAGTTAAAATCCGTTTTTGAAACTTGGAAATACTCAAAATTGAGCACATAGAAGTCAGTTCTTACTCATTTTTGAAACATGGACGTACTCAAATATGAGCACCTGATGTTTTATTCTTGACTGTGTGCATGTCTTCAGAAATGAGTATATACCTGTTTCAAACTTAAGTAATTTTGATTCGGTGCCATTTTGACTATGCGACATACTCAGATTTGAATATTTTTTTCTCAGTTTTGAAAATGTTGTTTTTAGAGTGCGTCTTACAACAAAATGAAAGGGTGTTAATTCCTGTCGAATAGCTTGCACATCCCACTTCTGAGATGGTTTGGAGAGGAGTAACGTCCGATGCACAGTCTATATTTGTTTTCATGGAAATTGATGTTAAATTCAGTAAAAAATTTGAAGAACATATTATTGAACAAACTGTAATATAAAAGATATGAAAGTACTTTTATTAAACAAATTCATTTTTCAGCAAGTAACCTGCATCGATTCATCCAGCTAGAGAACTGAGAAAAATGACACTTTCAAATCTGAATAACACGATGTTTTCCGCTTGTTATGAAACTGTTTGTATCAAATAGGACGACCCGATGCTTTCAGTTCTGAAATACCAGAAATACTCAGAATATTGAAACATGGAGGACATACTTAAAACTGAGCACATAGAGGTCAATTCATACTCATTTTTGAGACATGGACGTACTTAAAAATGAGTACATAGAAGTCAGTTCAACCTGATTTTTGAAACATAGACATACTCAAAATGAGTACATGATGTTTTATTCTTGAGTGTGTGCATGTTTTCAGAAATGCGTATATACATGTTTCAAACTTGAGAAATTTTGATGTGGAACCATTTTCACTATGCGATATATTCAGATTTGAGTATTTTTTGATGGGTTTTGGAAATGTTGTTTTTAGAGTGAAATCAGATGCATCGGAATTTGTGTGTACCCGCACCATGTAAAAGATGTTTTCTAAGATGTAGGTAATCATGTTTGGCAAATTAAAGCAACTTTTAAGTTTCTTTCTTATATTCTAGAAACGGAATTAAACTAGTTTCAGGAAGATATAGCAGCAAATTGTTTCGGCTGCTTATGAAACATATGTTGCGTTTTATTGAAAATGTTGCATTCTTCAATACTTTATGTTAGATCAGTAGAAAAATATCATTTTTTTCTTTATTTCAGTATTATATTGTTTTATGACAGAAGAGGTCTTTAGTTGCGTGTTTCAAGTACAAGTTAATTTTTACTTTTCTTTTCCAGAAGCATGAATTGAAAAAGTGTAGGACAAATATTGCCTTATAGAAGGAATATGAATGCTTTCTGGACAGATGAAAAGCTGTTTCAGGTTATATCGTCTTGCAATAAAATGATAGGGTATTTATTCCTGTCGAATGGCCTGTAAATCTCACTTATATGATGGTTTGGAGGGGAGTAACGTCCGATGCACTAGACTATACAGGGTGTCTCACAAAGATCGCGTAATCTCTGCAGAGGAAGTGCACCAAATGGATCCAAAGAATCATAAGTCTGTTGTCCTTAGGTTTTGAGGAAAATGCGAAGGAAAACGTTTGACATCATATTCAGTGTACGAAAAATAATTTTCAGTGCAAATATTGAAACTCGTAATTAAATTATGATATTATGTAGTTACTCAAACTATCCTTTACACATACTGAACGATAGATGTGCACGCATTTGAATGGTTAACAAAATCCCACAAAGACGTGTTTATAAACTTTAGAGAATGCCACAGCGATGGATCGTATTCAGTCGATGATTCCACATCGTGCTCAATTGCGTTTTGTTATACATTTGGATTATTTCAGCATCTACTCATAAGAGCATGCGATATCTCATATGCTATAATTTTAATTCCAATAAAGATTATTTTCTGTGATGTGAGTGACTTTCATAAAAAACTAAAGATCCAGGTATGGTTCTCAAGCCATTTTTTAATGTACTATGAAAAAAAAAAGATATTTCATTGTAGAATTTATGGGGTTTTGTAGGTAAACTTGCTGTAACTGTAAATAGAATTTGAAATTTATAATTCGGAATCAAAAATATTATTTGAAAAAAACTTTGACTTTATCTTAACTAAGAGTTAATCAAAATACACGAAATATATAACTAATACAAAAAATGAAGTTCATTTATTGAATTACACTGCAGTAAAAAAAAATTCCTTGTGTATTTTAAATGCTATTTTGCCTCAGGTGCAAAATAGCATTTTTTTCTTGTGTCCTTTATCGTGGAAACTTATAATTTATTTCTTTTAAACACGTAGCTTTGATTAACTTATATGACGTTTTAGGTTTCTTAAAAAAATACCTTACTTAAAAGGAACATTTAGATTATCCCTCTGAGCGTCTTGAGGGCTTTCCTGCATTTTCATAAAAATATTTGTAAAACATAAATTAATTTAAATTTTCTTTCCCCGTTTGTTTCTAAAATACGGTTCACATCTCTTTATTTTACATATAGCTTAAAATACAATTTTGTTAAAAATATTTTTGTCTTGAGCCGATTCAAGCTGTTTTTGGAAAACGGAAAAATACGGGCAAAACGCGTAGAGGGTTATTAACATCATTTTAAATATTAAGACTAACAATTTCATAATAATAAACATTTTATTATAATCAAAAGGGAAATTTGTGTGAAACGTCGATTGATGGATGAATTATTATTGCTTAAATTTAGATTAGTTTTATCTATATGGGATAAATAGAAAGAGAAAATGTATAAAAATACTTATCTCTCTCTCTCTCTCTCTCTATATATATATATATATATATATATATATATACGTGGTGCGATCCAAAAATTCAGGGACTGCGGCCATTCCTGATGATGAAAGCAAGTACCTAAAGTTAAACCACTGGAAATGGATATTCTCCCAACCCACCCCTACCTGCCCAGGATGGTTTAGCCTATGTCATGTGACCGACCCGCATGCGCAGCTGTTATTTTCCAAAGTTAGTTACCTTTGCTTCGCGACGTAAGAAAGATGGCTTTTCTTGAACAGCGCTGCAACTTTAAATTCTGTCAACACTTAGGTAAAACACCAATGGAGACTTTGGACTCACCGCGATCAAAAAAATTCCGGCAGGATTGGAGCAAAGGGAAAGTAATAATGGAGGTATTTTTTGATTCACACAGAATTGTGCATTCAGAATTTATTCCCGAATTCCGAACAGTTAATAAGTAGCATTATTTATGCATTTTACGTCGTTTGAGGGAATCCATTCGTCGTAAACGGTCTCAGTTCTGGCAGATTGGTGACTGGTACCATCTGCATGACAACGCACCAGCACATCGATCCCAATTGGTAAAACAATTCTTCGTCCAAACTCGCCCTAATGTGCTTCCATATTGCCCTATTCACCGAACTTAGCTCCATGTGACTTTAACCTGTTCCCATCAATGGAAAAAAATTTACAGGGACGCCGTTTCGTGTTCTCAGATGAGGTGAAAGCAGCATCGCAGGCGGCCTTACGGAAGGTTTCAAAAAATGGCTTCCAGCAGTGCTTCCAGAAGTTATACGAACGCTGGCAGAAGTGTATCGTCGCTCAAGGTCACCACTTTGAAGGTGGATGTGCTTCGGTGCTGTGATTTATTCAGGGTAAATTTTTTTACACCTTGTCCCCGAACTTTTGGATCATACTACGTATATACAGTGGTGGCCAAAAGTTTGGACAATTTTTGAAAGTTTCATGTTTTTCAACTTTGTGTGCTTGCAGAATATATCAATTTTCACTTAAATACAAACCTTTATATATCAAATTGAAGGTAATTTAATGTAGAATTTAGTATTACAATATCTGTATTACAACATCTGTACAACAGTATTACAATATCTGTATTACAAAAAAAAGTTATGCAACTAATAGTAAGATCTATCTTAGATTTGCATTTTTTTTTTGTGATACTTACACAATCAATACTTAGTAGGATAACCCTTTTTTTTAAGACAGCTTCACAGCGTCTTTTCATCGAGTGAACGAGTGTTTGGAGTTCATCTTTCTTAATCACATGGTGCCAAGAATCAATTATAGCTTCAATAAGTTGTCTTTTATTGGATGGATGTTTTTTTCGTACAAGAATTTTCAAACGTCGCCACAAAATTTCAGATGGATTGAGATCAGGACTGTTTCCTGGCTATGGTAATATATCTAGGCCTGTATTTTGAAACCATGCTTTGCATACTTTTCTGTGTGGCATGGAGCTGAATCTTGCTGAAAAATAAATGGTGCGTTGTTGGGGAAGAGATCCCTGATGGAAAGTATCAATTTTGGTTCCAGGACAGTTTCGATGTATTTTTTGGCATTCAGGATGCCATCAATCACTTGAATTCGGCCCACACCATCTGCAGAGATACATGCCCAAATCATGACATTTGTTGGGTGTTTTGTAGTTGCTTCAATGCAATCAGGATGAAGTGCTTCTCCTAATCTACGTCTTACGTATTTTCTACCATCACTACCAAAGAGCGATATTTTACTCTCATCGCTCCAGATTACTTGCTTCCATTGATTTTCTGACCATTTAATGTGTTCTTTTGCCCACTTAACTCGTTTTTCGTGTTGCTTTTGATTTAAATATGGTTTTTTCCTTGGAATTCTAGCTTGTAGTCCAAATCCTGATAACCTTCTTCTTATTGTTCTTGAACTTACTGCAATACCCGCTGCATTCATTTCACATCTAATGGCATCTGATGAAATTTTTCTATCTTGAAGGCATAGCCGTTTAATTTTTCTATCGGCAGTAGTACTTATGCATTTTTTCGGCATGATTTGGCCTTATTTTTCACTGATTTCGTTTTTTCATAACGTAAACAGAACTTTCGTACACCAGAACAAATCACTGAACCACCAACTTGTCTTGCAATTTCATCATGAGAGAGGCCATTTTCTCTCAATATGACAATTCGGCTTCTTTTTGTAGATGTCCAATTAGTTCTTCTTGTTGATGACATTGTTTAAAATTAGTTTAATTAAAAAAAGGACTTTAAATATTCAAAAACAGCAATACTCTATTTAATTGCACTGGTATGCATCATTCCTCAAAATATTTCCACAACAATAACTCTTTTACCATCCAAATATCCTAAACTATAGTTACAGACATTTGATTGGTCCTCAGAACAGTGTTTGTGATTGGCTAGTACGCTTTTATTACAAAACACGTCCTTATTCAAAACTATTTGAAAAATATGAAACTTTCAAAAAATGTCCAAACTTTTGGCCACCACTGTATATACTCGTCAGAAGTGTCAAAGAAGAAACACAAAAATATGAGAAGTATTCGTGTAGCAAATTGGGCGTGTACACTCTAAAAACGACATTTTCAAAACTGAGCAAAAAATACTCAAATCTGAGTATGTCGCATAGTCAAAATGGCTCCTAATCAAAATAACCCAAGTTTGAAACATGTACATACTCATTTCTGAAAACATGCACACACTCAACAATAAAACATCATGTTATCATATTTGAGTATGTCCATGTTTCAAAAAGGAGTATGAATTGACTTCTATGTGCTCTTTTTTGAGTATGTCCATGTTTCAAAAATGAGTTTGAACTGACCCTAATCATTTTTGAGTATGTCCATGTTTCAAAAATGAGTATGAACTGACCTCTATGTGCTCAGTTTTGAGTATGTCCATGTTTCAATATTCTGGGTATTTCTGGTATTTCAGAAATGAAATCATTGGGTCGTCCTATTTGAAACTTAAAGTTTCATAACAAAATGAAGACATCGATTTACTCATATTTGAAAGTGTCATTTTTCTCAGTGTATGCGTAGTAAAAAGACTGTAAATGTGGAAAAAAATATTAAAAAACAAGACTCCATTTCAAGGTTGAAAACGAACTTTCAGATAAGGATTTATGTCTGTCGCAAATTTCTATTGCAATGGGAAAATAAAAATAAGAAGATTGAACAAAAATGTTACAATAACTTCATAATATTATTAAGATATTGTGTTACGACCGATATTTGAAGGCAAAATTCTATTTTTTTAAGAGTGAAACTGCACTGTTAAAAATTTGAAGCAAACTATCCAGTCATTTGACCGTTTTTATAGAAAATGGTTACATAACCATAATATAACTCTATTCTGACAATAATATGGGCAATAATATGGTCAGAATAGAGTTAAATTACGGTCGTGTAACCATTTTCTATAAAAACGGTCAAATGACTGGACAGTTTGCTGCAAATTTTTAACTGTGAATAAAACATCATGTTCTCATATTTGAGTATGTCCATGTTTCAAAAATGAGGATGAACCGACTTCTATGTGCTCAATTTTGAGTATTTCCATGTTTCAAAAATGAGTTTGAATTGATTCTAATCATATTTGAGTATGTCGTTGTTTCAAACATGAGTATGAACTAATCTCTATGAGCTCAGTTTTAAGTACGTCCATGTTTCAATATTCTGAGTATTTCTGGTATTTCAGATGTGAAAGAATTGGGTCGTCCTATTTGAAACAAAAATTTTAACAATAAAATGAAAACATCGATTTACTCAGATTTGAATGTGTAGTTTTTCTCAGTGTAATACTTTGTTATAATTTAAAGGCTGGAATTTTTTTCCCAACACACAGTTAAGTAAAACAGTAAGAAAACAGCACAGTAAGTAAAACACAGTTATATAAAATACAATTTGTAAGATCGATATGTTTTCAGTTATTTTGTAGTATTTATATCATTGAGACACAAAAATATGAGAAAATGTAGTTATTTTTTTAACACTGCTATTTACATCCTCAATGATATAAATATTCTAAATAATTGAAAAACATATAGATTTTACGAATTGTTGTATATAACTGTGTTTTAATGGCGGCATTATATGTTATTTTATAAAATACTATATATTTCGCCTAACCTTGTCTTATTTCTTGCACGCGCAGGCTCTAAAATTAACACAGACGATTCATTTTTGTTAAACAGGCAGTATTTTTTTTATATATAATTTTAAAAAATTTCTACTTTGGTTTTCAACTATAGCTTGGCCAAAAATAAATAATTTTTAATATTGTTTTCAAATACTTTTTAAAGAACGATCGGTTGATATTTAAAATATAAAATACTAAAATATTTCGAATAAGAATTTAATAAATAGATTTCTGAAGCATTCGTTACTCAGTGTTAAGAATTATGAAAAAAATTAATTAACTACGAAATTTGAATACAAATTATATAAATAGCTTCAATCGATATATTCTTATACCCTGTTTAAATGTATATTACATACTTTTAAAAATCTAAAAAAACCCCTTAAAATACTTGTAATTTGTTTTGTCAGTATACAATCTGACACATTCTCAAATTAAACAAAAACATGAAATAATAAAGAACACGAAGTGGTAAAAATTTGAAATACGAATATAGAAAAACTGTGACAAGCAATCTTTTTGAAAATGGTGCGTGCAATGCCAGACTATAATTTAGAACATCGGAAAAAGGTTTTCCGTTATTCTAAGGCAAAGTACGTTTCTGTTATTTTCAGCACTTTTTGTAAAATCGATATGACGTATCAGATATTCGTGAACTCAATAATGTAAATCATAGGAAACACGAAAATCAGTATTAATACCATTAATAGAAGTGCATTTATTTATTTATCAAATGAATAAATAAATAAAAATATATTTTCATTAAGAAAAATGTGCCTTTACACTATTCATACATGTTTCAATGTATAGAGAATTCTTAAAAAATAGAATAGGAAACATGTATTTTTCTGTTTGTTTTTGGAAATGTGTAGTAGCAAAAAACAAAACAACAACAACAACAAACAAGAAAGAAAAATCATGCGTATAGCACACATCGTCTTTTGTGTAGCTCTGTATGTTATCTATAGATTTGTATGTATACTACACATTTACATATGCTAAAATTTAGTTCAGTTAGGAAACGCATAACCCAGTTGAAAATTCCGGAAAGAAGAGACTGAGCATGCTCAGACGCGCTACCGCCGAATTGAAAAGAAACATTTATGAGTTTTTAATTAATATTTCTGCTAAATATTAAAAATATATAAATATGAGTCTCAGGTGCATCAGGACCTGCCTTGGACTATCTTCGCCAAAATTTTCAGACTTGTACGTGCGGTAGATTTCGCTAGCCATTGCAGACAGAAACACACAGAGCGAAACTCTCTTTCATTAGTATAGATAACGAAAAAAAAATAATTTTATGTATATAAAGATTATAAATTCACTTTTGTCGTACGAAATTGTCATTCAAATTATCGTACATACCGATTAAGGCACGCGTGCTATAGGTTCGCCATTCCTGTCCAACTGTTTAGTTAAACCTTCTTGAGCGAACGCATACATATTTACCTTTATTATGAAATTTGAAAATCTGAATACGCAGCCCCATATTTCTTTCTTAAATTCGATTCGTTATGGCGTATTTACAGTAACTACAAATGGGTATTTGTCTACCTTTAAAAAACATGCTCAATATAACTTAAAACGTGCTCTGGAACTGTTTAAATTTTTAGTAGAGTATTTTAAGATTAAAAGATATTGCAGCAAACATTATTAAAAAACTGATATAATAATGTGTTTGTTAACGAGATCTATTATACCATCTGAAAATTCATAAATGTATAATTCATATGCTAGAAGTTTGTAAACATAAAATGACAGGACAGGAATAAGATTTTCAACTAAAGTATGGACCCTTCAAGTTCCCGATTTTGATTTTTTTTTCTGGTAGCTGATGAAAAGTTAACAAAAATTCAGTTTATGGATTTTAGATCATACGAATTGGTGACAAAATGTTAATAATCGCCTGTTTAATTAATAATTAATATTTCAAAAACAATTTAATCCAAAATACGAATGTGTGTTATAGCTGGGAATATACGAAGTGTAAAACAAAAATAATGATATACATAAATTATTGTTCGAGATATGTCTAAATAACGGGCGTCCCTGTTTAACATATATTACTTTATTTTTCAATAATTTGTGTAGCAGTAACTAATTATTAAAAATAATAAAAAAATATATTTCCACGTTGTTGACATTACTGAATATATGCAATAAAATTCTTATGTTTTTAAGGAAGTTTTAAAACTAGGTTCGATTTTGATATGTAGATGTCCCGTTATTAAACCATATTAAATCTTAAATAAACCTTCATTTTCCCTGAAAATCTGAGAAATCTAATCGAAAATCAAAGTAAAAAACCTTGAAATTCTTTGCTAAATTTTAAACCGTCTTATACGTTCTCAAATGGATGTATATAAGTAATGGAGTAATAAACATAAATAAAATAGTGAACATAAAACTGGAACAAGAAATGCATGAACTGTAAGAAGCAATCGTCTGGAAAATCAGAACTGTTATGTCTGGATATAAATTTAAAGATGCGAGAAATGATTTTCCGATCTTTCAGGATAAAGTTGTTGAATTGTTTAGCATCATTACTATGAACAATGTCGATATAATGTGTATTTTCTAAGAAAACAGTAAGAAAAAATAATATTGATCATATAAGTTTTTGATTTTCTTTTCAGGAAACAAAATATCAATATAAACTAACAAACAGCGAGTATGCAGCTGTTTAGAAAATACAAAATAACAAATTTCCATCATAAATGAATAAACATATAGGTCTACATTTCTTATTTAAAATGTATTTGAAAATTATGGTAATTTGTTTTAAAAAATCGAAAAAATCGAAATGATGTTATTTCTTCGAGGACAGCAAAGCATCCAAATAATTTTATAATCTTTATCTATATTTATGGAATAGCAATCAAAAAGGGTAACCATTTTAAACAAAAGTGTCTGGCCTGTACCTGTAACATATAATATAACTGTGCGAAAAGACAATATAATTCAAGATATATAGAGAACTAGCTGTTACCCGTGACTTCGTTCACGCAATATTAAAAGATGAATAAATACATTAATTAAGCAAAATATTTCACTCCCGATAATTAAAAACGTTAATAATTAACTAACTATTTATCACATTTCATAGGAGACAATACGGTATTTTTTGTTACAGGGACCTAGCCATAACTCAGTCTTAAAAAAGTGATATTTTGTGCCAAATAATCGCGAAAATGAAATTCAACCAATGCAAAAAGATTGGCCAGATAAAATCGTGGAAATAGACGAATAAGGTAAAAACAAATGTCAATTTTACCTGATAAACAATTTTACTTTTAACGCCTTTGTGAAAAGTTTTAACAGCCATTCTTTAAAAAAAAACATTAATTGGAAATAGTATATGCTTTTTCTTTAAATTCAATTCTGCCTCCTTTGTTTAACGTATAGCTGAAACAAATCTTGTTTCCTAAATGACAGTATGTTGACAGGCAATTTTTGTTCTCCAGAATAAATTGATTCATGAAGTTTGAATATGTGAAAATATGTTTTTAATTTTCGGATAATTTACTGAAGTCAAGATTTTGTTTTCACCATCTATTGACGGTGAAAATAAATTCTGTTTTTCAGTTTTAATGAGAAAATGTGGTGTAAAAAATATACTGATCTGTTCTATTTCTCCCTTTTTATGCAAAAATATGAAGTAATTTACTTTCCGTTCTTAGAGAAACATCGTTAAAATTTACAAAAAAAAAATCTTTGCATCTAATTTAATTTTTTAAATTATGAGAGTTTGTGTGACATCCTCGGATCAACGATAACCGGTATTAAGTAAATCGCGTTGCGTTCTATATTCTAGGAGTAGTTGCGAAATACAAACACACGGTCAGATTTTAATATATTATAATAGATTCGTGTTCATTTTCCTTTTCTTAAAATTATGATGTGATTTTTAGCAGAAAACTCTCATCTGTACGTAACGGATACTCATGCTTAATAATCAGTATAGATAAAAAAACATTAAAATTTTTCTTTATAAATATGGCGTGAAACTCATCTACTTTCTATACTTACTGATCCTTGTATTATTAATGTAAGGAATTGATTCACACTCATTTTAAAACATATTAAAAATATTCCCGTTTTATTTCAAATATGACGTCTCTTTTTCCCCAGAGAAATCCCTTTTTAATGACATAATTCTTGTTAATTTTCTTTTCCAGGCAATTAATTTCAATACTGGCATAGGGGAAATTATGTTACTTTAACGAAATAATATTAAATCTTTAGGTTTTATCAACAAAAATGGAACTATTAACATTAATCATTTTTTTTAGGTAATCGAGTTATTTCTTTTAGTTTTAAGAATGTAATAACTATTTCTCGCTATCCATGACATCATTTTCGACATGGATAATTTTGCGGAGCATATTATATATTATTGACATTTTCTAACCATTTTCTTTTCAAACGTCTTTTTACTTTTTTAAAATTTAGATACAAAATACAGTATAGTTATATTAGCCGTGCGCAGATGGTAAAACGCCAAGTATTGTTACCACACAAAAGAAAAAAAAAGTAAAGAAAAAAAAACCAAGATCATTTTATTTCACCATCAAAGCATATCCGCTTTTTTTGCATGACGTCATATTCGCCTGTTTTCTATGGTTACGCATATTGAAACCTTGTATTATTATAAAAAACTAAAAGAAGTACGTTTTATTTCTAATAATATTATTTAATCTTCTGTTTAATTCTTTAATTTTTTTTATTTCATTTTCATTTTCACGTGAAAATTTTTTTATTGTGACTAAATTGTTGAGTAAACATTATTATTCCGGGTTTTGATTTAGTTTTTGGCAACGATAAAGTATTAGCAACGGTAAAGTAAATTTAACCTTTTTAAAATATTATACGAAAAAATGTCCATTTATTCTCTATGAAAATAACGAAATTTTGAATTTTTAAGAAAAATATTTGAATAAAATAAACAAAAACCAGCGTATGTTCATTCGAGGGTTATAATTAACCTATATGAAAGATACATGATCATTAAATGCTCCATTTTGACGCTGTCTTCAGCCTAACATTTGCACACAATCGGATTTATAATATTATTAGGATATATAGAGTAAAAAAAAATCATTGTACAAACAGTGCATATAAAAAGAGTCTTCGTGAAGCAATTTTTTGAAGCTGAATTTTCGATATTCTACAAATTCAAAAATTGATTAAAGATTTTAAAAAAAAGTATGACTTTAATGTAATCCGATGTGTTGATAAGTTATGTAGCAGTCATCAAATATATTTTAGATTATTAAAAAGTGGGATAACTATCACAAATTACTCCAAAACATTCTAAAAATTCTGAAAATTTTATTCACAAAAAATTCATTTTTTAAACAGACATTTAAGGAAATACATTATTTTCCAATCCAGGAGATTACAGTGAAGGACAAGGTGAACAGTTTCATTGGAATATTAGAAGGATGGAAGAAAATACCAATTAAGATTACGACTCCACGTGAAGAAGTTGAAGCTTATTACGTGATTATTCACAGAAAAAAAAACACAAAAGGAGATTTTTAAAACCGACACATAACTTTTTGGCAATAAGTCTAATATTCCCCACTATAATCAATGAAACTTGTTTTAAAATTAATTCCAACGTTTTAAAATGTATCTAACTGTTTCATATTATCGTTCTTATTGCCCTTTTTGATATTGTGCCATAAAAAAGATATATAACAGTTTATTATTTTTTTTATAAATTAGGAAATGGTTTACAAAACCACTGAAAAATTATCTTACTGAAAACTCTCCAATTAATTTCATTTACTTTTCCATACAAGTATGTCAAGCGTATCAGTTAACATTTCTAATTTATCTTAAAGTAGATAATATTGAAAAAAACTGAGAAAGACTGGTATGTAGCTATCAAAGAAAACTAATGAGTATTTTTTTTAAACATACAGTAAATACTGTTGAATCTTATAAAAAAATAATAAATTAATAAATGTAAAAATAATTTTAATTTATGTCATTTAAGTTAAATGATAAATTTTTAGTAAAATTTTAGTTTTAAATTTTATTTTGCTTTTAATAAAAATATTTACGATGAATGGTATAATATAGATAATAGTCCTCTAACAACGCAGAAATTAAATAGAAAATATTGGTCGATATACTAAGGAAAAAAACCTTGAAAACACACATCAAAACGTTTAATTAAATAGAGTATAACCTCGATATAACGAAATTTGGTTCAACAATTGCCTAACTTTGACGATAAATTATTATGGTCCTGATTAATAGTTATTTTTATGTTAGATAATTCCCGTTTTAAGAATACGTTTCCTCAATTTAATGGTAACTTTTAAGAATTTCAAAAATTTTAATCACTTTTTTAGCTATTATTTTTTAAAATTCTTTATCTATTGATCGAGTGAAAAATCCGATGATTTGATTATGGAATTATATTATAGTACGTTCATTGGATATCTGGTATGGTGGAATATATACATATATGTAATGTTTTGGAAACATATTAAAAAGTCCTGTCGCATAGGTTTCAGAAAAAAACCAAACAACAACAGCAACAAAAAAAGCAACTATCAATAAAATATGTTTTTCAAAGTGAAAGGTATACCGAGTTCGTCATTCATTAAAAAGAAACAAATGGCACTAAAAGATTGTGATTTGCAGGAATGAAATTAGAAAGAGTCGGATTTTTTTATAACAAAAAGAAAAGATTAAAAAAGTACCGATAGATGGCGCTGCATACATAATAGGAAGCATATTTATGCAAATCAGGCTGTCAGTAAACCCCCTCCATGCACATAAATTCTTCATTCGATGCCAGCAGTATGCTATCGTTACGAGATCAAGAGCTGTTGGTTAAACTCTTTTAAAGGAACAGGGAATCATCAACTGGCGAAAATTCCGTGCGGCAAAAAGACTGAAGACGAGAAAAGAGCCTGTTTTATGTGCTGGGATACTGAAACTTGTCAGACGCTTCGCAGAAATGGGTCTTTTACTATAAGCCTAATTAGCATACATCTGCTTCATATTATGCATGCCAGCGCCATCTATCAGCAATTTTTTAATCTTAATTTTGTTGTTACTTAGAAAAATTCCGATCTCCCTCTATTCCCATTCCTGCAAACTGCAATTTTTCAGCATCACTTGTTTCTTTTTAATGAATTTTTAAAGTTTTAAAGAACTTTTTGTGCACCCGCACTCTAAAAACGACATTTTCTAAACTGAGCAAAAAATACTCAAATCTGAGTATATCGCGTAGTCAAAAGGGCTCCGAATAAAAATTATTAACGTTTGAAACATGTATATACTCATTTCTGAAAACATGCACACACTCAAGAATAAAACATCATGTGCTCCTATTTGAGTATGTCCAAGTTTCAAAAATGAGTATGAACTGACTTCTATGTGCTCATTTTTGAGTCTTTCCATGTTTTAAAAAAAGTTTGAACCGAATCAAATCATTTTTGAACATATCCATGTTTAAAAAATGAGTATGAACTGATTTCTATGTGCTCAGTTTCGAGTATGTCCATGTTTCAATATTCTGAGTATTTCTGGTATTTCAGAATTGAAAGCATTGGGTGGTCATATTTGAAACAAAAAGTTTCATAACAAAATGAAAACAACGATTTCCTCAGATTTGAAAGTGTCTTTTTTTGGCAATGCGGTATTTAATGCACTTAAAAAATAAATCTTATTACATCCCAGTGGTATTTAGTTTTTCAAAATTTAATAACCAACTTTTATGGAATTTTAATACCCAATTTAAGGATATACCCGTTTTAATGGTGATGCTTAAGCGATACTTTAAAACCATTAAATTAAGGTTTGACTATAATTCTAAATTATCTTTAATCTTATATGTTGAGCGGTAATAAATAGGATAGCACATATTAAGACCAAATACTTTTTATATATTATTTTGAAGCGTACGCACTTAGTGACTAATGAAATATTCATATATATATGAAGTATATTTTACCAAAAAGAATAAAAAAGAGGAAAAATGACCATAAGATTCTTATTGTTTTTGTTATTTTCCATTCTTGAAGCATTAACAATAAATTTCATTTTGTACAAATGGAAAATATATTCAGTCGAAATAAGTAGTTTATATTCTTAATGCTATATTGTATTATTTCAAAAAGCGATATTGGGATTTATGCTATCTTATTCCAAACAAACAGAATAAGTAAGTATGATTTTTATAACAATAAAATGAAAAGGATTTCCGTGACCATAATAAACACAGAAATATCTGAGAAATCTAATATTTTACAAAATATATAAAAGGATATCATTGTTTTATTGGAATTCTTTTGTTTCTTTTCATTTGAGTAGAAATGGATAAAATTCTGAAATGTACGAGTTTATTTGTACATTTATTTTAAATGCTTTCAATATATATTTTTTCTTGTAATGGGATAAAAAAATTTCCTTGTGTCTCTATTTACTCATACATTTTAATCTCATTTTAATCTCTCATAAATACATTTTACTCATACATTTTACTCATAATTTGTTTCATATATTTTGTCAAAAAAGGCTCTATTTGCTCTGCATTTTAATTTGTTTCATATATTTTGTCAAAAAGGCTCTATTTGCTCTGCACTTTAATTTGTTTTATATATTTTGTCAAAAAAGACTCTATTTACTCTACATTTTAATTTGTTTCATGTATTTTGTCACAAAAAAAAGCTTTCATCGTGGTGAAATGTCCTTTATCTGTGTAATTTTGACATAAAAATCGTAGGTTAGTAACTTTAAAATCTGACAGATACTAGAAACGACAGAATTTCCTATTTTTATCTATGTCGTTTAAGCCATATATTCTTCCGGAATTAAACTATATAGTGGTTACTACATTTATTGCCCCTTTTATTATTTAAAAAAAATCAACATTTACAATATATAGTCCGAAAAATATCCGAATTCTTTTGTGCAGCCCTGTATATGATCTGTATGCAAAAATTTATTAAGTTAGGAAACGCATAACACGGTTGAAAATTCCCCTTTAGCAATATCCGTCAATGAGTGAAAATGTACTCGAATTTTTTGTATGTATGTGATCATTGAAACACCAAACAATATGCAAAAATTAGTTATATTTAAAACCACATACTACGATTGAAAGCGTACTTCCAGCAATTATTGTTCATAGACAGTACTGTAATTGAATTCTTTTGTGTGTCCCTATTAATGAATGATAAATATTAAGCATCTTGTAATGCACTTCTGTGATGTATATCAATTTCAATATGTTTGAAATAGTGTAACATCTTTTAAATAAACTGCAAACGATTTTTCCACATAGACCATAATGTAAAGGAATTCTTTTGAGTGCTCCTGTAAACGAAATATAAATGCTACACACTTCATTTTAAATACGAAACATACGATGGTTAACATAAATTTTATATATCAATTAAATGGCAAAATGGATATATTTACAGCAAGTTACATCACTGATATATAGACGGACACACAAACCGAATTCATAAACATTTAAACTCTTCAACTATGTGGGAAACATGATTTCAACTATGTAAAAAGTAAACTATACTCACATTAGCCTGTGTGCACGGGAATATGGGATTAATGTGTATTAGTTAATAACAAATAAATATGTTTTGTATAAGCTATTTATATTCAAGTTACCTCTTTATAGGTAAATTTAGGTATTTTAAGAATTACAGAAGACATTTTAGAGTTTGTCCTAACCGTGTTTTTCCGTAAGGTAAATTTTGAATTGAAAGGCTAAATTAACAAAAAGTTGATATTAAGGTTAATTTTTTCGAGTGCTTAAGAAATATAAATATGGAAGTTTATTAAATATAAATCCTCATACAATTTTCTTTTCATATGTATTATTTTTCGAGTTGTTAAACATACGTGAAAAATTCTGCCAGACGCTTAAAGGGTTTTAATGAAAATTTATCAGGATTAAATCTTGGATAAGCAGTATATACTTATTGCAGCAGAATACACTTATAAACCTTTTTTGAGCTATTTTAAAACTTTATTGAGATCATTCCCATTATATCTCATGGCTGTTTTTCTTACATACGTGCGAGATATGTCTGGAAACGGACAACTAGATTAAATTAAAGGTTATGATCTGGAATTGGATCGTATACCCAAATTATCTCACATTTGAAAATTACAGTTATATACTAAGCACTCCCATTTAACATTAAACTTTTAAATCATTAACTACAAAAACTATAAGGCAGGGATCTTCAACTTTTTGCTGAAAGTCATTTGCCCCTACAAATTCCGAAATGGTAATCTTTGTTTTATTTAGTCTAAAAGTTTCTGTCATTTTATAAGGCAAATTTTAAAATTTTAAGATAGTGGTAGCTTGGTAGTTAATTTAAGCATGTGTATTTATTTTGACCCTTACGTCTAGGTAACACCAGTGGGAATGTGTTAATTCATATTATTATAAAGTAATGCAATGTAAACATACCCGAATTTGAAATCTGTAGATTAGATTATTTTGTAACGACGTGCTTGATGTTTCTGTCTGAGAGACTTATATTAGCCCCCCCCATCCCCTTTTTTTCACAGACTAACCTAGATTATTTAAAAACTTTGTACATAGAAAGGTGAGAAAAATGATGTAAACACATGTTATAAATTGAATGATTCTAAAAACGCAATGTTAGGTTTTATAAAAAAAAATGCAATTTAATCTCAAATTATCCCATTATATCTAAATTACTATACCTGGGGATATAGTAAGGGTAAAGTATTTTACCTGCTGTGTATTTCGTGCTCGTATATAACGGTTCGTTGTGTCTTCCATTACCATATGACAATATCACTCTTCGGAAAGACCACGAAGTAGCTTAAACCAATAACATATTCATTTTTTAGTTCAATATATGAAATGCATTCTATCAACTATAAATTTATCTTTGCATAATCTTGAATAAATATTTAAATAAGTATAACATGAAACCTCTCAAATAATAATTAAAAAAAATTACATTACAATCTCAATATTTTAAGGAAATTATCGATTTTCTGCAAAGGCAGCATTCAGTGCACTGGGCCACGAGATGGATAGGCCTACATTAAAGAGCTCTTTAGAAACAGGATTAATAATTTGTATAAATGTTTATTAATTTGTATAGTGAACATGCCATAATGAGCCTCAATAACATACAGTGTGATCAGAAAATGAGTATACATTTGAAAAATTAATAATTCACGGAATAATGTAGGTAGAGAGGTAAAAATTGACACACATGCTTGGAATGACATGGGGTTTTATTGTATCCACAAAAAGTTCATAAATTGGCCGACAGATGGCGCTTCGTGTGATAAGAAAAGCAATAATTAGCATAACAAATTATGACAAAGCAAAGACGATGTTCTTCAGAACGAATGCTCAACACGTCCACCATCATCCCGCAATAATAGCTGTAGCCGAGGGACAATGTTGTGCACAGCACTGTGCAGCACATCTGTAGTTATGGTGAGAAATTAGCGTTGGATGTTGTCTTTTAGCATGTCTATTGATGTCGGTCGATAGCGGCAGATTCCCCATTTTGATAGTAGAGCTTCTCTAGCATTGCCTTTTCTGGTAACGTCAACATGCTGCGATTGCTGGTGCATTTGATTCTCTCTCTCATTACAGCTCCTTTTATACATGATTCTCAGGCAGAGTCACTGACGCTTTGCTGTTCAGTGCCATCTGTTGGCCTTTTTCTTTTGTAACCTTTTTCTTGTGTGGTTACAATAAAACCCCATGTCATTCCAAGCATGTGTGTCAATTTTTACCTCTGTACCTACATTATTCCGTGAATTATTAATTTTTCAAATGTATACTCATTTTCTAATCACCCTGTACATCAATTGCATGGCAATCCAAGTATATTTACGCGAGTCAGAGCAAGGACAGACAGGCAGACACACGGCAAACAGACAGACAAACCTAATTCCTAAACACTTTTCAACTTTGTTGGAAAGTGTAAAAAATGGCATAGAATTGAGATTTTCAATTTTTATGAAATATTTATGCATGTGAAACTATTTATACATACGGTCCCTCAAGAAGATGTAAGTATGACAATGGTATAAAAAAATCAAAGAATTTGATGCAAACAGCTTTATCCTGCGACTTTTAAACAGGACTAGCGTTATAACGTTTTCTTCTACTATACATTAGTTAATCAAAGTTAATGCGGAGCATCATATTTTTTTCGAAAGTGCATTAGTTGTCAAATTATGGTTACATAAAAGTAATTAAAGAAAGGTTATTAAAAAAATAAGTCATATCCGGAAGAATTTTATATACTGAAATGACTTATAAATTAACCATACGTAATCCATAAAAAATTAAGAGTCCATCGATATTCTTTAATGCGATTTTCTGAAGTTACAGAACCGATAATTCTCCCGAAGAATTTCAAGGGCCTGCACAATGGTGATAGGTTTTGCTCCATAAATTAAATAAAAATTTGCTCTCTAAAAAAAAATTTGCTCCATATTTGAGAACGGCGCTTACATTTCTTAACTTGCTCGAAATGCTATGGCATGCGTGTAACTTTTTCCCAAGCTGTATAACCCCACTTGAATTTCATCTACGAGATATATTCTAAATATTGAGAGGCAATGATGAGTATTCATAATTTGCTCTGCTCCAGAGAGCACGTTGGATTAGCTCTCTCGAAAGAGAGCACGATACGGCAAGATGATGCCGAGAAAATGGCTTTATGTTTGGTATAAACCCGAGACCCTTCCTGACAAACTGTAAGAAACAACTCAAAACGTTAATGTTGCTTTTGTAACTACTTATGTGTGCTGTGAAGTTTCGCTAAATAAATTAGTGTTGTTAGTTAAAAAGGGCCATTTGATTGAATTTCGCGATTTTTCCGCTATCGATTGATGAATTTCGCAATTTATCGACTATCGATTAACGAATTTCATGATTTTTTCCATGAACGTTCGACGAATTGCGCACTTTTTTTCCGCTGACGTTCGATGAATTGAACACTTTTTCTGCTGTTGTTCGACGAATTTCACAATTCTGTTCCGCGACTGTTAGACGAATTTCACACTTTTTTCCGCTGTTGTTCGATGAATTTCGCAATTCTGTTCCTTGATTGTTAGACGAATTTCGCGATTTTTACCCCCGAGATCATTTGACAAATTTCGTGATTTTTTTCACGAGACTATTTGACGAATTTCTCGAATTTTTTCACGACAGTTTGACGAACTTAATTTTTTTATGCAATGATTTTTCGATTCATGGAAAAATAAATAAAATGCAGTAAAATATTCTAGAAAACTGCTTTTTTAATTCATTTAATGCCTTGAAATGATGAAAATAAAGAAAAAAACCCGTAAAAGAACGCTGTAAGTGAAATGCCTAGGTTACTACTTTTATCGCCATAAAATACCAAAGCAATTTCTAACATTTCGCAGCAGTATTCTTGATGACTATGGCTCCAAATAATCATTAACTGTTATGGAATTCTAATCAGTTTCTGTGCCGCCAGTTATCAGTCATTGGGTAAATAGAGACTTTTCTTCTTTTGTTACTGTTTATTCTAATGCAGATGAATAGCGTTAAAATACATAATGCTCGTTCGAAAAAAAGTTACAAGAAAATTATTTTCTTTATATAATATGAAATAAATTTAGAAATAGAACAAGAATTCTGAAAATTTCGAAAGTTTTTTTCTTACAATCTGCAGTAAAGGAATTATATATTTATCTTCTGTTTCTATCTTAAACACAATTCTCAGGGATTCTAATAGCTCCTCAGACAGAAAAACTCTCTAGAGAAGAGCTTTTCTGGTGATTATTCTTCAATCACCACGAACAACTCTTAAAGATTGCTTTTCTTTGGCGAATTGTTACTTTGTAAAAGGACTTCCCTAATACTCTTGCCGAAAACATTATAGGGTTCCGTTAAATAAGATTCGGGGTGAAAAATATAATATATTTTGTTTGAGGCCTGTTTTTTACTCAGACCGGCAATTCTCCTCGCTAATGTTAAACCTATGGGCTTGTATTGCATTAATATTTTTCAAGTTTCTCGACGGAATTTTTTTTTCTTTCTTTATAGTGTATGCTCTTCTTAAAGGATGTTTCTTTATTTTTTTATTTGGCAAATTATGTCTAAAATACACAATTAGTTTTATTTTAAATGTTAAAGTCCTACTTCTAGCTCACCAGCTTCACTTAGATTTAAAAATTTTAATTATAAAATTAAGTGCGTAGTTTGGAACTATTTTCTCAAATAATAATAAAAAAAAAGTATCCTTCAAAAAGAGCAAACAGAAAAAAATAAGTTAAAAATTTTAGTTTCTTGAGGTGCAAAGTTAAGAAAAAAAGTAGTAGTTAAGAAAAAAAGGATATATTTTAAGTATTTAGGCTTCATATTAGAGAGGGGAAATTGAGTTCGAACTGATAAAGAGTTTTCAGGTGATATGGTGACTGACTGCAGTTCAGATCACATTTTTGGAAAATAAATACTTTTCAATTTCTTTTCAGAGTTTTTAGATAAATATTAAATAAAAAAGGGGGAATTTTACAAAAGATTTTTATTTTAGTTTATACTTTCATAACAATTTATACTTTTTTAACATCATAAGCAGATATTTTTAAAAACTGACTGATAAAAGTAAATTTGAAATAAATTTGACCACACAGCTAACACATTATAATAATATCCCAAATGTGATTAACTCAATTTCCTTTATGCAAGAGTACATAAGGCAGTATTATTCAAAATGAATTAATGTCTACGTGAAATTAATTGCTAAAACTACATGCAAATGTATACTCTAATATGTTATTTTTCCCAAATTTTCGACGTTTTATTCAAAGAAAACCGATAAACAACAAATTATATGATATTTAGAAAGGAAGACACGCATATTGAAAGGACTATACATATCGTATCTAGTAAAAGACATCTTCAAAATTAATTTATTACAAACCTAAATATATTTAAATATATCTGTATTAAAAATGTAAATATATCAATATCTGAAAAAAGATCTTTTTCGGACACTCTTGGACGCTCCTTGGAATATCTTCGCGATAAATTATAGTTGGCAATTGCATGTTAAACGTGACAAATGAGGTGCGTTTGCTTAGTTCTATAACTAGTTTTACAATGTAAAATAATCATCGTTATTATTTTAGTGAAATAGCTTATATCGTCTGCTGTGAGCGTGTGGTTAGCCCGTATTTGTTTTCCTCAGCCACATGACTTGCGCTTTTTCTATATAGATTACGTATGACAGGATTTAATAGAATAAAGAAAACTTTTATTAATATTATGCTACGTATTTATATAATTACGAACGCATCTAAAAATCAATGAGTCTTTCTTTCACAGCGTGAGACTGTTTACTGACACTGATTTAACTCTTTTATTTCTTTTATTAAAAGTAGGAGATCCAACCCGGGCCTTCTGTATTACAGAATATAGGTAAAAACCATTTTTTTTTATTGAAAACTTTAATAAACATTTTACATTTTATATATTTTTTCAGATTACCCACTAATAATGCCACAAATAATTTTTATATGAAAAACATCAATTATATCAAATAAAGTTTTGAAATGTGTTAAAAGCGATACTTTCGTATTGGCCTTGTGCAGGAGTTAACAGCCGTAGAAATCGCCAACGATCGCTATTTACAGCAGCTTTTTATAGTCTGATAGTTTCAGTTGTTTAAGCGGAATATAAGCCGGAATGAAATGCTGAACTATTAAAATTAATATAAGTGCAAACGGAGTTATCTTTCGTGATCGTCTGCACGCGATATAGATAGATTTTTTAAAAATCCTGCGTGAAAATTACTTTTTAAAACCATAAAAAATCAGTAAATTGAGATACAGTTTTCAAACAATTTGTGATAAAGTTTTCAAACAAATTGCATTTGAAAGTATATTTTTCCCTGTTCAACGGTGTAAAGACTAAATATCCGCAATGTTTAGAAGTTTAAATAATTGCAGTAAAACGAAATTTAATCGTCTGCTGTTGCCAACGTCAATATGATGTCAGCGTTGACGTCAGCATGGACACTTTTATCCTTTATAATATAGATAGATATGACGGACACTGAAATAGAGAGAATGATATTTGATATTTTTGAAAGTATTTTGAGATAAAAAACAAATGATCTATTTTGTTTGTACCTATCATAAAACAAAACAAAATTGATAAAAGTATTTTTTATTAAAATAAATGAATTGCTTTTGAAATAAAAGTAAAAATGAGATTTGCTTAATGTTAAAAATTAATATTAAATATAAGTCTAAACATTTTAAAGATTTAAATGCTTAAAACGTCAAAAGAATTCGTAGATAAAAAAATTCGAGAGATATTAAATCTACAAGAAATTAACTCAGAGACTCGCATGAAATTTAAAAAAGCAAAAGAGAAAAACAAAAGGATTAAAATTACCTCAAATATGTCTAAGAACATTTTACTTTTCTATTTTAATTTGTTCTGTTGAAGAAAAGAAAAAAATATATTGCTTTGAATATTTATATAACTTATATCTGCCTTTTAGATCTGCCTTGATCTTCTAATTACAGATAGCTTAAAATACTCTTGAATTACTGTAATATAAAAAATCCCTGCTTTTTAAATGTTTTTAAAAATTTGAATTTTTTTTTACAAAACGCTCACTTTATTTATCACGATCTATTCATTTTTAAAATAAAAAAATAAGTTTTGAGGAACGCAAATGATAAAATTCTTTATAATAGGAATAAATTTTAGAAAAATACTGAAGCTTTAAAGTTTTCGAAAAGTTTGATGGAATGATTTTTCAAATTTGTAAAATTTTAAAGTTTTCTTACTAAAAACTATCAACGCTTCAACTTTTTCTCTTGAAAGATTGAGATAAGTAGAGACTTAGAAATAGTTTTAAACCTATTGCTTTTTATCTACTCAGCCCAGATCATCGTGTCACTTTTCTCAGGTGTACTTTTTAACCAAAAGTGAAAACTTTAAACATTTGTTTTTTTTCAAAATGTTTTCTATTTGAGTTCACATTTCTTAATTTAAAAATTGTATTTGAAAGTATATCCGTTACTTATATACCCATATTATGTCTTTCTTTTAAAAAGTATCAAGATTTTACGAATAAAATTTATTTTTCAAATGTAACCAAACAAAAAATAATAGGAATTAAGTGGAGTAATAAATCCATGTACGCGCAATATTATCTAAATATCACTGGTAAAATGTATTACATATATTATATTTTCTGTAATACTTTATGCCTCTACGGTGGTTTTAATTACTATATAAACAGCTTGTTATAATATTCCTTTAACACATCGAATGTTAATAATCTATATATTTAAAACGCAAAACTGGATTTCTAAGACCCACTTCGGCTGATCTGAGCATGCGCAAAGAACATTTTAAAGTGTTTTACTGTCGCTAAAGGAAGAGGGAAAACTGATTTGAGGTTATTTCTTTTCAGAGAAAAAATTATCGAAGTCGAGATGGTCGAGTGTTCTAAGGCGTCAGATAAAGGAATTCTGATTGTCCAAAGGGAATGTGAATTCGAACCGCCCTCCTGGCATAAGATGTTTCTCTGATTAATGCTAATGCTCTGATAGATCAGTTCAATAATGAAAATTATTTTTTATATCAAGAGGAAAAATTTGTTCCTTCATTACGTAAAGCTTACCACCCTCAATATATTTTTTAAATTAATGATTTTATGTTTAATTTTTTTTTATCAAAAGCTTTGACATGTAATTATGGATTAAATAAAATGATCTACATTTTTTGGTATCTTTTTTATTACAATTCATTCATAAGGAAAATTATATTAAGAAAAGTAGGTGGTTGTATTCCATTAAAATATACATATACATATATATATATATATATATATATATACGTCCAAAATATATATAAAATAATAAAATATCCAAAATATATACGATCAAAAAAAAGTTTACAAGGCAAAGGAAAAAGTATTTATTAACAATAGAAACAAGATACAAATGGCAATCAAGAGACACATCTGGCCTTTACTTTTCCACATAGTCGCTAAACCTGTTTAGGCATTTGTCAGAACGTTCGACCAACTTATTTATCCCGTCTTGGTAGTAATCAGGGCCCTGCTTATTGAGCCATTTCTCGGCAGCTGTTTTCACTGCTTCGTCTGAGGTGAACCTTGTTCCGGATAAGTTTCGCTTCAACGACGGAAAAAGGAAATAGTCACTTGGAGCCTATTCGGGGCTGTATGGGGGGTGATTCCAGACTTCCCACTTGAACCTTTGCAGCAATTCCTGAGTCTGGCGAGCTGTATGGGGCCTGGCATTGTCATGCAGAAGATTGACGCCTTTGCTCAGTAATCCAGGCCGTTTGCGTCGGATGGCTTCACGCAATTTCGTTATGGTGGCACAATAACGATCGGCATTAATGGTATGGCCACGTTCCAAATACTCGATTCGGATAACACCAGTCGTATCCCAGAAAACGGTTGCCATCACTTTACCGGCAGAGGGTGTGACCTTAAATTCCTTCCTCGTCGGTGATCCAGCGTATTTCCACTCCATCGTGGCTGTTTTGGATGTGGGGGTGAAGTGATGAAGCCATGTTTCATCACCGGTAACGATGCGATCAATGAAGTGTTGGCCGTCTGAATGGTATCGCTGCAGAAATGTGAGGCTGCACATCATTCGAGTGGCCTTATGCTTCGCGGACAACGCACGTGGAACAGAGCGGGCACAAACTTTGGAATATCGCAACTCATCGGTTACGATACGCTGAACGTTACCATAACTCAGGTACAACTCTGAGGCAATCTCACGCACGGTTACTCGTCGATCCCTTTGGATGATTTCTTCAACACGTGCCGTGTTGATATCCGTCCTTGAAGAACTTGGACGGCCGCTCGCTTCCATATTGCGGTTTTCCACATGCTCCCTGCCCGCTTGATAAGAACGACACCATTTCGCTACCTGTTGTCTACTCATTGCTTTGTCCCCGTATACCCCAACGATTTGTCTGTGAATTTCGGATGCGGCCACATTCTGGCCCATAAGAATCGAATTACGGCTCGCACCTCTATGCGAGACCACTTTTCTAGACGTCGTGCCATTACTGTCGCTCTTAAGTGTCTGCGTAATGACGCTACTTACTCGTAGAACCGCTGTAGGACAACTAGCGCCATCTGTCAACCACCCTGGGTAGAAATATTCGCTCCACAATTATTACGTTTCAAATGCTTCTGCTTGTAAACTTCTTTTTGGATCATCCTACGTATATATATATATATATATAGAAAGAAAGAAGGAAAAAAAAACTCTTGGGTCATCTTTTGGTATAGCAATACAGTTAAATGTTTGTGTTTGTGAAAACTAATAAAATTTTAACTTCTTTATTTGTAAAATTTTTAATAAAAAAAATAGAGTTCTCTTTTTTTGGATTTAAAAACTGAATTCTGCGGAAAATGTTCTGTTGTTTGTATCCGTATAAAGGCAGGTAATATACAACTGGTCCCTAGCACGGTTATTAAAAGAGAATTTCTTTTAACTATTTCTGACAAATATTCTGTAAAAAATGTCTTATATTTTATTGATGTTATGAACTTTTTTCCTTGGTATCTTTAAGTTTTTAGCGCCAGATACCATCTAGTACAATATAACATGAGTTATAGATATACATTAAATTAAAATGATCACATTAAAAAATCTTTATTCCTTATACAAAGCAAAATTATGGTTAATTTCTTTTCCAGTTATAACTGTTCAACTTGTTTGGGGTTGAGAGATATGGAGTGGGATGTTTCAGTTCTCAAAAAAATGTGTATATTTATATATCAAGCTATTCTGTTTACACCTTTTTCCAATTCTACAAAATACTAAAAACAATATATAAAAAAATATTTCAACAGAGTAAACATTCTACAAACCCCGTTAAATATCGACTTAGTTTGTTAATTTTCACACATGAAATCTTTTTAAAATTTATTGAATGATTGCACAAATTTTCTAATGTATTTTATAAAATTCAGAAGAAATATACTTGGGAAGATGAAATTTTTATTAATTTATAACTTGGGACATAAAGGTTTAAAATGAAATATTTACAATTTTAAAAATGCACAGGAAATTCTGTCTAATGATATATATCTATAAAAGGAAAAAAAACAAAAATTGATAGTATAAGATTTAAAAATTATAAATTTGCACTAATTTTTCAGAAAAAAGTAGATTAAGTTTGAAAAAGTGTATTAAATCAGCAATAATTAGAAAAGCAAGACAAACCTTGTTTATAGCTTCATTGATCTTTCATTGACCCATTCTTCAGTGGGCAATACTGATTTTAAGCAATTTTATGCGGTGCCATATCCAGAGCCTCTTCTTAGCCTCATGCGTTTTAAGCACAATCTAAAAGTGCCATTTTATTATTGGCACTTTGCAATGGGTATAATAGTGCTTCTTTTTAAAGTTATTTTTCCTGGGTTTAGGGTGTAAAGGGGCGTCAATTAAAGAAAGTGTCCAGGATGCGTATTCTCGAGCCGGTCCTGGATATATATGTCTGTGATCGGATAACAAGTGATCTACATTTCAGGGTTTCCATTCAAATTTCTTCGTTAACACCGTGTCTAAGATATGTACAATATGTGAATATACTGTGAAAAAATGCAATTCATAGCTTGTTTTTAAATCCAACTGCACGACAAAATACATGAACTATTTATTTGAATCTTCTTTTCCAAAGACTCTGTCGTCAGTTGAAACCTTTTTTTATTGCATTTCAAAGGTTTGGAAGCAAAGCAACAAAAGAAATTACCTTTACGGGATGTGATAAAGATCTCGCCTACGACAGTAGATAGCTTATCGTGAGCGACAACGGAAGGACTACATAAAACAAGCCGAAACACATCGCGTTGGTGTGATCTGAAACTTATTGTTCTCCCTGTCTTCACGTGAGATGAATATGAGTCATATCTAAATCATTATGTCTCCGATATGCCCCATTGTGTGACGAGATCTAAATGGCCAAAAAATTATCATGGTGACTTCGAACTGTTGTCACAAAATTACGGTCACCTGGGAGTGATAATGTAGCGAATTAACGAATTCATCTCTTTTGATTAGTATTGTTAATGTAACCATTTATGATATTATGACATGAAAATGACTGGTTAAGATACTAGGATGTTGTATCTAAAGCATCATTTCATGTTAAATTGGTGAAGCTGATCGCGTTTGCATATTTGTAGCTATCTGTCATATGTTTTAGACAAGATCGCCAACTAAAATCACCAAATCCAATATGCAGAAAGTGAAAATTATTATAAGAACAATTGGAAACTTATATAAGTGAACACCTTTTCAAGGGCAATATTCCACTAAGATAAGTAAAATGTAATTGATTTCTGTTTGAGTTAATAGCCACGAGGTTAATTTATTAACCCAAATTGCCCAATCAATTACCAAATGAAATTTAAAGAGAATTGGATAAAAATGAACAAATATTGAGAATCTGAACATGACAGTTGCAAAATTAATTAATAGTGAGTATTATTAAAATACAAAAACATATTTAAAAAGGAATTTTTAGACAAAAATAGAAATTGCAGTAAAACATACCCTAACATCAACATTTTAGCTTTCAGAAACCACGTTATAGTTAGAAATGATATTGTATTTACCAATTGTATTGTATTGTATTGTATTGACTGTATATACCAGTTAATTTGACAGTTAAAAATAATAAACTGTTTGTCATACACCTTTAAAACCCTTTACTTCTGGTTCTTTCACATTCGTAGCTTTTTATAATTTAGAACCGATATTTTATTAATATCCCATTTTTGTTCTTTATATTTCTATAGGCTCAGATGAATGCAACTAATTTGCAATAAACCAGTTTATTGAACACGATGAAACATCACACAGACATGGACACACATAAATATATAAGGAATACCAGTAGCTGCAATTACAATATTATTATTCGTTCTTTTACCAACTATATTTTATTTTCATACCGTGCCCATAGCACCATACAACCTGTCACTCTGGCCTCCCGCCAACAACTCCCTCCGTCTCCCCTACTCTGCAGTAGACGAGAGAAAAAAAAAAGGTTGCCATAAACTTTGGCGCTGCCAGTCATGACACCCCCCACCTAAGATTGAAAAAGGGGTATGCCACTATTTCAATCTGAAATCCAGACTGGCATTGTCAATACACTTCCTCCTTTACTATTAAACTACTAATGAACATTAATAACTACAATATATATAAAAAGAAATACAAAAAAAAAATACTTAAACATCCTGAACCATTTCTGGAAACTCTCGATGCTAGCTACTGCAATATAAAAATACAATTAATGTTTCATAATACTAAATACAAATAACAATAAGAAACAGAATACAAATTAATATGAAATAGATGGTATAGAATTACAGCTGCAGCATACGCAAAAGTGAATTATCGAAAAGTTATTATTATTTTTTTTAAACAGTCATTGATTGTTCACGAAGAGTCCACAATCAATTTATTAGTCTGTTGTCTCCAGTCTAGACAGTGCATCAGCGTTCGTCAACTTAGCACCAGGACATTGTGAGATAGTAATGTCATATTTCTGCAAAGCCAGTGCCCATCGCTGCAGTTTGGAAGACTGGGGAGCATTTTTGGTGACGAAAGTCAGTGGGTTGTGATCGGTGATAAGTTCCACGGGCGAACCAAAAATCCAAGTCTCGAACTTCTTTAGACTCCAGATAACTGCATAGGCCTCCCGTTCAATGGTCGGCCAAGCCTGTTGAGTTTTGGTGAGCTTTTGACTGGCATAACTGAGTCTCTAATTCTTCTTTTGAGATAGACATGCACCGATGCCTATTGCAGATGCGTCACATTGAATGGTGAATGCTAACCCCACAACGGGTGTATAAAGACTAGGTGCCTCAACGAGATCCCTCTTTAGTTCGTTGAACGCTTTGTCATGTTCCTCCGACCAGCACAATTTCTCAGGACTGTTCTTTTTAGTAAGTTCTGTCAATGGGTATGCAGTTTCGGCATACTTAGGCAGGTAATCGCGGTAGTAATTGCATAATCCGAGGACACTCTTAAGTTGTTTTTTTGTTTGTGGGGCGGCTAATTTTCTGATGGCTTCTACTTTATCTGGGTCGGTTCGATGGCTGCCGGACCCGATGACATGTCCTAAATATTTAATCTGGCATTTTGCAAAGTCACACTTCTTTAGGTTGACTGAAAACCGTAATTCTCGTAATTTTGAAAATATCGTGTCAAGGTGCGTCATATGTTCAGACCACGTTTCCGAAAAAACAGCGATATCGTCGATGTATGCTCTAGCAAAGTTTCTATACAGTGGGTGATCGGTTAACGAACTTAATCCGTTCCAAAATAATGTTCGCTAACCGAATTGTTCGTTAACCGATCATAGATTTAATATAGATTTGTATGGGAATTCAATTAATTCGTTCTTAAAAACCAAATAATGTATAAAAATTAATATAAATTATCCCGAAATTTATTTAAGTGTAATAATACTAAAACATACATTACATACATACAGTCTTGCCCTACCTTCAGTCATGCTTTTTTTCAGTTTGTGGGGCATTTAATATTTGACAAAAGCTTAAATTTTCTTTCTGGAGTTTTCAATCTTCCCATATTAATAGGGTTAACATTCGTCCGTATTTAATATAGAGATATGGCAGTTTCATGGCTTTGTCCGTGTCGTGCCGTACTTAAAAAATAAATGGCATGTCTTTTGTAAAAACTTTTAAGGATTACATTCATTGACTAACAGCATTAAATCATATCAGTTTATCAATTGGATCTTTCAAAAACTCCATCAGTTCTCTAACAGATCGTGTTTACTGCAGAGACCGGTAAAGCTCAAGTGGAGACTAGAGGCTGTTAATAATATAGGAACTAAATTTCAGTTAAAATAATTAACTTCCAATTAAAAATATTTCTTTAAAAAGGGACACAAAATATAAAAATTAATGTTTTTCTACTGTTTATTCTATTTGAGAGCCCTAAAATGTAGGGTCCTAGGGCCCGAACCCCTGGTAGCCCCTGAATTAATTATTGTTAAAATGCAGAACTGTTAAAATGTTCTCCAAGTCGATAATTGTCGATGCAATTAAATACAACGCTGCAAATCTGAAACACAGCATTGTTTCTTCTTGGCTTTGTTTTGTGAGGCGTTCGTTAACCGAACATGTGTTCGTTATCCGAACATAAAAATCTCTCTCGAAAGTGTTCGTTAACCGATCTGTTCGTAAACCGAACAGTTCGTTAACCGATCACCCACTGTATTTGGAAAGCGCTTTATTTATTTCTCTCTGAAAGGTCGCAGCTGCATTCCGGAGCCCAAAGGCCATCACTTTGAAACGATATTGAGCCCTGTGAGTCTTAAAACATGCCAAACCCTGGCTTTCTGCTTCCAGCGGTATGGCCCAATATCCTTTTAGCAGGTCGATTGTAGTTATTACATTGGCCCTGCCAATATTGAACAAAAGGTCCGTTGCGTTTTCCATCGGAAAATCGTCAGTTTTAGTAACTGCATTTAAAGCTCTAAAGTCTACACACAGTCGGAGGGCCCCATCTTTCTTCATCACGCACACTACCGGGTGTGGCGCCTCCGCATCACTCTCTTCAATCAGTCCTAACTCTAGCATTTCTTCGATTTGTTTATCTACTTGTGGCTTCAACGCCTCTGGGATTCGATAAATATATGGCTTTTTCATTTCTTCACCGTTTAATCTAATTTTGTGCTCGCCTACCTTAGCTATTTGTACCTTTTTTGAAAATAAATCTTTATACTTGTATAATAAATCGAACATCTGTTTTCTTTCTGTATTTTCTAAATGCTTCAGATCTATTTCTTCTACGTCAAATAAATTTGGGTTATCTTTCACACTGGGGGTGGGATGGACTTCTCCTAATTCTTCTTCATTTTCGAAGATTACTCCCTCCGCCCGTACCCTAGGAATAAATTTTCTTATTTTATTTACATGAATATTCTTAACGTTCCCGTTCATTAATTTTACTTTGTAAGAATCAGGCTTACAGCGTGCTACAATTTCGGCTGGTCTCGTCCACCTAGCATAAAGTTTGTTCGTGGAATCCGGGATTAATAGATATACTTGGTCCCCTGGTCTAAATTCCTTGTAAATCGCTCTCCGATTAGCCTTCGCATACGAGCCCTGCTTAACTTCCGCTACTATTGCTGCTTGCTCCGCCGCCCTTTCTAAATTAATTTTTAGCTCCTGAAGATATTCGGTCGCGCTCTTTCCAAGATTTATAGGTAATGGTATTTCTCCTGGCCATGTAGATTTCAATACTGCTAATGGGCCCCTCGCTTCCCTTCCGTACATTAATTTGAATGGCGATACTCCCGTGGTATTATTCGGAATTTCTCTATAGGCAAATAATAAATAAGGAATGTGTTTATCCCAATTTTTGGGATCGCTCAGAATTATATGGTGTAACATGCGTTTCAGAACCTGGTTATATCGCTCCACTAATCCCGAGCTTTGCGGATGTCCTGGCGTTGCAAATCTAGGAGCCGCTCCTAGCCTAGCATGAAACTCCTGTATTAAACCTGAAACAAAATTCCTGCCCTGGTCACTCGCTATTACGCGGGGTATCCCTGTTCGCATAAATATTTCTAATAATGCATCGCACGTAGCTTTAGCCGTAATTGTTCTTAACGGGACCGCCTCCGGCCACCGCGAATGTTGATCCACTAAGGTAAGTACATATTGATGTCGACGCGCTGAAGGTGGTTCAATTTTTCCAATTATGTCAATATTCACAACATCGAACGGAAGTTCCGGACTCTCAATTGGGACAATGGGTATCTGATCGCTAGCCCTTTCTCTACTCCTTAACTGACAGACTTTACAACATTTACAATAGTCCTCTACATCCCGTGACATATTCGGCCAATAAAATGAATAACGAATTCTTTCTTTTGTTTTTTCATGCCGAGATGATTAGCGAAAATCGATTCATGTGCAATTTTTAAAATTTCCCCTCTCCTTACCTTTGGTACAACTAATTGCGTAACACAATCCCCCGTGACTCTTTCTTTATGATAAAGCAAATTATCTACTATAATGAACCCGTTTTTACCTTTTTCCGCGTCTTTGAAAGCACCCTGTAATGTTTCGCAACTCTTCTGTTGCTCCCTGTATATACTTGCATCTGATCGTTGACCTGCATTCAAATCTCCGTTATCATCTTTCCTTTCAATACAACTAATCATTAATTCTCTTTCCGCGTTTTGATTTTCACCTCGCCAGCATAAATTTTCAATATTTATATCATCCCCCTCTGTTTGGTTGCTTTCCCCCTCTTTTCTTTCAATTTCATTTTCCTTTTTCGATCGCGTATCATTTACTGGCGCCAACGAACAATTCTGTCTATCATCTTCCAAAGAACATTCCTTTCCCCCCTCTTTACTAGCTAACTGTAAGATTTCGTAAACAGCCGGTGTTATAATACATGTCCCATATAATTTATCCGTAACGGCAAACAGTACGTCTACATTGTTATTAAATATGACACTTGACTCTCCGGATTTTAAGGCTACAGGTAGTGTCATAAGATTAGCAATTATTTTTTCTCCAAAAGCCGATATTAGCTGAATTTTTGAATTTTCATTATTTCTAAATGAATCCGGTAATTGATTAGAGTTTATTACAGGTATTTCTGCGGCGCTGTCTAAAATACATTTTACTTCCTTACCTTTTATCCACAAATGTTCAAATTGAAGTGGTTGCGTACTTATTGGCTCGTTTCCAAAACATTCAACTTTGGCGACTGTTTTATCATCGTGTTTATTTTTTCCGACAAAAGAATCTTTTTTCGTTTGATTTTGCAAACTTCCAATTTTATCTTTTTCTCTATTATTCGGACAAAAACGATAATGCGTCATTTGTTTACAAAGTCTACATTCTTTTGACGCGTTTGATTTTCTATCACTACGAAAAGTGAAATTATTTCTAACATGGGGTGGTATATATTTTCCATTATTGTAATTTCCAGTTCCGGATTCGTCACTGCGGGGTTTTACCGGTTTATCATATAATTCCGAAAATGTTCTGGCCTTTGATGAAAACCAATTATCACATACTTCCGAGATTTGTCGTGGTTTTAACCAATTATCTAATTGTTTTATCCTAACATAGCTTCGCGTCTCCGAATCTAGTGAACTTAATAATCTATCGCTTACAATTTAAGACACGCTTACTTTAAGATACGCTTAAGAAGATACGCTTAAGATACGCTTAATTAAGACACGCTTAATTTAAGATCGCTTACAATTAATTCATTAAGCGTGTCAAAATCATTTACTTTTCTCAATTCACAATAGAAATCCCAATTGGCTCTAAGTCTACTCGCGAATTGCATATGATTCTCATTTCTCGATCGTTTTGCAAAAAGAAAGTTTTCGAGACAGGCCTCTGGTGTGGGTTGAAATTCTTTTAAGATTAACGCCTTAACCTTTTAATAATCTTTCATTTCTTCCGTGTTTGCGTACACTAACAAATGCGCTGCTTTTTCACCCATCAAATTAAACAAATATCTCGACCTTTAATTTTTCTGCGACATTTTTAATTTCGAATGCTTTCTCGAGCAACGTAAAAAATAAATTAATTCCATGATTCGGGCCTACTGGGGACTGTAATAGTCAAATTTTTGACGCTTTTGATTAGTGTTTCTAACGAATTAGGCTTAGGTCCATCCACCCGTGTGTCAGAATTTTTATACTCGTTCTGGATTTTAACCATTTCTATCTGAGCTTTAACTAGTTCAAGCTTAGTTCTTTCAATTTCTAATAACGTATCTTGTTCTGTCTTAGACTTTTCTTTGTCGACTTTCGCGAATTCTGCATCACGCTTCTCTCTTTCTATGCGGTCTGACACCGTTGTATTTAAAAATTCTTTTACAAATTCGCTATGTTTTGAATACTGATCACTTCCCTCAATTAATGCTTTTAAATCAATTATCCTGTGCTCACTCTCTACTTTTAGGCCCAATTCCGTGGCAACAACCACTAAGTCTTCTTTCTTTAATCCTTTAATATTAAACATTTTACTTTTACTCAGAACTTATTTATTACTACTATAAATATACTCTATAAATATCTATATTATCTCGTTTCAAATAAAGTTCATACTACCAATAATGATATATATAAATCTTCATAAATATTTCTCAAACATTATTCTATTCTGCAAGTTCTTTTTTATTACTTCAGGAATAAACATAAAAAAAGAAATGCGACTTATTTCTTTCAGAAATCCAATCACTGGTTCGACGAACTAGAGCGTGTCATACACCTTTAAAACCCTTTACTTCTGGTTCTTTCACATTCGTAGCTTTTTATAATTTAGAACCGATATTTTATTAATATCCCATTTTTGTTCTTTATATTTCTTTAGGCTCAGATGAATGCAACTAATTTGCAATAAACCAGTTTATTGAACACGATGAAACATCACACAGACATGGACACACATAAATATATAAGGAATACCAGTAGCTGCAGTTACAATATTATTATTCGTTCTTTTACCAACTATATTTTATTTTCATATCGTGCCCATAGCACCATACAACCTGTCACTCTGGCCTCCCGCCAACAACTCTCTCCGTCTCTCCTACTCTGCAGTAGGCGAGAAAAAAAAAGGGTTGCCATAAACTTTGTCGCTGCCAGTCATGGCACTGTTTTTATAAATTTAAGTATAATTCATTGAACACACACACACACATATATATATATATATACATGTATAAAAAAGATGTATATATATCACTGGCGCCCGGCTAACTTGAAAGTACGAAAAAGTGATAATGTATCTTTTAATGTGCTGGGTATATAATTTCTTTCGTTTGATTTAATTGCAGTTATCTAACATCCTATATATAAATCCCATTTGTTACCTTTATTTGTATTAACTTAATCGTAAGAATCCAAACTTATTGTAACTTAATTGTAGTATCTTATTAAAGATCACAGGTTGTACCTTAAACAGTGTATTTAAACCAACCTCTTAAAAAAGTTAACCACACATTTAAAAAAAAAATGTGAGTATGAAACCCGCTTATAAAATGTTGATTCGCACTTTTTTAAACACAAACTCGGGATGTTTAACAGATAAAAATAATATTTTATTTTAAGCTCTTTATGGTTTTCCAATACAGAATATCAGTTGTAAGAATAAAAGAGTTCTTCAATAGTTAGATTATTGTGAATTATCGATCTTCAGCTATAAAAAAAAATTACAAAGGATCACCTATAATCTAAAAAAATGAATTATACGGAATTTATTTTATTAAAAAGTATAGTCTTCGATTATGTAAACGGTTTAAAAGACTTAAGATTAGCTCTTTTTATTTTTTAATTACATAAATTTGAACACTATTTTAACACATTGTATACCTATTTTACTCAAATCTGACACTTTGTAAGGTGCATGAAAATAAATAATTTCTTATTAATTGTAACACAACATATAGTGGTGGATATATATAGTGGTATAGATAATAGATAGTGGATTAAGCTTTTTTTTCCATCGTAATGTCATTAAAAATAATTCATAGCCTAAAAAAAATAATATTTATATTTTCAAAATTTTTAAGCATAAACTCAGAAAACTGTCAAATGACAGGCTCCTTAAATCTAATGTTGAATTTCAAAATAACCAGTGGACCCATGCTAGGCTTTTGCATTGTAATCTTCGAGACTATTTGCTGATATGTTTTTAGTTAATTTTTATGTAACTTCAACTTTTAGTCAAATATCGTGTTTTAACGAAATGTGAGTATACTATGTGAAAGACCAGTTGAATGATACGTCATTCATCGTTGTGTGTTTTGTATGTGCATAGAAAAAAGGGATGTTGATATCAGAAATACTATTGTAAACTGGGGATGTTTGAACATATGGGAGGTTTAATCAGCTGCCTTTATTTTATTTAAAAAATATTTTTCTAATAAATGCAAAATGGAAGAATTTTAATAGACTTTTATTGTAGTTGATATTGTTTTTTTAGTCATTTTTAGTGATAATAAAAATATAAAGAGGAATTTTGTAGTTCACAGCAAAAAGTTATTTTCTTTTTGTCATTCGTTACCTCCTATTCTGATAGTAAATAAAGCTAATGAAGGTATTTTTGCTTTTATGTGTACTTTACGTAATGCTTTAAAAGATAAGATAGTTAATTAGAGTTTGGTATAGCTATTCCCATGTGTTTTTATATATTTTCTTTCCAAAAAGACAGATAAGGAATGTTTGTCCTGTGGATTTTTTTGTACCCCGTTCTATTTTTAATCTACTATAATTGAACATATTTTAATAATTGTATTTAAATGTATCAAAAATAATAATTAGCTTATTTCAGTAATTAATTGCATAATTTGGATGAATATTTTTAAAAAATTGAACTATAATACAAAATTTTGATTCAAGCTAATTAAAAAAATCTCTAATAATCAATGACGTGGTGTAAATTGAATAACATATGTGTTAGAATTGAAGTAAATTAATTATTCAGAATACAAGTGTATAATTCTGAAATATGTATATTGTATGCATAATATACATATATCACACCTTGTGATTGTATTGACCATTGTATTAGTTTCTTCTGAAGGTCTTTTTAACAGCCTACGCCTATTATGTTACTTTCATTTTTGGAAACGGTCT
The DNA here is from genome assembly GCA_963931845.1 of Maratus michaelseni. Lineage (NCBI taxonomy): Eukaryota > Metazoa > Arthropoda > Arachnida > Araneae > Salticidae > Maratus > Maratus michaelseni. The sequence continues at coordinate 405,916,740 of OZ007587.1, forward strand.
AAAATATTGAAATGCAAACGAGAAATTTGAAAATAATTCTTCCATTGGTATAACATTACATTGGGAGTGTCTTAAAGTTACTGGAGTAGGTTCTTAAGCTCTCACACCCAATCACTTGTAATGGTTTGAAAGGGTAGCTTTAAAAATGAGATTTGAGATATCTGGTTATGAAAATATATATTGATTTGTAAAATTATGAATATGAGATAATAATATATTGAGGTTCATTAGCTTTAGCCAAAGGCCAGGTCAAATAAACATGGTTGATATGGAAAGTTTTATTTAATAAAATATGTTAAATAAATACCGTACAGAAACAAGCTATATTTCGTTAACCCTTTCCGGCACAGTGGTCCCACTCCGGGCACACCTAATTTTAATTCCAAACCTGCATTCGGCACCAAGAATATTTTAATAAAATTTTGTTTCTATAATGAAAGCTTAAAATAATGAGTTTGTATTTTCTAAAAAAGTCGTTTGTAAATACCGGTGTCAATCAGCAATTTCACATTTTACGAACAGACTTTGTCTGTGCCGGAAAGGGTTAAAAAATGGATATGAATTAGTGAGTCAAATCTTTCTGAAGTGGGAAGGTTTGTCCCAGTTTACAGGGTGATGGTAAATAATTACTTTAAAAAGCATTTAATTCCTTTTTATATTTATGCCGCTCTTAGAAAGATAGAATACAGAATAAGTTTCTTATGATTGGTAAACTTCTACTATTGTATTCCAAACATGTATTACGAGTATTTTAGTAAAAAGTGGGTCAAACATTCCCAGTCTCCCCTCAGTATGATTACATAGAAAATGTGTTTTTCTATACATTTTGAAAACGTCAATTTTTTATATTCAAATTCATGGTGTCTTAAAGATAAAATAGTACTTTTTTAAGCTCATTATAGTACTCCGATACGTAATATTAGTTATATTTCTTTTAATTGCTAAAATGTATAAAATAAAAACTTTATAAACAGTAAAAAATGTGGAATTAGACTGTTTACATGTTTTGACTCCATCGATGTCGTTATCAAAACAAATAAGAATGTTCGACAATTGCACGATCTATGATGTAATAAGTTGAAACGCCATCATTAAATTTTTCACGTACTCTTTCATATTACGAAAGTCGTTTTTTATTTTTACTTGGATGTTTATTTCCATATTCGTAACCATGGAGTAACTCGAGCCACAATTTTGTTAAGTTAAATGGTGCTGCATCGTTACACATTGAATTCTTACGAGTTACAATCTGTATGGTTTCTCTTATAATGGATGGATAGTATAGGTTGAAGGGAAAAATTATTTTACTTTCATTGAAATTTATTTGGATCGTTTCTTCTTGATATAAATCTTACGAAGGCTGTGATTTTTCTATTACACATTTTATCAGCTGTATGCTCCTTTTTTCTATACATAAATTTCTCGCTAGTCATGCCAATATAGTAAATCTTATATCCGTCTGCTTTAATAAATGGTATTTCATATACTCCTGAATAATTCTCAAAATTAACTGGGTCAATTTTAATGCAAATGATATTCTTTAATTTTGGCGGGTCTTTGTCTATTAAGCAGATATTGAAACGTTTAAGACTGTATTTTAATTTCTCAAAAAAAACTTGGAAAATATTGAAGAGCATAAATTTTTATTTTTGCGAATCAAGTTTGTCGAAAAATATATTATTAGTTATATAAATAAAATACCATTTCGAAACTTGGAATAACTGAAAATAAATTATCTTCCACTTTAAAAGATAAAAGCTTTTACAAAGGACCCCGTACGAATCCACAATCTAAAAAAGAAGCATACTGCATTTATTTCATTAAAAAACGTATTGTCTTCTATTCTTTGAAGGGATTTATAAGATTTAATGTGTTCATTTTTTTATCTTTTCGTATTAAAGCTCAAGGTGCCTTAAAGATAAAAGAAATTCTTTTATTTTAAGCTCATTATAGTAAACTGAAACAGATTATTATTTAAAGAATAAAAAACTCTTTCAGTATTTCAATGAATGCGAATAAACGATCTACTTTAAAAGATAAACACTTTTATAGAGAATCACGTACAAAATCATAATCTAAAAAATAAGAAGTATACTGGCTTTATTTCATTTAAAAAAATCTATTCTTCTATTTTTCGAACAATATTAAAAGACTTAAGCTTTCATATATCTTTTTACCTTTGTATTGCATTTCAGAGATTTTTTTTTTCAAATGAGACCGCTTAAAGGTTTTATCATTTGTACGAGGAAAATAAAATTTAATAGTTTGAAATACCTGAAGTTACGCTTTTAAGATTTTTTTTTTTTGAGCAAAAGTAATTTTTATCACAGAAAAAGATAATTGTTAAACCTTTTAAAATCATCTTTTACAATGGTAAAAATTCAAAATTAAAATGAATAACAAGTAAGGAAAATTATGCAATAGATTATGAAACACTTTCTAACACTGTCAACACTGTCACTACAGAATACTTCCCTCAATAAATAGAGATGTTTTGTGATTCCCTGTATTTGATCTATAGAATTTACACACACCAAGTTATATGCAAACATTTAAATTTAAACACGTGTACCACATCTGAAAACGCACTTCCAGAATTTATAGTTAATAGACAGTACTGTAACAGAATTGTTTTGTGTGTCTCTGTAAAGGGTAGATGAATGCTCTGCGCAACCTATTCTATAGTAAGGTAGTGCACCTCAGTGACATACATCAATTTCAATAAGTTTGAAGTAGGGTAACATCATTAAAATACACAGCAAACGATTTTGCCCCATAGACCGCAATGTAACGGAATTTATTTGAGCGTCCCTGTAAAGCAACTATAAATACTACACACTTCATTTTCAATACCGAACATGCCATAATAAACCTCAATAACATATATCTAGTGCAATGGAATAGGAGTGTATTTATGCATGTTAGAGAACGGACAGACGGGCAGACATATAGATGGACAGACAGACAGACGGACAAACAAACGGAATTCATAAACGCTTTTCAACTACGTTGGAAAGTTTTAAAAATACATGAGGAATAGATTCAATGTTTGTTTTAGACACGACCTTTTTAAGCGCGCATAGACTATTTAGATCGAGATCTCCAGTTTAAAATAAAATCCGAACTATTACGAAAATCCAATTTCAAACTGAGTATGAATACAGAAACGGCCTACTAGTAGATACCAGCACTAACCATAACTGATGGACAGTGAACCATTATATAGCGTAGAAATATTTTAATGAATAATATTAGATCAAATAAATATCCAGAAAAAAAATAGAGCAGACATCTTATCATTAGGTAGAATACAGTTTAGAATCCTGCATCAGCACGGATCACCCGATTTTATCAGCGCCTGGCTCCACCAGCGTAGCAGTTAGATTAATTTCAGGGTTGCGATTAATTTAATTGTTTCGTGTTGGGGTTGGTGTCGAATTAGGTTTGAATTAGAAATCGACGGAAACAAATTTTTCAGGCCGAAACCTTTCCTTATCCGAGGTTCGTGCGAATACAAAAACAAAGCGAAACTCTTCAGAGAAAATTTTAATATAAATGTATGCATATATGCAAATATATTATTATTTATTCACAAAAACTCACATACTTGTCTGCAAAGACACCAATGCATATGCATGTACGTAATTTTAATTATTTTAATTTAATTTAATTTATTTTTTACTTTTTTAAAAGCAAAATTCCTATTCAACACTTATTATTCCTTAAAATCAATAATTAGAAGCATTTGGAGAATATAACCATAGAGTTTTTCGCAGATGAAAAAAATGAAGCAGGTTTTCAAAATACTTAATATTTAGCTTTTAATTTTATCTACAGAGGTTTTTTTTTTAAAAAGATTCTTTAACAACTTCGAGACCATCGTGCCATACCCGAAATTTATTCAGTTGGCACAACTTTTCTTTTAACAGTAATCTTTACTTATTTAATAGCAGAAATTTTACGATTAAAGATAAGGTAAATATTACTTTATAAAATTTCTGGATATCAAAGACAAGTATGGTATGCACTTTTTAAAGAGGCAAATACGAGTCCTTTTTCTCATAGGCGTTAAAGGAATAATAGAAAGCCTACTACAGTTCCCTTATCAATTTGTTCCAATACGTTATAACGCGAACCAATCTCCTTCGTAATATAATAGACTGTGTTAAACTGATCGAAAATAACCCGCTATTATTTCAAAATGTAGCAGATGCTTCTCCTATAGAATCGTAGTGACTTTGGTGACTCTCTGTACTTTAGTGACTCTCTGTACTTTAATTTAGACCTATATTGTAACTAATTTGATATCACGTTGAGTAAAAAGTTTTCCGTCAAGGGGAGATACCTTCGCGGAAACAGCTGTCATTTGTGCGGTTGTTAGCTTTTCAGCCAACCAATTTTTGCATTCAAAAAGCAGAGCACAAGAACTACATGACTGTGTAATTTGTTTGTTAAAAATTTATTATCTTGTGCTTCAGAAAAGTGTTTCAAATGGAACTATCACGTCAGCAGATCAGAACGATTATTTACTATGAGTTCCGTAATAAACTCAGTGCTACTGAATGCTACAGAAATATGTGTGAAAGTTTAAGAATCAATACTGTTTCTTATGATACAGTCAAAGTTTGGTTTCGGAAGTTTAAAGCTGGAAATTTCGACAGTAAAGATGAACCACGTTCCTTCCGCCCTATTGAAGTTGATTGTGAGCGAGCAAGTTAGAGCAAATCATTGATCAAAACAGAAATGTTTCAATACGAAATATTGCGTCAGAGCTTATCGTTTGCCAAAAAACAATAGTTAACGCTCTAAAACGCATAAACCTAACGTTTAAGTTCAACCGCTGGGTGCCTCACGAATTGACTGCTGAAGACAAGCGCAGAAGAAAAAACTGTTGTTTGGCTCTACTCAGAGATCAAAGGAAAGAGAACATTCTGGACAGAATTGTGACCTTTGATGAAAAATAGGTGTACTACAACAATACAAGCCATAAAGGAGGGTGGTCAGCACCTTGGGAATCAGCTGGCTCGGTTGCAAGACGTGCATCAACTAAAAAGAAGGTGCTCCTCTGCATCTGGTGGGATTGTCGTGGAATTTTGTCGTACCAGCAAAAATTCATGCGTATGAAAAATAGGTGTATTACAACAATACAAGCCATAAAGGTGGGTGGTCAGCACCTTGGGAATCAGCTGGCTCGGTTGCAAGACGTGCATCAACTAAAAAGAAGGTGCTCCTCTGCATCTGGTGGGATTGTCGTGGAATTTTGTCGTGCCAGCAAAAATTCGTGCGTATGAGAAATAGGTGTACTACAACAATACAAGCCATAAAGGAGGGTGGTCAGCACCTTGGGAATCAGCTGGCTCGGTTGCAAGACGTGCATCAACTAAAAAGAAGGTGCTCCTCTGCATCTGGTGGGATTGTCGTGGAATTCTGTACAAAGAGTACCTGAAAAGCTGACAGACTATCAAGAGTGCAATATACAGCAACATGCTAATCAAAGTTCGCGATGCCATTCGCGAAAAACGAAGAAACGAGTTCAGAAAGAAGGTAATTCTCATTCATCAAGATAACGCCCGGCCACACGTTAGTAGGATGACCGGCTGGACGCTCTACAAGCTGGAGTGGGATTTGATGCAACATCCACCATACAGCCTCGAGATGGCCCCTTCAGATTTCTATCTCTTTTCACATCTGCAGCTGGATCTTGATGGCACAATCTTCCATTCAAATGAGGAGGTCATAAATGAGGTCGATCTCTTTCTGGACGCCACAATTTTTTGCAGAAAGGATTGAAAAGTTGCCAAAACGTTGGCAAACGATTGTAGATTTAAACAGATATTGCTATCCTCATTAGCTTTGATGATTTCGTATGTATTTATCATTTTACAATAAAAAAAGTTTGGCGGAAAACTTTTTACTCAACCTGATATTTTCATTTATTTTCTGTTTTATTTGTATAAATATTTTAAAGATGGACCGGCATTGTTCGGGTATTTGGCCGGACCCTGCCTATTGGTTAAGGTCCTTGGATAGTGGATATCCCCGTTGAGCGGGGCTTGTAGATCTTTAGACAATCAGTAGGCCACCACGCTCAGCTGAAACTGAACCTGAATCCGCGTACAATATCTGCGCTACTCGTGATTCTCGTTTTATTTTCTGGTGTTGAAACACGGACGCAAACGTTCACTGTCAAACCATTGTTGTTGAAGTGAAAATAATGGCACAGATAATAAACACTACATTTTGTTTCAAATTGGGAAAAGTGCTAGCGAAACACGTAAAATGTTGCAGCAAGTGTACAATGATGACGCTTTATGACGTCCTCGCATTTTTGAAAGGTTTCGACTTTTTGTGATGTACCCTGTGAAGCGTTTTTTGGCCAAGCATGACATCATTCAGTTAAATCCCCATTTATACTCTTCTGATTTGGCACCCGCAGACTATTTCTGTTTCCCAAATTGAAAACATCACTAAAGGGAACAAGATTTCTGGATATTGATAACATCAAGGAAAACGTAAAGTCCGAAATTAAGAGGATTGCAAAGATCACTTTGCAAGTTGGTTCAAACAATTGCATATTCGTGCGCAAAAGTGTATTACGTCAGACGGAACTTACTTCGAAACATATTAAGCAGTTATGTACTGTACATTTATATTTCAGAAGTTATTTCACCAGTCCGGGAAAATGATCGCCACACCTAATAGTACATCAACATGAGAAATTTTCCAGTACAAGAGTTTTACTAACATATAATTTACGTTTGCAAAATTTTTAATAAAATAAATAATTATGCTGAAAAAAAATTAAAGAAAATTTGGTAAAGTCAAATACTGTACATAAGACATGAAATAATATATTGACAAACTTTGTCAGGTCGTAGTTGTTTTTCCAAATACTTTCTCATCACATTTTCGATCTCTTTTAAATAAAAAAATGTCAACAACGACAACAAAAAAGGACAAAAGCAGCGAGCATTTGAAAAATAGATAGGACTTTTGGAAAAAGAGTAACTTATTATTTACTGCGAAGTTTAAAATTTATAGGTTTCGGACGTTATTATATTTTCACAAATAAAAATATATTGAACTAGAAATGGAAATATAACAAAAGATATTTCTGTTTTGTAGATGTTAAAAGAAATATATGAAGTAAGACGCTTTTCCTATGGGAGACTTTATTTATAATCTCAGATACGAATTGACGTGTTTTATATTAGACTCTTACATATCCTAAATATATGTTAAAATGCTTATATTAAAATTAAGAGAAAATGTTTTAATTTTAAGCCCTTAAATGATATTGATATAGATATTAATTGAAATATTTTTGAGTGATAATTAATGCACTTATCTTTAAATTGATATTTTATTCATTTTCTATTAAAATAAGAAAACAATGCACTATAGTTACTCTCATTTGCATTGGAAATGATACATTAACCTCAAAACTTTGATAAGATACTTTATTTATGGGTAATTACAGAAGGCGAATAGGTGCCAAAATCGTAACTTTTTTCTTTTTTACTGGAAACTTATTGTAAGCAACAATAGACAACAGATATTTGAAATAGATATGAAGTCAGGTATGACTATCTATATATTTCTCTCTCTCTCTCTCTCTCTCTCTCTATATATATATATATATATATATATATATATACACTATATGGCCATTAATGACCGGCAACCTTTCAATTTTGGACATTTTGTCGAATATTTAAAAATATACTTGTCAGATTCTTCTGGAATTTTAGGATTAAAAAGAACAGGTTTGACTTCATATTTATCAACGTCGATTTGATAAGGAGGACAATTAGGGGGCTAAAAAAATATTTAAAAAAAAGTATACTTTGGTTCACCCTGTAAAATAAAATGTACGAAATGATCTATCGCTACAGAATATACATAGGTAGACATTGTACAATATGTGCATTCATTTGTGTAAGAATAGCATGTATATTAATAGAGATATAGCGATTTTTTTAAAAATTTAAAAAAAAATCTTGCATGTTTTTTGCTTATAACATACAGGGTTTTTAACCAAATTTAACGCCAGTTTCAGAAAAAATGACAAAATGTAGTAGAACAATATAGTGCAATTGGAATATAAATATATTAAATATTTAAGGAAATATGGGCAGTTGTATAAAATAATTTTTATCTGCGCATGCGCGAAAGATAACAAGGAATTTTTTGCATAATTTAATAGTCAACTCTATGGAGCAACTTATTAAAAAAAATCAGTCAATTATCATAAACATTCAGAGAGATAGCGGCGTTACAGTGAGCTGTTTTTTACTTTCTCACTAAAACTCGTTGAATGATGAGGGATTTTCAACAAATTGTCATTTTTTATTTTCATACTATTTTCCAATTTTTAATGATACTTTAGTTCTCCTTGAAAAACTACCCTAACGAGCTTATTCGAACTAAAAAAGAATAATCAAAATCAAAGGATCAGTTTCAAAACTATTATAACCTGGTGAAATGATGTTTTCCAAGGCAAACTAAAGTATCAATAAAACATGAAATATAGTATAAAAATTAAACATGACAATTTGAGAACAATCCCTTATCATTCAACAAGTTTTAGTGAGAAGCTAAAAAACAGCTCACTCTAACGCCGATATCTCTCTAAAATTTTACGATATTTGACTGATTTTTTTAATAAGTTGCTCGATAGAGTTGACTATTAAATTATGCAAAAAATTCCTTTATATCGTTCGCGCATGCGCAGATAAAAATTATTTTATACAACTGCCCATATTTCCTTAAATATTTAATATATTTATATTCCAATTACACTATATTATTTCTACTACATTTTGTCAATTTTTCTGAAACTGGCGTTAAATTTGGTTAAAAACTCTGTATGTTATAAGCAAAAAACATGAAGAATTTTTTTTAATTTGTAAAAAATTCGCTATATCTCTATTAATATACATGCTATTCTTACACAAATGAATACACATATTGTACAATGTCTGCCTATGTATATTCTGTAGCGATAGATCATTTCGTGCGTCTTATTTTACAGGGTGAACCAAAGTATTCTTTTTTTCTTTAATACTTTTTAGCCCCCTAATTGTCCTCCTTATCAAATCGACATTGATAAATATGAAGTCAAACTGTTCTTTTTAATCCTAAAATTCCAGAAGAATCTGACAAGTATATTTTTAAATATTCGACAAAATGTCTAAAATTGAAAGTTGCCGGTCATTAATGGCCATATAGTGTATATATATATACAATTTAAAAAACCAAGAAAGCCAAATAGGAGACTGACGGCTTGACTAACGACAAGCACCGCGGGGTTAATCTAGATTTGCCTGCACAACGTCCCCCCTCACCTGTCAAAACCGCAAAATCAACCAGCAAAAACTGACATAAAAACTGAAACGGGATAAAATGTAAACCAAACAATTAATTCCCATAACGTCCAATCGAAACACCTCTAGAATCGAACAGTGAATGTAACTCAAATCGAAAACTTTTACTTTTACTAAAATCATAAATTAAACCATTAATAAAACTCAGAAGATGACCCTGCAAACTGGCGATACCATAATATTCGAACACTTCACTAACCAATCCATCCGAACTTGAAGTTAATCTCTCTATGCAGTTTAAACCATTTACAAAGATGTTCCTAAAATACATATGTGGCCATTACTTTGAAAATTCAAAATTTTCATAGTTTCAAAACTAAAACTATTCCTTTTATCACATACTCTTGTAACTAGACCCTCTCCATCAATATCCAAAAAAGTGTCTAAATAACTCACTTTTTGTTTGCTATTAGATGTATATTTTAATATTAATGAATTAGGAGAAAAATCAAAAACACAATCGTTTTGAATATTATTTGTTTTAACATATAAAATATCATCTATATATCTGTAAAAATACAAATCCTTATTTAACTGTAGTCCATCTTCATACATTAACAAGTAAATGTCCGCCAATATAGAACTACAATTACCTCCCATAGGTATTCCTCTAATCTGTTTATAAACTTTTTTCCCCTCAAAAAGGTAGTTTTCATAAACGACAAAATTGAACAGTTTAAACAGTTCAAACGTATGCACATAGTAGCTAACCCCCCCGGCGTTCTCTGGGACATTGATAATAATCTTAAATAAACCTAAAATCAGTATTGAATGATTTCATATTTTTAAACGAAAATATTTCCAAACGAACCTAATGTATATATGGATCGGTCCCCACTGCCTTCTGCAGCGTACACTGATCGATAAAAAAATTGCTTTAATCGGATTGCAAAATTTTCAAGTGTCTGCCTTTACACACGATTACATTGAGAAAAATTACACTTTCAAATCTGAGTAAATTGATGTTTTCATTTTGTTAGGAAATTTTTTGTTTCAAATATGACGACCCAATGTTTTTAATTCTGAAATAATAGAAATACTCAGAATATTGAAACACGGCCATCTCAAAACTGAGCAGATAGAGGTCAATTCATACTCATTTTTGAAGCATGAACATACTCAAAAATGATTAGAATCAGTTCAAACTCATTTTTGAAACATAGAAATACTCAGAAATGAGCAGATAGAAGTCAGTTCACACTCATGTGTGAAACAGTGTTATACTGTGTTTTATTCTTGAGTGTGTGCATGTTTTCAGAAATGAGTACATACATGTTTCAAACTTGAGCAATTTTGATTCGGAGCCGTTTTGACTATGCGATATACTCTGATTTGAGTATGTTTTGCTCAGTTTTGAAAATGTCGTATTTAGAATGTATGCATCGCATGTGGGTGATTGGTCGTCAATAATACATCATGACATCATGACTATGGACAATGACACTTTTAATTGTGTTTTTCAAGTCAGACACACTTAGCGGTTTTACAGGCGTATCTTCGATTTTAAATATTCGATATGACAAAAAGCCATTGTGCTGTGTTTGAGTTTCTTTAACGACCACGGAAACGTAAAATGGCGGTAGATGATTATGTCACTAATGTCCTTTTGCAGTACACTTTTTATTACTTTTAATGTCCTTTTGCAGCCACTCAATGCTACACATTGCCTTTGTCTTATGTCTCTATTTTTAGTGTTACAAGTTACTTTCAGCAACATTTAAGGTTTTGTCAGTGTATAGGTAAGTGTAAGAGCTCGATTGCAGTTCTTAATTTAGTTCTTGAACCCATATCGTAAAATACTTGACTATACAATTTCATTCCGTTTCCTTGAAGGGAATCCGCCGCCAGGGGCTACTGGCAAAGATTTTTAGATGTGTTCAAAGATCTTTAACCACCTAGTAACTGAAAATACTAAATATTATAAAAAAAGGTATATTAAATTTTGTCACCGGAAATGTAAGTGTAAAAGCTCGATTACAGTTCTTCAGCTAGTTCTTGAGCCCGTATCATAAAAAACCTGACTATACATTTTCATTCCGTTTCCTTGAAGGGAATCCGTTGCTAGGGGTTACTGATAAAGATTTTCTCAAGACCATCCGGTATATACAGATATGTTCAGAGATCTTGAACCACCTAGTAACCGCTTATACTAAATATTATATTATAGGTATATTAAATTTTATCACTGTAATGGTAAGTGTAAAAGCTCGATTACAGTTCTTCATTTTGTTCTTGATCGAGTATCATAAAATGACTGAAAATACAATTTCATTCTGTTTCCCTGAAGGAAATTCGTTGCTAGGGGCTACTGCCAAAGATTTTTTTATGGCCAGTCTGTATATACAGATGTATTCAAAGATCTATAACCGCCTAGTAACTAGATATACTAAATATTATATTATAGGTTCTGTCAATATAAATGTTTAATGCTATACTTTATGGTATTATGTTATATGCCATCAGATGGGACATTTTTTTGTAAATTAAGATATTTAAGCTGTTTTTAAGCAGCTTAAGCCTACCTGAAATCAATTTGTTGTAGTTTACGGAGCTGATGTTGGCTCGGGATCAAGATTAGTAAACGGACTGTCCAATTTTAATCCTTAAGTCCCGTCGTCAATTTATTTTTGTACTGTGAAGTACATACATAGGAGTCAATGCAACGCCAACGATGGGGATTATGAGTTAAAAATGACAAATAATAATAATGGTATATCGAATGTCTTTCGTAGCATTTTTATTTTATTGTATGGACGTTTTTTCCTCCAAATTTTGTCACTTGCGGGGTGTTAAACAATAATGCAAAACAAATGCTTTACGAAACAAATACCCGTAATTTCGGAGGTGTTTTCTCTGAGACCGAACTATGCCCACTAAAACTACTGAGATTTTTTTCTGAAAAAGACACCATGTTTTAAATATGTTTTCCGTATGAAGATTTCACTGAAAACTGAAAATGTGTTGCTTTTCTGTGTGATGTTGAATGTTCAAAGTACACATCTGTGCAATGTCATATTAATATTTAAATAAGAATATTTTACTGCATGTATAAATAAATGCGGTCTTTGAGACTGCACGTTCCCATTTATTTTTACCCCTTTCGAGTTAACATTTAACTACAAAAATGCATAGAAAGCAAATGCATAAAGATGATTTTACAATAAAAAAACATTAACTATTTCTTAAAATTAATTCGAATAATAAATATGAGCACATTAAACATTAATCTCTCCTAATAATTTTTATTTTACGATTGACATCTATTAGCATTTATGATATAATAAAAAATAACTCTACAAAACGTAACAATATCCTGGTTTATGAGTAAATTAAAACAATATTTTCTGTGTTTTGCAATTATTTTATTATTTAATAATTAAAACAACATTAGTTTCACAGAGATTATGATAAAATAAAATATTTAAGTTTAAAATATAATTAAATTCTTGAATTGTTATGCACGACAAATAATGGAAGACACTCTATCTTTGAAAATATACAAATATCGTTCACATTTAATATAGAAGGTGTTTATGTTGATATAACAATCATTCATAAATTTTTTGAGTGTGTTTTAGATTCATCAATACATTAGAATGAACATCCTTTCGGAATAATAGAAATTTCATAAGTTAATTCAGATTTATATCACTTGGAATTAGATTGATTTCATACAAAATACTCCAAAAGTTTATTTTAGCGTCTAGAATATTGTTCTACTTTTGTATAAATAAAAATATTCTCAAGAGTTTGCAAGATATTTTTCTGAAACATTAAAGATAAACAGAGCTTTTGTTCAAAGCATTTCGCATTTACGTGATAAATATCTGGAATGTTTACTACCTATACTTTTCCATTACCAAGACGTTTCCACCATAGAAATGTATTCAGATTACTTTTGCTTAGCATCAGATATTACCCACATATTTCATACTCCAATTTTTTCTCAAGGTTTATGCATAAAATATGTTTTGTACTAACATTTGAAAAATGTTTGTTTCTCATAATTATCTTGCACAATCACAATATAGGATGAAATATTTTATTTTTTTGCAGCCATCAAAGGATTTTTATAGGTATGCAACTAAAAGAAAATATTAAATATTAAAAATATACTAAAAACCATTAAATATTCCATAAGAAAATATTTCATATCCTTAATGTTGGATAACTAAAAAAAAAAAAAAAATTACACTTTTGATCGATAAAATTGCAGTACTAACAAGGAAGGTCTCCTTAAAGCACATACTCAGAAATTTTTGAAAAAAATGCTGATGAAACTACTCATGCATGTAAAAAAAAAGGAACAGTCAAATTTAGCTGCGGAATACCAGTAGAAAATCTGCAAAAAAATAAAATACTTTCGAGTATTTGGTGCAAAAATACGCGATTTGGCTAGCAACACTTTTCCCTCGCCAATCGCAAACGATCGTTTACATTTTCAGTTCAACATTTTCAATTTTCTGTAATTTTCAATTTTCAGTAATATTAATTTAAAATATTCTTTAAATCAGGTTAAATAAATCAGTCACCTTTTTTTCTCTCTACTTATTACCGATTGAATGAAATTTTGCTATTGTTTCATCCTCCATATTCCACGATTTTTTCTAATTTAAACGACTTTACCGGTTATATAAGTAATTTTTAAGTGTGTTTTAAAAGAAAAAGCCCGATGACAAACGCATTCGTTATACATTTCCTCATTTCCATATCGAAGAAGTCGTTGTTTCCATAGCAACAGTACTTTTTTTTAGTTTATCGGGCTTATTTTTGAGCGTGAAACAATTTCAGTCAATTTAAATTTTGTTTTAAATCGTAAAATACAATCATTAAATTTCATTATAGATACATATAAATGTGTACACAAAACTGTAGTTATAAAAATGTATTTATTAAGTAAGTTAAACTAACTTAACCACTTCACCGTTTTTCCCAAGATAACTCGGAGATTAAAGCACTGTTTCCCTATACCTGTCGCCGGTGAAATGGTTAAACAAGTTCACCATGGAAAAGTTTTTCCTTAAAGAGCATTTGACATAAAAGCTTATTTTTTTTTTTAATTTTATTCCGTCGCCAAATAAACGAAATTTTCATATTTTTTTACATTCGTTATATCGAGGTTCCGCAGTAATTTTTTTATAAACGTATCTATCTTCATAAGAAGAATAATCTGTAATTTTTTTCAAAATTTTTTGAGTATGCGCTTATGGAGACCTTCCTTGTAAGAAAGCGGCACGCCACAATCGAATAATTTGCGTGAAATGTACAATATGCAAATGAGCAGAATTTAAAAAAGTGCTCGCAAAGCACGTGCGAAAACACAACGTAGAGGTTTCATTAAAGGAAGATACTAAAGCGTTTTTGGATACGGAAATTTCAATGACACATTTTTTGCTTTAGTAAAGGCCTTGTTGTGTCTTACGTAAGAAAGAGGAGCGGTTTCCAGTTGGAGTCCATCTTGTTAGAATCGTTGCGTACTAGGACTGTTTTATCGTTCCTCAATATTACTGCTTGCGCTGATCGATATTTTATAACTGTTATGAGAATACTGAAACGATGGGTCCAGGAGGGCCGTGTATAATTCCGTTCTCTTCTTAGAAGCCACTTATTCTTAACACCCGGGAGAATAAGCATGTTATCTGCATTGGCTTGCAGGATCGTAAAGGCACGTCGTCTATTCTGAGTCAGAAACTTCAGTCGCTTTAAGGGCAACAGGTTTCTGCATCGACAATGCCACAACGTCTGCAGCACCATGGACCTTTATCATGGAGCAGGCATGCTGCGGTTTCTTTTACACTGTAGCAAATACAGATGCAATGTTTAATGCGTTCAACGACGAATATAGAAGCAGGAAGGGTCATTTAAGTCGATTCTTGATTCTGCGTACAGTATCATGATGACCATATCTGTACGTAGGGCAACCGGGGAAAGCGGACATAGCCAGCTTGTATTCCTCGTCGTCATATTTGGCAGCATCTGGAGTGATGGTAAAGATACACAATCCCATTACCTTTTGTTGGAATAGCCGGTAATTAGGACATCTGCCTCACATTTCTAATATGTTAAAGCCTGTTATTGCATTGTATCTTAAACGTTGGTCCTGGTATCTTTCACGACACATTACACTATCGCATATTCGTTATGCTGTCCTGACATTTCTCGATATAGCAAGTGTCCGTTGTTGCTCTGGTCAGCATGTTTTTCAAATATGTCTTCAACGGAGAACGTCTGCCCATGGTTTCTAAGAGACAACACTCACCGATAGGTGAAGTCTGGCAAAAAATGGAAAATGCATACACTATTACATCCTTACTTAAATTATTATGTCCTATTCGATATCCAGACGTATTGGAGCTGTAGTTTCTGCTCTGTGAAATATCTTTTCCATTCTCTATATCTCAAAATGACTCAGAAATTTAAGATTTGTCATAAATTTTAACCTTTAAAAAATTATTATTTTTGGCGTTTTAATATTCATATAACTCTGAATCGAAC
This sequence comes from Maratus michaelseni, assembly GCA_963931845.1. NCBI lineage: Eukaryota > Metazoa > Arthropoda > Arachnida > Araneae > Salticidae > Maratus > Maratus michaelseni. The sequence goes on from OZ007587.1 coordinate 405,932,621, forward strand.
AAAATAAATTGCATGAATATATTCAAACTAGAACCGGTTTAATTTAAAGTTGATATGTGTGCATTAACAGAGGCTCCACTTTATTTTTAAACTTCCCATCCGCTTTTCAGAAAAATGTGTTTTTACTACTTGCGTGCACTCTGTAAAAAAACCCCATTTCTATACAGTTAATGTTTTTTGCGCAGATGTGTATTAAATGGTCATATCTATTATCCCCCAACAGGTTTGTCAATTAAACGACGTAAATTTGATTTGTTACTATTAGAATGTGCTTTTTAAGGTGTATCACGCATAAAAAACACATAATAACATATTCGTTAATTTTTATTTTCTACAGTTTTGTGTCTCACTGATGAATTACTATGATCTAGGTCAATTTATGGCTCCCTCATCCTAATGCGTTTCTAATAGATTTGTAAAATCAGCTTTTGTATTATGTGTACACAGAATATTTTAAACAAGTTCTTTTAAACAAAGCATATAGATTATACGAACTAAGTATTTCAACGAAAATTAATTCAATTAACATTTTAAAATTTTACCCTCTTGTAATGAGAAGAATTATCAAATATTTTAATCAGGTTTTAAAATACTTCCTCTTACACTGTTATCAGAGATCAAATAATTTCCATAATTACTTTGTTCTAGTAATCAAACAGGATATGGAGCAGGTAAATTTGCACAAGTACTTTAGGCATTTTTAATTATATTGAGAACGATATAAAAGCTTAATTAATGATGAACGAGGATTTACATAATGAAATTAATTATTCATTATGAAAAGAAAGAGTTATATAGATAATAAATTTCAAGTAATTATAAACAAATGCATGATATTTTTATATAATGTTAAATATACAGGGTGTCCCACAAGGTACGCAGCGTCTAATATGTACAGATTCGGATAGAGCACGTCAATATGAGTATTTTGAATGGTAACAAGTGTGGTCCCCGAATATAGCGTGATAGTCTAATTACAGGATGAACATTATCATAGCTGCGAACTTTTAAGCTTTTACCCTACCACTACATTTTTATAGTAAATTTTACCTTATTAAATCTCCGAAATAACGGGATTAATAAAGGCAAAAATTTCTATAAATTTTTAGTGGTTAGCACAAATTTGCATGATCATCTGGGGAATCTTTCATGTTGTACACATCGTCATTTGGAATACCTATTATCGGATTCGTCAATAATGTCATAGCTGCCAACTTTTACGCTTTTTTTATACCACTAAAAATTTATAGAAATTTTTACCTTATTGAATCCCGTGATTTAGGAAATTTAATAACGTAAAATTTACTATAAAATTTTAGTGGTAGGAAAAATCTTAAAAGTTCGCAGCTATGATAATGTTCATCCTGTAATTAGACTATCACGTTATATTCGGGGACCCCACTTGTTACCATTCAAAATACTCATATTGACGTGCTCTATCCGAATCTGTACATATTAGACGCTGCGTACTTTGTGGGACACCCTGTATATATATATCCTTAAAACATCTTAATGTTTTTTAATGAACGTAAGTTTTTTAAGCTTTTGTACATTTTAAATATAATTTTATTATTCCATTTTATTATTAGATATCCATAAATACAACAGAATGATCATGTAAAACTTGCTATCAACGCGAAACCGCAGTCAACGAAAGAAACAGGCCGTGGTATTCCATTGATCTCGACTGCTTTTCAGTGTACCTTGATCACATGGCAGTTAAAGAACGGGTGCCTATCTTGATTATGTGATAGCCACAAATGTTGGAAGTATAGCGGCCTGTCTAGTTTGTTGGTTGTCCAAAAACGTGTTACGGTTGGTTTCAACCAAAAATTTTTTTTTTTAATCTACATTAATTACCTTAAATCACTCTCTCAACATTTATTTAGAAGTTTTCTTTTTGTTTCTGTTTTAAATAAATATATAAATAAATGTAATTGTAATATTAATAATAAAAGCAGTTTTTTTTTTTTCCTCTTCTTTCCATTTCTTTTAAGCAAAGCAATTTCAACTTTCATAGTCTAACGTAGCTTCCTGTTTTTCAAATACGAAAAGCAGACAGCAAGGGAGGGATGTCTTGTCAGTAGACTGCACAGGTGGAAAATTTGGAGTCATCTAGTCTGACTTTGATATAAGAATGACCGACCGCCCTGTATAAGAATTACGTTATCTTATGAGTGTACTATACACGCAATTAGGCTTTGTAAGTTTACGTCAGGCTTCAATTGGCTCTGCTATCAGGCGGATAGCTGGCGCCCATGTAAACAGAGGCTAACAGGACCCCCCTTCAGCACACGCCATGGGGGTGATGCATGGCTTCCTTCCCCCATGAAGCGGCCGGCAGAGTGGAGCGGCAAGCTGTAGTCTTCACGAAGAGTCCATTTTTCCTTTTGTTTCCATTCCCGTACCCCTGGCAGAGTGGATCGGTCCCGTTTTTCAAGCAGCGCGGGAGAATGAATGTTTACGACACTTGTTGCTTGGCCAAGAGACCTGTCGTTTGACTCGTAAAAAAAATTCGACTTATTACGGGGCTCGAAGATTGGCCTGTGGGCTGGATCGCGAAGTTGTTGAAGGCGGACAGGTTTCTGGAAGATTTTTTTTTGAGAGTGGGGCATTGATGGCCCTACATTAACTATCCTAAATCATGATGTTATGATGAAAAGAGACTATAAGGGCATTTTCGAATTGCGGATCTATAACTGTTAACGAGAAATTAAGAAGAAGATATGTGTAGCCCGTTTTTTTTTGGCGTAGTGGCGCTCCAAGATTATGACTTCTTAACCATCCGAAGTGATCATAGATATTGAACTAAACGGTCGTTAGAAGTCGTAGTGTTCTGAGTTACGGTGATGGCTATCTTCGAATAAAACACATGCTTCAGGAAGGTGAAATTACTGACTCCGACGGTGAAGTTCTGGACCGTAGAACGATTTTCCCCTCCGGACTAGATGATGGACCTAGTAGTTGATGGCAAGTGATGCAGTGAGATGAGAGGATTGATGAATGTTAGCTGGAAACCACATGGGTATTGTCTGAATTTTTCCCCAGCCTGAATACTCCAGCTTAAGTGCTTCATCAGATTTTGAAAAAGGACGAAATGCTCCTAAGTGCCCATTGACTAAAATTGTAGAACTCTCTACCTGTTGTAAGTACTATTTGCATAGTTTTTCTTTTTATTTATTTGTACCTCTTTAAAAATAAAAAATAAAATATGTTTGCTATACCAGAGTTTAAAAGTGAAATGAATATCTTTGGATAATTTCAATAAGAATTAACATTATGAACAGAAATAGTCTGTAGGTTAATATATAATGTTTGTATGTTTGAACGACCATTAAATGGTAATGTGATGATAATTTTAAAAATATGATGTGTAATTTAAAAGTAACCAGTGAGTGGTTTCAACTTAAAAGATCAGCTGTTATATTGTTTTATTAAGATTATTTTTGATAACTTAGTTGCTTCATTATTTTAAATGTTCAAATAAATTGTGTTTTTTTTTGTTTATTATCAAAGATGGTATGTTTTTCTTTGTATAAATCTCTAAATAATTAATTTTTTATACTCACAGTAGACCTATAAGAATGGCCTAACCTTTCTGTGAGTAATAAAAAAAAAAAGGGAGAGAAAATTCAACTTTATTAAATTAGGACTTTAAAATTTCTTAAGTTTAAATTCATAACTGACTGTTTTAATGAACATAAATTGAAGTTCACTCAATGTTATACAATCGTATTTTTGATCTTGATTTAAGGATGGATAGATTAATAAGTGAAACAGTAATATTAAATTTAATTTCATAAAATGTTAAATTAAGCTTTAACTCTCCTCTTTCAGAAACATTGTTTTTCTAAAATATACACCAAAATTGTTTTATTTTAAAAAGTAAAAAAAAAAAAAAAAAAAAAAAAATATCCAGTTATTTTACACCACTATACGATTCTTCGTTAACCGATCGGATCTTGTTCAGAATCTCTATGGTTGTTCTAAAATTTTAGTACATCATCATATCCCTATTCTATTAACGGATTTAACTCTTTCCCCTTTTGGTCCTCATATTGGAGGAATTTCAGGTTGTCTGCATTTTTCCAAATTATATGATGATTACACTTTTGTTAATTTAATGTGTATGGAGATTTGAGCTTGATCGGGTTGGAGTGGAGTTGGGTGTTCTTTATGAAATCCAGTATGCTACTTGATTTAGAAATCTGTTGCCCCTTACTACATTTAATATTGTCTTAAAATGATGAGTTCAAAATTATCATTGTTGTATTAACCTATTCGGATTCTTAAGTTTTGATATTTTGATTAGTTTAATATAATTTGCTCCCTTTTCCATGGCAACAGATTTCAGTGGAGCTAATCAGGGTATACTTATTTTTTTCTAAATATTTAATTGTCAAGTGAAGATTGAGTAATAAATGAGCTTTTTAAGTTTAAGTAAGTTGTGTTTTAGAAAGAACCCCAAAAGACCAAAACAAATGGAGCCGTAACAATTCGGTCTCTGGGTTATTGATTTTTTTTTACTTGTATGTATTTATGTATCAAAGAGCAACTGGGTGTTTTTGCAATTAAAATTTTATTTATATGTTCAAGTGTAAAAAGAGGTCTAGGCTCTCTCTCTGTGCTAGTAAGCTACAATTCCCAGTCAAAATTATGTCTTGTGAGCATAACCTTTTCTTATTTACAAAAAGCATAGTCCTGTACTTAAGTTTTATGTGTATGTAGGTTTCCTTTTTTTTCTTTTCCCCTCTTTTTCTCTTTTTTAAGCTGCCCCCCATTTTCCCTTTTTTGTGGTTGTTTGTTTATCAATTTTCTAACCCTAACCATGGCTGATAAGCATTTTGAGGCAATTGCCACTATTCAGCGGAAAAATGCACTAGTGGACAATTTGTCAAACATTCCCCCATTCAATGGAGAGGCCAGCTCAGTCTGCTTCTCAGATTTTTCTGAGAAATTTGAGAGTTTTGCCAAATTATTCGACTGGAATGAGGAGGAAAAAAAATTCGTTTTGTTAGCTAGATTATCAGGAGCTGCTTCTAGGCGAATAAAAATTCACAAAGCAAAACATCTGATGAGCTATCAAAAATCTTAAAAGAGAGTTATACTTCACAGGCCACACCAGATGTTGCCCTCAGTCATTTTTTAAATTTTAAACAGCCACCCAATATGAGTGTTCAGGAGTTTTATGACAAGGCATATGATATGTCATTAAGAGCCCTTGTAATTGAAGGTATCCAGGGTGAAGTAGTCGATAAAAGCCGAACGGCTCTACTACACTCCATGCTGTTGAGCAATCTTACACCAGAAGTGCGAAAGGGGGTAATTGCGAGAAATCCACAATCCCCAGAAGAGGTCCTCAAAATTGCGCTTCTTGAGGAAAAGGCTTATAGGAGCATTAACCCTTTCTACAACCACCGCGAGGAAATTCTCAACCCTAATTTGACCCAAAACCTACCCTGTGCTGCAGTTTTTCAGCAAGATAGCTCACAAAAGAAGGAGATAGACCAACTAAAATCTCAAATTGATGTTTTAGCAGCTAAGATAGACAGTTTAGTTGATCTTAGGGCTAGGGATGTACAGGAGAAAAACCAAGAGGTAAGACCCGTAACCTGCTATAGGTGCTCCGTACAAGGCCACTATGCCAGAGATTGTCCACTAAATTTTGTCGACTATAATTTTAGAAGGGGAGGTGGTCAAAATTTCAGGAGCCGTGGGCAAAATTATAGAAACAGAGGTGAAAATCCTAGAGGGAACCACAATCAGCGAGGCGGATATAGGGGAAGAAGAGGTGGTTATTACCAAAACAATAGGAGCACAGCTGCGAACAGAAATGAAGAGCAGGCGGTAAATAACACCCCAGTAGCTAACAATGAAAGTGAGGCTTTAAACTATTAGTGGCCGGATCAGATGTGGTCAAGTCGATCCCCAACAGGCCCCTGGACCCCCCAACTGTGTATAGTATGTTTCAGCCCCAATCATATACATTACCAACTACAAGAATTTACATAAATAAACTTTGCCTGAATGCATTATGTGACACTGGTTCGGCAATTAATCTCCTGAGTGGTACTGATTGTAACTATTTAGAGAATTTTGAAACGGAGAATTGCAATATCCCCATTATGACTGTCACCGGTGAGAAAGTTCACCTAAATAAGAAAGTATTTTTAAAATTTGTTTTTGATAATGTTCAATGTCAAGCTGAATTCTATGTAGTGGAAGGTAAATTAGCAGAGGAATTTAATATGATTTTGGGAATGCCATTTTTGAAAGAGTACCGAGCAAGTATAAATTGTGATACAAATGCTGTCGCTCTTAAAGTGCCAGTTGCAGGCCAATGTAAACAAAGCGTAGAAACCCCAAGTAATACTTCAGGGTCTAATACTTGTCTTGCTACTAATTCTGTAAATATTTCTAATTCTGTATATAATGTAAATTCAAATAATAATTGTATGAATAATGATTGTGTTGAAAATAGTTCTGTAAATATAAAATGTGTCAACAAAGTAGAGGAGAATTCAAAAAGTAGTAATGCCAATAGCCCCCCCCCCCTGAAAGTTTTGCATGTATTAATGTTCATGACTCAGTCAGTGTTGAAAATGGGAATAATAGTAGTGAAAATATGGTAGTTCAGGACCCGCAGTTGAGTAATATGGGAAAAGATGTTGAGATAATCATTCAAACTGAGTCAGATAAGGAAGTTGAAAGTGTTGCGCAGAACTTTTGCATGCAAACAACATCAGGCGGTAGCTCTGAGGGTAATAATACTGAAAATTTTTCAAGTATTCAAAGTGTCGACAACATTCTTTCAGCAGCGAGTCAGGTAACTCAGGGTAATTTAGCTGAAGAGACTACTGAAATTTGTAATATTGATGAAAGTGAAGATTTGGTAAGTATAGAGGATAAGGTACCTGAAGTCGAGGAGGAGAGCAATGAAGATAGCAGTAGTGATAAAACCAATAAAAATAAAAATATAAGTTTCGCTGTGTTATGTAGCAAAATTTCAATTCCCCCGCAGTCAAAAATGTTAGCCCAGGTTAAAAGTTATAAGGAAAATTTTATTAAGGAAAATGATATTGTTATGTTAGAAAAAATTTAAATCAAGGTCTCCTTACCTCCAGAGCCATTTGCACTAAAGAACATGGCCTATATATCTCATTTGCAAATTTTTCAGACAATAGTATTCATTTAAATAAAGGAACCTTTGTTGCCAAAATTCAAAAATGTGTAGACCAGTCAAATATACCCGTAACTGATAATAAATTAACCTATAATATAAATTTGGCCCCTCCAATTGGTGACTTTGATCACGCTGATCTCACTTGGAGCTCTGAAATTAATTTAGATCATTTAGAACTCCCATTAAAACTTAAAATGCAAAATTTTCTAGACAAAAACAAAGATGTATTTGCAGCATCGGTCTTAGATTTACCCGGCTGTGATACAATCCCGCATGAAATTAACTTAACTTCAAATAAACCAGTTAAAGGCAAAGCTTATAGAGTCCCCTACAAACTACGTCAAGAAATGGAAGACCAACTTAATACTTTATTACAGGCGGACATAATTTCCCCTTCCATGTCTGAATTTGCTTCTCCGGTTATTCTGGTTCGGAAATCAGACGGTTCCTATCGACTTGCTGTTGACTACAGAAGACTAAATAAAAATCTTGTTAAAGATGCTTATCCAATACCTAACATTACCGACTCTGTTGATGCTTTAAGTGGGGCTAAATTTTTTTCAACGCTAGATTTAACTAGTGGTTTTTTTCAACAGGTTATTCGCCCAGAGGATAGGCATAAAACTGCTATAATCACCCACAAGGGACTTTTTGAGTGGACCCGTAACTGTTTTGGGCTCTCAAATTCAGGTAACAGTTTCCAGAGACTTATGAATGCTATTTTCGGTGATTTAGGCAATCTTGGAATTCTTGTTTATATCGACGACATTGTAATTGCCTCCAGTGATGTTAATTCTCATTTTGAGAAGCTTAGCATGGTCTTTGAAAGGTTAAGACTGCATAAACTTAAACTTAAGCCCAGTAAATGCACTTTCCTTTCGAATAAAATACAATATCTAGGTTTTGAGATTTGTAGTGGCCAAGTATCACCTATCAATAAAAATATTGCCGTAATAGAAAATTTTAAACCTCTAACTACCCGAAAGGCTGTTAGGTCATTTATTGGAACTCTATCTTTTTATAGGAGATTTATTCCAGATTTTACTAAGAGGGCCAAAAATTTAATCAACTTAACTAAAGAGACAGGAAAATTTTCGTGGAATGAAGATGCACAGAAAGAATTTGAAGACCTTAAAATGGCTCTTATTTCAAAACCATGTCTTGCACTCCCTGATTTTGAGAAAGAATTCCACTTATATAGTGATGCCAGTGGCGAAGCATTAGGGGCAGTGTTATCACAATTAGATGAAAATAACATGCTCCATCCTGTTGCCTTTGCCAGCAGAAAATTGAAAGATGCTGAGACCCGCTACTCCACCACTGAAAGGGAATTACTAGCTTTAGTTTGGGCTACTGCCCACTTTAAATGTTACATTGCTAATACCCATTTTTTCATCTATACAGACCATGCGCTTCTAACATTTATGTTAAAAATTCACGACCCTACATCTCGCATGGCTAAATGGATCTGCACTCTCTCAGACTTTAATTTTACAATCAAGTTTGTGAAAGGTAAGTGTAACAGTGTCGCAGATTTCCTTTCGAGGTATGTCAACAATGATAACTCCAATGATACTGTTAATTGTAATTTTTGTATACAAGTCGAAAAGGAAGTTACTTTTACGCCTCATTCCAATCTACTTGAAAAAATTGGTGAATTACAAAAATCAGACAAGAAATGCTGCGGGATTGCAAGAAAACTAGACCAAGGTGTAGAAATTGCTCCTAAATACATGAAATTTTTTTTAGAGATGACATTTTAGTTTGTGAGGATACAAGGGAGTCAGCTATTTTGAATAAACCTGTAAAGTTAGTCGTGCCAAAAGAATTGGTTACTCAAGTTTTTGCACTAACACATGAGTCCCTAGCGGCTTGTCATCAAGCCTTTCAAAAGACCATTGATCGCATTCGTGAGCACTTCTATTGGCCAGGAATGTCGTCAGATGTCAAGCATCTAGTGGTGTCATGTATTAGTTGCCAGCAGAAGAGAGCTTATAGAGCGAACCAGCTCGCCCCTCTGCAACGTATGCCGACACCCCAGTTTCCCATGAACAAGGTTCATTTGGATCTCATTGGACCCTTACCGCAAACTTTTTCGGGAAATAAGTATATTGTCGGATATATAGACTCATTTACTAAGTGGCCAGAAGCATATGCGGTTAGTTCAACCACTTCAGATGTCATTGCGGACACTTTAGCTGACTTCATCTCACGCTACGGAGCACCCTGTTTTATTACGACGGACAATGCGAAGAATCTAATTTCAGATGCGATTGAACACGTGTATAAAATGTTTGGTATTAAACATATTAAGACCTCATCTTATCACCCGGCTGGCAACTCGCAAGTGGAGAGACAGAATCGTACTCTTAAAAATGCACTTTGTCACATAGTCAATCAAAATCAATCTGACTGGGACACTAAACTCAAATTTGCACTACTAGCTATGCGTTCAGCTGTCCACTCTTCAACTAAACTTAGCCCAGCTGCAGTTATGTATGGCAGAAATATGAATCTACCATATAATCTCTTTTCTCAACCACCTTCTTTTAATTATAATGATGCACCCTCTTTTTGCGAACTCTTAATCCCAGCTCTTCAAAAAGTATACACTGAAGTACATAGTAATTTAATTAAAGTTTCTGAGCAGCAGGAAAAATACCGTGAAAAGACAGCTGTTGATAAAAATTTTAAAATAGGAGATCTTGTGTGGTTATTTACACCCACAGTCGCCCCTGGTAATACAAAAAAATTAAGCAAGCAAAATAATGGTCCTTTTACTATAATTGAGAAGCTAAATGAGGTTAATTTTAAAATAGCGCTAGTTGCTAATCCCAAAAATTGTCAGGTTGTCCATGTTGACAGGTTGTCTTCTTTCAAAGACAGACTCCCCATCTGGTCCAGTAAACCAAAACAAACAATTGGCCTGGGATCGACTGAAAACGTGACCATCGATTCACCACACCAACCGCGCGATTCTCCTCCTGTACGCAGGTGTAAACGCAACCGATTCATTCCCTGGGCACCATATGATAGTAACCGCGCACCAGCAGTAGTGAACGTCAACAATAACGAAACTCCGATAGCGCCGGAAGTGGAGGAAACAGACAGCGACGCGACTGAAATCATAAATCCCTCTCCCCCACCTCCCATTTCTCCGGAGATTGCAGCGGCAGAGAATAACGAGATGTGCGTAAATAAAAATTTAGCAACGGCAGAAGGCAGCGAAATGCGCGTAGGTAAAAATTCAGCCACGGCAGAAAGCAGTTCAACTGCTGAGCACAGCGATTCGCACAGGTCTCGTTCATCGATTCGTCCAGCTGCTAAATCGAATAGAAGTAGTCGTTCAATATCGATTTCTAGAACCGACTATTCGCTACGGGATAGACGAGACCGTCCGAGTTATAAATACTAACTACCTTTTTTCGTTATTCAAGCATTTTTATTCAATTTTACCTTGTTTATTTGTATTTATTTATAGTTTAGTTAATGTGTATATATATTTAATTATTTTTTTTTTTGACATTTTTAAAACGGAACTTAGTTTTTCTAGCGTATTAAAGGTTTGTTTTGGTTGTGTGTTGATACTTTCATGTAGGCATTTTTAACCCTTTTTATGCCTATACTTAAGGTTTTTGTCTGTTTTATGGTAGATTATGTGGTATATACCCGTCCGCACCCCGTTTTCGTAGATTTTGGGTATATTTTTGCAAAAAAAAAAAGAAACGAATGTAATTTTTGTTACTTTAAAATTTTTTTAGGATGTTGTGTTTTGTATGCCCTTTTGCCGAGGTAGATCTGTTTAGTTCAGTTTTTTTTTATGCATCAGTGTTTTGTATATAACTTTTTAAGTATGTGTTTACTTTAATTTCTACATTTTAACTAGATAGATTTATTATTTACTATACAGTTTGTGGTTTTATTTGAGCTTAAACTTTAAGGAGTGTGGTCCCTTTTTCTTTTTCTAGTACATACTGTCCCATGTACATGCCTGTATGTTGTTGTGTGTGGCTAAAAGTGCTAAAATTAACTATTTTATTTATTCTACTTCCTATTTTTGTGGAATGTGTGTTTTCCTTCCTGGTGATATATGTCACCACCCCTGTTTTTTATTTTATTTTGTGGAATGTTTTCCCTGTTGTGCCCAAAGGCCCGAAACTGCTTTTGCTATAAGTAGCACAGAGGCAGAGATACTCTTTCCCATGCACATTACTTGTAAGTGCATTTGTAAAATCTACACAGTTACACGGTTCTAAGAACTTTCTTCAAATACAAACATAACTTCACGAACAAATGTATACGTGATTCTATAACATGGTCTATAATTACCAAATTGTGTGTCTTGCTCTTAATTTTCTATATGTATAACCTTCTATTACAGTATGTATATATTTTTTTTTGTGTGTCACCAGTTGCTCTTGTGTATATTTGTATAATAGAATTAATATGTGTTTTACAAATTTCATTGACATTTACAGTGTTGTAACTATGATATTACTAGTACTTATTTACATTAATAGATAGTGTTGTAATATACTGTGATGCCAATTATTGAAGTTATGTATATAAGCAGTGTAATGACAATTAATCAGTGGGCACTTCTCTTCTTTTTCGGCTAATTTTTTTTTCTCAAAACTCAATTTATGTATTGTTTACAGTTCTGTTGCCAGAAGTCTCAGGAAGGATGCAGTTATGCGTAGGAATGACAGTAGTAGGGAAGTGAGGTTTCACAATCAGGTGGAACATGTGTTCTTTTACAGGTGCAGAAAATATCTTGGTCATTTTAGTGGTAAAATCAGCCTTGTGGTCCCTCCTCTGGTAGTACTCTTTTATGGTAATGTTTCAGGTAATATGTTAGGTAATGGTTTCTACGGATGTGCGAGCTCTGGTTGTATATATCCGGAATATATTGTCAGGGTGGTATTTCAGCGGTGAACTCTCTGGATCCCGTCCCGGATCGATGTATGATTTGTGTTTGTGGGTCAGTTTTTTCAGTGTTGCGGTCCCAGCATGCCATGTGGTACCCAGTTACCTTTCAAAAAAATAATTTGTTTTCTCAAATTTTTTTTTTTTAATTAGCCGGGGGGAGCAATCTTGTTACGGTTGGTTTCAACCAAATTTTTTTTTTTTTAATCTACATTAATTACCTTAAATCACTCTCTCAACATTTATTTAGAAGTTTTCTTTTTGTTTCTGTTTTAAATAAATATATAAATAAATGTAATTGTAATATTAATAATAAAAGCAGTTTTTTTTTTCCTCTTCTTTCCATTTCTTTTAAGCAAAGCAATTTCAACTTTCATAGTCTAACGTAGCTTCCTGTTTTTCAAATACGAAAAGCAGACAGCAAGGGAGGGATGTCTTGTCAGTAGACTGCACAGGTGGAAAATTTGGAGTCATCTAGTCTGACTTTGATATAAGAATGACCGACCGCCCTGTATAAGAATTACGTTATCTTATGAGTGTACTATACACGCAATTAGGCTTTGTAAGTTTACGTCAGGCTTCAATTGGCTCTGCTATCAGGCGGATAGCTGGCGCCCATGTAAACAGAGGCTAACAGGACCCCCCTTCAGCACACGCCATGGGGGTGATGCATGGCTTCCTTCCCCCATGAAGCGGCCGGCAGAGTGGAGCGACAAGCTGTAGTCTTCACGAAGAGTCCATTTTCCTTTTGTTTCCATTCCCGTACCCCTGGCAGAGTGGATCGGTCCCGTTTTTCAAGCAGCGCGGGAGAATGAATGTTTACGACACTTGTTGCTTGGCCAAGAGACCTGTCGTTTGACTCGTAAAAAAAATTCGACTTATTACGGGGCTCGAAGATTGGCCTGTGGGCTGGATCGCGAAGTTGTTGAAGGCGGACAGGTTTCTGGAAGATTTTTTTTTTGAGAGTGGGGCATTGATGGCCCTACATTAACTATCCTAAATCATGATGTTATGATGAAAAGAGGCTATAAGGGCATTTTCGAATTGCGGATCTATAACTGTTAACGAGAAATTAAGAAGAAGATATGTGTAGCCCGTTTTTTTTTGGCGTAGTGGCGCTCCAAGATTATGACTTCTTAACCATCAGAAGTGATCATAGATATTGAACTAAACGGTCGTTAGAAGTCGTAGTGTTCTGAGTTACGGTGATGGCTATCTTCGAATAAAACACATGCTTCAGGAAGGTGAAATTACTGACTCCGACGGTGAAGTTCTGGACCGTAGAACGATTTTCCCCTCCGGACTAGATGATGGACCTAGTAGTTGATGGCAAGTGATGCAGTGAGATGAGAGGATTGATGAATGTTAGCTGGAAACCACATGGGTATTGTCTGAATTTTTCCCCAGCCTGAATACTCCAGCTTAAGTGCTTCATCAGATTTTGAAAAAGGACGAAATGCTCCTAAGTGCCCATTGACTAAAATTGTAGAACTCTCTACCTGTTGTAAGTACTATTTGCATAGTTTTTCTTTTTATTTATTTGTACCTCTTTAAAAAAAAAATATGTTTGCTATACCAGAGTTTAAAAGTGAAATGAATATCTTTGGATAATTTCAATAAGAATTAACATTATGAACAGAAATAGTCTGTAGGTTAATATATAATGTTTGTATGTTTGAACGACCATTAAATGGTAATGTGATGATAATTTTAAAAATATGATGTGTAATTTAAAAGTAACCAGTGAGTGGTTTCAACTTAAAAGATCAGCTGTTATATTGTTTTATTAAGATTATTTTTGATAACTTAGTTGCTTCATTATTTTAAATGTTCAAATAAATTGTGTTTTTTTTTGTTTATTATCAAAGATGGTATGTTTTTCTTTGTATAAATCTCTAAATAATTAATTTTTTATACTCACAGTAGACCTATAAGAATGGCCTAACCTTTCTGTGAGTAATAAAAAAAAAAAGGGAGAGAAAATTCAACTTTATTAAATTAGGACTTTAAAATTTCTTAAGTTTAAATTCATAACTGACTGTTTTAATGAACATAAATTGAAGTTCACTCAATGTTATACAATCGTATTTTCGATCTTGATTTAAGGATGGATAGATTAATAAGTGAAACAGTAATATTAAATTTAATTTCATAAAATGTTAAATTAAGCTTTAACTCTCCTCTTTCAGAAACATTGTTTTTCTAAAATATACACCAAAATTGTTTTATTTTAAAAAGTAAAAAAAAAAAAAAAAAAAAAAAAAAAAATATCCTGTTATTTTACACCACTATACGATTCTTGGTTAACCGATCGGATCTTGTTCAGAATCTCTATGGTTGTTCTAAAATTTTAGTACATCATCATATCCCTATTCTATTAACGGATTTAACTCTTTCCCCTTTTGTTCCTCATATTGGAGGAATTTCAGGTTGTCTGCATTTTTCCAAATTATATGATGATTACACTTTTGTTAATTTAATGTGTATGGAGATTTGAGCTTGATCGGGTTGGAGTGGAGTTGGGTGTTCTTTATGCAATCCAGTATGCTACTTGATTTAGAAATCTGTTGCCCCTTACTACATTTAATATTGTCTTAAAATGATGAGTTCAAAATTATCATTGTTGTATTAACCTATTCGGATTCTTAAGTTTTGATATTTTGATTAGTTTAATATAATTTGCTACCTTTTCCATGGCAACAGATTTCAGTGGAGCTAATCAGGGTATACTTATTTTTTTCTAAATATTTAATTGTCAAGTGAAGATTGAGTAATAAATGAGCTTTTTAAGTTTAAGTAAGTTGTGTTTTAGAAAGAACCCCAAAATACCACAACAAACGCACAATTTACCATTTTGTAGTAAACCTCAATAAAATGCATTAATTTTCTTTTATTTTAATTAATTTAATATGAGTAAAACACATATCACCCAAATAAGGCAGTAATGTATTTTTTTTTTTTTTTTTTTTTTACAAAATCACTATAACTAAACTATAATTGTTACGTATATTATTTTCAATACGAAAAATGCTTTAGTGATAATTATAAAATACGAAAACATCATAAAAAAATGAACATATATGTGTATATTAGACTACAAACAGACAGTTAAACGAGGAAACAAGCAGATACATAGAAATTATAAATAAATCATAAATTATGTTGAAAGTATGTAAAAGTAATGAATGTTTAAATTTATTAGTTTTGTTTTTTAATAAAAAGGTAAGTGGCGCGCGTTTCAGTGTGAAAAACATATACGTTAAATTCTTCCCAGTAGTTAGTAATTGAAAATGTCTAAGTTTTGCCTTATCTAATAATTGATGGGTCCTCTGCAATAACAAGGCAAGTGGAGTTGCCTCGATTCCTGGTAAGTCATGTAAAAGAAGACTTTTTGACCTACCTTGCTATTCATCGGGCTCTATTTTTTATTTGAACCATCATGGTTTGTAAAAACTTTTTCAACTCTCACGTGTTTCAGTTTCCCGATTCTGGTAACAGGGCTTTCTAAAAATGTAACTTTTATGCAATTTAATTGAAAAAAATAATTTTGAATAAAAATGGCCGCCAGGCATATGAAAAAAGAAGTGGTTTGCCCGTATTTGTTTTCCTCAGTCACATGACTTACGCTTTTATTAAAATAGATTACGTACGATAGGATTTAATAGTATAAAGAAAACTTTTATTAATATATTTTTATGTTTTGATTCGATTTTCATAAAATTTGATATGACTCGACAAAATTTTGCAACGATAACATATATTAAATTTCAAACCATATTCGGTTCGGTAGTTTTTGCCCTGTTATATGCGGGCGAGCGGACCAGACGAAGACTATAGGTTCTACATATTTATATAATTACGAACGCACCTAAAAAAACCCGCTAAGATGATTTCTTTTTTTTAAACTCTTGAGTTGTACTACACAAAAGTTGTAAAAAAAAGTCTTTATTTGTTCCAAACGTACTATTCTCTCACCCAAGACCGTAAGATATGCAATAATAAGGTAAGCGTTCATTTTTCAGATTTATGTAATGTATTATTCAGCATATAAAGGAAATATAAATTTTATGATCATAAGCACAGAAAAGATGCTAGAAAACTCTTCTCATTAAGAATATATGCAAATAAGTTATGTTCTAAATTAAAATGTTGAAAGCAAATTTAAAAGCTTTGTAGCTGAAAAGTCCAATTTTCACTTGCCTTTTTATTGCAGAGGACTCCCCCAATTATTCGACTCCGTCATAGATATCAATGACGGATGATATAGATTTGAATAAGGAAATGAATGATTGACTTTAATTCTGATTATCTCGGAATGTTGATCAAGATCAGAAATCATCGAAACATTTTAATGACAGATGAAGTTTCAAATGAGACAGAATGTTGAATGAGGTTCTGAATAATACATTTATCGGATTCCTCCGTAGAGGTGCGTACGTCATCAAAGTCTCATTTCACATCCGTTCGCGTATCATTATCGAGCCTTTAAACTGGAAAATGCTCAGCATGGTTGAATTACTTTTGTTGGAATAATTTCGGTTAAATTAAAAAGATTTAAATTAAAATTAGCAAATTCTAGGATTAAGGCAAAAAATCTAATTAATTGGAATTAATTGTATTTATGGCTGTTTTATCAAAAATATTTAATATATTTTGAAACAAAAAAAACAAAAACAAAAAAAACACGTTTTCATTAATCACAAAAAAGTCAACTGCTATTATAAAGCACAAATGTGTGCGTCGCTCAATTCTGACGTCATAGTGATGCGGGCAACAATGTGGTTAAAATGGATAAATGTTGCAACAATGAAGCTATTTTTTTTCAATTAACACTTTACCGACCGGTAGCGGTTCGAACATACTATGCCCTTTCACCGCCCGGTCAGCCGCAGATCGTCCGAGACACCGGCTTGGTTTCGGCCTAGACTGACGCGCGGGAATATATGCGCTTTTCTTAAACTCTGGTAAAATTGTACGCTTCGTGTTATTCTAGGGTAACGAAATTTAATAAAATCTTTTACTTTAACCCCTTGGGGACGAGCGACACGTATACGTGACGCATAAGGTACTCAGAATCCTCGATTATTCCCACCAGTTATTTTTTAATGTAAGATTTGCCTCATTAAATCTTAGCATTTCTGGGATTCAATTAGGTGAAATTTTCTGTTTTGAAAAACCGGTGGTAAAAGGTTAAAAATTATGTAAAGGACGCTCGTCGTGAAGGGGTTAATCATATTAGTGTTAAACAATATTTATTTTATCTATTACAATCGTTTTCAGTTTATTATTTACATAAAATATACCACAATCCATATAACAGTATTTGTCGAAAAAATCAGTTGTTTAATATTTTTTTAAACTATGATAGCGCTCGAAACAGTCACCTTTGTGTAATGGGACGTTGCAGTATTTACAAGCGAAACCTGTTCTAAAGGGCTAAAGCTTATAAAAAAGCACCGATTATCTGAATAAAGAATGCTTACTGCTTACTACTTGTCAATCTAACCTAACCAAATCTAACAGAAAGATCAAAAGTCGATTAATCGAAGACCGGTCGGTAAGCGCTGGGGAGCAAACGTCGAATAATCGACGGCCGGTCGGTAAGCGCTGGGGAGCAAACGTCGATTAATCAACGGCCGGTCGGTAAAGTGTTAATATTAAACAATCGCAACGTTATTTGAGAATTCCAAGAGTTACCCCCTTAGGTATCGAATTAAAAAAAATCATTGTCCAATTCGTGTATTGCTCTCCGGAATACACATATATTCCAAATTCCAAAGCTCTATGTCAACAAGAAGTGGGTGAAAAATGAGTAACAAGATTTGACCGGCATATACATACCACCGCGAATTAAAAAGGCCATCTTTGCTATGAAGGAAACACGAAATCTTCGTTTAGGATAAATTAAAAATATTTTCTTTCATAAAAAATCTGTAAAATAAACTTTTAAGAGGAGTAACATAATTTTTTTAAACATCTTTTAATAATTAATCAATAATTATTGCAAGTAAATATTTACGAATATTTGATCAAGCTCATAGAAAATTTACTCAAACTTCATATCTAAAAAAAGAAATAAGAAATCATGCGTCATGCATATGTTATAGAAGATAGCTCGATGATACTGTTGCGAGGTTAAATATGTGATTACGATTTACTATCACTTATGCTTGCGTCTCCGCCCGCGACCAAAATAGAATGTCGATGAGTTAATGATATGTCCAGTACACAATTTTTTTCAAATGTCTGGCTATCTTTCATTTAATTCATTCTCTTCGATTCCCCCTCCCTTCTTTTTTCTCCTCCATACTTAAACTCGTCCAGCCTGGCCGAGCGCTTCTATTGGTCGTCTACGTCACATGTGATTATTGATTCGGCTATTGTTAAAAAAAAAACCTCACTGCCATTCTATATTGGTTGCATGCGGAGACGCAAGCATACCTACATGGCTTAAACTTTTGGATCAGTTTTAATCTTTTAAATTTGGCACTGATCATGGAGCTTTAGGGGCTCCGAAAAAGCTGTTTGCCATTTTATGTATTTTGGTTTGTGCTATTTTTACGTTGATCATTTATTTTAATCACTGAATTTAATTTAAAGTTATTAATTCAAAGTAATTTAATTATTTAACCTTCGTAAATCGTATGGTATCTTGGTGGCCCTGTGTATAAACGTATATGAGGCACGTGCGCTACTCATAATACCGAATTTAGTTCTAGTTAAAAAGCGCATAATATTATTGAATACACCGCATTTCATTAAATAACCTCTTAAATAAAATAATGTATCTGAATATGATATTTAATTTTTCTGTATAAAGACTACATATGCCATTTTAATAGGGAACGTGCTACAGCGTACTACCTCGATATCAAATATAAATCATATTGGAATGAAACTGTATCATGTCATTAAATTGTATTTTTATGAATTAAACCAAATAGACCATAATATATAGAAATAATTTTGTGTGTTTCTGTAAAATAACTATAAATTTACATACAATATATAATTATAACTTATTATATATAATATATTATAATATATACTAATATATATATATATATATATATGTGTGTAAGTATAAAATTATATACATTACAATATTTACTATAATATTCTTATAAGAAATATGCTCTAGGGGATTTTAATAAGATGTTTAAAGTGCATGTCACTCCTACCTTATGTACGACAGTTAAAGTGTGAACAGAGGGACTGAAAGACAGATGAACATAAATCTTAAAAACTTTTCAAATATGCTGAGAAAAGCTATAAATTACATTAATGTATAATGGTTTAAATTTGTTAACTATATCTTGCCATGTTGAAAGCAAAGAGAGTCATAGGGCAAATTAGCACAAATTGAAAAGTAAACATTGATAGGAATTAGTGAATTAAACGTGTACGCATACGCATTTGTACTGGTGACAAAAAAGCTGATTTTGTCACTGACATTTGAAGTCCCTCGTGAGATACTGGACTACCAAACAAAAACTGACAGATTATGGGAATCCTTCATAAATAAAAAACTTTAATTAATGCAATTCAGATTTAACAGTTTCACCGTTTGCTTTCAAATCAGACACGAGCTATTTTATTGAAATGCATTAGACGAAACTCTGTGCAACAAAAGTGCTGTCGTTAATTCTCTTTTCCTTTTCACTTTGGTATCTCGTTGAGTGTTTTCCTAATTTTATAACAATTTTTTGCACATCCTTTCCTTTTCTAAACTATGCGCCAAAGAACACTACTACATCATCACTACATAATTTTACAAACCAATGTAAAGAAGTTTCACTTCAACATAACTTTTAAATAGAAATTCTACTTTTCATTTGATTCTTACGGTTTGAATGAAATTGTTTTTATCTTATTTAAATAGAAATTCTACTTTTCATTTGATTCTTACGGTTTGAATGAAATTGTTTTTATCTTATTTAAATATGTTTACTGTTGGTGTTATTTTCTCGGTAGTCAGTAATTTTGTGCTTTCTAAAGCAATATAAAAAATCAATTCAACTTTCGGAACAAAAGATAGGTAAGATATTTGCTTACCTCTATTTTCCAGCAATCGTCCTCATTGTACCGCTAGGCCAGGTTCTCCAGATAGTCCTATTAGATGATAGATATCCTTATTGGGTTCGTACACTTTGTTGTAAATATTGATTTATCCATTTTTCGTTGTGAGCATTTTTGGTTATGTGAATTTGAAATATTAAAAGATTGTTAATTAATAAAACATAATACATTATACTGTTAAATTATTTAATTTACATAGCTTACATTTAATAGTTACATAAAATTTAGTTTTAAACATTATTTCAATTTAAGTTTAAGGGAAAACGACATAACATGTCCGTTTCCATCGCGAGTTAAAAAGAATCTCTAAAGTTCTATAAAGCAGAGATGCAACAGTCTTAGTCCTTATCAAGTGACATCATTTTTAAGTTCTTTCATTGGATGGTAATGACGTAAAGTCAATTTACGTCACTAATACGTATTTTAGTCTTTCACTTCCTTGTTCAGATCACGAGTTATAAAAACCTCTTCATATTGCATCAGGCAATTTCATTTCCTGTTTGAAATTCTAGATAATTACTTTTTATCGAGATGAGTTTTAAACGATGTAAATAAACTGTCATAGAAATTAATTCCGGATATTAATCTTTTGATATATTACCAACAATCTCCTCCTTAATCTCTGGAATTTGATTTCTTAAGTTTAAGTTATTTCTGTGAACTTCGAAGATAGGTTTGGTAGTGGGCTTGGTTAGGATGTCCGCTATCATGTTCTTTGATTCACAGTAATTTAGATTAATTGTACCATTGTCCTTTAGGTGTTTAATGGAATGATACCTTATATCAATGTGTTTTGTGCGACGGGTGTATTTTTCTGATTCGATCATTTTTATGCAGGACTGGTTGTCCTCATGCATAGTTATGGGTAATATCTGTTCTAAGTCAAATTCTTGTAAGAGTCTAATTAACCATAAAATTTCTTGTGATGCATTTGCTGCTGAAATATACTCGGCTTCAGCACTTGACATGGCTATGCATGATTGCTTTTTGCTAATCCATAAAATTGGGTTTTTCCCTAATAAAAATAGGTTTCCGCTGGTGGACTTTCTAGTTTGTATGTCTCCAGCCCAGTCTGAGTCACAGTACACTTCAAGTATTGGTTGCTGTGTTGTATTTATTTCTAATTTAAAGTTTTTAGTGTGATTTAAATAGGAAATCACTCTTTTAGTTGCCTTCCAATCCTTCTGTGAAGGGGTTTTGTTTTTTCTACTTAGGATGTTAACGGCAGCTGAAATATCTGGTCTTGTGACAGTTGAGATATACAAAAGTGCACCAATTGCCTTTCTATAATCGATGTTGTTTGGCAATGGTATTTCTTCGTTATCAAAATTTAAATAGCCTGTTTCCATGGGCGTTTTATAAGGTTTCGCATCTTCTAATTTAAATTTTCTAACTAATTCTTCAATTTTACTTTTTTGATTCAGTTTATATCCTTCGTTTGTTTTTTCAATTTTAATCCCTAGGTAGTAGTTTAATTGACCTAAATCCTTTAGTTCATATTCAATCTTAAGTTTTTGTATAATTTCTTTAATTTCATTTTCTTTTGCTGATATTAATAAATCGTCTACATAGACGATAATATATGCTTTACTGTTTTTAGTATTACGTATGAATAAACTCGTGTCTGAAGTTGATGGTTTGAAATTTAACTTTTCTAACGATTCTGAAATTTTTGTGTGCCAGGCTCTAGCTGCCTGTTTAAGCCGTATATAGCCTTATTTAATTTGCACACTTTGTTTTCATGATTAGGTTTGACATAGCCTTCCGGCTGAGTAATGTATATATCCTCATCTAAATTTCCATACAAAAATGCTGTTTTAATGTCAACGTGGTTTATGTTTAGTTTATGATAGGCGGCGGCTGCTAAAAAAGTTCTAATTGTAGTATGTGAAACCACTGGAGCAAAGGTTTCATAGTAATCAATGCCAAAATTTTGAGAATAGCCTTTTGCCACTAAACGCGCTTTATATTTTTGTATTTTTCCTTTATCATCTAATTTTGTTTTGAAGAGCCATTTCGAACCTATTATTTTCGTATTTGACGGGGGGTCAACTAATGTCCAAATTTTATTTTGGTTGTGAGATTCTATCTCCTCCTGTGTCGCTTTGATCCAGTTTTCTTTTTCTACTGGGTTTTCCATGTTTATTATTTCCTGCCAATTTTTCGGTTCGTTAATATTTACATCTTTAACCAAATAAATTAGTCTATCTGGGAGAACCCCTTTATTTACTCTATCTGATCTTCTCTGTTCGGTTTGATTTAGTTCAGATTCATTCTGATTATCATTTTCATTTGAAATTTCGATCTTTATCAGATTTGGGTTTTCCGACTTTTCGTTTTCGGCATTAGTGTTTTCATCTAAATTTAGTTCTAGCCGTTTTTCTTTATTTGAATTTATCGGATAGTTTTCTAAGAACTTCACCGTTCTGGCTATAGTGATATCTTTGCCGCTCGTATAGATACGATATCCTTTGGAATAATTATCGTATCCCACGAAGATCCCTTCTACTGCTTTATTATCTAATTTCTGTCTTTTTTGCTTGTTAATATATGCATAAGCTTTGCAGCCAAAGACTCTTAAATAATTTAGATTTGGTCTTCTGTTTGTCCATAATTCATATGGAGTTTTTTCGTTGGCTTTAGTCGGCAGTCGATTTTGTAGGTGATTTGCGGTGCATATCGCCTCTCCCCAGAAATGTAATGGTAAATTAAAGTCACTTAACAATGTTCTTGTCATTTCAATTAATGATCTATTCTTTCGTTCAGCAATACCATTCTGGCTGGGAGAATATGGTACTGTTAGCTGTCGCTTAATTCCATTTTCTTTTAGAAAATTATCTATATTAGAATTTTTAAATTCTTTGCCATTATCAGTTCTGAGTTCTGTAGGCTTTTTGCCAAATTTATTGTTGACCAGTGCAATAAATTCTTTTAGTTTTTCAAATACCTCACTTTTATTTTGTAGTAGATAAATTATAGTAAATCTAGAGTAATCGTCTATGAAGATTAAAAAGTAATTTTTCCCACCTATGGTTGGAGTTTGAATAGGACCACACACGTCTGAGTGCACTAATTGCAGAATTTTATTTGCTCTCAATTCCGTTTTCTTTGGGTAAGGTGCGTCAGTTAATTTTGCTTTAATGCAAGGCTCACATTCGGTACTATGGGAACAATTATTTATGTTTATTCCGCGTGCTAATTCCTTCGTCATTAATTCTTTAATCGACGCGACATTTTTATGTCCTAATCTATTCCACAGTTCTATGCAATTTTTATTTTTGCAATTAGTTATCATGTTTACGAAATTTTCATCTGTGGTTAATTTTGTTTGCTGAATTTCGTATAAATTATTTATTCTACTTCCTTCTAAACGAATTAATCCTTCATATTCTAGAAAACATTTATTATCTTCGAATGTTAATTTGCATCCGTTTTTCGTAGCTTTAGCTACCGAAAATAAATTTGTTTCAATGTCGGGTACAAGTAGAACATCTTTTAAAGTTACGTTGTGAGTTTTTCCGTCTGAGGTTATTGTGGTAATATTTACATTACCTGACCCGTAGGATTTTAGTTTATTGCCGTTGGCAATTACGACGTTGGTATGTTCTTTATTTGTAAATTCAGAAAATAAATTTTCATTATTTGAAATATGGGAGGATGAGCCAGAATCAATAATCCATGCGTTATTTTTCGATTTGTTAGTTATAAATGCACAATTTTTCTTTTCTTCGGTTCCGAAATAAACTGTGCTTTTTTCTTTCGGTTTATTTGAGTCCGCGCTTCTTAAATTATTTTCGTCTTTTTGAAAGACTAGCGAAGAAGAGAAATGTTTTTTGTTGTTTTGTTTAAAATTATTTGTTTTATGTTTGTTATGCCAGCAATTAACTGTGTTGTGATTTTTTGTCTACAAATCGTGCAGTATTTTTCTTCTTTTTTAAAACCTGTGGTTTTGAATTTTCTTTCGGCTCTAAAAGCTTTGTTCGAATTATCACTGTTATTAGAATACTCGTTTCTTTTATAAAATTCGTCTGTTAATTTACTCTTTATAAATTCTGGAGTTAATTCGTCTTCCTGTCTGGCTTCTAATGCGGTTATGAGGGTGTCGTATGAAGGAGGTAAAGAGCAGAGCAATAATGCTGAAATATGATTTGCTTTAATTTCTTCGCCTATGGCTGATAACTTATCGATAATTTCTAATATTTTGGTTATATGAGTAATCATATTTCCTCCTTCAGATAATTTCGTTCCATAAAGTCTCCTAAGGAGAAAAAGTTTACTTGACAGATTTGATCTCTCATGGATTCTTTTTAGCGTATTCCATGTGTCCCGTGCATTTTGTAAATGCTTAATATGGATAATTTGATGATCTCAATACTTAAATTTATCAAGGCTCTTGCCTTTATATCTTTCTTCGACCATTCCGGGGTTATTGGAGTAGGTGGGTCGTCTGTGACAACTTCAAAGAGCTCTTCTCTTATCAAGAGCATCTCCACCTTGAATTTCCAGTTTGCATAATTACTGGAATTTAATTTTTCAATTATACTTCCTTCTTTGAAGGTTGCCATTTTTCTAATTTAGAATATATCTAAAATTAATTAATTTCTTTTAAGTATTCGAGGATTCTAGGACACTATTTTTATTTTTATTTTTACCTTTTATATACTTTAGAATTTTTCACGTCTCATAATCTTTGTTGGTGTTATTTTCTCGGTAGTCAGTAATTTTGCGCTTTCTAAAGCAATATAAAAAATCAATTCAACTTTCGGAACAAAAGATAGGTAAGATATTTGCTTACCTCTATTTTCCAGCAATCGTCCTCATTGTACCGCTAGGCCAGGTTCTCCAGATAGTCCTATTAGATGATAGATATCCTTATTGGGTTCGTACACTTTGTTGTAAATATTGATTTATCCATTTTTCGTTGTGAGCATTTTTGGTTATGTGAATTTGAAATATTAAAAGATTGTTAATTAATAAAATATAATACATTATACTGTTAAATTATTTAATTTACATAGCTTACATTTAATAGTTACATAAAATTTAGTTTTAAACATTATTTCAATTTAAGTTTAAGGGAAAACGACATAACATGTCCGTTTCCATCGCGAGTTAAAAAGAATCTCTAAAGTTCTATAAAGCAGAGATGCAACAGTCTTAGTCCTTATCAAGTGACATCATTTTTAAGGTCTTTCATTGGATGGTAATGACGTAAAGTCAATTTACGTCACTAATACGTATTTTAGTCTTTCACTTCCTTGTTCAGATCACGAGTTGTAAAAACCTCTTCATATTGCATCAGGCAATTTCATTTCCTGTTTGAAATTCTAGATAATTACTTTTTATCGAGATGAGTTTTAAACGATGTAAATAAACTGTCATAGAAATTAATTCCGGATATTAATCTTTTGATATATTACCAACATTTACAAATAAAATTAAAAACTTATTCCTTGATGAACATCAGTGGTGAACCAAAATTCTGCAATAACCCTTTCGATACGAAACAGCCTAAGACGCCCGGCGAAGCAAACTACTGTCAAACTCCGTCAGAAATATCCAACTATTGTCGCAGGGTAAGTGACTGATGAGGCGATTATTGCAATCAACGGGTGGGGTATTTTAGTACAACACCCTTGTGCAGGATTAGCATTTTGTACTAGTGATCTTAGGAGGAATATTAGGGAAATAAGCTGCCTTCTTATTATTCTGCTGACAAGTAGGACTCATAGGGAGAAAGAATCATAGGTAAGTAATATTTCAGCGTTCGGGTGTTTGTCGTATTTTGAATGCTATTGCGTTTTTATACTTCAGTATTCAAAGGGTTAACCTAGGGTTTCCCAAAGTGTTATAAGCGAAGTACTAGAGTGTAGGTAACGAATCTGTTTTTACAACTAGCATTCGACGCCTTGTACCTATATGAGACAGTAAAAAGGCTTTTAATATTATCTACTGTTTTATAAAGGACAACATTCTAAAACACACTAAATGTAGACGATGACTTACAACTCTACTTCAGCAAAATGACCACAAATATGGAAGAAATATGCAAGCGTGCCCGTGACAAAGCGTTTACATCACATTAAAGAACTTTGCTACCTGCAAATATTACATTAAATATAGTGTCAAAGTTCCATAATTTATTTTCCAAATATGTTCGGTGATTGAAACCGTAGCTCGCAGTGTGATTGGTTCTTGATGTTAGAGCTGCTTGGTGAAAGTTATTTTTGGTGGAAAAACATTATGGGGTTTTAATTTGATGACAAAATTAATGGTCAGGTGTGAATATGAAAATGCCTTCGTTTTCGTTCAAGTATCGTGAAGGTAGAAAAACTAAGTTACTTTTTAAATTAAATAGTTTCAATTTTAAGAACCGATAGATTAATTATGCAATTAAAAAAATATTATAACATTTTCTCCCCGGCGATATGGAAAATATGAATCTCTAAAATTATGAAATTCTTTATAGCTGTTACTACTATAACGCTTGTATGAGAGCTTCGCGCCCATGAAAACAACAATAAAAAGAAACAAACAAACAAGAGAAAAACCGCCAGAACACACTCATTTTGAAACCAGATAGAAAACAATTTAAAAAAATGTCAAACGAAGTATTTTTCTACAAGTATAGTTATTGCCTAGATAGTCTATAGCTTTATCAAGAGCAACAGCAAATGAGATTTCGAGCTACAATTCCGACCGCGGAACATATTTTGAAAAAATAAATTATGCTAGTTAAAGTTATGTTTATTTGCCTCCTATTATTGTTTCCTTTTTCTATTTTTCTATACCCAATTCCTACAAGTTGGAAAATATCTGGAACACCAAGCATGAGCAGTGCTTTAAGAGGTGCGCAAATCATAAATGTTTGAGAAGAACTGTGATTAGCCTAAAAAATCTAAGCTATTTGTCACGGAGCATGAATGAGGAAAAAGTGTTTAAAACAATCAGTGATTTATATTCATCATACAATTACTTTTTTTTTTTGTTTTAGGAAGATGCACTTAGTTTTATTCTTGAAACAATTTTTGTTAAACTGGAGTATAAGAAATAAGCATTCTTACAAATTTTAAAGAAATCACCATACAAACTTCATAAACAGTTCTTAACAGTTTAATGAAGCTTGTATGAAATAGGAGAAGTGTTGTATAGTGCAATAAAAACCATATGCTTTCGAATTCATATGAACTGTCCTTAAAAATAAAATTCCTATTAAAACAAACAATATCTTCAACATATAGCGACTCAAGAAAAGTTTAAATATTTGAAGCAGGGAAGTGAACATTTCCCCGTTCCCGTCTATTTACCTTTCTAGGTTAAATATTTGACGTAGAGAAGCTCAGTTTGATGGAAAATCTTGTAAGTCATTCATGTCTTCTATAGTACAGCATGTCATGAACTCTTTAAAGAGGATGAAACTATCATAAAAGTTTTCAAACTAAAACTTACCCTTTAAAACTTCTTAGCTTTTAACAATTGACTTGAAGAAGAATACTTAACATTCTCCGTACTATAAAAGAAATGAGTTGAAGGATTGCAAAAAGAGTCTTTTATTAAAAGAGTTTTATTATTTTTATCATTATAAAATTGGACTACAATATATGTATAATATATTATTAAAATGTGAATATTCGTATTTTTAAATAGTATTTTCAAAGTAATTAGAACGAAATTAGATCGCCTCTCGCTGTTTACACCAGAAGATGTTTTAATATTAGGTAGTGAATGCCATCGAGTTTATTTCGGTTTCAACGGTCGGTGATGAGAATATTTTTTTTAAGTACGTAAGCTGAAAGGTAAAAAAAAATAATACATCTGGGATTCGACGTTAGCATTATAAGAACAATAATAGTGCAATAATAATAAAACGATAGTACAAAAGAGATAAAATCACCATCACAATTTTTTATTTTAGTATGTATCGTTTACGAATATTGTATAGTATAGTTTATTTAAAAAAAATTATTAAACTATGCAAAGTAAAAAGAGATTAGGTTTTAATATTATACCGCTTTCCGTAATTCTCAAAAGGTATGGCTTTTTTTCTTTTGATATCTTTAATTTATGTATTTTTAAAATATTATTATAGTATGTTATGTATTATTGTACAGGGTGTCCATAATTAAACGACCCTACTTTAAAGTTGTCTACAGACAAAACTATTGGTCAGAAAGTTGTGAAATTTTATGGAGAACATAATGATGGGATGGGAATTTGTTTGAGCAAAAAAAAAATTAGTTCAAAATTTCGCCACCAGAGGGCGTTTTATAGATAATTTTATAGATAATTTAGCATAACATTTAGTATACATTTACGATAGTTTAAAAATTTTATTAGAACACATGTTCCACATGACGGGCATCATTTTCAGCTACCATCTGGAATCGTAAGATAGCATGTTCCACAGTCGTCCGGAGTGTGTTTTGGGAAATGCTAAGAACATGTCATAAAAAAAGTTTTCTTGAACATCTTTTGCTCTAAAAAACTTTGTAAACTATCGCAAATATATGCTGCATGTGTAATTCATTAAAAAATGCCCCCTGGTGGCGAAATTTTGAACTATTGTTTTTTCGCTCAAACAAATTCCCATCCCTTCATTATCTTCTGCACAAAATTTCACAACTTTCTGACCAATATTTTCGTCTGTAGACAACTTTAAAGTAGGGTCGTTTAATTATGGACACCCTGTATATACTGCATACATAGTATATTATTTATTATTTATAATATTATAGTAAAATATTTATGTAATATAAACATTAATATAATATATAATATTAACAATATTATAATATTTCATATTAATAATGATATAATATGTAATATTGGTAATAATGTAATAAAATATGAATAATAAAATAAAGTTTTATATAAAAATATAATAAATTATAACACCTTGTAATAATTTATTTCTGTTAAATGTTGAAAGGTCTAAACTAAAAACATAGTATACAGTAAAATAACTTTCATTAGATTGTTGGCATGTTTCGGCTCACTCCGAGCCATTATCAAAAACAAATGAGAATGTTTTATAATTACACTGTGTTTGAAGTTATTATTTGAAATGCTATCATTTAATTTTCATGCACTTTTATTACGCATGTTATTTTTTTATTTTTATTTGGTTGTTTATTTCTATATTTGCACCCATGGAGTAATTCGAGCAACAATTTTGGTAAGTTAAAAGATGCTGCATCGTTACATATTGTATTTTTGCGTGTTACTATCTCTATGGTTTCTTTTATTATGGATGGATAGTATAAACTGGAGGGAAAAGTTATTGTAATTTCATTGATTTACAATGAAAGTAAAATAATTTTTTCCTCCAGTCTATACTATCCATACATAATAGCAGAAACTACACAGATAGTAACACGAAAAAGTACAATATGTAACGATGGAGCGTCTTTTAACTTAAGGAAATTGTGGCTGGAGTTATTCCATCGTTACAATTACAGAAATAAACAACCAAATAAAAATCAAAAGTAACTTGCGTAATTTTAAAAAGTACATGAAAATTAATTGATAGTATTTCAAATAATAATATCAAACACTGTGAAATTATAGAATATTAGAATATTATCATTTGTTTTCGATAATGGCTCAGAATGATCTGAAACATGCCAACAATCTAATAAAAGTTATTTTACTGTATGTTATGTTTTTAGTTTACACCTTTTAGTATTTAAAAGAATAAAAAAAATATTATTAATATTATATGTTTTTAAAATATTATTATAGATACATTTTTAAGTAACTAATTATTAACAATACTGGGACTCAACAAAATTTCACGTGGTACTTTCCAAGATTTTTGAGTATTAAGACCTCACAATAGTAATGCAAAGACATTAGCAAACTAATGTTAAGTAAATGCTGGAATCCTTTCCAAAATACTCGTTTGTATTTCAGTATTTTATTTTTTTTTTTTGCATAGGATATCTGCGGTTTGTGTGTAACCGGATACCATCGTACTATTTTTGATTTTGGTTGCAGTTTTTTTTTTTTATCGATAGGACACTTTTAATTTCGAAACAGATTTTAAAAAGAACTTAAGAAAAAGTATAATCATCGAGAGGTAATTCACCGGAATCATCTGAACTCAAGTGAAGAAACATGGAGATTATTTATTACGTGTGTAGGTGACCATGTGGTAACACTGCTCGCTGTTATCTTCCGTGTAGAGGCCATATAACCGTAGGTAAAACAAGTGGTATGGAGAATCTTCTTGCTAGTAATTTCGTAGGTGAAAGAGATATATGGAGCCGGGAGATTCTTCTATAACCGGATATCCACGGTAAAGATCAAAAGAGAGCATACATTTGTGGAAAAAATAAAAAGCCATAAATCGGAGAGATTTAAAACTCGGTTTGGTCGAAATTGAGAGCGAAATTTGAGAACCAAGTGAATAGACCCTCATTTACAAGTTTTTTTTTCGCACATCTCTTTTAGATATTGACGCAGAAGGAATAATGATAAGCAGTATAATAATCTGCAGCATGATACCGTGTATATAGAATTCTAATTCTCTTTCAATTTTTAGAACTCTACAACTTCTGCATTCAGATTCTATTATTTTATATATATATGATCATTTTACTGAAAATTTATTACATTCCCAAGTAGAACTAAAGAACTTTTTTTTTGCATTATAAACAAAAGCTGTTATATGTGTGGGACATTTGAACAAAGAATAGAGTTTATAATTTTGCTGCTTACTAGTCGAGATCTAGTTTGGAGTATCGACAAGAGTCAGCATTAAAAAAAATCAACTGCTTCCACGCAGAACATTTTTGAGGTGCGTTTATGTTGAAATCTTTAGCGTTAGCTCCTGTACACCTTTTGTGTATATCCTGAATCTGCAGATTTTTCATATAAAATGTGCAGCCAATAATAACAGAAAACGCACTTTCAGATTTTTCCCCCTCGTTGCCTTCGAACGTTAAGATTCTAACATGCTTCGACTAACCTTTTGAGAAAAATTAAATGAAAGCCATTTTCCCATACGCAACACTGCATTTTGAACTTTATCAAATTCATTTACTCTTGAAATACTCTCTAGAATACCGTGCAATATCGACCCAAATTGCAAACAATCCGCTCACAAGTAAAGTGGTAAGAGTTCTTGCAGCGAATTTATATTTTTATAAGTCATTCGTTTCGCCTCATTGAGCTTATTAATTTAATACCTCACATACCGGCTACCAGTTTCGTTTTTATTATGGCAGAAGGCCCGGTCAAAGTTCAAAATTTTGTTTAGTGAAATACAGTTGCCGACAAAACAATAAGCATGCTTTAACTTTTATTAAAATATGTGCATTGCCACACATTGATGATATTCACTTTCTGACATATTGTTCTTTCCGAAGAAGTGATTAAAGCAGAATGATGGACAATATAATTAAGCTTCAATCACTGGCACACTAACAGTTTGAATCAGTTATGTACATACCTCTGCTTAAGTATGGATTTGCCAAAGGAAAATACACTGACGGAAATTATGTAACCGCTCCAGTCTGCTACTTTAAGATTCAGGAAAGGAGGCAGACCTATTTTGAGTGCATCACCGAGTCTGCTAAAGAAGAAGCCTTTGCTCGTTTTGATCACTGCATGAATTATTTTTGTTTTAATAACTTCTTCGGGAAGAGCAATATATCAGAAACTGATTATCTCAGTGTATAGCAGGGCAACTATCTTAAGTACACTTATATCATGCTTATTTCTTCGACGGTAACTGATTTCAATAAACAAAATTTTGAAATTTGAACGGGCCTCTTGTTGTACTTGAAACTCAATAGCCAGTATGAGTGGTATCAAACAACTAAGCTCAATAAGACAAAACTAATGATCTATAAAAATGTAAATTTGCCGTCAAGGATTCTTACCCATTTATTTGTCAGTAGATTAGGTGTCATTAATTTTTACTATAACGCAGCATTTTAATTGTTTTACTGTCTTTCCGGGCGCGCTCTCTGCGTACACACATATTGATTTATAGTAGAGTCGTGGTAAAAAGGAGTACTCTTCTCCCACTGACACTGGGGCAAACCACCTTATAAAATATGACTGATAAGAACCGATTAAAATAAGAACATATTAAAATTATTTTTCAGCGTTCGTCTACATATTGAAATTGAAACAAATTAAAAAAAATTAGCACTAACACAATTTTGACTTTATATTTGGATTCTTCGGTACAGTTTTCCTATGGATGTCAAACGGGAAGTCAATTAATAAGCAGTTTCGGAATTATGTAGATGTAAAATTTTGAAATCTTAATGTTAAATTCATTCTTAAGCACATTTAAATGAGTGTAGTTTTTCAAGCCTAACTAAAAGAATACTTTGCTTAATAAACTGTAATTTTGGATTCGCATATTTGAACCTTTTAGAAATCGATTTATGTTAAAATGTTTGTAGGTTATAAAACATATTATTTCTCGAATATTAATTAAGTGTACGTAAGTTATGAAATTAATATTCAAACAAAACATGTATTGTAACCAGAAAAATTTTAATATATACCGATTTATGGAAGCTTCAAATATGTCAATCCAAAATTACAACTAAATCTGACAAATAGTTCTTTAATTCTGCTTAAAGTACTACTCGTATTGCAATCTGTTTTGCAATGATTAAAAATAAATGTAACATTAGGAGTTCAAAACTTTATATTTTCATTATTTCTAAAACTTCATTTTTTGGAGATTTCCCGTTTGATTAAAAAAGTAAAAAATTTTCCGAAGAAACCAATTATGATCTCAGAATTAGATGTTAGAACTGAAATTTTAAAAGAGTGTTGCAATTTCAATATGTAGATGTACCAGAGGTTTCTTTCAGCGGCATTCAGTTATTAAATATTCACGAAAAACAATCCGAAGAATATGTTCCAGGTTCGGATGAGTAGAAAGTTAAAAAAACTCCAGCATGAATATAATCATATTTATTAGAATGACAAGTTCATGAATTGGTCGAAGGCAGAAGAGAGGGCAAAACAGTACACCTTCTTAAGAGTTGTTACAGCGAGGAAAGTCAAGAGCGAAGTGATAGGTGTTTCACATACGAACACAGAATTCGACTGATACAAACGGTCGTCAATAGGGTTGCCTTAGCGAGAAAAATTTCAGAGGGAGCATAGCATAGTTAACGATATTTATACGGATGGGTTGCTACTTTTGGCTCAGCAAATGCATTTTATTTCAAAATCTAACTTTTCCAAGGGCAGCTCAACGATTATTAAATTGTTCCTGTGAGAATGGTATTTTAGGGCGTAGGATTGAATAGTTACAACGACCAGAAACTTATTTTTAGACTAAGGAGTGTTAAAAGATTCATTACCAATACCATATAAGGAAATGCAGATGTACGGGACGAGATAGCAGATGACTTATAACTGATTCACAGTGAGTCACAAAAATGCGTGCGAAATAAATTGTGTTGGGAAAGTAAATTACAGAAAATGAATCTATGAAGATTCAATCCTTTTATTTATTTTTATTTTTTTTATTTTAACAGAACGAGCGTGGTATTATGAGAGTTACCAAGCGGGGAGCAACCGCAATGAGAGAAACTTAAATTAAGAAGAGAAGATTTTGTACCAGAGGTTTCTTTGAGCGGCATTCAGTTATTAAATATTCACGAAAAACAATCCGAAGAATAAGTTCCAGGTTTGGGTGAGTAAAAAATGTAAAAAAAAAAAAAAAAAAAAAAAAAAAAAAAAAAAAAAACTCCAGCATGAATATAATCATGTTTATTAGAATGACAAGTTCATGGATTGGCCGAAAGCAGAAGAGAGGGCAAAACAGTACACCTTCATAGAAGTTGTTACAGCCACGAAAGTCAAGAGCGAAGTGATAGGTGTTTCACATACGAATACAGAATTTGACTTATACAAACGGTCGCCAATAGGGTTGCCTTAGCGAGAAAAATTTCAGAGGGAGCATAGCATAGTTAATGATATTTATCCGGAAGGGTAGCTACTTTTGACTCAGCAAATGCATTTTATTTCAAAATCAAACTTTGCCAAGGGCAGCTCAACGGTTATTAAATTGTTCTTGTGAGAATGGGATTTTAGGGCGTAGGATTGAATAGTTACAACGACCAGAAACTTATTTTTAGACTAAGGAGTGTTAAAAGATTCATTACCAATACCATATAAGGAAATACAGATGTACGGGACGAGATAGCAGATGGCTTATAACGGATTCACAGTGAGTCACAAAAATGCGTGCGAAATAAATTGTGTTGGGAAAGTAAATTACAGAAAATGAATCTATGAAGATTCAATCCTTTTATTTATTTTTATTTTTTTTATTTTAACAGAACGAGCGTGGTATTATGAGAGTTACCAAGCGGGGAGCAACCGCAATGAGAGAAACTTAAATTAAGAAGAGAAGATTTTGTACCAGAGGTTTCTTTGAGCGGCATTCAGTTATTAAATATTCACGAAAAACAATCCGAAGAATAAGTTCCAGGTTTGGGTGAGTAGAAAATGTAAAAAAAAAAAAAAAAAAAAAAAAAAAAAAAAAAAACTCCAGCATGAATATAATCATGTTTATTAGAATGACAAGTTCATGGATTGGCCGAAAGCAGAAGAGAGGGCAAAACAGTACACCTTCATAGAAGTTGTTACCGCCACGAAAGTCAAGAGCGAAGTGATAGGTGTTTCACATACGAATACAGAATTTGACTTATACAAATGGTCGCCAATAGGGTTGCCTTAGCGAGAAAAATTTCAGAGGGAGCATAGCATAGTTAATGATATTTATCCGGAAGGGTAGCTACTTTTGACTCAGCAAATGCATTTTATTTCAAAATCAAACTTTGCCAAGGGCAGCTCAACGGTTATTAAATTGTTCCTGTGAGAATGGTATTTTAGGGCGTAGGATTGAATAGTTGCAACGACCAGAAACTTATTTTTAGACTAAGGAGTGTTAAAAGATTCATTACCAATACCATATAAAGAAATGCAGATGTACTGGACGAGATAGCAGTTGGCTTATAACTGATTCACAGTGAGCCGCAAAAATGCATGCGAAATAAATTGTTTTGGGAAGTAAATTGCAGAAAATGAATCTATGAAGATTCAATTCTTTTTTTTCTTTTTTTTTTTTAACAGAACGAGCGTGGAATTATGAGAGTGACCAAGCGGGGAGCAACCGCAATGAGAGAAACTTTAATTAAGAAGATATTATTGTTTCAATTTAAATGTTACGTATTAAATTTTGAAAAAACAGGGAAAAATGATTTAAAATAAAAAGGGAATATGGTTAAAACTTAATTTATGATTCTCATATCATAGTAGACAGCACTCTAGGAATGATAATTTTATAGAAAGAAACGTTATTATTAATCGGTTGGTATAAATTCCAATTTGTTTCGAAGATTTTCGGCAGAGTTACTAAATGAGGTATAGTTTTTTTTCCCAACTGTGCTTATTTGTGATCGATACGCATTGCATAAACATTGAACAATGAACATACATAGATATTTTTTGGATACGTAAGATTCTTTACGAGAAATGTCAAACGTAATAGGTAACAAAGCTTCCTTGATGCTATCACGAATGAAAAAAAGGAAAGAATGTGAACAAATGCTGTCTTTTTTTAGTACGAATTAATCTGTAAATATCTCGTCACAGCATAATTCATTTAAACAAAAATATATTGCAGAGGCGAACCCTTCCCCCCGTCAGTTAAGAAAGTAGCCATAAGATGAAAATTAACAATAAAAGCATTTTATTTAAAATCAACAGTGAAGGACTTTGGCAGTGGAGCAGGGCAGTCAAATTAACGGTGATAAATGATATGCTCAAGCACTAAAATGATGAGAGGGAGAATGCTAAACTTAAGACTAATTCAAGGGAGCTTCGTGGAGTCTAATATATTTTTATTTGAAGTATTAAACTCAACACCTTACCATCAAGTCAAACTCAACTGAGAAATCTTATTCCAAACTCAGTGAAAGTAGACGTCACTAACTATCGGCAAGTGGACCGCTCGATGAAAGCTCAAATGTAGTCTTTATTTTTCACAAGGAACGAGATCCGACAAAATCCACTAGATCTAACTGCTACCGCCATATTTACAATAGCTAGACAGCCACAAAAACCTAATTAACATATCATCGCTCGAAGTAACTACCTAAACCAGATTTCTAGTTATTCACACACACATTGCAAATGTAAAAGAAATGACAGAACAGTTGGCTCGTTCATGCTAAAATGTTAGAATCAAGACAACAAGTTCACACACAAAACTTAAAAGTCTATTTGACGCTAGACTACCTTCATAAGAAAGTAAGTAGCTAGTCGCTTATTCTACAAAAGTACCTGCAGATTGATAACCTTTCCATCCCTTTCACTTACACCAGTATTTAATAAAGATTTTCCACAAGTGAAATAAAACTTTTTTTACGTCTAAACTTATAAAAGCCTCGCAGGTATAAGAAAATAATCAGTGGTTAAATTTGAAATAATTAGCACTTTTCATCTGACTAACAGTAATTATAATTAAAATTTTGCAAGAAATAATTTTAATGACCAGTTAGATATTTAAGAAAACTATATTTTCAAAGGAAAAATAAAATTATGGTTAAAAATTTAAATAGTTTTGTTAATGAAAACTAACGTGTGAAATTTATTAATATTAAAATTAAAGATATTATCATTCTGATTTTATTCGGAACAATTTTATTATTCTCTTATTGATTTAATTTTCAGATTCAAACATTATTTCCTTAGCTTTGATCTCCCCACTAGGTTATGCTCATTTATTGAATAATTTTATGCGATACGAAGTGAGATTAATCGATCATAAAATGATGCGTTCCTTACATTTTCACAATTCTAAACAGTTGTTGTTGCGCGCAGATGATTTTGAACAGTTGAGTTATGGTTCAAAATTTAAATTTTATTCGTCATAAATTTCTGAAAATCTCTCCACTTTGATGGTTTAAATTATGCAAATTATCACTTTACTTGACGTCTACTATTAATAGTTAAGATTAATAGTTTTCAAGAGCACATTCTTTTGAGCAGAAGGCTTTAAAAGGAATATATTATAGAAGGATAAATATTATAAAGAATTTTAAACTGTATTCATTATAAAAGAACCTTAGTTAACTGATTTGGGAAATATTTCTCTGATGTATCTACAGGGTGCTATCCTTACGATTTCGAAGTTTAAAAATTCAATCTTTCATTAAGTAACGAAAATATAAAGCTAAAGTAATTTACATGTTTATAAAGAATCTCATAAAGTTTGTTTACAACAGCATAAACAATAGTTTAAACCTAATCAATACATGGGTCACAGCATAATCTGAACCGATAAAAAAACTGAAAAAAATTTAAAACTTCAAAATAGAAACATTTTTTTTCACATTTCAAGTTCGAAACAGTTTGAAAAATAAAAATTGAGCAATGTTTTATCTATCTTTGTATGTTTGCTTGAAAATTCTTACAGTTTGAAACAACGCAACGCCATCTATTGACAAAACATTTAGAGCATTTTAAAGTTATGGTAACAAAATTTAAGAACTATCTTATATGCATGCACTAATTTCAGCTTTATGATTATTATAGTCATTGAATCACTGAGTTTCAAAGTTTGAGTGCTTTTTTCAGGGACATCTGATACTGCAGATATGATGTAAACTTCCATTTTTCATATAAATTTAATGAAGTAACATGAAACATTTATTCAATGAATTTTATAGCATTTAATACAGACAAAATATTTCAAATACGCCATAAAAGAAAATTCAATCATCCTCTTCTTAAACTCCGATATTCGATAGTCAACCTGCTCTAGTCTATTGGTTAAGGCGCTGGCTAAAGACAAAAGGTGCTGGGTTCGAATCCCGGCTCAGGCATGCGTGTTTGCAGTGGGTTGGTTTCAACTTTAAACGGATGTTCCGGTTTGTTTAGAACTCATGTACGAAAGATGATTATTGTACCCGCAACCAACCCCCTATGTTCAACAAATTACTTTAATAAGCAGTAATTATCTTATAAAATACTTGAATTATTAGATTGAAAAAATTACTTTATCTTTAAGATGTCCTGTTTTTTAAATTAAACATAAAAATGCTTATAGCTATTCTTTAACTTTATTTTATTAGTTACAAGCAGACCAAAATACACCTAAATTTAACTTACACATTATATACACACGAACCTAGTGGCGAGGGCACCGCCACAAACGGCATCCTACTGACCGGTCTTTAAAACGGTAATCACTGTAACATGGACCTTTGTTAATTCGCGAATTCGAAAAGTAATTTTATAAATATGAAATTAAAAATGTCTTCGCAAAAAGGACAGAAAAGAGAAAAAACTTAGAAAATGTAGAAAATTTTAAATTTAGAAAATTTAGATTGTGCCCCATAAACCGTCAAAACAAAAATCACTATTAGTGGGATATTTTGTTAATACACGACATCCTATAAACGCACTACTAGCTCGTGAAAAATAAACACTTAAAAATGTCTTCCACCCCTCCCCCCCTAACCAGAAAATTTCGATTATTATTGTTAAGCCCAAATATATTATTTCGTTAAAACGCTTATTCGTCAAAAACAGGATGAAAAATATATAATCAAAACAATGAACATTTAAAAATTTCTTCAAAAATAAAAAATAATAATAACAAAAGAAACCGTGAAAAATTTTTGGTCGTGTAGAATTTTTTGAAAATGTAGCATAATGGCCGTCAATTCAACGACAGTGTTCAGTACCATATCAACTGCCTCCTCCTGTGACGCAGGACTACGGGAAAGTTTTCTTTCAGGTTGCCTTGCATTGACTTCTATTGGAATTTTTTTAATTCGTGGGGAATATTTCGTATTTTTTGAATTTTTCTTTTTTAAACAATTTTGGAATTTTTTTTCTAAACATGGAGAGAATACAAGGATTAAATGCCAATACTATTTGGTAAAGAAAATAGAACCAGAAAAGTGACTTTTTATTGTGTAAAATTCAAAAATCGCTATACCAGTACCGAATGAAGTTTATTATTAATTAAAAGAGGACACAATTTATTATATTGGGCTAAGATTTAAACCAGATTCCTTTTAGTAACGTCAAAAAATCGTCGTGTGACGCGAAAAAACACCAAAAACAAGATTATAAGAAGAATTACACATAGTATTAAATCGTAAATAACAATATACTCTTGTCTCTCGAAATTTTCGGAACACTCCCCGCCTACGTTGATAGCAGTCTTAGAGTTACATTCCATGAAGTACAATTATTGTATCACCTTTCTATAAACTGTATATCTTTTGGTCAACGTAACGACAAATTTGGTAAAACAAATAGTTGCAGCCAAAGTGGGGACCCTATGGAATATTTTTAGAGGGTTACTTTTTTCACATTTAGTTCCCACGTGATAAGTGGGGACACTTTATTTTAATTTTTTATTATACTGAATTTAAACTTTTCTTAAGTTTTAATAGCCAATTACGCGAAGTAATTTAAAAACAGCAAATTATTAATGTTTATATTTTGATATCTGAATGTTAAAAAATTGAATTCAGTTTTGCTATGTCTTAATTTCATCAAATTAAGCTAAATAGTTCCTATACAAAAACATCACTAAATAGTTCCTATAAAAACAGTAATGTTTGTTGTTTAGTTATGATATTCCCCATTAAAGTAACGATTATCAAAGCATATTATCTTCTAAAACACAAACATATTCCGATTAAAGTTATGTATAAACAAAGAAATCTCAACTTATATTATTTATAACTGAATAATATTTTATGTTTTGTGAAAATACTTCGATATTTGTTAGTTCATCTTTATAAAAAAACAAAGTGCTAAGACGTGAAAAGTCTTTCAAATACTTGTCATCTGTTTCCTGTTTACGGAAGATAAAAGATGTGTGGATGCAATGCAATAAATATTTGTTACTTCGTAAATCTCACAGAATGTATACATTTCATGATTCCCTGGCAAAGATAAACGATTCATTTTCATTCACTTTCAGTTACGTCAAACATCAGTATGAAATGAAATATTTATTATATGCCGACTTATAAGAATAACCTATCAGGATTATTTTTAGAATGAATTAAACGTATAATTAATTACTCCTTGAAAACAAAATTGAAATTATTTTTTTTAAACTTTTTGAAAATAGTTTTGATGAGATAGCATTTGGTCTATTTCGAATTGAGCGTAAAATATTTAATTATTGGACAGCGTGCACAACATAAGTAACAATACGATATAATGAAATTCAGATGAAAATACAGACTGGCGTACCTCAGTCACGTGCACTTGAGTCACGTAATGCTCCTTTTGTGACGCAGATGAGGCAAATGCATGAATGCAAGTGCACGAAAAGAGCATGCTAGCTGAATGGATACAGCAGAGGAATTCCACGCAGAAGATGTGTGTTCGAATCACGTCCCTGGCTTTTAAATTAAATTTTCGCTATTTCCTTTCTATACGAGCTGTATGCAAACGATTTTAAAATTTCGATAACTTTTCGCAGATATGCAAATTAGTAGCTTTACGTAGCTATGTTCCCATTGTATATATGAAACATCGCATATTCTAAAGCACGAAACAAAATCCAAAACTCACTTGCTTAATCCTTAAACCATTAGAATTTTATTTCGTGCGCGAAAATCTTAATGTTATTATCTGTATCTGTTTCAGTATGAATACATAGAAAAATATGCCTTTGACGATTCGTGTTTTAATTATTAAAGAAGCGGGGGGGGGGAATGTCATATTCTGCTTTCGCAAGCAAGTTGGGAATTCCAAACTCAACTTCTGGTTACATAGTAAAGCAGTGGAAGGATGGTAAAGATGTGCGCGATCTTCCGAGATTAGGAGCCCCAAGAAAAACGACTTACCATCAAGGTGCGTTGATACGAAGAAAGTCGGTCGCTGATCCAAACAAGAACGCTGATGAAATGTGTAAGAAGATGGTCATCGAACATGGACTTACAGTGAGTAAGGGATCATAAGACGTCTTCTGGATGCCGCTGGATTATATACATGGGTCCCTGCAAAACAACTTCTCATCCGAGTAAAGAATAGGAAAACCCTATTGAAATTCGCTAAGGATCACGAAACATGGACAACCAAAGATTGAAAGAAGGTCCTTTGGAGCGATGAATCCAAATTAAATTTGTTTGGAAGTGATGGCCGACGTCATATTCGTCGTCTAAAAGGCACCAAAATGGATTCCCGGTACCAACGTCCAACAGTGAAGAACAGAAACGGATCCGTAATGGTCTGGGGAGCTTTCCATCATGGTGACGTCGTTCCCCTCGTACACCTCGATTGTATTATGGATCAACGTGTTTATAAAAACATTTTAGACGATCACATGCTGCCTTATGCTCGTAAAAAGATGCCTCGTGAATGGATGTTTCAGCAGGATAATGGTCCAAAGCACACCTCCAAATTTGTTAAATATTGGTTTACAGCTAAGAAAATTAAAGTTTTGGACTGGCCAAATCAGTCACCTGACCTCAATCCAATTGAACTTCTTTGGGTACACATCGGAAGAAAAATCGGGACACGGAAGCATTCTTCAAATGGCACATTTACAAGGCTCCTTCAGGATCTTCAATTGGAATGGGCGAAAATTCCTATGTCTACCTTAGAAAGCCTTGGTAATTCCATGCCCAGACAATGGGCCGCAGTTCTAAAAGCAAAAGGATATAAAACTAAATATTAAATTTTGTTGCATTTCGTTACATTTAATTTCAATAAAAGTTTAGAAAAACTGCATCGTCTCAAAACTTTTGCTTAAGTAATTTTGGGAATTTCCAAATTATTTTTAATTTATGCATATGTCTCAATTGTTCTAATATTGCATTTCGTTGAGCTATAAAAGTATTACAAATTACTAATTTACATCATTGAGAATTTTGCTTACAGAAAAAGTTACGGCAGAAAAACATATCGTTTCAACACTTTTGCCAGCTACTAGATATGTGTAAAAACGACGCCGTGTCAGTATAAATCCGTACGCCATAATATACGGTATTTCTTTTTAGAATCTTCAAGTATTATTTCTCGCATTATAATTTTCTGAAAATTCATTTTAAAATATAGAATAAGAAAATTTTTTAACCTTTTGATAAATGCAATGCGCTAAACACTGAGATACTTTTCTTGTGAGTACCGTTTGTAAAGAAATCATACGTTCATAAAATCCAGTATATATTTAGACATGTAAGACGACTCAGACATAAGATGACGTGTAAATGTCGGTCAAGATTTTATAGTTTTAGCTTTTATCTCTCATATAAAACGATCCCGAAATTATTGACTTATCAATGTGTTCACATTTGTGAGCGCCATTGAGAAAATAATACCTATACACTGTAAAAAATGACCAATGTTTCTTATTTTATGAAAAAATACTATAACACGAACGAAAATATAATATAATCTTCTGAGTTATCCAAAATTCCGAATAGCGTGTTCCATTGTCTTTTGAATCCTCAGAAACGAATACATTTCCAAAATTTAAAGCATTATTTATAACAATAAAATTATTTTTAGCTGCCCGTATTTTTCAGAAACGTTTCTGAAGGGTTTTTATAGTGTATTAATTAGTGTCCTCAGCCTGGAATACCTGTTTTTCGAATGCTATCCATTCTCAAGTAAACATTTTCATGCTCAAAAAAAAAATGTTTAACAAACAAACATGCAAAATTAACAGCGTTACCAATAATATTAAAATTAAGATTATATCTTTACTCTTTCATGTATAAATTAACTTATGCGGCTGAAAACGTGTACTTGAGAATTGATGACATTCGAAAAACAGGTATTCCAAGCTGAGGACACTAATTAATACACTATAAAAACCCTTCGGAAACGTTTCTGAAAAATACGGGCAGCTAAAAATAATTTGTTTTTATAAATTATTCTTTAAATTTTGGAAATGTGTTGGTTTCCGGGGATTCAAAAGACAATGTAACATGGTATTTGTAATTTCGGATAACTCAGCAGATTATATTATATTTTCGTTCGTGCTTATAGTAAATTTTCATAAAATAAGAAAAATTGGTCATTTTTTACAGTGTACCTGTAATAAAGAAGCTAAACTTGGTCGAATTATACAGTATTTATTGCTAATAACTTCATTTATTGTTTTTAGCATTATAATGTACTGAAAATACTTTCGAAATATAGAATCAGAATATTTTTTAACCTCTTCAAAATGATATTGATATTGGTAATTTTATAAATTATTGAAAAAAAATTGAGACACAAAAAGTTTTTTTAACTTTTTGTGAATGCAAAGTTAAGCAAAGAAAAATATATAGTATGCACATAATTCATTATCTTAAACTTCCTTGAAAGCAATGATAAAAACAAAATCTGTGTTTCGACATAAGAACACTAAAGGGCAAAATAACAATTCAACCTTTAGGCATTTTCAAAGAATAGAAAACAGAAAATCAATTATTTTGAAAGGTATTTTGCGACAAAAATAAAGTTGTGACCACAGGTGTTTTGTATCTATGTATCGATTTTTCAAAGTTTGTTACACATGATAAGAAGAAACAAATCACACCGAAATGAAATATATTTCATTTATAGTAAAATATTTGAATTTTATTGTAGAAAAATACATTTATTTTATGGAATTTTAAAGGTATTACTTTCTTCTATTTTTACAAGAAGAAAGTATAGGATTCATGAAAATTTTCAACTTCCGGTTTCGACGGATTTATACGTTTTGGAAGGTCCTGGACACGATTTGACTGCTTTTAGAAAATGTCTGTGTGTGAGTCTGTCTGTCGGTCTCTGTGTCTGTATGTGACAAAATTATTTTGGTCGCTCTATCTCAAGAACTAATGCACGGAATTTAATAAAACTTTAGATTAAGTTAGATTTTGATATAAATCGGATTTGATTAGTTTTTGGTGTATATCACCCAACAGGTGGCGCTGCTATGCTAAATTTTGCACGAGCACAATAACT
This sequence comes from Maratus michaelseni, assembly GCA_963931845.1. Lineage (NCBI taxonomy): Eukaryota > Metazoa > Arthropoda > Arachnida > Araneae > Salticidae > Maratus > Maratus michaelseni. The sequence goes on from OZ007587.1 coordinate 405,976,776, forward strand.
ATGTCTCAAGAACTAATGTACAGAATTCCATCAAACTTCACATTCTGTTAGACATTGAAATAAATAAACGCTGATTACGTTTTGGTATACATAGCCCAAAAAGTGGTGCTGCTGTGATAATTTTTCATGATTTTCCACGATAGCTATATCTCAAGAACTAATGCACAGAACTCAATCAAACTTCTGATTCTGTTAGACACTGACATAAATAGATTCTGATTACGTTTTGGTATAAATAGCTTAGCAGGTGGTGCTACTGTGCTACTGTTTCAAGATTTTCACGATAGCTATATCTGAAGAACTAATGCCCAGATTTTCATCAAATTTCAGTTTCAGTTAGACATTGATATAAATTGGTGCTGATTCCTTTTTGTATGTGAAACCTGTATGAGATAAAATAAAGTTTTGGGATTGGCGTATTCGACTAGTTTTAAATATTTTAAAAGTTATTTTTAGCTTTTCAAAACATGAAACAAAAAAAAAACATGATTTCCAATTGCTTTAAAAAAAAATTAAAAGTAAAAAGTCAGATCCATTTTTATTTTATTGGAATGTCCCTGAATCTATATATATAAAACAGTAAGGTACATGGCGAGAAAAAAGCGGTTATTTAGCTTTTGCCAATGGCAACGATTGTTTTTTTTCACTAATTTGCGAATATTAAGAAAAGATTTGAGGTATCGATATAAAACTCACGACACATACGTAGAAAATTTCCTCCATCTGGAAAATCCAATTTTTGTAAAAATCGACCGGTATTTTTCTTAATTTTTGCAAACAACAAGTCACTTTCTGAATAGGAAAGATTCAGATTCAGATTCAACCAAGCAGGGAGGCCTACCATATGGCTTTAGCCCCTGCAAGCCCTGCTTGGCAAGTTTATTAAAAAAAAATACATATTTAACAAAACAGCCCAGCTTAATTTGCAGAAAAGTCATACTCAAAAAGTCATACTCAAAAGTCATACTCAGCAGAAAAGTCACAATTACCATAAGAGTTTAAAAATTATTTGAAATTGTCAGATTTTTAGCATAAAATATTTTAAAAGTAGAGACAGTGGATTTTTTCAATAAATTTCGTCATCATCAGGAAAAGCAACATCATCATCATCAGCACCAATGATGTGTACTGGTGGCATTTGGAATAACAGTTGGTTTTTTCTATTAAGGACATGCAGCTAATTATCTTTTGAAGCAATGAGGAATTCGCCGAGATTGATTTGAACCAATTCGACAGAGAGATGGTGTCTGTTTTCCTGAAATGTAGAGTAGCTGTCAATGGGCATGTGAGAACGTAATGTAGCGAATCCCCTCTTGCGCCACAAGTGCATCTTGAAGACAAAACTTTATTAAATTTAATAGAATAAGCCGGGAAAGGGCCATGATTGATAGCGAATATATATAGGTATCGATGACTTAGAAGATAGTCTTCTGAAACTTTTGGCTTCAATGCATAGGTATATCGCCCAGTGGGACATAAGTCCCAATCACGTTGCCATGAGTTATGTAAAGTTTGCTTTAATATTCTTTTAAGATATGAGGATGGATATGGTATAATTTTTTCTGGTATTAATGAATTTTGGTCAGTTAGAGTGTGAAGTCAAACCAAAAAACGCGTCATTTTGTTTCTGTTTCAAAAGTTACCGACATTTCTTAAGTTTAAAAGTCTCGCTGGTTAAATTTTGAGGGTTCGGTCTTAGTAAATATCGCGTTAATGTTAAAGGTATACACCGCTCCCTAGCGGTGGAAGATGAACTAAAAGATGTTTTAATCTTTCGAGGTTCGTTTGGAAAAATCGATCAGCGAAGCGGGCCAAGCTTGTAGAGATTTATGTATTTCGAAATTGTTTTTTTACCTATTGTTATAAATTTTTAAACAACACAAATAATAATATTTCCTTTCAATTACAAACTGTATTTTCACGTTAATATTAAAAAGATAAAAATTACGTCAAATAAAAAGCGATACATTTAAAAACTGTTATTTAAAATTATTTTCTTATAGCATCGCTATGAAATTCCGTGAGGCAGCGACATCGTTTATTTAGCCATTTTATACAAGCTGATTTTTTACATTTGACTAATTTTTTAAGGCTCTGTTTTCAATTTTTTTATTTAAATTTTCGTTATTTCAATATTTATTTCATATTTAGAAATGGTAATATTTTAAATTGTTGCCAAATTGTAAAACAGTGCAAAGAATAATATTTCCTTTCAATATAAACATTAAGATTTGGAAAAAAGATGTGAAAAAATACAGAAAATGTTAGAATAATTAAATTATTACACGCGAATCGCATTTAATGATTAAAATTACGCCATATAATGAAAAGATATATTTAAAACGATTTTCATATGGGCAACAATCATATGATGCCACAGTCTGAATCACGTGGCTTAAAAGTAGTGCAGTTAGCAATTTTGTTTATATTAGATATTTCATCACTTGACATAATAAATACAGAACATGAAAATGCATGAGTAAAATACTTTAGATTCATTTTGTACGAAATACTATTTGATAAATGCATATTTGAAAACTCGTATATACTTATTAATTAAAATAAATAATTTACATTTTAAAAATAATATGAAAAATATGCAGGGAGATGCGTTAGAATAGAGAAAAGAATTCATGCATATATAAGCTATACCTCTTGATGAAAATATTTAAAACTCGATGTAAACGTAAAACATAAGCGTAAAATTTTTATACACCGAGGTTCAAAATATTATTCCCAAGCAGAGTGATTTTTATAGCCTCGAAATCAAAGGAATAACATTGTACAATATTGTCGTTATTAGAGATCGATTTTGTTACTTAAACATTGTAGATAAGCTGATTATCAAATGTGTAATTGATCTTACTTATCAATCTCCAAAACCGTCGTCAGCTGTCACGACAGAGGTGGACGAGGCCATAGGTACCGAAAAATGCTCCAGTCAAACGGAAAATCATGCCAACCCTATTATAGAAGACCATCGTCATTTGTGATAATATCATTCAATCTTCCGTAACTAGGTACTCATTTTAAAACAGAACACATTAGCATGTTTTTAGAGGCTGCGGAATATGAACATGTTTTTAGAAGCTGCGGGTTGGCGAGCGCATCTCGCTGAGGGAAAAGCCTCATAGTATTTAATTAAATAAACTAGAATAAACTGTTTGAATGAACTGTTTTGAATTGATGAACAACATTTCTTCCATGATAAAAAAATGTATATTAGTTATTGTAAAATTAACACATTATTTTTTATCTGTTTCGTTTCTAGTTTTTATTCGTATGATAATTTTAAATAACGTAGAAACAAATTATTAGCTGAAATATAAAACACTCTGTGATTAAAATGTATAGGAAAATAATTTCTCTTTAATCTGTTTTAATAATATTAAAAAAAGTCGAATATGTTTGTGCAGAACACATATTTACATACATGCAACTGTATTCTAATTTCCACATATTTTTAATTAGCAGCGTGTTAGAATAAGAGAATAATGTATTTATTTCATTCATAAAAGTCAGAAATTATTCTCAGTTGTAATCTTTGGTAACGGCATAATTAATGAGATTACAGAAAATACTAATGTTAGTTTTTATACATAGTATGTTTGCTTCTTAATTTTTTGGAATACTAATAACATATCCATTTTAATGCAAATGACTCTGGAAGTTTGTCCAATTAATGAGTTCTATCTGTATAAATTAACTAAATTTATAACTGTCTAACCAAACATTTTTTTTTGCTATTACTGTTGTGTTCTTTTCTATGTTATTTCGGAATATACTTAGGGAACTTCTTCTGATAAAAGAAAATAGTTATAAAACATGAAACCAACACCATTTATGGAATAATGTCATGGAAATAACTGTTTTCGAAATTTTCAATTGCTTGTTAATGGAAAAAATACTTTTTTTTTGTAAGATTTTCTTTTTTTTAAATTATTTATTCGTTAACATAAAACTTCTTCTCTGCTTTTCGCGTAGAATATTACATTTTCATAATTTAACTGTCATTTCTAGTCCCATAGACTATATCCACGGATCTTTACACAATAATATTTATTGAAAATGCAATACGCATATGAAAATGCACAGCTACACATAGATAAGTTTTGAACTGGATATATTTGGAGAACGAGCATAATACAGATACAGCGTATATGTGTCCATGTACATAAAAAATAGTTCGCTTAATTCTACTAGCTCGCTTAATACAGAATGCAGATCGATGAATATGTTTCGGAAGGTCTTTGAACCGGTTTTAAAAACAGTACATCCATATTTTGTTAAAACACGTCATTTGAGGAAAAAAAGAAGTTAATTAAAAATTCCTTAAATAAAAAAACAAACAAAAAAAAGCTGTAATAGAAATATATCAATGGGTGTCACAGCCAATAGCATCGATTTGCTCAAAGGATGTCATAGGTTCTGTGACAAAAAAAATAACCAAAATGTCTGAATTAATAATTTTTAAACTATATAAGAGGATAATTACAGAGACACAGGATGCCTTCCATTCCATTTTAACTTATAGATTTGCATTAAATACAAAATTAGGTTTTTTAAACAATAATTAATGTATTTCATATAATATGCTTTAATATGCTGTTGCCACAATATAGAAATACTATATAGGTGTAGTATATTAAATAATGAATAATAAATTTTGATATTTAAATTTTGTAGAAGTTACCATAAATTATACATCGACAAAATTACATTTTCTTAGTCACACAGAGCCTGTTTTCAGATTCCGTAAACTAAAATTTAACATAGTTATATTACAGTTAAGTGATATTTGTGGCAGAGTGCAGTGCGAAAGTCTTGCACGAATCTAGTGAATAAAAAATACTCAGCATTATTATAGCCAAGCATAATAAGTTCCACAAACAGTGAATACTAAAGCAATATATTATCAAAAAACTAAACATATTTACGTTCTAACTTGATATACTACGTTTTCTCTTGATATATAAAATTAAATTGTTAAAAATTATCACATTTAATCAGACACTATAAAACTAAAAACACACAATTATATAAAACAATAAAATAGTAAAGCAAACGTGTGAGGCTACGTTCGAGCACCTCATCACTGCAATGTCATACGATAACCAGACCGTGTTAGTCAAAAGTTTTACTAGTTAAATTAATGAACCAATACAAAATTTACTTTAAAGTAAGACTGTATATTCAGTCGTAATAACGTTAAAAATAGAGTTTTTCTTGAAGGTTGGTGCACACGCTTGCAGAATTCGCCGATTAATGAATCTTCCGCGATTCCACCTGAATATACTGTCTTACTTTAACGTAAACTTTGTATTGGTTGATTAATTTAACTGGTAAAACTTTTGTCTGTAAACATGGTAATAGTCGGGTTATCATATGACATTGCACATATGAGGGTTTCGAGCCTGAAACATTTGCTTTAATATTTTATTGTTTTACTATTTTATGGACCTATGAAGTATCATACAAATAGTATATCATATCTAGCGATGTTAGTATATTCCATAGTATTTCATATAACTGAAATTCAGTCATAGATCTTCTAACGTGGCGAAACGGAGCTCTTTGACAATTTCCCCTATCGACACTCACATACCAGGCTCGTTCAATATTTACACGTTAATACTACAATTTCTGAATAATAATCTTTCTGCTGTTTTCATCGCTGAATTTCTGTCTTTAATCAAGTCAAATATTACTGTTTAGAAATAGTGCTTCTTATATTAAAGGACCATACGAAAGTACACATCTTACGTGGTCATAGTCAAAGAGTGAACGATGAAATTGAACGTAATTTTCAAATGCACCAGGTTAAAACTTATTGTCTGAGAACTTATACAATATAATTCCATGAGGCAGAAAAACGAATGGACAAAAGTAATGAATGGAAAATGGGGAAATGACAAAAGTAATCATTGAATGTTTAAAAAATAATTAAGTAGAATTTGGATGACAAGTTACAAAGTATTATTGTAACTGACTTATATTAACCCATTAAAGTCTAGCGTTGCATTAATGCAACACCATAGGTAACAATACTTTTTGTTGTTTGCACACCAGTAATTCTGAAAAGAGAATTTCGCTTTCTTTAATGACCAAAAATTCCTTTTAAAATAAAACAATATTTTTTATTTAAAAAAAAATATTATGAAATGCAATATTTCAATTTTTCAAGAGAAAAAATAATTGTGGCGTTAATATATGGGTATAACATATGGGATAAGTAATGGGTTAACATATCAAACACTATGGTTTTAAGTTTAGGATCCTTTTAAAAAGATGTGTTCCATATTTTCACTATTTATGTAATCATACAAAAAAGCCTACTGAAGTGAAAATTAAATTTATGAAATTTCAAAACAGTTTTTTAAATACTACGCTTGACAATCCTATTTATTTTGACATAATAGATGAGTATTTGCTTAACAATTATTCGTTGAAAAATGATGTGAATATGACAAACATATTTACCTTAACTTAATAAAAAAAAATTATTTTCTGATTCCAATAAAGGACCTAAAAAATGATAATGCTCTTATATTTTTAACACGTGAATTAAAGCAATAAGTAAAATAACGCTCACAAGTTTTACCGAATCGTAAAGTTTTATTCGGTTGATATAACTATCTGTAATGATATACAAGACTAAAACAACTTAATTATCATTAAAAACCATACAGATATTTTTATTGCATTTTTATAACATTTAACGCGCGTACAAACAAATACAGAAACTTATTATAAAAGAAGCTTTTAATTGTGAGAGGCAGAAAGCAAATTTTAATTATTTCTAAATGCGTTGTAATTATAAAATACATTCGAAGAATGTTCTTTTTATAACTTGAGTTTTTTTAATCTTACTTGAAGATACTTAGATCAGATTTCAACAGCATTTGCATACTAGCTTGAGGAATCAATTATTAATTATATTCATGTACATCCGAAATTCTTCACCAGTTGTATTAAATTAAAACGCAATCTTTTACGGATTACAACAATAACCGTTGCGTATTTTTTGAAGAATATTTCTATCCAGATTTTGTGTTTAGAATATTAATAATATACCCATTTTGAGGCAAATGACTCTGGATGTTTTGTTAATTAACAATTTCTAACTGTATAAATTAAGCAAACAGAAAACACTCGTTCGTTTTTCTCTTGTTATTATTTTTCATTATTCCAGAAGTTCTTTTAATAAATTATCAGAAAAATAAATTGTGTAGTATTAATTATAGCAAAAAAAAAAAGTATTACTGTACAAAAAATAATTTTTAAATAGAACACTCGATTTTTTTCGAAGAAATTAACTTTTATCAAAAAACACTTTAAAGAATATTTTGTTGTTCACATTATTTGAAAATAAGTTTTCGATTTTAAAACAAAATCAGCATTGGTATTTTATATTTGCTTTAGTTAGCAAAAAATTGGGTGAGAACATAAAATATTCGTTTACAAGAAAACCCGAAGTCATTTAAAAGTATGACACAGAAACGAATATTCGTAATTCCCACTCATTCCATTTCAAATTTATGTGCTAAAATGATTGTGTTTCAGAACACATGAATAGTTATTTATGATTCCTATAAGCAGATTCACATTATTGTCATAATTTTAATCTAATTAAATATTTACTTATTTTTGCGTGCAGTATTTGACATTTGATCTCCAGTATTTAAATGACAAATATTTGTATATATTAGGACAATTTATCATAAACAGTACTTAATTTTAGTATCAGTAATTGATTTTGAATCTTTTTAGGTGCATTTTGTAGCTTTCTTGTTGATTTATAATATCTTGAAACAGAAAATATATTAAAATGTATGCAAACTCAAGCCTTACTGCAAGTGACAGTAAGAAATACTTTGTTACCTTTTTCATACAAGGTGACAACAAATAAAGGCGACGTCTAAGATGACTCTATAACTGTAGTATTAAATTGTGTCAGGTATAACTTGGACCTTGGAAGTTGGTGTCTAAGTGTTAAAAACTTCACTACGATATACCGTGTGTCCTAAAATGAACTGACTGATTTTAAAATTCAATAACTTGCAAACGGGGACAGATATTTTAAAAAATCTTGCAGGACGATTATGTAAGATGTCAGGAGACTTTTACTATGATTCCTGATTTCTGTTCGAATTACCAGCACTAGATGGCGCTGCAAGTAATAGATGTCCAATCGAGGCAGAAGCTGAAATCACCCAGTATTGATGCGAAGGAGGTTAAATATGCGGAGTGGGTCACATAGAGTTCAGAATCGGGACCTAAGAACAAGATTGTATTGGAGAATTAAGCCCATTCCATACATTTAACCCCCTTCCTTCGCATCAATGCTGGGTGATTTCAGTTTTCAACTGGATTGAACGCTTATTATTTTCAGCGTCATCTATCGCTGCTCTTTGAAACCAAAACCGGGAATCGCAGTGGAAACACTCCTGACATCATCCATTAATCTCCTGCAAGATTTTTAAAATATCTGTCACCGTTTGCAAGTTATTGAATTTTAAAATCAGCCAGTCCTTTTTAGGGCACAAGGTATGTAGACAGATGATGATAAAATGAAATTAAACTACACCTTGTAAGAGATGAGAAAGGTGCATTACTCAGTGAAAATATATATAACACTTTACACGTTATTCAATGAATGGATTAGTTTTAAGACATTTTTGAATTGTTAGAAATACCATAGCCTCTCCTTATTACACCTACTGAATCGCTTCCAAAGTGTATAGATGTTGTTATTCAAGAAACTGGGGATCTGCAATATGCCAATTAGGTTTCCGCATAATAGAGTGCCATTTCAATGTACAAAGTTTATTTGAAATAAATGTCCGTGAAAAAACTATATTATGTATACTTTGATAATATACGCTTGTAAGTGGAAGTTTCGAGACAAGACTTCTTAAATATTGAAACAAACTTTAATTCTAAACAAGAAAGAAAATCATGCGTCAAGCATAAATTGTGAAACATTGTACAACACAATCAGAATGCTGTAACAAAACTTCAGCGTTTAATAAGGTGGAAGATGATGTCTGAATAAAGAATTTGGAAAACGCAAAACATAGTTTTTATATGCAATCTTCCATAATGTCATTTATTAAGCACAATAATTACTTGTACTATCTATTTCAAGCAGGCATTATATTATTTTTAAAAACTCTAAAAAACAGTGCACCCGTCTGAAAGGTCTAAAAAATACCTACAAACCACACGAAAAATTAATCACGATGTACAAATGTTTTAAAAAATTTTCATCTATTTTTCAGATGCTAATTCAGATGATTTAATTACCGTTGTTAAGTTTCTTCCTCGCTAGCCATCTTCGTTGAAGTCTTCCCTATTCAGAATAATATGTGGCGCCATCTATTATCAATTTTTGTATGCATCATATCATTACATATTTTAGATTTTGCTGTGATAATTTCTATAGATTCCTTTAGTAATGTGTAATTTAAACTACTATAACTTGGCAATTTTCCGACATTGCTGAGGTCTATTGTAATTGAGGATTTACTGTTTAACCTGGCTATTGGAGTAGTAGCTTTATTTAAATTTATATCACGCCTGTGTCCCTTAATTCTGTTTTCAATTTTTCTTTTTGCCATATTTTTGTATGAAATTGCCTTTCCCTCATTATTATTGAAATTAATTTTGTATATTCCGGATGTCTGTAGATAAGGGATTTTCTCAGCATGTGACTTGATTAACTTGCAAATTAATGGATCTGGGGTGATGAGTGTACTTATACCAAGTTTTTGTAATTTTCTTTTCAGTTTTAGGGAAATACCTCTTATAAGTAGGATTGAAATTTTTCCTTCTGAGCTGGTTGTATCCTATCATAGCTTGACGTTGTGTCGATTAACTTTTGTATTGTTTTCGTGGCGTATCCTGCATCCTTAGCTATTGTTTTAAGATTGTTTATTTTTTGCATATTTTAAGGGCTCGATGAATATATGTATTTATTGCTGCTATTTTGTATGGGAAGGGCGTACTTTACGTTTTTCAACTATGTTGGAAAGAGTTAAAAATAACATTGCTTTTCAATTATCTCAGACATGAATTAAGAAAAATTTTGAGTGTTAATATTTTTAATTTTGTTCCAATGTTATTCAGTTTAATGATGGCTTCTCTTTTCCATTCTTCAAGTTATCATAAAATTGGTTGTTCCATTTCGTTACTGAATTAACGGAAAAAAGAGAGTGATTGTTAAAAGGCAAATAAAAAATATTTATCAGAAAAGGTTCTGGAATTTTCTATTTTAAACTCAAATTATTTGTATTTCTGCCAATTTTACATTTTAAAAACATCCATGAATATACACATGATTCATAATACAAAGCAAAATTACACTGAAGTAATTCAATAAAATTATTAGTTTTCAGTTTATTGCATGAAGCTGTAATAATTCTATTGTTGAAATAAGCTAAATCATGACAATAGACATTTAATGGTTTTTAATCGGCAAAAGCACACAACCAATAAGAACAATGAATAAAAATGTAAATATGGATGCAATATTTCATTTGATCCCAATTTCATTTATTCCTGAAAATAGTTAACTCATTTTCAAAGCATACATAGATGTTATTTCTAAACTATTACGCTAATTATTAACTTTATTCCCTTAAAGTTTAAATGAATCAGTTTATTCGTACTGAAAGTTCATTGTATAAACCGTATTCATAAATTCCATTATAGTAGATAATTTGCATTAAGAGACGATGTCGGTGAAAATAAAATAATATTTGTAGGCCTTTCAAAAATTAAAAGTTGACAAATTATTTTCAAACGAAATTCCCCATTAGACAGGAATAACTATAAAAAACTAGTTCTATAAAATAAAATAATTCTGATCATGAGGAAGCTCAGAACAAGATTTGGATGGTTTATTAAGGGCTCTTATCATCGTTTGCACACGAAGGGTAAACAGACCAAAGACTGCGTTTAATGTGGAATCCCAGCTACTACAAACTTTCATGCCTGCATTGGGATTCGAACTCATCACTTTTAGTCCAGTAGTCAACCTCCTAATCGCTAAATAAGCAGATGGACTTGTCAGAACATGAAAATTATTGTAGTCTTCACAAGACCTTTCTGACAGGTGGGCACAGCTACTCGTTAAAAGTGAAACTGAAACAAACAAACAAAGGTTTAAAATTTTTAAACTGAATAAAATCTGACAAACCATTATCTTTTCACAAAAAAATATTAGTAGAATTTAAAATTCAATGTTCAATTTTGAACAAAAAGCAAACGATTATTTTCGAAGACATATTTTAAAAGAATAGAGATTATAAAGTAAATTTTAATAGTTCATCAAATAAGTACAGTTCTCATATATCTTGATTCCATATGTGGAGTCAATAGTTTAATTATTCACTTTCTCACAATTCCTGCCTTTTCAAAAACTCACCATTTTGAGAAAAACATATTTAAAAGTTTGAGAAGAGGTATTGACGCTTAGACAAACGAAGGAAACAGAAGCCTTCAACGCACGTTTTTAACCGTTTTTTTTTAAACAGGAGGAAATTCTCAATTCGACGTGTATGTAATTTTTTTAATGTATGTTCACTGATTACTCTGAAACTACATGGCTGATTCCTGTGATTTTTTAAAAATTGAATCAGGATACTCTCGAATTAGTCCCCTTTACATTTCATCAAAATTGGTTCAGTACTTTTTAAGAAATTCATCAAAAGCCCCCCCAAAATTAAACATCCTTAAAATATTTCATCTTCAATGATTTTTATCAAGTGACGTAGTGCTATCTGTTTGAGAAGAAAGTCGCTACCCAACGATTTTCCTCCCTCTTTATACGGTTTTGTTTCTAGGATTGTTATAAGGAAAACCAAAAAGCAACGTTTTAACTGTTTAAAACTTTTATAACGTAAACAATAAGTTAGAAAAGGTAAAAATTGTAAAGCTTTTAAATTTAACCAAGATTTCTTCGGTACACTCGCTTCATTTGAAGAACTATATTTTACGGTGGAGAAATGTTTACGCTAATACAGGGTAGGCCAAAATTCCCAGCAAATTTTTGAATTCAATATAAAATCAAATAATTAGCGTAAAATAAGTGCGGTAGACAAAATTGACAATTTAATAAATAATTTCTAACTATTCATGTAACTTGATCAGATTCGGAAAAGCTAATTCGCCAGCCACGCAACGGCTGCTATAGCAATGCATTTCTTGCCAACAGAGTAAATTTATAGTACACTGTAGTATTTTTACTTTGTAGTATTTTTTTTGTTAAAGTTCATAATTATTTAATTATTGAGCACTTAGAAAGTGGTATTACAAAAGAAAAAAAACCAGAATATTTTAGGCTAAATAATTGATTTTCTGAGGTTTTACACCGCCATCCATCGCTTCAACCCTTCGCTCCCCCAGTGTTATCATTGCACTACACTTCTCTTGTCCCAAGCGATGCTTTTTAGCAACGGGCTGAGAGTGGTGCCCTTTAAGGGGTCTCAGGACTCTTAAAATTGGAAAAAATGAAAAAAAAATAACCATTTTTAACATTTAATATCTTCAAATGTATATGATTTAAAAACACAATTTTTATTGGGATGAAAAGATATAAGCGTGTTCTTTCATTTCACATATTTAAAAATTATAACATGCATGCAGAATTAATATTTTTAGGGGGCTTCAAACTGTCAGACATTTGTCGAGCAGAAAATTGACATGACAGCTTACGCGCACGATTACAAAATAATTTTTGCATGTAGAATAAAAATTTTGGAGTCTAATTATACTTCATATTATAATAATTACACTGAACCTCAATAAATTTGTATTTAAAGCATTTTTGTATTTTTAATGCAAAGTTGTATTGAGCTAATACATTTTTAAAAAATTTTCAACATTATAACCACTTAATTTTTTTTAATAATAAAAATAAAATTTTAGGTTCAATTTATGTAGACTAACATGACACATATTTGTGGAAAATTTCATGAAAAAATATTGATAAGTTTTTGAGATATCATGCGCGTTGTGCTCAAAAACATCATTTTGAGAAAAATGTTGTTTTGCTTCAGCTTTGAGTATGCTTCAGCTTTGAGTGGGTATAATTCTAAAAGCCATAACGTCTGTTCTAATGGGAATTTCAAGAAAACATTTACACTAAAATGTTCAGGAAAGATAGGAATTTAATATATTAAAAAAAAATTCGAAAATTTTGAAGGATTAAGATTCCTGAGACCCTTTAACTTGCGTTTAGCATTTCGGAATTCGTAAAGAGTAATAAAAGATATCATATGCCAAAATCGAAGTATTTGAAAGTAAATCTGATTTTATATTAAATTTTCACGTATTAGGCTTAATATTTAAAAATACTATAACACAGATAATTTCAGTGGACGCAGTCGTGCGGGGCACCTTCACGTCTAGCGTTCAAGAACACTTCAACTTAGCGGAATATTTTATTTTCGTCGCGCTGGTAACGAACGTTTCATGTGAATGATAAAAAAATACATCCTGCGTCCCTCAAGTAAAAAAATTAACTAACGCTCAAAACTTAAATTGATAATTAAATACAGCCGGTTCTTATTTTATAATCAAGTGCACATACCGAAAAAAAAAAAAAAACAGTTGCTATATGTCGCATTTACCGAATATGAATATTTTTCGTAGCGAAGACACAATGAATGCACGAATTTTAGCTCACAGGCTATCAAAGCCTGAGAGCTAATGTGCCCCGCCCGTTCTGTATGTACGTATGTATGTATGTATGTACGTATGTATGTATGTATGTATGTATGTACGTAACGCGATAACTCGTGATAGAATTATCCGTTTTGCTTCAAATTTTGTTTACAGGTTCATTCTAATAAGGCGCTTCCCTGATTAGTTTTGGGAGCTCATTGGTTAAGTATAAAGGGGGGAAAGGGGGGGCTAACTCCCCCTTAATTTAGATAAATGGGTTTTTCATGCAGAAGTATTCGTTTTTATTCAAATTTCGTATATAGGTTCATTGTGATAAGATGCTTCTCTGATTATTTTTGGGAGTTTCTTAGTTAAGTATAAAGGGGGGAAACGGGGGGGCTAACCCCCTTAATTTAGATAAATGGGTTTTTCATGCAGAATTATCCGATTTTCTTCAAATTTTGTATATAGGCTCATCGTGATAAGGCACTTCCCTGATTAGTTTTGGGGGTTCATTGGATAAGTATAAAGGGAGGAAACGGGGGGCTACCCCCTTTAATTTAGATAAATGGGTTTTTCATGCAGAATTATCCGATTTTCTTTAAACTTTGTATATAGTCTCATTGTGATAAGGCACTTCCCTAATTAGTTTTGGGTGTTCATTGGGTAAGTATAAAGGGGGGGGGGTAAACGGGGGGCTAATCCCCTTTAATTTAGATAAATGGGTTTTTCATGCAGAATTATCCGATTTTCTTCAAATTTTTTATATAGGTTCATTGTGGTAAGGCGCTTGCCTGATTAGTTTTGGGTTTTCATTTGTTAAGTATAAAGGGGGGAACGGGGGGGGCTCACCTCCCTTAATTTAGATAAATGGGTTTTTCAAGCAAAATTATCCGATTTTTTTCAAATTTTGTGTATAAATTCATTGTGGTAAGGCGCTTGCCTGATTAGATATTGGGGGTTTATTGGTTAAGTATAAAGGGTGGGAACGGGTGCTTATTCCCCCCCCTTAATATATTGTCGATTTCTTTATTTTTCGAGTGGCATTATTCTTTGAAAAAATAGCATAATATACAGTTAGTGTGAATAGCCTGTGAGCTCAATGCCCTCAGTTTAACTAGACAGTTTTCTTTATTTGTTTAGTGATTGCCAAACTACTTGAATGCATATTATCTTTTAATTAAACTATTTTTTTCTAATAAATGATCTAAGAAGTTTTGGAAAAACGCATAAAAGAGAATAGAAGAACAAAAGTTAATAAATTAAAAAGAATTGTTTATCGCAGTACCAGAAAGATAAACCAGAAAGAAAGATAAACCAGAAAGAAAAATAAACCAGAAAGTATGTCTACAAAAAGATCTTCTTTTAATAAATTAAAAATAAGACATTAATAGATAAAAAATTAAAACCTTGTGATTCTTTAACAGAACATTTTCTAAGAAAATTATGAGTTCTTTGATAAGCATAGACATAGAATCTATACTCTCCTATTTAATAATTATAAGTTTTATTAGTAAAGATAAGTTAAGTAAAAAAAAATTCGATAAAAAATTAAATAATATTATTTCTTTGCATATACATATATCTTAGATAAGGTAAACACCGAAGTTTTTAAGATTTTTTCTTTGTTTTACTAACGTTCAAAAAGAAAATATCGATAACAAAAGATAACATAACAATGTCGGAAAAAAACTTTCGTAATTATGTTTAAAGATTCATTTTATCCAACAAAAGTATTGGGTAAGTAAAAATTTAAAGTAATCATAATAAAGGTGCATATTCTATTATGAAACTGGAAAATTTATCACAAAATTTAATTAACTGTTTCTAAACAAAATGCTTTAATGAACGTTATGTGAACGAATAATGCAACATTAAAGTTTGCTCTAATATAATTTTATTAACGCAAGAACAAATTTTTAAAAATAATTCTAAAGTTGTTTTTTCTTGAAATTACTTATCTTTCATATCTTAAATTTTAAAAATATTAAGTGAATCTTATAATTGTAGGTGTCACTTAGATTATAACATGTTTTCGAGTGTTATGGATACGCACATATATATATATATATATATATATATTCAAACACTTGAATTTTGTGTCGAGAAAAAATATGGTACAATTGAAAGGTTTTGAAAACATGTATTGTGCAAGTCGATTTCAAAAGTTTGTTATTCCAGGCTCGGCAGCAGAATAATATGGTATATGCTGTATAAATGAGAAATTTACAAAAATTACTATTTTAATCGCAATTATACAAATTGAGGAAGATGACAAATAGAAGCAAACAACTACAGTATGCTCAAACTATAGGCAGATGAGAGCTTTATCACTGATGAGAGTTAAAAAATAGCACATTTGTAGGATTGGCGTATATCATGAAATTAGTGTTAACTTAAAACGTAACTTTTAACATAAAGTAAGTTGCACAGCTGAAAACATTCCTAGAAGGAGATTTTTTTTGAAAAATTGTCTTTGCGTATTCAAACACCATCGAATATGTTCACAGTGGATACAATGGAACACTGGTTATATTGTGGAAGATTAACTAGTATACAGGGTATCCGAAAAGGCTGGAAACGGTCGAACAACTCGAGAAATATACTTCGGATTGAAAAACAAAAAAGTGCATGTTCTATATAAATTGGAAAAATCTATTTGGGGATATCAAAGTTGCCCGCCCATTTTGCCCCCTGGGAGGAAAGGGGGGCAACTTTGATATCCCTAAATAGATTTTTCAAAAATATTGCACATGCATTTTCCGATTTGCAATCTGGTGTATATTTCTCGAGTTATTTGACTGTTTGCAGACTTTTCAATGGAAATGATTCTCACTGCATTTTACTCGATTACAGCGCCATCTATGATTTTCCGAAAAACACGTTCAACACAAAAGTTACGTATTTTTCCCGTAGAATCCGAATCACGGCTTATATTTCAAAGTCACCCCCCTTTCCCTTCAAGGGGGCAGATTTTAGGGCAAGTTTGATATCCTTAAATATATTTTTCAAAAATATTGAGCATGCATTTTTCCGTTTTTCAATCTGATGTATATTTATCGAGTTATTCGACCGTTTCCGGACTTTTCGGACACCCAGTATAACCCAACATAAAAATAATTTCACTCTACAAGTTTGATATATTTATATTTTTTTATAGTATGTTCTACTTTCGAATTAGTATCAAGACGTTTTTCAGCCTTTGTCTAATAATAAATTGAAATATGTACACTGGCGAGAAAAATTAAAGGAACAACTATAAAAACTCGTCGAACTTGAATACTGTTGCAGATAAGAACATGAAACATGCACAAGATCTTTATTTTGTCATGTCTGACATATATTCATAATGCAGAACTGCCTATTTCTGCAAAAAATAAATTTACATAAAAACGTAGGACTGTGTGATATAAGAGGGGATAAGGAAATTGTACTGTTACAATATTTTAGAGAAGCACAGGAAAATTCAATGAGGTATGTGGTCACGCCTGACCGAAATGCAAGTTTTACAGCAATTTTCCATACTCTGGATTAGATTCACCAGAAGTGCTTGGGTAACAATGTGTATTCAAAAAGAATAGTACTCCGATGTTCCTGGAGAGTGCTAGTTGGGGTTTGCTGAGATGCAAGTCGGCGTACTGGTACGTCCCACACATGTTCTATCGGATTTAAATCCGGAGAGTAAACAGGCCATTCCATTCGCTGGATTCCTTCGTCCTCAAGATAATCAGTCACTAGTCCAGCACGATGAGGTCGCGCATTATGAAGGAAGTTATTACCGATTGCACCCCTAAACAACTTACCATGAGGATCAAGAACCTCATTTATGTATATTTCAGCATTCACAGTTGCACAGAAAAAATGTGTAGGTCTGTGCGGCCGTTCAAATTGATGCCCGCCCATACCATGTGTCAGGTTCTTCTCTTACAGTGCAAGAGTTGAAAGCTATTCTTAAGGGATTAGCATATTGTATGTATTGTATATGTATCTATTGTGTACCGTTAGAGGCTGGTTTAAGAAGAATCTTAATCCGAAGGGGAGCGACTCAGAATACAAGAGGAAGGAAGGTGGAACAGAATGAAAGAAGTATTTCCATTGCTATGCGGTCTTTCAGAGATAAGGAAGCGATTGCACTCTTTTGTTCAGGAAGACAGATCCGTCAAGAGGGAGGAAGGGTTGTCAAGGACCCTTGGAAACAGAGGAGAAACCCCGTAGTAAGGAGAGTGCTCTGCAGTTTACGAGAGAGAAAAAGTTAGTTGTAGCGTGGCAGCGAAGTGTGAAGGTTGGTTTTTCAGAGAGCAGCTCTGAGCACGTGTATGGAACGGCATCTCTCTAAAGGAAGAGAGATAGCGTGTGTGAGATTAAGAGAAATCTCGGTTCTGAGTGAAGCAACGTAGTCTAACGGTACACGTAAAGCGTTTCTATAAATATTTTGATTTAATATTAAACCGGATACTTTACCTCCGAGTTTAAGTGTAAATATTGTTAATAAAGTGTTTGTTTAACTTTAATTGAAAGAGTTAAGTTTTACTTGAATATACATCAAGTATCGTGCCCGATATCACGCATTCATATCGGTGGTGGCAGCATATCAAAAGACCGGATCTATTTCGAAGTTGTGTGGACTGAGAAGTGGAATCCGACAATGTTGGCAGCGACGGGATTGAATCACCGAAGACCAGTGCCAGTTAGCCGTGTTACTGAGAGTTTGTGCCGGATCGTCTAGCGGAAGTGTTCGTGCCCTATCGTTGTAGACCAGTGCCAGTTAGCCGTGTTACTGAGAGTTTGTGCCGGATCGTCTAGCGGAAGTGTTCGTGCCCTATCGTTGTAGACTAGTGCCAGATAGCCGTGTTACAGAGAGTTTGTGCCGGATCGCCCAGCGGAAGTGTTTGTGCCCTATCGTCGTAGACAACCAGTGCCAGCTAGCCTATCGTCATTACAGTGAAGTGAATTAGTGGTGGTGTTAGTGTAGTGTTGTGCGTAGTGTTTTTTGTGCATTTGTGAAGCAAGGTGCAGTGATTGTGGCCCGAGAGTGCAAGATTTACCCTGTGGAAAAGTGAGCAGAGAATTGCCCAGCGAATAAAGTACGAGGTAAGGTGTTTTGATCATTTTACTCTACTGACATTCTCGAACCTACTGTTTTTTATTGTGTATAATTTATGTTAATTTATGTGCAATATAATAATTGGTCTAAATCAAATGAGATATTAACAACCATTTTACACTATTGTTTTAAGAAAAGGATCTTATATTAATTACTAGAAGTGATTTTCTAATTGTTTTAAACGGATAAGATTAATGATTAAAATTAATGCATTGTGTTAATAGTTGGAAGGAATAATTGAAATTTCTTAAATTTAAATTATTATTAAAGTAATATTTAAATTAAGTGATATTGTTTGCTTTAAGTTTGAAATATTGATAGTAAATGAGGAAAGCAAATTTGTGTAGAATTTAAATTAAATTGAAATAACCTTCAAGGAAGAACTGAAGGCCCAGAGAAAAAAAAAGTGCTGTGATTTACTTTTTAATGTGAGAACTAATTTTGAAATTGAAATATTTTATTGAGATTAAATTTAGGAATTTATGTGTATTTCATGCAAATTTTTGTTAGGTGGATATTTTTATGTAGTGATTGGCATCAGTGTTTTATTCAAATTGCAACGTATCAGTATTATTGTGTAAATTGTATTTTATTATTTAATGGTATAAATTTAAAATCTGTATTGCATAATAGTCAAATTGAGATTATTGTTACTGTGTTATTGAAGCAAATTGTGGGGTATCATTGTTTAAGGAAATTTATTATTGTATTATTACTTACTTGAAATATGTTAAATAGTATAATATGTGGAGGTAACTTATGAGGGTAGGATTTGAGGAAGTATTAATTTGATATTGTGATTAAGTATTATTGTAGGGTGGTAATAGTTATCAGTAGAAAGTATGGCTTTCTTACTAAAATTAAAAAGGGTGGATCTTCAGGCGATATGTGGAGAGTTAGGAATTGAGGTCTCGGAAGATGATACCAGGTTTAAGCTTAAGAAAAAGATAGTGGAGAGCGACGAATATGAAGAGGGAGCCATTATGGAATTATCTAGCACTATTGTTACAGAACGGTTAGAACAAGAAGCGTTAGTAGTAGAACGGGAAAAGTTAGAAAGGGAGGAAAAGTTACAACGAGAAAAGTTAGAAAGGGAGGAAAATGTAAAGTTACAACGAGAAAAGTTAGAAAGGGAAGAGAGGTTAGACCGTGAGAAGTTAGATAGAGAAGAAAGGGCTGAAAAATTGAGATTGGAACATGAGTTAGAGTTGGAAAGGATAAAGATTCAAAGTTCGGCTAATAACGCTAATGGGACTAGAGAATCTAATCATGAGAGTAGCCTAGAGAAATTGATTAAAAGTGTTAAAACTTTGTCTATCAAAGTTCCAGAAGGGACTGAGGGATGGAATCTGTTTTTTAGCAGTTTAGAACGGGCATTCCAAACAAAAAATGTACCAGAAACCCAGCAGGCCGAAATTCTGCTAAATATGTTAGGAGATAAGGCCGATAACTTGCTAATATACACTACTAGGGAACAAATTGAGAGTTATGAGAAATTAAAGGAATTAGTTCTAAGGGAACACGAGCCGACACCGAAGGCGTGCTTGGAAAATTTCAAGAAGGCTAGAAGGAATCAAAATGAAACTCATGTATTATTTGTGTCACGTTTAATAGCAACGTGGGAAAATTACTGTAAGATTAGAGGTGCAGATACGTATGAGAAGGTTAATCAGTTAATTGTCACAGATAAGTTGTTAGCTACGTTAGATGAGGAAACCGCGACGCATGTTGGATTAACTCAGCACAGTAATTGGTTAGAAGTTTCTAAAATTGCTAAGGAATGTGATAATTTCTTTGATGCTAAACAAAAATCTTATGCGGTAACTTATAAGGGTTATAAAGGTAAAGAAAGGTATGTTAATAATGAAGATTCTAGAAGGACAAAAGATGAGGGAGTTAGTAGTAATTGGAGACAAAATGGGAATAATGAAGTTAGTCCATTTTTGGGTAGAAAACCGGAATATAAGAAACCTAATGATACGACGCCTATCTGTTTCAAGTGTTCTCAACGAGGACATGTTCAGCGATTTTGTACAAAAGGAAATAATGAGGGAAGTAATCAAATTAATAACCGACAAGAACCAAGGGCTAGTATCAATAATGTCTCAGTGCGAGGAATTCAAGAATTACCAAGGGGAGCGAGTATGGCAAAAATCGGAGCAAAAGGGAATTGGAGAGCTAAAGTTATTGGAGAGAAGTTAAATAAGCTTGAGAAAGTGGAAGTTAGTGTAAATGGGAAGATAACAAAAGGATTAGTGGATTCTGGTTGCCAAATTAGTGTCGTTCATAAAGATTTAGTACCATCAGAAAAATTAAGAGGGGCTGGGAGCATCTATTTACAAGGGATATTTGGTAAGGCAGTTAAATCGCCGTTAATTCAATTACCTTTAGCTATTCCAAAACGTGGTCAAACTAATGTAATTCATCAGGATGTACTTTGTGCAATAATTGATAATAGTAAGGAACAGGTAATTTTACATCCTGACGTGGCTAATGAATTGTCAAGGTTAAACCAAGAGAAATCATTAAGACAATCGGTAGAAAGGGAATGTAAGGAAGATAGTAGGAATAAAGTGAAAGAAGGGGAAGGGATTAGAAATGGTAATAATAACCGTTATGTCGTAGAAACGAGATCGGAAAATTTACAAAGTCATGAGAAGGAAAAAGCCGAGGTAGAGAAAAGTAAGATTAATCAAGTTACGGAAAGTAGTCTAAATGCATTTCAGGAATCCCAAATGAATTGTAAAGATTTAGAGAGAGCTTGGTAATTAGCTGAAAATGAGAAAGGGTCTTACTATGTTGTAAATGGTTTATTGTATCATAAAGAGAAATTAGTAGATGAAACTGTAGCTGAATTAGTATTACCTAAAGTTAGAAGGGAGGAAATTCTAAAACTAGCGCATACCTCCTTATATGGAGAACATCACGCGGTTAAGAAAATGTTAGAAAGAATCAAGCATTCATTTTATTGGGGAAATATGGTAGAGGAAGCTAAAACGTTTTGCGAATCATGTGTAGAATGTCGATTAACGAGGGAAATGAATGTGAGTAATAAGGAGAAAGAGGAAATATGTCGACCTGCAGTTATAGTTGAGTTAGGGGACGGGAGTAAGAAATTGGTGTATCGAGATGAAATGAGAGCATTTATGGCTAAAAATAAAGTAGTCGATATTGTCTTGGATAGTGACGGGGAGTTTGAAGACTGTAGGAAAGATCTGTTGTTAGACCGAGAACAACCGGAAAATAAAGACAGGAAGGGATTTGAGATAAAAGTGTTAACAGATATTCAAGTTGGGGACATAAAATCAATCTTAAGGAAAAATAAGGAATTATTTATTGGTCCTACCGAACTGGTTGAAATGGAGAAAAATCGGATTGGTCGTAAGCCGGAGAGGGATAAGATAAGGCAGAAATTGTACAATGTTATCATCACGTACAAAGAGGACCTGGAAAGGCAAGTGCCTGATTGGTTAGAGGAAGATTTAAGTGGGACATCAGAGGCAGAAGTTAGCCATTCAAGCGGGTGCATTACAAAAAGGGATGTACCAATTAAGTTAACGAGGAAGGACTGGAGGGAAAAGGTAGTACCGCCTCCAGCAATCTCAGCCTAAGGACTGACATTAAAATGACATAATACTAGTGTAACTTTATTTTTTTTGTGTATTTATAATTGTATTTGCATCATGTGTTTATAACAGTGTATTAGCATATTGTGTATTTTTTCTGTAGTTATCACATTAGTATATGGTTCATTAGAGATGTCAGTAGTTAAATGTTCAGACACCTTGAAATATTTATGTAATTGTAGTAATGAAGAAACCTATCAAGGAACTGTTGAACTCTTCTCAGACATTACATAGTTTGAGGAAAATTAGCCCCTAAAAGGCATATTTTCCGCTAAGGTGGGGGGTGTCAGGTTCTTCTCTTACAGTGCAAGAGTTGAAAGCTATTCTTAAGGGATTAGCATATTGTATGTATTGTATATGTATCTATTGTGTACCGTTAGAGGCTGGTTTAAGAAGAATCTTAATCCGAAGGGGAGCGACTCAGAATACAAGAGGAAGGAAGGTGGAACAGAATGAAAGAAGTATTTCCATTGCTATGCGGTCTTTCAGAGATAAGGAAGCGATTGCACTCTTTTGTTCAGGAAGACAGATCCGTCAAGAGGGAGGAAGGGTTGTCAAGGACCCTTGGAAACAGAGGAGAAACCCCGTAGTAAGGAGAGTGCTCTGCAGTTTACGAGAGAGAAAAAGTTAGTTGTAGCGTGGCAGCGAAGTGTGAAGGTTCGTTTTTCAGAGAGCAGCTCTGAGCACGTGTATGGAACGGCATCTCTCTAAAGGAAGAGAGATAGCGTGTGTGAGATTAAGAGAAATCTCGGTTCTGAGTGAAGCAACGTAGTCTAACGGTACACGTAAAGCGTTTCTATAAATATTTTGATTTAATATTAAACCGGATACTTTACCTCCGAGTTTAAGTGTAAATATTGTTAATAAAGTGTTTGTTTAACTTTAATTGAAAGAGTTAAGTTTTACTTGAATATACATCAAGTATCGTGCCCGATATCACGCATTCATATCGGTGGTGGCAGCATATCAAAAGACCGGATCTATTTCGAAGTTGTGTGGACTGAGAAGTGGAATCCGACACCATGATTCCAGGACTTTCGTATCGATGCTTTCATACATGTTTTCAGCCTTATTGCGTGTGTTTTCTCTCTCCATATGGTAACACGTCTGAAATCACTTTTCAAGCAAAATGGGGATTCATCGGTACAGAGAAATCGGCTCCAGTCCGTGGTACTCCAATGACGATGATCTCTGCACTACTTTAACCGGGCGCATTTCGCTGCCGGAGTTAGCGGAATACAAATCATGGGTTTTGTTGTACAGCCCTCTTTTATGCAGCCTGTCACTCACAGTAAATCTGGATAGTCCAGTTCCTGTTGCTGCAGCGAACTCCCTTGCAATCTGAACTGACGACAGTTGCCTATTTCTTTAGCAATCGTTGTCAAATAACGGTCCTGACAGACTGTTTTGGCACGTTTTCAACTTCGACCTATTTGTCTCTGTACATTACCAGTCCCCCAGTTTACCCATCTTTAAACCGTTTGCAGATTCTTGAAACGGCGCCATCGGCAATTTTTAAGTCTTTACAGACCCCTGTCAGTGTCTGTTCTGCTTCCATTCTCCCTATCGCACGCCATTTATCACAATTGGTCAAATGTCTGCTGGATGACATATTCCACCTGCTAGAAGCAAAAATTTTATGCATCTACGCGTAAAATCCTTGAAATTAGACTTCAAATCACCCACGTGTACTCCTTTTCAAACGTGCAGAAACAACGGGCTCAAAAAATTTGCATATTTTTCTGTAGCAAAGGTTAATCCCATTGGACTAAGTGATAACGTTAACAGTGAGTTACCAACCAATCACCTTTGATTGAAGTTCCCGCAATATAATTCACATAAAGCACCTTTTTATGGTTGTTCCTTTAATTTTTCTCGCCAGTGTACTTAAAACATACAACACATATTAAATTGATTTGTTTAGTTAAATTTCAGAATTAAGTTTGTAGATAGCAGAAGCGATTCTTTAATACGAAATAAGTGCAATAAAATTTATTTCTCCTGCTAAATTATTTCAGAAAACATTTGACATTATTTTTTTCCCCGATTTACAATATGTATTTTGTAGTTTTCAAAAAAAAAGTAAGATACATAATGTTTTTAACGTTGATGAATGCGTAGTATCTAATTTTATTTAATAACGCTAAAATATGTTTTTATTTCATTTTATAATATTGATACTTGATTCGGATTTAACTTAAAAAGAAAATGGAAAAGTAAAAGCTCAAGAGATCTACTTTAAATAGGATATAGCTGTAACTATTTTTTTTATATTAAGTCAGTTAATGTAAGAAATCGTCCACTGTAAAACATCATTGAAAGAATGAATATAACTTTAAGTTACCTAAAAAGCAATAAAAGAGAAATAAATGTTAAAAGTTATGTTTCTTTAGAAAAATATATGAGACTTTAAAAATAATTGAATTTATTAAAAAAAATCATTGCAAAATGAAGTAGACTGTAAGAATTAGTTTCTAAACAGACAATACATAATGTGCATTTATTTACTGTCACTGTATTTTACGAAAAATCTATGCAATATATATAAATACAGTTGTGTTTTAAAATATACCTCAATTTAATTAGGGTCGATAATTAATGAATTATGGACTCCCTTATTTATGCTGTTTTAGTCATCATTTGATTTATGTATTAAGAAAATGAAGGGTTAAGGAAAAAACAATAATAGTCCAATTTATTTTGTAATTTGGAGATGAAAGTGCTATCTCGTAGCTTCAGAGGTGTACTATCACTTGGCAACCTTTGATAGAGGCAGAAATGAAGGTATTTATTTAAAGAAAACAGTTTAAGATAAGTATAAAGGAGGAAGAACGATGAAAGTCCTTTGAGAAAAAATTTAGTGTAAGATTGGTATAAAGGGAGAAAAACGATGATAAAAAGTGGACGGTCATAAAAAAGTCATTGAATAACTATTATCTAATTATACCGGTCTACAATGAAAATGCTTTTTTGATAGATTTTAGCTGTTCTTGATCTAATACTCTACACTGAATTTAAAAATCGCAATATAAATGGTGTATCACGTACCATATTAGTAAAAATTCGACTTTTATAAAATCTAAGCAACATTAAAATATGCTTACTATAAATACAACACCAATTTAAATTAAATGGATTTTTTTTACAAAAAATTCCACAAAATTAAATGTGTGCAGTGTTACACATTCCGTTAGCCAAATTAACGTCCTTAATTGTGGAGTGAAACTTGGGGATCAGGATAGAACATGGTCTCCACGCAAAGTTTTTTATATTCATGTGGATGATTTATTAATGCTATCTAAAAATTAAATAACAAACTTTCAGTTTAGGTATACCATTGGTAGGGAGGGACTAAACACCACACTGATGAGTAGCACTTTTGCTCATATGATGTTAATGTTTATAACTCTGAAATCAAGAATTACTTTTTTGCACCCAGATATTTCATCAGATTTACCACTTGTTCCACACAGTTCACAGACTCCTGACCTACTTTTACAAGGCATATTTGAAGACTCACTCGATTCTTAATCAGATAATGCTGCTGTACTCAGGATTACAGCTTTTCAGCTTAAATGTCCCTCAACTATTCAATGAACCTGAACATTCTGATAGAATTAATATTTGTAATTATCCAAGGGATATGCTGAAAGTTAAGGCTTCAGACTAAAAGAAAAAGCTTGTTAGCTCCTGAAACACCTACTACTTTGCATATAACCAAAAAACAGGAGTTTATTTCCTACTTTCTGCAGAATGGTGACTAAATTTACTGAGGGGTTGTTAACAGATTGACGCGCAAATTTGACATTATATATAAAGCCTAGGAATGAAGAATTTTTAATGACTATATAAAAGAAGATTTAAATCTGTTATTTTAGGCATGAGAACACACATGCATCTGTACTTTTAGTACTACTATCAATGAAAAATTAGTGTGATTGCTAATTACTGATGCATATTGAATCGTGAGTATGCAGAATCAACCCATTAAAGAAAAGAAAATATCCCAACTTTATTAGTAAAAGAAAAAAAAAACCAATAAGAGCTTTTTAAGTAAGAAAAATAAATGAATTGAAATCTTTTACAGTGCATTCTGTATGAATGCGTATATCTGTGTATTCATTTTCAAATAAAATTATTTAGCTTTATTTATATTGTCCAAGAAGCTGTATGTTGATGCAGACCTGTGAAAACAATGTATGTGATTGTAGAAAATTGAAGTCATTTTTGAAATAATTATCCCAAATATGTATAAGCCAGTATAAGCTTCTAAATCTGTTTTCACAAACGTAAATTTTGTAGATCTATGTTATATATGACTATTATAATTTTTCCAATTTCACATCAGAAATGTTTTCTTCAATTGGTGCTTTTGTATTTTATCTTTTCAGAGTGTATTTAGTTTTCAGCCAATTTTAAAGAAATTTGTGTAATACAGATAAATTGTATAAAGTTGATTCAATCCAGCACTTTGTGTAAACGAAGAAATGTTTCTAAGCAATTCAATCAGATTTCCTGTGA
Source organism: Maratus michaelseni (assembly GCA_963931845.1). Lineage (NCBI taxonomy): Eukaryota > Metazoa > Arthropoda > Arachnida > Araneae > Salticidae > Maratus > Maratus michaelseni. The sequence continues at coordinate 406,003,695 of OZ007587.1, forward strand.
TAAATTGGTTAAGTTGTACTTTTGAATAGGACGTCTAACAACTTCTTTTCAGACTATTTTCTCTGAAAAAGAGACACGTTTTACTCTTGGAATATTTTCTTATCTTGAAAAACAGATGTAGGAACAAAAAAATGTATAGGTAAACACAAAAGTATATGTATACTAGAAGGTTCCATTAGAAATATGTTTTATTTTTTATTAGTTCCTTTTAAATTAATTAAGTATTGAAAACTTGATGAATTGTTATATTGTGTAATCGATTCCTATACATATAAGGCAATAGACGGTGCTGCCAGTCCAACTTACTAAACTAATGAAGTGAAAGAATTTTAAGTTTGTAATTTATAACCTATTATGCTTGCTTTTTAACAGAAGTTTAACTAAAAATGTTAATTGAATGAATAGGGCATTTATTTTTATTTATTACTGTCTTATTTTTTAAAAAATATCAATACTTCGTATTTTGTAATTTTTTAAAACTATGTGACCATTAAAATTGTTCATTATTTTTATTTTTTTAAGCCTGACTCTACAACTTTGAACTTCAAATTTTCTGTTTGCAGCTAACGATTTAAAATACATATATTTTAATTACTTGAATTTAATTTTCAATTTCTTATATTATTTAATTATTAAATCATGGATATCAAGGTAATTTCCTTTAGAGCTCTTCTATGAACGTTTTCCTTTCTTTCCGTTTTCTCTCCTTTTATTTTTCTTTTTTTTTTACGAAAAATAATCACACACTTTTCGTAGAATACACACACACACACACACACACACATATATATTATATATATATTCTAAGGTAGTAAAAGGGATGAATGCTATCAAGCATGCAATTTTATCCAAGATAATTTAATTGAATCTCTAATCAATTACGTTAGTTAAATAAATATATATATATTAGAAATAAATGTATGAAAATGTCTTTTTATGTAATATTCTTGCAAAATAAATAAATCTAGCTCGTTATTTAATTTTATTACAATTATTACTGTTAGCCTGGACATAAAATTGTTTATTAAACTTAGATAAATAAATATATATATATGTGTGTGTATTTTGTCTGTAATAAGGTAACTTTAAAAAAAATTACTGTAACGCAAAATTTTATAAAAATTAACGTCTTATGACTGTGACAGTATTTCTAATCTTCGGACCTAATTTTTTTGAATTAACAAAACCATCAAAACAAAATATTAATTCGAAATTTATTTGTAATTTTATTTATTTAAAATTAAACACCACAAGTATGCTCTTTCAGTATTCTGTTTAGTTTCGTTTTGAAAACTGGCTAAAGGGAGGACAGAACTCAAGAACGCGATTGCTACGTCATGTGATCCTTTTCGCCAATCAGATATACATATTTCAACCATCCGCTGACTAACCCAGAGTCGAATAACCGTGGATTTGAAGTTAATGATGAATTCTAAATATCAACCGCCAGTTAATTTCAAATTTATTGATGAATTTTAATTGATGAATTTTTATATTGCGTAATAGATTCCTATACATATAAGGCAATAGATGGTGCTGCCAGCATTTGTGTTTTATCTGTTATCCACAGTATTATTGTAACAAATATGGGTAAAATTTTTCTGTTGATATATTTTTCTGTTTATGAATGCTAACCGTATAAAGAAAACACAAAGAAATTTATATTTTCATAATAAGTAAATTTATGATAAAATAAAGCAAGAGTAAAATAATTTTCATTTTTATCTTTCGTTTTGTTTTATTTAAGAAAATAAGATTAGGAAAATTATAAAATAATTCTTTTTTTTCAAACCTTTAGTTTTTTTTATTATAATTTTTCAAATCATTTTCAATATTATATTGCTCTTTTAAGGTTTACAAATTAGTAAATTGAACCTATTGATTTTTTTCTCAAATATTAAAACACGAATATAGGTTTGTAAATTCTATTTAATAAATCTTATATAAATAGTCTTTCGTTTTAATACTATACATCTAAAAATATTATTTAAAAATTTATATTTAGCCAAACAAATTTTTCTTATTGCTAAAGAAAGAATAAACAAAACTTAATTGGTCAAAAATAAATTGATGGCGAACTGAAGAATAATATTACTTCAATAATCGATATTATTTCTTGAAAAAGCTCAGCGTAATAGAAGCTATTAAATTCTGCTTCTGATTAAATTTAAAGAATGTATCTTTTTTAACTACCGGGATTAAAATCTAATTTAATTTTGAAAGCATCTTTCAAAACTCAAGATATTTTCAATTAGGTGTATTAAAATGCCTCTTGAATTTGGAATTTTGATGAAAATCTGGAATATTAAATTAATAAAAAAAAATAGAAACTTACCAATTACATTTGACATTAATTCATTTAAAAACATCGATAAATAATTAAAGCTTAATCAATTTGTGTTGTTTAGTTGTAACTGCTAGATACATAATACAATAATTAATTACAGTATACTAATCTAAATATTATCTTTGTAATTTGTGTAAAATAGTCATATCTAAATAAAAGGAATTTATTTCTCAAAAATCACAACGAACAAATTTTGGGATTTTGGGATTAAATGCGTTAAACATTCTCATGTAGTTCATGTTATGAAAAGTGCCTAATAAGCTATTTTGTAAACAGATTAATCATTTCGAAATTGATCAATCATGTTCAAAATAGCAAATATTAAAAACAAATTATTTATGATTATGACTTATTGTTTTAAGACCGTTAACCGTGATCTTAACCGTTCACCATCCTTAAAATGTGAAATGTGATAATGTTTATCTGTTTTTCTAGGATATTGTAAGGAATTCTTAAACATCTTAGAAAAAAATATTAGACCTTGTGTTGTTTAAGGATTTTGGATAATTATTGTGAGTAAAATATTTTATCTATTCTTTACAAGTTTTTTATTTCCATTTTTATTATTTCCAATTGTCTTCTGGTAATAATTCAGTATACCTGGATGATTGTACTGATGTTAGCATATATGCCAGTATAATTATGAAATACTGAATTATTTTTTTAAACAAGTGTGGGTACATCCAGGTTGAAAATTATATCTACACGTATTTTTCCATATTACCATTGAAGCACAAGCTATGGTAAAATTATGATTGCACTTGTTAATTTATTAACTATGTGGTATTCTGTCTACACATTATTGCTAATTATCTCTCTGGAGATTTAATTAGATTGTTACAAGAACTTGATATATTTTTTGAAATTCAAAGATATTATAATTATATCTATACACACACATATATATATATTTAGTTTTGATTAATATAGATGGTGTACATTTTATTGTTGTCCAATTAACAAATATTTAATTCCTAAAACATTAGTTTTATAAGAATAGTTCATATTACAAAAATATCGCAAATGAAGTTCTTAATCATATAGAAAACTATTTACGTCAAAATAGTTATTTTGTAAAGAAATACGAAATTTAAATTTTTACGTGGTCTCTGGGTTCTATAAGTTATGTGTAGAAAATCCATGTCAACACTTTAACAATCAAAACGCTAAAAATCCCATTTTTGTCCTATTAAAACTTACAGAGTTTTGATGTTGTTAATTGTAAGAATCTTCAGTGTTTTCTGTGCAAGAAATCTCTGAAAAGCAAACAAAATTGAAGGTTAATTATTTGGTATATTTTCGTGTTATAAAAATGGAATTTTTACTTCGTACAACATACAATGGTGTGAAAATAATTACGAAAACCATCTATCATTGTTATATGTAACTCGACATGCACAGTACCTTAGAAGCTCTATTTTTCGATTTTTAGGCACATTTTAGGCACTTGGAAGCACGGTTCAGCCTACAAATTTTTTACTAGGGACCTACGGAGCCTAAGAACGGTATAAACATTAAAATTTCTTAACGTTAAAAAGTAACATTTTTATCGTAAATGGATAAGAACAATATTTTAAACATTTTTGAAATTGAATTAAACTTCTAAAGCCAACGGTTTACACTGTAAAAAAAAGACAAATATTTATTAATTTTCAAAAATTTATTACAAACAGCTACAAAAATATACAAGAACATCTTCCTAGTTACTAACGATTGCGAAAAGAGTTTTTTACGTTTAAAAAACTCAAAAATGAATAAATTTTTGAGATCTAAAAAAGCATTTACAAAAACAGTTTATTTTGCTGCCACTGATATATTCGGAAACGTTTCAGAGAATTTTTCATAGTGTACTAAGCAGTTTCTCAAGCCAGAAGGTACGTTTTTTGGATGCTATCAATTCTCAAGTAAACATTTTAATGTTCAACAAACAAATTTTACAGACAGTCATGATAAAGAAACTGAATTAACAATAATATTAAAATTAATAATATTTTGCTACTTTTGCATACATAAATTGAATTACGCAGCTCAAAATGTGCAGTTGAAAATTTATAGCATTCCTAAAAACCGATATTCCGGTTTTGAGAAAGCTGATTGATACACTTTAAAAATTACTCGGAATTTTTTTTCCGGAAATCAGTTGCAGCAAAAGAAACTTTATTTTTATAAATGATTCTTTAAATGTAGAAAATATATCAGATTGTGATGCTTCTAATGATTGAGAACGCTTTTCGAAATCGTACGTAACTCGGGGAAAGTTATGGTATATTTTCGTTTGTGTTTTTAGTACATTTTCGTAGATTATGAATTTTCTTTTTGTTTGATTTTTACAGTGCAGAAATTAGCTGTTAGTGAACGATAAGAAGTGATACCAGTAATAGGAAAAGGAAACAAGTGCTCTTTTCCTACTACTGACACCTTTATATAACCCGTTTTACTACCATTAAATTGATTTAAAATTTAAATAATGGGGAAGTGGATTTTAAAACATTGTTTAACTGTTACATAAAAATAACTAGTTATACACAATTTCATTATTCCTAAAATTTGTCTAATTTAAAATGATTTTAGTTCTAATTTGTACTATTATAAATTTTCAGATATAAAATAAAAGAAAATAACATTGTAACACAAATAAGTGAAATATAAAAATGATACTAGAAAGCAAAATTTTTAGATTTGCAATTCTCATATCTCCCAGCGAAATAAAGAAAAGTCCAGAATAGGGTTTTATAATAATAATGATGCATGATAGTTTGCAATATAATAAACATTATCTATATATATATCTTTAAAAATAAATGGGGAAAATTTAATAAAATGTACCTACAGGAAAAGACATTGGAAACTATAATATTTTTAAATGCTTATGTCTGGCAAAAAAGAAACAACCAAAATTTCAAAATGGATGTAATCTCGATTTTAATCCATAAAATTATTAAAAAAGACTTTTATATATATTTTTTCATTTTAAATAAGTTGAGTGTATTATTTTTATAATAAGCATTCTTTAGATAACAGGCTAAAAGTTATGGACAGACAAAAATTGGAATAATCATGAATAGTATGTTAGGTGTCCTTATTATTTGGAAGTGTTGTAGTATTTACTATGAAAAATTTTATCATATAATTATTTAAGTGTTCAATATAATCCGAGTACATCATTTTAAAAAAATGTTGTAGAAATTTATGAGTGAGATACAAAATAATGATGATATTTCATAGAGTTTAATGAAAAATATGTCTTCAAATTTGGTGCTTATATTAAGGAATTTAAATTAACTTTTTAATTAAATTTGCTAGTTCTTTTCTTATTAATAAAAATTGAAATGTTTTCTCCTATTTAAACTAAAAAAAGTTAAACAAGCAGAATATTTAAAACATTTGGTATAGTTATAATTTTAAAAGTTATGGTTTGGTTTAGTAATAATTTTTGAATATGACGTTTTTTTTTTTTTTTTTTTTTTTTTTTTTAAATATACGTCAAAATAAATACTTTTTCATTTTATTTTTCATTTATTTTTTATGTTAAAAGAAAAATGAATTAAAAATGTGTCAAAATAGGAATATGTATAAAAGTGCGACTAATTCCTTACAAAAAATAATAAGTAACTTAAAAAATAAAAAATAATATTGATACTACAAGATGACAATTATTAAAATAATTACTAATGAAGGGGATTCTAAATCAGAAAAACGTACAGCGTTCTATCTGCAATTTTTTAATTAAATACAAGCAAGATTTACAAATGTTTAGATGGTAAAATGGTTCATTAAATATATAGGATATAAAAATTATAATTATTATGTCTATTCATGCAGGAAGCATTTAATAAAATATTTCTTAGCAGTTTGAATTAGAAAATATTAAAAAAATATATAATATTTTCAGCTAATCTTATGCTAGTGGCGCTTTATTTTATAAAAACCTTTAGTCAAATATTTACGTGATATTTGCGTAAACTTTCAACAGTTTTTGGTGTTTACAGTTTCTAAATGTCGAAAAATATTTTGCGGTGTTAATATTTTACAGATTGAATCAAGATCCAGGTATAATTAAAATTTCACTTTTTTGCATATTTTATCGATTATTAAAATATTAGCATTTTAAAAAAATATAAAGTGACAATGACAATCAATTGGATGAGTCCGATGAAGATGGAATGTGTAAAAATGAAATTTCGTGCAGTGTAGAATAAGGATCTCAGGCTTCTGTTTATGATAATTATATAAATTGAATATGATTGATCTACCACCAGTATACGTTAGATAGGTAAAGACATTGTGCCTTTTGACTTTGTAATAAAAATTGAAAACGAAACTTAATTAGAACATTCCTGTTTTGATTGAAAGCAATGATGATTCTCAAGATTGATGATTTTCAGAAAGTTGAATTATGATATAAAAAAATAATAAGACAAGTAGCATAGTATTAAGGATAGATCTAAATATTGCATTATGCAAGTTAAAAGAAAACGTTTATTTGTAATGTTTATATTTTTCGACATTTTAATTGATAAAAAATATTCAATATTTCTCCCGTTTCCTTTAAATTTACATTTTTATGTGTTTAGAAAAAAAAATACTTATGCAAGTTCTTTATGAAGCAGAATGTTATTATGTTTCATTTGGATATCGGACTAAAATGTTATTGAACAATTTGTAATATATTACACACTTTTAATATATAAAAGTTAAAATTTATTTATTACCACTTCTTAAAATATTTTAAGTATGGCGATAATAAACTTGAATTTGAGTTACAAAATATATTTTTTTAAACTTAGGAACATAACAAAACAATGCAAATTTATTTTAGTAGAAAATCTAATAAACAAATATTGAAGTACGTTTAATATTCATGACTGCAATCTGTATAATAATAACAAAACTTTAGGAAGCATCGTGAAAAATAAACTGAGTAAGTTAAAAAACTATTAGAAAAATAAACTGAAAAAAAAATTGTATAGGCACGTTAAAATTCCAATGGGATAAAAGTTTTGATGGTTTTCCACAGCAGATGTGAGTTTATCAAATTAAAAAAAAAGGAAGTGATTTAGCTTTTTTTTGCCTAAAGCTTTCCAAAACCTTTTAATGCCCTGAAGGCTTTAAAAACTTTTATATGACAGTAATTTGATCTTTACAACAACATTTCCAGCTTATTCAAATTCTGTATTCGTACACAGTATAAATTTCAATCTTTAAAGAATAACAAAGAATTCTAAAGTTATATCAGAATATCCATGTAAGTGACACTTATTAGAACGCATGATTGAGATGATAAATTGTGAATTACATGTTTTTGAAAGAACAAGAATATTACTTTTCTTGTTCCTGTTATAGATTTTAGAAACACTACAAATAAATCTCATCTTTGAATTCTTGTAAATTAATTAAATTTTAAACATGAGAGTAAGCTTATTAATTCTTTTAACATTATAGAATACAGTATTTAGAGTAACCAAGGATAAAAATTTACCTGCAGTGATTAAAAATTGTAAAATTATAATATTGTAGTATTGAAGTATGGAAACAAAAGTAAACTATTGTAATATATATTTGGATGTAATGTAACAAAGGTATCTTTAAAAAAATGAACACGTATCGTATAAGGAGGTATTTTGCCTTAAAAACTTTGTAAAAATTCAGAATTTTTTGTTAAAACAAAATAGATGTTACGTTTTGCATAGTAGGAATATAAAAAGACAGGTACAGAATAAAGATGAATTTGTTTTGAATTTCTGGTACAATAGTCCAGGCGGCAGCGATACTTTTAAAAATTGTAATATTCAAGCTGATTTTCAAATATGTAATTGGTCTTATTTAACCCGTTCATGGTCATGAACGCGTATACGCGGTCAGAGTTTTATGCTTCTAAATGGTTATGAACGCGCATAGACGGCCACCAATTGTAACCCCTAAATGGTCATGACCGGCATAGAGCGTTTCGGATTTTCTACTTGGAAATGGTCATAACCGTCTATATGCGTTTGCATCTCCCCCCCTTTGTTCAAGACTGGGAGGGAACGAGGCGTTTACCGGTCACCCTTTGTTCGCACATACACAATAGGCTTATAGTTGGCAGACTATTTGTCAACCAGATTATTTGTATTTTATTTGAATGCCTATGGATTTGGTTAGAAAATGGCTTATAGAATTTCGTTTTTTGTAAATGGTTACAAATTACAATGTATTTCAAAACACATACTAAGGTGAAACGAGGCAACTTTATAGAATATCATTGTTTACTTTAATCATTGTCATTTTATTTTATCATTCTTGTCTATAAGATTATAATGTTCATAATAACAATTATAATTATTTTAAATAATTTTAAATGATACAGTTATTTAATTTGTTTTTTAATTAATATATAAATTTATATATATATATATATATATATATATATATATATTATACACTCTTTATATGTTTATTAATTTTTTTGTAACTTTAATGTAACTTTAACTTTTAACTATAAATAACTTTAATGTTATTTATATATATATATATATATATATATTTCTAACAGTATTTTAGTTTTTTCCATTTAAATATAATACTAAATAACTATAATTGATTTAATGAAAATCTCAAATAATACCCAAATTAATATTACACTTTAATTATTTTCAAATTTTAGATAGTTGCTATTCTAGTTCTAGCTTACGTTTTAAAAATAATACAGTGAAACCTATCTATAACAATACTGAAGAGACCAAAAAAGTATCGTTATAGGCACGTTATCTTCATAGGTAGGCTCAAGATTGTTAATTGACTCTGACTGCATGGTAGAATAATTATTATATATAAATGGAATATTAGTTTAACTTTTTAGAATTATATATAGATGAAACATTAGTTTAACATTTTAGAATTATCTACTTACATAATGAAATTTATTTTATTTTACTTTTTATAAATAATAAAAATTTTGCATTATTGAATAAACATATAAAGAGTGTACAATATAAATAAATCTGATTAATATAATATTTTTATTATTTTTATCAGATTTGTAAGAACTCCTGAACACGCAATAAAAAAGGGGTAGGATTTTACAGATTGAACCCTTAGAAGGGGAAATTAATTATAGATATTATTTATTCGGATATGAATCAAAGAAAAATACTCTGTACTAAAATTGTACTTGGATGTCTAAATGTAGACGATAACAAGGGAAATATTTCTTTTATTTATTGTTAGACATTATTTAACATTCAGTTTTGGTTGGACCTTTTTTATATTAAGGGGCTCTGCCCTGCAAGTTACGCTCGCCAACCTACACTTGTACTCCGAAGCCTCTAAAAACATGCTAATGTCAATGATTTCACGGCTACGGAAGATTAAATGATATTACCACTAACAGCAACGATCTTCTGTAATCGGGTTGTCATGCTTTTCCGCTTGACTAGAGCATTTTTTGGTCCTCATGTTTCCGTGCAATGCTGACGCGACAGTTGACGACTGTTTTTGGCATATAAATGCACTGTTTATAGAAAATTTAAGCTTATGTTTTATGTTTATATAAAATTTTAGATATTTTCAGGATTAGGTATGATCCTACGCATGAATTCTTTTCTCTATTTTAACGCACCTGCATGCATGTTTTTTTTTAATTATTTAAATTGTTTACTTTATATTATAAATATATACGCATTTTTTAATATGTATTTATCGAATAGTAATTCGTATAAAATAAATTTAAAGTATTTTACGCATTCATTTATCGTCTTATTAATTTATGCTGCATCAAGTGATGAAATATAAAAACAAACTTGTTATCAGCACTACTTTTACTTCAAGTGATTCCCATTTCGACGTCACATGAATATCTTCATAATAAATTGTTTTAAATGCATCTTTTCAATATATGACGTAATTTTCATCATTAAATGTGTTTCACGTGTAAAATTTAATTATTTTAAGGTTTTCTTTCTTTTTATGACGTAATTTTCTCAATTTCCTGCTTATAACACGTGATCAATAAATTATTAGTTTAGAGTTTTTAATAGTCACGTGTAAATACATTTTTCAATTGAAAGGAAGTATTATTCTTTGCGATGTTTTGCAATTTGGTAACAATTTAAAATATGACCATTTTTTAATACGAAATAAATCTTTATTAAAATAATGAAAACAATAAAAAATTGGAAAAAGTTTGCCTGTCCGAGCGTGATTGACTGGACAATCAAAACCACATTGAATTTCCGATCTTTTTTTTTTCTTTTTTTTCTTTGTCATACAAAACCGTAACCAAACAGATGCCTATCCCAAAACCTTTTCAATTCAGCTAAACAAAACATTTCCTTTGTAAAACTTTTTTTTTTCTCAAACCAAGAGTTGGTGAATATTGTGGCGTAGAGCATTTCTCAGGTAGCTGCTTTTAGAAATTCTCTTTTCCCCAAGGATTGAAACTACAGGCTTTAGAAAGTAATAGTGTTTAGAGATTTTTTGACTCATTCTGAATTAGCTGATGCTCGTGAAAATAGTCTTCTTTGTACAACTGTCACACATGAAATTATTGTTATCTGGTGCCGTTGAAACCACAGGCATGGATTTTAACAATTTCATGGATTGACACGACAGGTTCCACAAAACAAGCAAATATCATGTTTTCCAACCATGTATTTTTGTCATTGTTAACTTGACAATGTTGCTTTTATGGGATTTTTACAAGAGTAGCAATATCCTTTGGTATTTTTCTTTTACACCTTTGTAAATCATAAAAGTAGGTGAAACCAATGTCACACAGAATTGCAATATCTAGAAAGGGCTGTACATATATAACGTTATCAACATTTTAGTTATTTTGTACCCCCTACACCCCCCCCCTTACTATAAAATATGTTACCATTCCTTGAACCCCTCTCCTTAATGATATATCTATATCAATTTCTAAAAATTATTTTTATTTTTACATTTTTGTTGTGTGTATGTTTGTAATGATATACATATATGGTTATACATTTATTATTCGCATACTTTACGGCAACAAATGAAGAGAAGAAGTCAATAAAATATCACTTATACATATGAATCAAATTTATATCGAATAACATCTAAAAGAGATAGGTAGTATTCAAAAGTATTTATTCATAGTTTATTGTCACATAACTAATACATTCAACAGTAAAGTTGTTTTTTTGCCCTTCACAGGAAGGGTGAAAGCAGAACTTCTTGTCAACAAAACAAGTGGACAACATTATTTTTCTTTCTTTACTAGACTTGTAAACACAACAAGTATAATTTCAAACTTCAGAGCAAATATAGAAGTAGAAGGTCTATGTTTCAAACATATTTTCGTACCTGATTTCTCCAATTGCGAATTATATGCGCATAGGCAGAAGAACACTTATGCCAAATGTTGGGGTATTCCATATTTTGGAATGAAATGATTTTATAATCATTTAATGCCTTTAATAATAACTGTATATTTTCATAAAAATAGATATGAATAGAAAAATAAATAACTAAATGGTTGAATCAAAAATGACAACGATATCAAAAGACACCCCCCCCCCTCCCTCTAGAGATATTTTACAATATTCAGTGCCAGCCCCTCCTCCCCCCTAAAGTGATAGCGTTATCAATATGCACAGCCTCGAAGTCATTTTTCAGTGTAATGGTGATTTATAATAAAATTGCATTGTAAATGTCATCTTTGAGCATTTGAATGCTGTATTTTATATTAATTAATAAGTATACATTTAATTTACAAATGAGAATATTATAAAAATTAATTATCCTTTTTCCATTTATTATTTTTTATTTTTCACTAAGACACCGTCTTTTTAACACTTTACAGCATATTTGAAAGGTATTTATGAATTAGGTTTACCTGTGTGTCTGTCCGTCTGTCGACTATCAGTGCTCTAACTTGCGTAAATATACTCGGTTGCCCTGCAATAATGATATGTCATTGAGGTTTACTATGGCATGTTTGATATTGAAAATGAAGTGCGTAGCATTTACAGTATATTTACAGGGACACTCAAAAGAATTCCGTTACATTACGATCTATGGGGAAAAATCGATTGTCGTGTATTCAAATGATGTTACGCAATTTCAAACATGTTGAAATTGATATACTGTATATACTCGTGTATACAATACTGCATATACTCGTGTGACCCCCCCCCCCAATTCTTACGCAAAATTTTGAAAAAAAAAAGTTAATTTTCGTGTATAAGTCGAACCACATTTCTGGCAGTATGTTGAAAATTTATTTGTAATCGAGGATAAAAAATAATAATAATAATAAATTTTCATTAAAATAGTAGGCATTTTTTTTTTAACGTTTCTAATAATATTTTGTTTTCTAAACTCAACGTTTTAAAACTGCATAATCATCTACAACTGAGGAAGCTTAAACTATTTTGAAACCTATTCACATCAATTTAATGATACACAAAAAGAAAAAAATCTTTGAAAAATCTATTCAAAACTTATTTACAAGGGTAAACAACTTCTTAGACTGTTAAAGTATGGTACTTCTTTGTATTGTAGGACTTTTAGGAGAGAAATCTAGAAGCATTTTCAAGTTGATTTCTTTCTGAAAAGGGGATTAAAATGCTGAAATGAATCACCCTGTATTGGAGGGAATTCTATCCCAAGAGAAAATGGGTGCAGAACAATTACATAGGAGCATTATTGTTGAGTTTTTTTTTTTTTTTTTTTTTTTCTGTCAGTCACAGGGACATGACCATTGTCCGCTTTTATCTCTCTCTCCAACCTAACCCGGTGACTCCGGTATATCCCACTTATTCCGAAGTGTTAAATATTCTATATTATTATTATTATTATTATTATTATTATTATTATTATTACTAACTCGTATATAAGTTGACTCCCCATTTTCAACTCCCAAATTTTGTCTAAAATTCTTCGACTTACACACGAGTATATACATCACTTATGTGCACTATAAGAGGCTTACTCTAGAATATGATGGACATAGCATTCATCCTTTATTTACAGGGACACACAAAATAATTTCGTTACAACACTGTCTATGAACAATAATTGCTAAAAGTGTTTTTTTTCAGTGTGTGGTTTTTTCAGTAAATTTAACTACATTTTTATACATTACTTGGTGTGTTTAATTGATATAGATCATATACAGCGCAGCACAAAATTATATCGAATTCGGTGTTTATTGACGGAAATTATCTAAATAGGAATTTTTAACTGTGCTACGCATTTCCTAACTGAATTTAAGTTAAACGTACTGCGTAGCATATATAGGAATCCATAGATCATAACAGGGGTGCAGAAAATAATTCGGATATTTTTCCGACTGTTGATGTTACAGAAATAAGGTTTTCATATTTGTTATGCGTTTTCAAATTGTTTACTAAGACATCAACTTTCACCTTATTAATCGGTAAAATACTGTTAAAATATCTTGGTAGAGTTGGAAAGTGGTTCATAATCCATGCTTGATGCACATTTTTTCGTTTTTGTTATGCAAAGCAACGATCGTCGCTTAGGCTACAAATACTTGTCTGGCATTGAATGTAGGCAATGCATGACACAATCTGCCAATTACCGCGTGCTATAATTTTTCTTTTTTTTAACACTTTCCAACATAGTGGAAAAGTTTTTATGAATTCGGTTTGTCTATCGGAACTCAAACTCACGTAAATATACTCAGATTGCCTTATAATTGATATGTTATTGAAGTTTGCCATGGCTTGTTCGGTATTAATGAAGTGTTTAGTCTTTATAGTTCACTTACAGGGGCACTCAAAACTGTTACGTTACATTATGGTCTATGGAGAAATATTTTTTGCAGTGCATTTTAATGGTGTTTAAGAAAAATGAAAGGTCAATAGAAAGATTACTTATCGAGTTATAAGCGACTCTGGTTACGTGACGACACGTTTTCCCCCGCTTCTCGCGCTGCTGCGCTGGGAATTCGGTTCAAAGCGCCGACTATGAAAATATTTTCTGAAAGATCTAGTGCATTTACCAACAAATGAAAAACGTGTTTCGTTTACATAGTTTCTGAATAAAAACACTTGCCAATTTCATGCGTTTCCGAACAAAAATGAATTAAATGTGTTAGAAAGTATTTCCTTCGCATTTGAGAACAGCCTTAAATGAATAAAGGAGACGCTTATCAGTCATTACTGGACTTGAATGTTCTGAAGTAGGGTATAAACACAACTCAGATGTGTGTGTTTTTTCTTTACAACAAGCAATCATAACAAAAGACTTTATCTACACTAGGTATCTAGTTACTCTATTTGTATACAGCCATCATAGGGAATGTGTTTCAAAAACAGATATATAATTTCATGTAATGGCTTTACAATAAAATGTATTTGTGAAGCTCTTTCTTACAAGAAAATTGGTTTGGAATTATATACACATATGACATATGCATATATCATCTTGATATACTGGAGAAAAATAAGATTTTAAATCGGACATTTTACTGTAAAAATTATTATTTTTTTAAATTTAAGATACAATTAAAAAAAATATTTTTTTCTTTAATTTTTTTAAATTATTCAATTTTAAAATTATGATTTATTAATTCAAATTTTAAAACTTTAGTCCTTAAACCTCCCTGCTTCAGCCAAATGCAGGAGGAAATATATTCTATACATCTAGAGGCTTATACCTCCTCCCCCCCTTTTCCAGACAATCAAAACATTTAATTGGTTTGGAATTATGTACACATATATATTAACTTGAATTATAAGAGAAAAATAAGATTTTAAAACACGCATTTTACTGTAAAAACTACTTTTTTTAATTATCAAAATTTAATTTCTTTAACGGTTTTAAAATTATAATTTATTAATTCAAATTTTAAAATTTTACTTAGTTCAAATGCAGGAGAAACTACATTCTATATATCCAGAGGCTGACACCTCCCCCCTCCAAATAATCATGCCTAGTTACGCCACTGAGGGCATACATTTTTATCATGTTAATTTTCTTTTGAAGTCTTGGGGACTGATGAAGTCATCCTATGCCCCCTCCCACGCACACAGAGAGAAAAAAATCCTGGCTGCGCCACTGTACACAAAAGACTAAAATTTAAAAATATTTCCGAAATGCTTAAAATAGTTACATGAACTTTCCCGATTCTATTTCATTTGCTGGTAGAAACAAAAATGTATATTGTGCCCCTGACAATAACTATATAACTTAATTACTTATTAGGAAGTTTAAATATTAGCGTGATCTGTGTTAGATTTAATGCAAATAAATTTAAATTCTAAATAAGTTACATACTAAATAATAAATTAATTCTTAACTATAAAACAATGTAAAATTTGAAAATTCTTTTAGCAAGATATTTTTATAATTTTTGTATAGATGGAATTACTTGTAATGTATTGTACCAATGTATCTGATTTGAATTTCATATATCTTCAGAGAAGACCCTATATTCGACTTATTCCTATTATCCAAATTTTCTTCTAAAACCTTTCAAGCACAGCTTTGTGTAGAAATGAAAAACTTCTTGATACGCAAAAAAAAAAAAAAAAAAAAAAAAGCAAGAAAGAGAAAGAAAGTTTTAACACGAATTAAAATAGCCTCATTCATCAGACGGAAACAACAGAGCGTTCATTCATCTACTATGACTTACTTTTTAATAAGTAAACGCACACCTTATTTCCACTTGATGAGGGGAGTTTAACTGCTCTCGAAACTGTAGTCGGGGTTTTTCAGGGATTCGTTCTAGAGTACTAAGAAGTTCTTCATTTCTACAATAAATGCTTGTGTAGATTGGTATGCCTGAATATGTTTATTTTTCCGAAGATACAAAATGAATTGCTGAGGGGGGGGGGGATTGAAGTATATATAAAAATTAAAACCATTTGTTCTAAAATAATTTTACGAATAACATTTCAAACAAAATATTTCTTTTTTATACTATGTAATAATTTAAACCAATGAAAATTCACCATTAATTTAATATCGGTTTATAAACTTCTGCATAAGAACAACATTATATCCATATGTGAACTTAACTAATATCTGATATATCAAAAATTTCAAATAAAAAGGTTAATTATAGCGTTTTGGTATGACATCAGATCAGCATATACATTTTTGCTAAAAAAGTTCTAGATGTGAAAATTATAATATTTAAATATTAATTAATTTTATTACATTCTTTGTCTCATATTTTTAGCTGCAAAACAGTATGAGGTTATTAAGTTATATCCGTAAAATGAGTACTAGAGTTTCATTAAATCTCCTTACTCAAATAAAATATTAACATTTGAGATTGTAACTCATTTAATAAAGCAAGTTATTTACGAAACAGTATATAATTTATTGTTTTATAACTTATAAAATCAACACGGAAATGTTTTTTATTTTTCTTTTCACGTAAGTGGGAATAAACAGTCCCCTGTTAACCCCTGTTTTGAGTCAAGAGATTTTTTCACACCAACTGAAGAAGGATTTCTTCGAAAAAGATTAGAGATAGTTTCGGCGATGGGGAATAGCAATCCATCACCGGATAAAATGAATTTGGCATGTTTGACCAGACGCATTCACAATAGACTATTCATTACTAGAGGGGGAAAGCATTTTCACAGTATTCCTGCTAAACTTTTAAACCTTACGAACCCTTGACCATTTACAAAGATAAATATACATCCCAGTAAAGCCTTTTAGAATGCAAAAAAATCGACGTGTGCTGACCGCGAATGGGTTAATCAACCACGAAAACAACCGTAAACAATCACGATCGCAGTGCATGCGGCATCGAGTACCGTAACATTGCACGGTTAAACCGAATTGAATGGTATTTCGATTACGCGACTGTAGTGTGATTTTACAACAATTACACTGGCGTCATAAGTTATCAAGACATCATCCAGTTAACTTGTTTACGCTTTGTTGAGTGCAGTGCAATGTTTCTATGGCTATAACTCCCATTGGAGTACTAACTCTCTGTCAATTAAGTTATACGTAACAAATATCTAATTTTTGTTATATACAAAAATGAGCTTGCACGAAATTGTTAACCGAAAATATCGCTGCCTCTCGGACTATAACTACTCTCTGCTACAAATGACCTGATGAAGGCAGCAGTTAATTAATTTCTTCCGAAATTATAGTTGTGTTTTTACTCACCATATGGAGAAAACATCTATTTCATCAAAAAACAACTCGTTGTAAATTGTTTTTTTTTTCGTTACTTGATTTCGTCACTTGATATGCCTCATTCCATAGAAATAAGAAATTTGTGTCTATGACGAAAAGTACTAGTACTGTAAAGATGTTAAAACACCATTTTGTCCAGTCTTCAAAATTTAAAATAAACAGATTACTATTTAATCTGGAAAAATGTTTTGGCAACAATTGGCGGAAATTCATTTCTTTTGTTGTTCATTCAGTTGTTGTTTTTTGTGCTTGACGAGAAAGACTTTATATGACAAAAACGAAAGAATAAAATAAAATGATGCTAAAATATGTTTCTAAAAGTAATGGAAAATTGAAAGAGAAAAAATAAATACATAATGAGATTTTAAAAGACATTGTGTAAAATTCAAACGTTTTCAGTTTTAAATCTACAATATCATGTTAATAAGAATAAATGTTGACAAGTGTAAAAGAAATCATTCAGTTATATCATAATAAATTAGAGAAATAGTATTTTGTATAAATGAAAGTTTTTAATTATATTCTATAGTATTTTTAAAAAATAAACTGATACTTTAAGAAAACGAAAAGACATATGATATATCAGAAAAGTATAAATAGTTGTTTTCTAAGTCGAAAATTCTTTTAATTGAACATTGATAGAAAATAAGAGTGTCAAAGCAATGAAATAGTTCAATTAAGCGCAATCGATATGAAAAATCGGTTGTTTATTAAATATATAACGTTTTATTTATATGGAAAATTAATTTACAAAACTTAAATTGGTATTTTCGGGAATGTATTAATGTTTTCATTTCTTAGAAAAGTATGAGTTTCGCAGTTCAAAGTGACATTTATTAAAAAGCAAGTAGAGTGTCAAGAGAAATCCGAGTATCAAGAGCAATGGAATATTTCAAATAAGTACTCAATTTTCATTTAAGCCTTTTCGTACAATCGAAATATTTTAATTGCATTCTAAAATAAATTTTAAATCTTAAGTTCACATTTATAAGAAAACTTGTTTTAATTACATTAACTTAAGTTCACATTTATAGACCATTTGTTTTGATGTATTAGAAAATGATAAATAATTGTTTTTTAAAAATTCAATATAAACGCAAAATTTTATTGCATATTTCACTTCTCCATTTTAAAGAGTGTGAAATACAAATTGCCATCAATATTGAATGGTAAGTTATTGAAAAAAAAATATCAAAAAAGGACCCAAACAATATTAAAGATAAAGAAATATCTATTATTTAATCACAAATTGAACAATAATTTTTGTATTTCATTGTGTTTTGTTTTATATGACTAGGGGGTTCTGCCCCCAACGAGCCTAAAAACAGGCTATTTTTTTCTGTTTTAAAAAGTTTACTGAAGACTGAATTATAATTATACGACCATTGGAGATCTTCTGTAATCGTGTTTCCAATCATTTAAATTAATTGTTTTAAATAAGATGTTTTAAATGTTTTTTTTTTCAATAAAACGTAATTTTCACCAAACCTTTCTTTCTCTTTTTAAAATTAATGTGAAAATACAGTTTTCAATTGAAAGGAAATATTATTTGGGCTGCTTCAAAATTTGCAACAATAGATAAAAAAGTTTCTCGAAATAAATAAAATTCTCTTGTAAATATATTTTTAAATTAAAACTGTTTGAAAATATTATTTGAGCATTTAAAATATGGCGCAATTTTAAAATATGGCGCAATTCACATTTACTGCTTTTAACGGGTAATAATTTAATTATTCCCTTAACTTTTTTTATCTCTTTTTTTAATTCACACGAGCAAATATATTTTTATGATATAATTTTCTCCATCTACAGATTTTAACTCGTAATCATTTAAATATTATGTTAAAGTTTTATTTATATTTTTAATAGTCGCGTGTAAATATATTTTTTATTGAAAGAGAATATTATTCTTTGCGCTATTTTACAAATTTGCAACAGTATACAAATTGGCCTTTTCGAAATCTGAAATAAATCTCGATTAAAATGGAATTTTGATTAAGATACTAAAAAAAAAACCCCAAAAGATGAGCCAAATTAGAAATACAATTTCACACAGCAAGATTATCAACTATATTCCTTAACCATTTGATTAAATTCCTATAGTTTATGTTCCTATAAAACGTTTTAAGGGAACTTTTAAAACTGATTTCAATATTAAATATCTCCTAAAATAATTCTCTGATTTAAATTCTGATTTTGTCTGTTTGAGCATATTTATCGAATATTTCTCTATTCTGATTTCCAACCCACCAAGTTCAAGAAGATCACAAACAAGAAACTTTGGTGCAAACGACGTTATTTGACGGTTATTAGAAAAGAAGTTCTGACTATGTTCAAAATTTTTTTTGACATACTGTAAAATTGCTTTTTATTGAAAAGAGATAGAAAATTAATGTGTGAAAACAGTGGAATAATTAAAATAAAAAATATCTGGAGGGTTTGCTGTAAAAGAGAAATTCCTAAAACATTTTTATAAAAGCGTAGAAAAATCGTTTTTAGTGTTTCTTGTAAAAATGAGAAAATTTCTTTTTGGAAAAAATTTTCAACTACGAAAACAACCAATACAAAAAACGAGTTACCTAAAAATAACTTTTTGCAATTACGAGACACAATTTTTCAAAATATGTCCCGAAAACCATCTGAGTTACGTCCGCTTTGTTGAAAGTAATTGGAAATATGCGAAATGTATTTATTATAAACAAAACATAAAGTAGAAATTTTAAGATTTATTGTCTTTATAATTTGTAATTCGTCTTACTTTGTTTAGATCTTATTCTTCCAGGTTCAAGAGTTAATGAAAAATTCGTCGCGAGCAAATATACCCTTTTCTTTCCAGTATCAAAAACTTTTTAAACATGTTTTAACGTACAGAATATCACAAAAAATACAATTTTTAACGTTTTTTTTTTTGCTAAAATAAATTTTTAATTGGTTGTGATTGTATCTGAAGCTTATTTACTACGCTGCATGAACTCAATGACGTAGTCATATTGTACTAACATCCGTTTTAATAATTTATAAATGAGGTTTAGTCTTGTGGCATACGTTCGATGCCTCATGTGGGTCACATTTTAACCATTTTTACTTTTTAAATTGAGTTAAAGAATCAAAATTGAATATATTTCAAATTTCATTATTTGAATTATAGTTAACTGATCAATTATTAATCTATTATCCCTAACTTTAATTTATAAATTATGAGTCTATTATCTCTATCTATAAATTATCACTTATCTCTGAATTTTCAATTTAACTAAAGAAATTAGACTTTTTAATTAAACAAGGATGCAAAATCTTTCAGTCATAAAACGTGTGGAATTGTTTGCCGAGTAAATACCACAGTACTGAAACTTAATTTAAAATGTGTCAAATTATACGAAATAACTAATTTTTTTAATTGTATCATTAATTTAAAATGATTTGGAGTGAAAATACAATACACATTACGAAACTCGTGTATGTTCCAGAAAGGAATATATCTATATCTATCTATCTCTCTATACAGGGTGAGTTTTAAATAATCTGCAAAACGAAAGCGGGTGATATAAGAGCCCATGTGGATCGTAAAACATCATAGAAAATCCGCCCTATCTCCAAACTTGTGAAGTTTTTGTAACACCTACACGCAAAATAAGCCATATTTGAAAAGAAGATAAACAATCGTATAAGGTGACACCATTTTGATAAAGATGTTTGGATTTAACCGTGAGCTACAAGCTCTGAAACATTGGCAAAATGAAAAAGCGAATTGTTGCCAAATTTTTTAACTGGCAATTCTGCAAAATTTTTTATGTGAATTTCTTTCCGAAACCACTGCACGACCACTAATAGTTTCTTACTTCAAAAGCCGATGGCATATTGCTTAGAGACACTAAGGAGTGTAGTTAAGACGGATGCTATCCACAGGGCACCCCCATCAGCGAGGAAACAGGGTACCCGGTTTCTACTCTCCTCTATATACAGGGTGAGTTTGACATATCGGCCAAATGAAAGAGGGTGATATGTAGTCCATGTAGATCATAAAACACCATAGAAACTCTGTGCTATCTCTAACTGTTTCCGAGTTATAGTAGATAGAAGGAATGGTGGCAAAACGCGTCAAATCTAATAAAACCCAAACTTGTGAAGTCTTTGTAAAACACCTACATGCAAAATAAGTGCATATTGGAAAATATGAGAAACAATCGTATAAGGTGACACCGTTTTGATAAAATATATTTGGATTTAACCGTGAGCTACAAGCCCTGAAACATTGGCAAAATGAAAAAGTGAATTGTTGCCAAATTTTTAACCGGCAATTCCGCAAATACCCGTCTAGCTACAATTGGCATGCTAAAGAAAATTTCACTTATTGTAACAAACATCAAAAGCAACTTTTCTCTATAGACTGATTATAACCTATAACGTGTTCAAGTGCCAGAGGATAGTAGATAGAAGGAATGGTGCCAAATAGCTTATAACCAGCCCAAAACTCTTAGACATAACTCAATGGACGGGCATGCAGCCTTGGAAAGGCATGCCACAAGTTGGATATTCCTGTTAAGACAGTTTTGGAATTTTGAAATTTCAGATTTGATCTATATTTACAGCATCTATTGATCTAAAAATTAAAACTGTATTAACCACCGGCGTGTAAATGTTTTTAAAGACAAATATACTTTTAAAATAAATTTATTTAAAAATATGATATATTTAACTATAAAAAAAACACAAGTACCATCTATAGTTTTGATGTTTATTTCTTAATTCAACACATTTTTACTGTAAAGAGAATAAGCTTCTTTTCTTCCGATCTCATTCTAAATAATCATATTTTATATAAATCTCTTTTTGAGAAAATAAAATACATGAAAAGGAAACTGTCAAAATCATAACAAAAGCTAATCCATATGTCTACCTATATCCAAATATATACCATACGTAGTTAATTTCTCAGTAATGTTTTTTTCTTAGCTTCCCATATATTTTACTCTCTAAAATACTTCAAAGCTTCGTGTGCGTAGTGAATTTCCAAACATTTATATTTGCTTATATATAAATGAAAATAAAACACCACAAAAATAAAATTCAGTAAATGTTCGTGAAAAGAGTAATAAAGTTCTGCATACATCAATGGAATATTAACATGCATTGGCATCATTTGAATAACGATATAAAAACAGAAGATTATTTGCAGAAAGAACAATCCTGAAAATATTGCAAAGTTTACAAATCTTTTGAAAAATAAATGAATAAAAGAAGGATAATTTCCATTTTCAGATTTATATCTAATTTGATCTCCAATATTTATTTTATATCGTGGGATTCCAATGCAAGAAACAGTTAAACTTACAGATTTATTAAATTTCATCTATAGCAGTTTAGCAGAACTTTTCCTATAATTAAAGCTCTAAGTTTTTCCACAACAAAATGGTAGCATTTGTTTAAATAAGATTTCTTTTATTTTTAAAAAATTCTTTGAGTTTAAAGGTGATGTAAAATTTCAATTCTAAAAAGCAGAGTTTTTAATGAGCCGTATTAAAAGCAATAAAACTTAAACATGTATAAAATGTTAAAGGAAGTCACAAGTCTATAAGGAAATGTCTAATTATCTGACAAAGAGCTTATACTTGAAACGTTTTGTTATTAAATAAGTTAATTTGTCCTCAATGACGTGCTTGAATATTTATATGTTTCTGCATCACTTCACTTGATAAAGGATATCGTTTTTTAACAGCTCTGGAGACTGCGATTATGGTTTTTTTCTGATCTTATGAAATTTCGAGAAATTTTGTGAATTATATATTTTATGTTATTAATTATCATCATTATATAAATGCATGAATCTTATACAAACTGTAAAGTAGTCACTCTGGAATAAAGAGTAGTGTTCAATAATTTCAAATGACTTGGAGTGAAAATACAATAAACCTTACTAAACTGGTGTATGTTCCAGAAAGTAATATATATCTATCGATCTATCTCTCTATTCAGGGTGTGATTTACATAATCTGAGAAACTAAAGTGAGTGATATAAGGGGCCATGTGTATCATAAAACGTACTAGAAAGTCTGTCCCATCTCTAACAGCTTTCAAGTTATGGTGAATAGAAGAAAATGCGCGAAAACTTCGTCAAGTCTAAACAAAAACTCAATTTGTAATTTTCTTGTTAAACCTATACGCAAAATAAGCATATAATTGGAAGGATCATACGAATTCCTATAAGATGACATCATTTCCATCAGAATACTTGGATTTAACGGCAAGCCAGAAGCACTTCAACATTTGCGAAGGGCAAATCAGATTGTAGCCAAAATCTTTAATCGGCAATATCGCAAGTAACCTTCTAGTTACAATCAGTGAAATTTACCCAAAACTTGTCCATTCTACTAGCTTTTGAATGAGCCTAAAATGAACCAAATCGGTTTACTTATTCGAGTAATTTAGCCTTTTATTTGAAATGCATCACTGAAATCACTCAGGATATTTATCAGCATGTTAAATCCCCACATTTAGCATCATTACTCCAAACAAAATACATTTGCAAAGGTGAAATTCATCTTTGAGCGAACTACTCATGATTAAAGCGATTGCCAGTCATTCCAAGCCAAATATTTAAGTTGAATCGTGTCTGAGAAGATGAGTTTCGCCCTTGTAAATAGATTTTGTCTGGCTAATTGACGCTAATTGTGTAAATTTAACATATTATCCCGGGTGATTTCAGTCATGCATTTTAAATAAAAAGCTAAATTTCTTCTGAAGTAGAAAACCGATTTTGTTTATTGAAAGCTTATGAGAAAGCTGGTGGAATAGAAACGTTTTTGGTACATTTGACCGATTGTATCTAGACGGATTTCTGTGGAATTGTCAGTTAAAAATTTTGGCGACAATTCGCTTTTTAATTTTGTTAATCTTTCAGGGCTTGTAGCTAACGGTTAAATCCAGATATCTTTATCAAAATGGTGTAACCTTATACGATTGTTTATCATATTTTCAAATATATGCTTATTTTGCGTGTAGGTGTTACAAAAAATCTCAAGTTTCGTTTTTATTAGACTCGACGCATTTTCGCCTCATTCCTTCTATCCACCATAACTCGGAAACAGTTAGAGATAGGACAGGGTTTCTATGGTGTTTTATGATGTACATGGGCTCTTATATAACCCACTTTCATTTGGCTGAACATGTTAAGCTCACCCTGTATATAGGGGACAGTAGGGTAAAACCAGGATGGCGGGTTAAACCGGGTACACTGTTTTCTCGCTGATGGAGGATGCCTTGTGGAAATCACCAATCTTAACTACATCTCTTATTGTCTCTTAGCAGTGTGCTATCGGCTTTTGAAGTAATATAATATCTGTGTCCTTCCAGTGGTATAGGAAAGAAATTCATCTCAAAAGTTTTAAACTTTCGTCGCATTTTTTAATCTTTAAATAAATCCAGCCTGGCGGATCGATTTATGTAAGTATACCACCCTTTTCTATAGCTTTTACACGATATTTGGATGACAAGTAGGAGCGTGTACGTCCAGCTTTCCAAGAGAGCGACCATGTTTATTTTTGGTCGTCTACTGGGACAAAACCGGGTACATATGGTTTTGCATTGAATTCTGCAATGAATTGATTTTTTCACTCAACAGGTGGTGAAAGATAGATACAATGTTCATTTTGCAAGGAGTGGGCACATTAGGAGTACAGAGGATTCGAGAATTAAAATCTGAGAAAGCCATTGCATCACAACATTAAAAACTGCTTGAGAATCTCAAAAAAATTCTGATCTTAAAAAAAGCATATATGTTTTAAAGTTTTTTTCGAAATTTATTACAATAAAGCTTTTTGTTACTAGAAGTGTAAAAATTTAATTTCTGATTAGTTCCCGATTTTACCATACCACCAAAATTCGGAGCTTTGTCGGAGGGTCCTAGAAAACGCCTTTTCCCAACTAGAGAAGAATTTTCCTGAGGCAACACATGCGGTTTTGCAATATCCTAGATTTTCCCAAACAATTTTGTGGGGAGTCCCCAAACGATTTTTCTCTCCTTTTAGACTTTTGTAAACAAAGAAAAACCGATAGGTACCCGGTTTTACCCTACTTATATAAATTTATGACATGATGGAATAGATTGGATTCAAACGCTGGATTTCTCGTTAAGAAACTGAAGACGTTTATTTTTTGCTACTAATTTTTATTATATCACCGCACTATTTCACATTTCCTTACTATGTCACACTTCCTTTAGTGAAACTCTTTACAGATTCCGTTGAAACATGGTTTAAAAGGTGCTTAAAAATGGATATAATATCTAATCTTTTGGCCCATATGTACGAAAATCCCTACAGTTTTTCAGATAATCTTTTATAACATATTCGTTAAATGGGATCTAAATCGTAAGTACCTTTGGGAATTATTGCGTTCATTCGCACACACACATAAATCGCGATTACAATATATTCCTTACATTGTATGCTCGGAAATTAAAAAGCTGAATAATTTAAAATTAAATCAAAAATATAAAAGCTGAAGACCCTTAAAAAACAGTATTACTGTATTAAAACCCATTGAATTACCTATGCTCGGTTAAAACTTTCATATATATATATATATATATATATATATATATATATATATATATTGTATATATTTCGAAAAGAAATACTTAAAACTTCGACTGTTAGCGCACAATTTATAAATACAAAATGGCTCAATTTAATTAATGTATCAGTATTAATTTAACCTTAAATAATGTTTATGAGCTACTGGCTACCATTGTTTCCATTTAGACTCCTCAGTAATTCAACTACTTTCAAGAAAACATAAACAAGATACTTATGGCTATTGATCTTTGTTTTATATTTCTTTTAGGAAGATAAGTTTATGGAAGGCATCTATTTTTTTAATAAATGCTGACTGATGTACCCATAAATCAATCCAATGATATTTCTGTGAAATACCACAAGATGCTCTATTTGGAAAAAATATTGCATATCGTCCATAAATCATTTTGCTGTCTCCATTTTATTTATATTTCATTTCCGTGAAATTTGCTTAAATATTCGATTAGCCATGCACTTCATTTTGAATTCATCAATCATCTTGTGTTAAGCTATGTATGGTTCTAAAATATTTTTCACAGTATGTACTTTCGTGTAAGTTTTCATTTATTATATCATAAGTTTTGTGTTCTACTCATAAAAGAATCTTAAAGAATTAATTTTTACTACATTTTTTCTCTTTAACATTTGATTTCATAAATGGCTTACTATGTACAAGATAAAAAATGAATTTAGGTCCCGATAAATTGCAGCAGTTACAATGTAAAAATATTCGCTATATTTGTGCATTGATTTGATTCATAAATATTTCAGTATTCAAAACTAGCAAAAATTGTGACTTTCAAGCGTGGTAGTTTAAATACGGCAAGTGATATTCGTGTGCCTATCTGTAGTAAAGGATATATGAAGGCGATCCCTAACGTTGTTAGTTTTTAATTTTTTTAATTTTGATTACAGTTTTTTTATAAGCAGACATTTTCAATTTTGGAACCGGTTGGAACAGGTTCTGAAAGTGAAAGTACCCTTATATAAAAAAACTGGAACCAAAATCGAAATAGTAAAAACAAACAACGTTAGAAATCGACCTCAGCTATTTAATGCAAAAAACATCATTTAAAAATGTGAAAATGCGAGCGAGATACCTGCCAAGAACCTTCCCATAGACTTAACATTAGCTCGCGCGTTTTTTCGTATTGCTGATGTAGGCGCTTAATAATTAAGTCACATTTCGGGAAACCTAATTTTTGTACTGCATTAGGTGACTACATTTTTGCACTGCATTTATATGTATAGGGGAGAGGGGGGCACAGTGGGACAATTTTCACTTGTTTTATGATAATTTCTTCCCTTTTAATAAAAAAATAAAACAAATACAGAGCAATATTTCTTCAACTTTCAGCTTTCATTGTAATTTTTTCATAATTTATACTTATTTCATTCTTTAAAAAAATGTAATTTTCAAAAGATACTCAAGATGTCCCATTGTGCCCCCTGGCGGGGCACAGTGGGACAGGGAATGGGGTACAGTGGGACGGTGAGTAAGGTACATACAAAATTAGTTATATTATCACAGCACATTTATTACTATTAAATCTATTAAATACAGGTTTAGATATTGAACACAGAAGATATGAAAGCCATTTTCAATTGATAAGACTTAAAAATAGTTATAATAATGAAACACATTTAAGAGTTGAAAAAATCTTTGAAAAATAATGTATGATGAATTGAAAATAATAAATTAACATCAAATTAAACATTAAAAGCTAACAAAAAGTTTTCAAAAGTTTATTTTATCGTGGAATAACCTTGGAAGTCTACAGGAAATGATAATTGTGTCATTGTTCTTTCTGGCCCTCCGCAAGCCATTGGTTTTGGTAATTCAATTTCAATGTCAGTTAGAACAGCTGAATAAGTTGTCTCATCATCAAAGACAAAATTGTATGCTGGCAAAAGACTTTTCATATTCTTCACTTTAAAGTCAATTTCACCTTTATTTATGATTTCTGCAACATAATAGCATATGGCTCCTTTCTTTTTCCCACACACTTTGAGTAATAGAAAATCTCCAATAGTAATAGAAACGCTTTCTCTTTCTTCCATATCATCCTCAAAATTACTTTCTCTTTCTTCCACCTCATCGCCAGAAACACTATCACTTGAAGAGAGCTTCCAATCTTCGTCTTTCCCATAAATTTTTATTTACAATCTTTTTTTTTTTTTTTTTTTGGTTATCAATTTCGAAACATTAGAAGAATACTTCTTTTTACCTTTATTTTGCTTTTCAATTCTATCAAATGTTTCCTGCTCTATTCTACTTTTTACAAGTGTATCAGTCAATACTTCTGATTTTCTCTTCCTTCGGTTCCTCTTAGAATTATCAGCTGCATGGCATTTTGGTAGGGGCCTTATTAGTTCTGGTGACAGAACAGGTTCATCAACTTTCTGGTTTTCCTGGAGATAAATTTAAATTGGAGCACCCTGGTTGTGGCTCTTCTGTGAATGGTCTTCTGGACGTGTCCCACTGTGCCCCTATCAACATGTCCCACTGTACCCCCCAAGGTGTATTTTTAAATCTAAAGTCAAAAGTATCACAAAATTTATTAATAGAATTAAAAACATTGCACTTATGTAAAATAAAGTTTAAGCTTTAAATTAATGTAAGATATTCATTAATGGATGATATTTTATTGCTCAAATCCAAGAAAATAAAATTTACCTGATTTTTCCAACAGTGATGGTAAAAACAAAAATGGCTGTAACTTCCCTACAGAATGAAATGGGACTGAGACTAGTTTATACAGTGTTGCCATACAGGTTAATTAAATGATGGATACATTTCTAATTGTTGAGTATTTAAATGGTAGGAAAAATGCCTTTTGTCCCACTGTGCCCCCCTTTCCCCTATATTTCGAAAATAAATACTTAAAATTTTTACTTTTTGCTTATAATTTATAAATACAAAATGACTCGATTTATTAAATGTAGAAATATGATTTAACCTTAATTTATGTTATGATTATGAGCTGCTGTTTAATTTGCTGCATTGTTTCCGTTTAGACTCAGCAATTAATTTGTTTCAAAAAACATACATGAGGTATTAAGACTATTGATCTTTGGAAAATAATGTTTTATATTTCTTTTAGTAAGATAAGTTTATTGAAATAATCTATTTATTCAATAGATGCTGACTCATG
The DNA here is from genome assembly GCA_963931845.1 of Maratus michaelseni. Lineage (NCBI taxonomy): Eukaryota > Metazoa > Arthropoda > Arachnida > Araneae > Salticidae > Maratus > Maratus michaelseni. The sequence goes on from OZ007587.1 coordinate 406,032,911, forward strand.
TACCCATAAATCAATCTAATGATCGTTCTGTGAAATACGACAACTTGCTCTATTTGAAAAAAAAATACTGCATATCATCCATAAATCATTTTGCGGTTTCCATTTTATTTATATTTCATTTCCGTAAAATTTGCTTAAATATTCGATTAGACATGCGCTTCATTTTGAATTCATCAATCATCTTGCATTAAGCTATGTAAGGTTTTAAATTAATTCTCACAGTATGTATGTATAAGTTTTCATTTCTTATATCATAATTTTGGTATTATGCTCGCAAAAGAATTCATTTTTACGACATCGTTTGTCTTTTACATTTGATTTCACGAGTGGCTTCCTATGCACAGCATAAGAAATAATTTTCTGTCCCAATAAATATTCCGATTTGCAGCGGTTACATCTTACAAACTGTCGCTATATTTGTGAATTGATGTGATTCATAAATACTCCAACTTTCAAGACTAGCAAAACTCGCGCCTTTTCAAGCGCGAATGTTGAAATATGCTAAGTTATTTGTGTTCCGTGATTTCAGAATTCGTCCTAAGAGGCAATCCATTTCTGAACAAGTACAATGGCCTTTTGTTAAAAGAATACAAAACTCGGTATGAAATCGATTAAAAAATTGAATTCAGAGACTGAGTTGAGTAGACTTTGAAACCAGGAGAGTAGATAACAATAGGTGTGTTTTACCTTGTGCGTGAAAATGGTGATATTCTAAGTCTTTTAGAAATAGGGAAAATCTGTGGATACGTATAGAACTTTCCTTCAAAATTCAGTGATGTCATGAGTAGCTAATGAGAAAGAATGTTTCACTTGCTCCCGTCTAGGAGAATGGGGAGACGAAAAATGGAGCAGCAGTTGACTAGGGAGTTCGCTGGAGAAACTTAGAAATAGTTAGAGCATAGTCTTGAAGCAGTGTCAAGATTGTCTTAAAAATGGTCATGTGAACACTGATTAATCCTATTTTATTAGTTATTTGAAGGAGCTAGACGTGAAAAATTTTTGAATGTGTGAGATTACTCATACATTTTTGTAACTTTATTTCATTTATTGATTTTTGATTTTAATTTTACTGTTCTAATAAAGAAGTTTAGGAACTTCTGGAATTTATGAGTATATATAACTGAAAGTTCTAAAACTGTGGACGCGACACCACAGTGACTATTTGCAGTAGCGGTATCATACTGCTACTAATAATTTAAATATTGCTAATTAAGTCATATAATCGTAGGAAACTGATTTCCGTACTGCATTAGGTGAACATGATATTTGAAATAATGAGAAAATCTTCAGTCCTACCCATTTGCAGTCACTCCATTTCAAAGAACAGGTTCAATGCACCACGCTTGGGAACGCTGTTTATTAGCTATCGTACATTGAAAAAAAATAATATTAGTGCAGTAGTTTGGATTGAAATAAAACGCTCTGTTTTGTAACTCAATAAACGGACTGAGACTTTAATTTCCCATTAAAAAAACTGTTTTGTCGTGGTTCATTTTATTGACCCTCAAAGGTTGTACTTATATTTTCAAACACAATGAATTAAAAAAAATGCATTTTTTGAAATAAAGATCTAAAAATTCAGTCGCCATTTTGCAAAACTAATCCAAAAATACCCTGTGCATTATTTACAGTTTTGGGATGAAGTTAACCCACGATGAGTAACCTTAATGCCACATTGTATCAATTGAGAATGGGACTGAATGCATATCGACAACAAAATATTTTTTAATTTTATGCACAGAAATTTAGAAAAACTGTTTGTTTTTGTTAAAATTATCAAGAATACGCTGAACAACGTGTTTATTAGAACCAACTTCTGGTAAAATTTTCTTTTTTTTTTTTAAATAAATAAAATACACTGAATGCGTTACAATAACTGTTTTTTCAGATAATTATATACATGTTTTCTTATATGACCTTTAATAAATTAAACAACATTATAAGACTCAAACAAAAAAAAAAAAATCATAAAACATAACACCTTAAAATGAATTGAAATGTAAAATGTTCTCCGAATTATTCTAAACTTTTTCTAAACTTAATCTGGTTTATGCAGATAGACGTATTTGAATTTCAAATTTTTATATGTTTGCTCAAATGCAAATAGTAAACGTGAATATATATGCGTGGATAAGAAGCTCAACACATATTCATGTACATCTATGAACTAGAAAGAAATACATTTTCAAAATTTCTTTATATTATGAATATAGAATACGATTCATGTTAATCAAACTAGATGATATTTTCAAATAAGTACGAAAAACATCGCAAAAGAAGAAACCAGTGCTTAAAGTCTAATTCATTTCAAAAAATTATTTCATAAACTTTATTACCTTTCATTTCATAAGTTTTATATGTATAATTATAATACTTTAAAAAGTTTAGAATAAATGCTTAGTGTAGTATAAAGGTTTAAATTAAATGTTCAGTGTAGTATAAAGCTTTAAAATAAATATTTAGCATAATTGAGAAAATATAATATTTATTTCTGTTTATATGAAATGATAAAAATAGTTTTGAAGAAACAACAACAACAAAAAAACTGAGTTTAGAGTTTTTAAATGTGCAGTTAAAAATGTGCAGGTAAAGCTCAAATAAAAATGAAATAATGTTTTTTTTAATATAAAGTTTAATATTTAAAGTAATAAGTAAAGATGATTTTATAGTTTTAAAATTCTTTATATTTTACCGTTGCCAGTTTTGTTCAATTTAATTCTTTCAAAAGCTACAAGAAAAAGTGCATTGAAAGTGTTTATGTGTAAATTATATCGTGTAATTCATATTATCGAAAACAGTTTGCGTAAAAAGTGTATGCTCTTGCAAGACCATTAAAAATTTGTCACGTTCAGTGGCTGTGGGTTTAGGCTTTTTAATTCTTTTGCACTGATTTGTCATATAAATATTTTTTTTTCTGAAACATGACTGTTATTTTACAATATACCCACTGCCGATGAGGTCACAGCCTTTTGGTTCTGTTTTCTTGTTGTGGTTTGATTTGTTAAAATTTTTCCTTTGGTGTTTTGCTGGTTACATATGTTTTGTTAAAGTTTAATTATGGCGTGGAATTCTGGGTCTATTAAATACTTACAAAATATAATCTACTATATGTGATTTGTGTGGTTATTTGCAGCTATAGCGCATATCATATAAATGCTATTATTGTTTTAAAACTTTATATAGCTTCTATATATACATAGATATACAGGGTGTCCCAAAAACATTGACTTCGGCTTTTATTCCTTAAATATTGATCGTATAGACATATATTATAAATTACAAAGTTACGTAAAATATGGCACAGAATTTTATGAAATCGATTAAAACTTTCAGAGGCTTAAATTTAAAGAAACAGAAAATTTTAAATTTTTTACGGTGTAAAATGTGTCTCAATGAGTAAAATAAGGTCATGTACAAAATTTCAGCATTTTCTCATAAAAAGTCGCAGATATATGAAAATACATAAATGCCGGCTTAAGCCGCTTTTCGATGCCAGGATATATATTTAAAAAAAAATCATGTCGGATGATCGCGTTTCAGGGTTCGTACACAAATTACGAAAGAAAACAATGATTGCATAAATAAATAATGATTGTACTATATATTAGTACAGAAGTATCTAAACTGTGTAGAAATAATAACTTTACGAAAAGATTACAAAGCTTGCTCAACATGTTTTCCATCGATGCTAATACGGAGCTGCATTAATCTGAGCTGTTTTAATGTTCATTGACTGTGTTATTTCCAAGCTTTATTCTATAATTCATCATGTAAAATTTGACGGCTTTTTCAAGAAGCATAGTTTTGTAAATTTGTAAATAAAACTAAAGATAAGAGCCATATTTTATTTGCTTATGATTCTCTATCTGTAAACATTTAAAATTTAATTTATGATTAAGCCCTCGCCAACTTTTTAAAAATTTGTCCCTGCGACTTTTTATATTATAAAATACTGAAATTTTGTACGTGAGAAAGTGTGTTTTAATTAACGTAATGTGTCCATTTTACTCGTTGGGAATTTTTTTGTACTGAGCCGTATAAAAATAAAAAATTTTGTATTTCTTCAAATTTAATCTCTTGAACATTTTAATCGATTTCAGAAAATTATGTACACTGTAAAAAATTTGCAGCTAACTGTCCAGTCATTCGACCATTTTTATAGATAACGGTTACTTAACCGCAATTTTAATTGCTCTTGACTATAATAAGGTCAATATTATCATATTACCTTCATATTACTTAATAGGATCATATTACCTTCATAATACGGTCAAGTAGCAGTTATTTGCAAAAACGGTCGAATGACTGGACAGTTTGCTGGAAATTTTTAACAGTGTACCCCCTTTTTTTTTTTACACAACTTTGTAATTTATAAGATATGTCTATGATCAATGTTTAAGGAATAAAAGCCGAGATCAATGTCTTTGGGACACCCTGTATATATATATATATATATATATATATATATATATATATACACATGCTACTGCTACCCCTGAAGGATGAATCAATAATATGAAATATATACAAATTATACTCTATCTACAAGGCTCTTAGTATAAGTGTGGTAACTAAATATTACGGTACAATATATGAACGCATATTTTATCAGACAATTAAATACACAAAAGCAACAGGGAGTGAAAAATTGACCGGGGCCAGGACTCGAACCTGGGACCTTCGGAGTACTGTGCTGATGCTCTGCCACGGTATGATGAAGTTGCCAGTTTCGAGTCCTGGCCTAGGTCAAATTTTCACTCTATGTTGGTTTAGTGTATTTAATTGCCTGATAAAATGTGTGTTCTCACATTGAAAAATAAAGTAATCAGACATAGTTTTTATGCTTTAATATATATAAATATTACGTGATTATTTCGACTAATGAAGATATCTTCCATTAAATTATATTCTCATCATCATCAAATCCAGTGGTATAGCAAAAACTTCAAAAGAATATTGTACATACAAAAAAGCTCTTGCAATTATTTTTTCACCTTCTAAACACAATCCGGAACACCTTCAATCAATTCATACGCTATCCAATTAGCCGAAAAATGTGTAATTTAGTCGAAAATTCATCCGCTAATTACTTACGAAACAGCCATATAATAGAAAACTGAGATATCATAAATCACATGCCTTATTAAGCTGCTTTGAACATATAGGCACAAATAAGCTGTTATAGAAACAATAAGGACACATATTCGAGAATGTTTTATGTTCATTTAACAAAAGTTTAAAGAATCACCAACGTCGTTGAAAGCTTATAGAATAAAAATTATTTTAAGAAAGAAAAACTACAGTCCCTGGCCAAATTATTAGACGCAGTTGTTTTTATTATAATTTATTAAATATCTGGAAAGATACATGAGGAATTATCCTGAAACTTCAGGAGTGTAAACAACATGATAAACGTCATATATTTCCGTGAAGATTTTTTCCCGAAACCCCATAAGGAGCCGTCAACAAATTGAAGAAAAATGAATATCTTTTGGATAACCCTGTAAAAACTAATATTGCAAAAAGAAATCAAACTGAAGATTATGATTAAGTGGCTTATTGTAATAATTTGGGTTCATTTTTATGAAGATAGCATGTATACTCGAAGAGGAATTCACGTTTTTATGAAAACAGTCCCAAATTTTACCAAGTTTTTTGCTTATAATTTGCAACGTTTTTAATAGAAAAACACGTTATTTTCAGAAAATATGACAAACAAAATTATACACAATACCCTGCAATCGGAATTAAAAAATAATAAAAATTGTATGAAAAATGAGCAGGTTTACTAAATATTGTTTCACTGCGCATGCGCGAATTCAATCAAAATATACTGTGCATAATATATTAGCTAAATGTATAGACCAACTTTTATGAAAGTCTCAAAAACATAGCTTGAAAATTCTGATAGTAATCGTTGATAGAATAAGCTCGAATTTCGCTGTTCCCAAAAGGAAGCAAAAAGATGAGGGGTTGTATCCAAATATACTAGCTTATGAAAGTTGACATAATAACAATGAAGTGTCTCTCATTCTATATTTGATACAACCCCATATCTTTTTGCTTCCTTTTGGGAACAGCGAAATTCGAGCTTATTCTATCGACGATTACTATCAGAATTTTCAAGCTATGTTTTTGAGACTTTCATAAAAGTTGGTCTATACATTTAGCTAATATATTATGCACAGTATATTTTGATTGAATTCGCGCATGCGCAGTGAAACAATATTTAGTTAACCTGCTCATTTTTCATACATTTTTTATTATTTTTTAATTCTGATTGCAGGGTATTGTGTATAATTTTGTTTGTCATATTTTCTGAAAATAACGTGTTTTTCTATTAAAAACGTTGCAAATTATAAGCAAAAAACTTGGTAAAATTTGGGACTGTTTTTATAAAAACGTGAATTCCTCTTCGAGTATACATGCTATCTTCATAAAAATGAACCCAAATTATTACAATAAGCCACTTAATCATAATCTTCAGTTTGATTTCTTTTTGCAATATTAGTTTTTACAGGGTTATCCAAAAGATATTCGTTTTTCTTCAATTTGTTGACGGCCCCTTATGGGGTTTCGGGAAAAAATCTTCGCGGAAATATATGACGTTTATCATGTTGTTTACACTCCTTAAGTTTCAGGATAATTCCTCATGTATCTTTCCAGATATTTAATAAATTATAATAAAAACAACTGCGTCTAATAATTTGGCCAGGGACTGTATTTAATGGTTGAAAAACAATTTGTATAAAGTTTTTTTTTTTTTTTTTTTTTTTTTTTTTTTTTTATAGAAGCATCCACATATTTATCAGTAAATTTAGATTTTTTTTTCGCTTTTATATAATCATTAAATCACTTTTTGAATTAATTTTTAAATTAATTTTCAGCAGTGAAATTACGCCATTAATGAATACTAAACATGTGAAATTATTTTTTCAAATTGCTCATAAAGCGTAAAACCGACAGAGTGAAAACATGTCCAGGCCTGGGATTGAACCCAGATACTTTGAATTAACGCTCCAAAGTTCTACCATTGAGCTACAAGGACGATATTTAGTCTGGAAAGCCTTTGGAGCGTGGCCCCACCAGTGGCTGAGATGTTCTGCTCTCGAAGCTGGTAGACGGGAGGTGCTGGGTTCGATCCCAATCGCGCCCGTCGGCCTAATCGTTCGGAGTTTTCGTAGTTTTCTTCGAGCCGTGGATTTATCCATGCGTAAATACGGGTTAGGTTCCCTTAGAAAGACCCCCACGAAGGGCACTCCCTCCTGGCCTATATCCCAAGTGTAGATAATTGGCCGTCAGTAATCAACCCAACCCTTTGGAGCGTTATTCCAAAGTATTCCGGTTCGATCCCCGGCCTGGGCATTTTTTCACTCTGCTGGTTTTAGTAGGTTCTACCCTGTACACCACTGTACGAAAAATGTTACTGTTTTTATAATTTTTTTGCACAAGATTATTTTATCTCGAAATGCTTAAAACACGCCGTTAGTTTACAGGCTAACACCAGAAGTGGGCGCGTTTGAATTATCGCAAAACAAGTCAAATAAAGAAAGAAACAATGGAAGAAAGATATAAGAAGCTGGTGGAAAGATATTTTTACTAATAAAAAGTTATATCCTGTTACACTGTGAGTTAATATAATGAAAAAAAAGCTTCTATCAAAAACTGTAAAAGAAAACCACTATAAAAATGTTAGTATGGCATATTACAGCATTGTGTTGTAACCATAAAAATGCTTAGCTTCCACATCTTCCAATAATGTGTTTCTTTCGAAGCGTATACACACACAAAGGCGTGGCTTAAAAAAAAACTGTCTTAAACTTTTGATTGCGGGCTAGGACTGAAAACTTTTTTTATTTTCACTCGATCGCAATTTACCAGAAAATTCCTTTGTGATAGATTTTTCTTGAAGGTATCCTAGTATGGCAGAGATTTTGTTTTCAAAACGTGGACCACATTGAACAAAGAAATAATCTCTGGGACGACATATATCCCAACCCCGTAATAAACCCCGTTAATAAATGTGTCGAAAAACTGTTTAGATTGCACTGTAGGTATAATTATTTTCACAGTGCGAATAGACAGAATACGTTTTGTGAAAAACCGTTCTGGTTCAGTGCTTCAAACTTTAAACATATAACTAATAAGCAAGTGACTCATCTGCTTGCGCACAAAAACACAAATGCTTGAACGCATAAAAGCAAATATCTTACTCCAATCGTAATTTCTTTATTATAGTAAAAAATGCACGCTTATTTCGTTTAATATTCTAAAGACTACGAAATATTTTTGTCCATTTTTGGTTTTGATCCTCAAAATCAAATCAGATCAACACAAGTTATCTTGTCAATGGGAACTTCACTCATTTAATACATAAAAGGGCTTAGGAAAAAAGGGCTTTCCACTACTGGTTATGGTGATATATCATGGTACTTGTAGTGGACATCCCTAAGGAAATATCAGGTTGACGCAAAATTTAAAAATAGAGACAATAAATGGATTCAGTATACCGATTTTAATCACATGAAAACAAAAGGTACAAGGAAATTGCTTAAGCATAAGCACAAACAAACAAAAAAGTGCCTGACCATATTTAAAATAACAAAAATCAAAATAAAATGACCAAACAATCGTATTGTTTGAGTTGAATTTACCTTTCCCTGGAAAATAATGGCTCGAAGTCTCTATAGTTCGACTTGTTAACATTACAAAGCTGTAGCAGCAATCCCGCGAGCACCGTAAATTTTTGCAGAACTTTCAAAAACATGTTATTTGATTTTAAAATTAAAAGTGTCCACTATTTTTACAGTTTACCTCACTGGTACAGGTTGTACTATTTGTACCATCGATACACTGTTCATCACCTGTACAGTTACCTTAATTTTTTTTTTTTTATTACCGAATTAGAGAAGTTTTATCATACTTTGTTTATGATGTTATACAATCCTAGTGTCTATAAATTTTCAGATAATCAGATGTTACATTTCTCATTTTGAAGTAAATAAACTATTTTTGATCATAGGTATAAACATTTGATACGTTTAAAAAAAAAAAAAAAAAAAAAAAAAAAAAAAAAAAAAACTTGTTCTTTATAGTTGAAAACGATTTTTGATTTTTATCAAAAATTTTATTTTTCGAGTTATGTTTTTTAACAAATATGCGTACGATATATCAAGACCCCCGATATACGTATGCCTCGGCGATTGCTTATTTCTTTAAATGTTTCGTGAATATTTATGAAATATCGAAACGTATCAGTAATTATGAACCGATTTGACATTAATATGTGTGTATGTGAATGTACTTCTTTTTTATGTATAATATGCTTAACAATATTCATTATTCAAATGAAATTTCTTCCTTATTTGAAACTGCTTTAATGAACATGCCAAGTCATTTAATTTAAAATTATGAATGTAAACATATAAGTCATTTTACATTTTAAAATATGTATTTATTTGAAATACTACGAAAATTATTTTCTAAAATTTATTGGTTTTAATCAAGTAAAGCCTTTTAAAATAAAAAAAATCTTCAATGTATACTGCATCTTATCAAATGTCTCTGTAGGATTTTACAAAAACAAAACGTAAGTAGAAATTCTGCATCTGTAGAAGTTCCTTCCAAATGATAGTACGAGTACAATAGTTCTACTATCGTTTACATGTAAATAAGATATTTTTAGATAAAAAAAAGAAATGTACTTTCAGGAAAATTTGAAAGAGAATAGATTTTCTTAGGATTTTATGTGGGACTGCTCCCTTTATACTTTCATTTTTAACAATATTAGAAAGAAAACTGTATTTGAGGTGATATATAGATCGTCATGAATCATAAGATATAAAAAAATGGATAAAATTAGTACTATGTTGAATATTTTTAGACTTAATCTAAAGATACGAATTCTGAGTTATATAAATTTCATGCCTCATATTTTTGGATTAAAATGACTCTCATTTGGATTAAATTATTATGTTTATAAACATATAAGTCTTTTTATTATTTTAAATATATACTGTTTAAAATATTTAAAACATTATTTTCAAAAACTCTTTGTTTTTAGTCTAGAAATGTTTTTTCTAGAAATGTTTTTTTTATGCCTTTTACATCCTGTAATATTCTATTTCGCGGAAATTTTGACCTTAAATTATTTAATCTTTAAATGGTTATTTTGACATATGACTTAATAAAATTTTGATTCATTTTATATTTTAAAGACAGATTGTCGATTTTGTATAGCTTCAGTGATATATGACATTTTCCTTTGTATAATAAAATGCGAGTGTAGTTTAGTTAGCGAAAAATGTTATTTATTTATTTATTTTTATGCAGTTTTATACTCTAAAATTAAACACTGGTGAAAATTTAGTGAAAAATGGAGAAACGGCTGAAAGATCTCGAAAGTGCAATTAAATAAAACAAATTGTACAATAATATATTCAACAGTGTTTCTAATTAAATTTAGAAATCAGAATAAAATTTATTTTTCATATATAACGCAGTACATTTTGTATTTACCTATTTTTATTTACCGAATTCTTTAAGTTTTTTAGAATTACACGTATCAAAACAATAAATTGACAGTATGATAGATTCATGAGATTAAAATGTAAATTAAATTAAGTGTTATGTTATAGCATATTGTAACAATTTCTCGTTCTGAATATAATCAATTTAACCTCTGTTACATGATAGGTCCTGCATGAAATGATTGAACGGCATAAACATTTAAAAAAAATTTATATGATTACTTTTGAATTTTATTAATCTTTTGATTACTTGCCCGGACTGGTGACTATTTTTATTTTCAACCGTATTGCATTTGCAAATATTTTACTTTGTGGTAGGATAAAGCAAAGAGAAGCCGTAACAGAGTCAACAAGGACCCCAAATCGGCGCGATATCCTGGGCGAGGCCCAGGTGAAGAGACAAGGTGTCTCACCGGTCGGTGGAGCCTGCCGCTCAACAGAAGTCTCCACATCCAAAGGAGCGGCGCGGGAACCAGAATCCGCCCACCTACGTCTAGGTGCGGATCACAACAAGAACCGCCCGCCCATACCGCGAAACAGAGACTGCCTTCAAATAGGACTAGGAATAGGCTGACCCGAAATTTCATTACACACAAGGAAAAAACTTGTGCGGTTACCGCGTCAAAAAGACATAGCGACAATGGCCTTTCACTACTTACGAAACTCACTATTTTTCACTTCCTCACGAGAGAGCCCTTGTGGTCACTCCGTACAAAAACCTCAAATGACGGCAAGGGACCGCTAATGTAACGAGCATCAAGACACCCCACTGAAACGCTGCTTCTGGTAATCTTCCTCACTTAAATGGCCAAGTCATGAACACTTAAGTGGACGATCATGAGAACGGCCTACCTCACTGAACGCTCAGTTAGTGGCTACGTTCGAACACTCGAGTGGTAACCAGCGAGACCTGGACACTCTGCCTCCAATCTCCTTCCACTCTTAAGTGGCCAAGTCGAAACCACAGACAAGGCCAAGTACACGCCCCGCCAACCACCAAAAACGAGCGGCTGCGTCAGCGATTTGGCACGGCCCTGATCTCTTTCACTATGTTCAGAATCCTTGTCCAGGTGCGAGTACCCGTCCCAATTCCCTGGCGTCCCGTCATCTTTCCCACCTAAGATAATACCTGATAACCACCAGGACGCAGTGACGTGGAACTGGGGAATCTACAAGTTACTAGGATCGACCTACGAAGCCCAGACTGAGTTTCATTAACTAGGGGGAACTACGTGGATGGCAAGATTCTTCAGTGCCTACCAAAAAGTAAGAGTTTTTCATAATTATTTAACTTACACACTTTATAGTGAAAATATTGAAATTTTGAAGATAATTAATTTATTTAAGACGATTATATGTCATTTTGCCAATACAGATTCCGCGATTACAAGATTGATCAGTTATTAACAGAAAACTGCAACCTACATATTAGATCTTTTTACATATCTAAAATACATTTGGCAATGAAAAACAAATAGATTTAAAATATTAAAATTGAGTCTATTGAAAGTTAAAAATATGTCTGCAATACTGTGAAAAAGTATGTATACGCTCTCTCTATATTTTTTATATGAATAATAAAAATTCTCTCACTGTGAAATTCTTTTTATGGAGATGAAAACCTTGTAAAAATTCCACCCGAAAGATTCTATTGACTGATGCAATGGCATTCCCAAATGTTCGAATGCTGCAAAATATGGTTTATTGAGATGATTCTCTGATAAGGATCAATTCATGGAATTGCTATACCGACGACTTTTCCGATATGTTTTGAAAAAGAGACCAAAATAAATATAAATACATCGAAGTTTACGAAAATACAGAAAATGTGAATAGTATTCCTTTTTCACTCACAAATATTGAAACTGAATAGTAGAATCTGAACTACATGCACTGTAAGAATTTTTATGTAACGACCTTACATATTTGAAATATGTAAAATGATTTTCTAAAATTGAAGAAAATATTTGACCTTACTTATTATCATCTCAAAGCTTGAATTTATTCCCTCCCTCCCTTTATATCTGTTGGAAAGTAGCTTAAATATCACGATTTCTTATGTTGAAATATATTTGAAAAGATGTCTGAAAAGGACTTAATCCACAACGTATAATGTAATATAAATTATTTATTTTTCGTATTTTGAACGCTATTTGTTTTTCAAACACACTAATTTAACATTCATGGAATTAATGCTAAAAAGTGAAATAAAATTAATTGATATATAATTTGATTATGGTTTTAGATTTTGTGAAATAATTGGCAACTATACAAAATATACTACTAAATAATTTTTTAAGATTACAATAAAAGTATTTTAACTTGTTTATGTGCATGAATAAATTATGTTCATCGATAACATATTTTCAGGAGACTTAAAAGTGCAACATCCTCAAAACGTTTTCAAAAAACAAAACCTAACACAAGAAAGAATAATATATTCTTAGCATTTTAAAATAAAGTGCATAAAGAAATTCCTATGATTACGTTAGTTAAATTAAAAAAATATGTTAGGTGTTCGTTATGTAAACAATGAAAAAAAAGATATTTTTAACATGATTTTTTAAACCAATGTTTTTCTAATTGGTACCAAAAAATTATCTCGCTAATGAAAGAAAAGATTTTTTGAAGATAGTTTTAAAATGAAAACTTATATCTATTTGAAAATTAAGATGACTGTAAAGCTTACCACCGTATTTACTTGGGTTCTTCCATCATAATCGTATGCAGGACACGACACTTAATTTATGAGCTGTACCATTTTGCCGTTTTTAGCGTAATGTAAAACTTGGATTTTGAAAATGGCGGTGTAACTTGTCCTCATTCCTATAATAATCACACTCTCTGAAAACCGAGTGATTTAAGTACGCAATACTATTTCTTGGATTTTCTGCCTTTAAAATACTATGGTGCGTATTATACATAAGACAATTCTTTTTGTTTTTCCCAATTAAAACAGAGGGGTGCGCATTATACTTGAGTAAATACGGTATATACACCTCTAGACCTTCATGTATAAATAAAACAAATATTCGCCCGTGTTTTGTAAACAAAATAAAATTAGTTTTTTTAAACCAATAAGTTAAATTTGACAAGCAGACCTTTACCGTATACTTCATTAATTTTAACACAATTATTCTAATAGGTAAATAAATTATTTTGAGTTATAATTTTCCATCAGAGTAGAAAAGTGTCCAGGCTGGAATTCGAACAAGGGACTTTGGTTTAAGCTGACAATGTTCTACCAACTGAACTAGACTTGTCAAATCTGGTGGACACAATTCACTTAAAAAAACCCTCAAAAGGTTGTTTCGTAAGAACTCGTATGGTTTATCGTATATTCTTCAAGGTTCCGTCTCTGCGGAAGTTTCCTCCGAGATGTGGGGTTACTACCGTGACGACCTATGTCACCAACCTTGGTAAAATGACCTGGGGGTCCGCAGTGGGGAGCGGCCTCAGGCCGATCGCAGCGCCGGGCGAGACAAAGCCCTAGTGCGTTATAAGCCCTTCAGAGGCTTGGGTGCGATGGTCGTTTACGCGCGTCGGCGACCCCCGTGGGACCCCTGACGGCGCAGGATAGTTTTATCGTATATTCTTGCGTGTAATGCGCACTTGTGAAACAAGAAAACTATTCAATCTTCATAGGCGCGCGTTATACGCCGAGTATAAAAATTAAATCTTAAAAAATAAGCATAAGAGTTGAAATTTCTATATTAATGAACAAGAGAATAAAACGTGATTATTTGAATAAGCGGAGTGCAAATCAAAAACGCTTTGTGCGTATTCCATCAGATAGGCGTGGCAGTAGCGTATATCCCCACTTCGCATTTGCTTATTTCTTTTATGTTTGTACTATTGTTATTATATATTTTTAATTCTCTTTATTGTATTTTCATTCTACATATCTCATGAAGATTTTTGGCGAAATGGCAATGCACGTAATATAGCACATATATCTAAATATAGAAAAATACAGTTTCAAATCGCAGGTGAGCCTTATTCTCTCGGTCGCGTTTTATGCCGGAATATATGGTAATTAAAAATGCAAAATCTAAAATAATATTGTCAACCAAAGACTAGACATTTACATATATCTTAACATTATTGGTTTTAGATAAAGCCATTTGTGAAACTTTAGGTACCACCAAACATTAGAAGCCGAAGAAAAATGAGTTCAAAAGCGCATTTTTCTAATTAAAATTAATAAAAGTTTGTTTTTGAAAATGTAAAACATTTGTTTTTTTAATTCATAAACCTACATATTTCTACTTTGTTCGCATTTCATAAAATATGCTCATTTTTCAAACTCAAACTCTTCCATGCCACTTTAAAGCTGAATGCACAGGCATTTTGACAAATGAATGTGAAAAATATGCACCAACATTTGGCATATTTCAAGCCAACATTGCTAACTTTGGCCAATCTATAATCAACAATAATAAATATTCAAAAAATTAAATTTTAATTTAAATCGATTACTACTGGATGGTAAATAGATCTCAAATATGCATTACCAAAAATGCACATTACTGTAAATATATTTTTTTTCCTAAAAGAGATTTGATTTAAATATCCAATATACAGGGTGACGAAAAGTCTGGAAACGGTCGAATAACTCGAGAAATATACATCGGATTCAAAAACGGAAAAGATGTGTTTAATAAGTTTAAAAAGTCTATTTAGGGATATGAAAGTTGCCTCTCCAACCCTGCTTCCTGGGGGGAAGTGGGGCAACTTTGAAATCTTAAATCACAATGCAGTGAGAATCGTTTCCATTGAAAAGTCTGGAAACGGTCGAATAACTCGATAAATGTTGCATCGGACTGAGAAACGGAAAAATACGCGTTCAATATTTTAGAAAAATCTATGCCATTTTTCTTAAATATTGAACACATATTTTTCGTTTTTCAATCCGATGTATATTTCTGGAGCTATTCGACCATTTTCAGACTTTTCGAACACCCTGCATATACTTTTGAATACAAAGGATGCGAATTATTACTTACCACACAGCGTACAAACAATAGAATGAAAAAACGTTCAGACTGGAGATCGGACCCAGAACACTTGGTATTACGCATGCATGAGACATTCAGTGGCATGTATGGGAAAAATTAAACACAGTATCGGTGAAAATTTGTATAGTATAAAGCCCGGTAAACTTTATAAATAACTTTATAAACTTTATAAATATTCACTGATATTTAACACTGGTTTAATTTGTCTCATGTATGCCACTGAAATTGTGCTCATGCTTGACGGTCCATCTTGTGCTGCGAAGTTGTAGCCATGCCATATAAGAGTGAGAATGATAGAATGGATGACAGCTGGATAGGTCAAATTGGTGGAGCATTGGTGCGTGATAGCAAGGGTCCCGGGTTCGATCCCTGGTATGGACGTTTTTTTCACTCTATTGGTTTTACGCTGTGTAGTAAGTGATGATTCACATCCTTTGTATTCATTAACTTCCAGCTTAATTTAATCTCAGCTGAAAATTTAATTAGATATATACGTATGATTTTAATGTACATTGTTATAATTTACATTTCTCTTTTATGTTTCTGGAATAATTCTTCATTAAAAAAAAGGGAAAAATTCATAAAATGTTGTCATTGTTATATTTAGATATCTCATGTTTTACTGAAGTAAATAATTTTATTTTAAATCAGTATACTAAAAGTTACTAAAAGTGTGACTAAAATTTCTAAAATGCGGTTGAATTGATCCCAATACAAGCTATAAAATAAGAGAACAACGCTATAAAAAATTAGAATAAAAAACACCACTTCTGAAAACCTCAAAACAAACACGAAATCTGAATCTTTAATTTTTAGGAAATTATTGACAATGGAAGTGTGCTTCACTGACTGAGTGATGCATTTGTACTTTGGAAACATGGCTTTGGAAAAACTTTTCTGTGCATCATATTAAGTTATTTCGAATGTTGTAAATACTTGTTATAACATAAAGGCTAGCTTTTCCATTTCTAAAGTTTTAACGACTAGATCAATTCTAAGTAGCTATAATAGTACAGCCAATCGATGGGACGAAACTATTACATCACAAAAAGTCATAGTGGTTACCAAACATCGTTATCTTCAATTCGTTACATTATGATTGGGACACATCAACTTCACAGTTACTCATTTTCAACGTCACGTGATGGCAAAGTGGATTGTAAGAGTTGCGTTTGAGTCACTGCACTTTCACATTTGGGTCACAGTGCTACTAGAGAAAATAGATCACGGATTTAGCAAAAAAAGCAGTCAAATTCGTCGACAATATTGAGATCAATACCTTCTTCTGATTAATCTTCATGTTACCTATGCAATATGAGTAACACATTTTTCAATAGATTATTATTACTATAAATGTCTAAAATCAATATAATTTAATACTACAACTGAGTACAATTCTGAATATTGAAAAATTGGTTTATAAGCAGATATTGATTTAAATCCATTTCTTAAAACCAAAAAAAAAAAATAGAATTACATTTTTAATAAAATAAATTGCGTTCCATATCTCAGTTTAAAAAGACTGGAAGTGTACAAAAAATATAAAAAAATACTTTACCACTCAGAAAAATCGACACAATTTACTTTTAAATAAAAAACACTAAGGGAAAGCCAGCGATAAATAAAATTACAGAGCTATTTAAATAAATTAGGTAATAATTTTACTCTTAATGCAATATTACCCTATAATGAAATATTTTAACCAAAAACATCGAAAGCAAACTCTTTTTTGCAATTAGGTAAATATGGAAAAAAAAACACAGATTATTTTTAACTTTCTTTTTTGTAATTACTGTTAGGAATAAAAATCAATTTTAACATTAATATGATTTATTTTTAATAAAAAAACTATCAAAACAAATACGAAATTTAAGCATAAAAACAGCATTATGTGATTACGATAAATTAATTCTTTCATTTCTACTTTAATTGTTGTAAATTATATTTGTAAAAATATTAATGAACTGTTTAAATAAACAAATTAAAAGTATATAATTTGCAATTTAATTTGTAATATAAATTTATCAAAATTTTTCATTATATATATATATATATATATATATATATATATATATATAAAATTAACCATTGATATATATTGGAATTTTTAAAGATATATTATTATGATTGTCATTATTATTTTGTTACTAACAGCCATAAGTATGCACTGTAAAAATAAAATGAATTAAAATAAGTAAAATAAAATTCATTATCAGTCAGTACATTATCCTTATTTTTACGTAATTTTTTCCCGATAAAAGTAATTTCATGAATGAATCAAAATACAGCAAATATGTGTTTGAGACAGTGATAAAAGTGTAGTCAAATTGCCATTTTTACTAAGGCTATAGAGTTTATATCTACTTTTACATTGTTCAATTTTGTGTATTATAAAAATAAAAATAAATCCCATGGTATTATTCCAAATGGCAATTTAAACTAAATTTTTAGTTATGTTATCGGTCAAGTGTATTACTTTACTTTACTGCACAGACTAGGAAACAAATCTGTAGAGCATAGATGTCCCTCCTGGTCCTCTATATTGAGATTTTAAAAATTACAAAATCAAACCAGTAAACGCAACAGATGGTGGGGTAGTGAACAAAAATTTGTCAAGTGTATTGTCTAATGCATATTCATTACTTCCCTTTTGTTTAATAAACACATATACAGGGTGTTTCAGTTAAACATATTATCCATTTTACTGCGAAAGTAAATCATAATTTACAAACAAAAAAGTATACATGAACAGTTATTTAACAAAAGAATATAACAAAACAAATTAGATATATATACAGGGTGTTTCAGTTAAACGTTTCAGAACTTCTAAGAGGGGTAGGGTACATCCTGACGAACCAAAATCATATACCAATGGGCAGTCATAATTTGCTTTCCTGACGCGGTAGATGGCGTTGTGCGAAAGTTCCGAGCTCTCGTGCAGGGAATCTTCATTTCGCACAAGAACGCCAAGTTAGTAGGATGGATGATTACACGAACGCAGAATTAGCCGATATGCATTTGATGTACGGGGCTGCAAATTGTAGTGGGCCAGCCGCACAGCGTTTGTACGCGGAACGATATCCGACGAGGCGTATTCCCAGTCATAATTTATTTGCAAGACTGCACCAGAGGTTAGCTGAGACAGGCTCATTTGAAAGAGCTGACAGGGTCAGGGTAAGAACAGCACGGACTCCAGCCGTCGAACAGAATGTGCTGCAGCATGTACAGAGGAATCCAAGAACGAGTACACGAAGTCTAGCAAACGTAGTCGGGGTTCGCCTTTGCAGCGTCTGGAGGATTCTTCGAGAACAAGACATGCATCCGTTTCACATGTCCAGGCACAGCTACCGGAGGATTATGCACCTCGTATTGCTTTCGCACAGTGGTACCTTGGGAAATGTGCTACAAATCCCACTTTTCCTGCTGAAGTGTTGTTTTCCGATGAGGCATCCTTCACAAGGGAAATAATTTTCAACTCGCATAACGACCATATCTGGGCGGTCGAGAACCCGCATGCAATACGACGTCGTGCAGCACAGATTCGATTTTAGGTCAATGTATGGGCCGGTATTATGGGAGATCACCTCATCGGACCTTACCTGTTACCGGGTCGTCTAACCGAAGATAACTACTTGCTCCTTCTGCAGCAAGTATTGCCACAACTTTTGAGAGATGAACAGATTTCTGCATCGACGCAACACACAATATGGTTCCAACACGATGGAGCCCCTTCCCATTATAGCGGAGCTGTTCGTAACTACCTGGATGTCACATTTGGTCAACAGTGGATCGGACGTGGTGGTCCCGTGCATTGGCCTGCTCTGTCACCCGACCTATCATGTCTTGATTTTTATTTCTGGGGTCATATGAAATCGCTAGTTTATGACACCCCTGTTGACAATGCTGAGGAGCTGGTTGCAATAATCGCAGTAGCTGCCGGAGAAATTCGAAATTCGCCTGGAGTATTCCAGAATGTTCGGATGTCCATGCGCCGGAGATGTGAGGCGTGCATTGTAGCCCGTGGAAGCAACTTCAAACACTTACTTTAATCCATGTACCTTTTGCTTCTTTTCATGTATTATTAAAACGATTTCTCACTTACGGTCTCTTTTCTTTATGGTGCTTCTGTGTATAACACCGCTTCAGGAAAGCATTTCCGACCCCACATTGCTATATGATTTCGAGTTGTCAGGATATACCCTACCCCTCTTAGAAGTTCTGAAACGTTTAACTGAAACACCCTGTAGACTCTCGAAATGAATTCACGAATCTTCTGGAATGCAGATAGAACTGTCCCAATACGTATTTAATAAAGAGTAAAGTTCTGTAACAAATTAAAATACAAAACGTAACTTCAAAGCCTGAAAGCAAGCATAAAACCTCAATTTTCAAGTTTTAGAGTGTTTCTCACAATTTTAATGTGCCTCACTGACTGAGTGATTTATTTGTACTCTGGAAAAAGAGCTCAGGGGAAAGCTTTCTGGGTAATCATATCAAGTTATTTCGAATATTGTAAATATTTTGTATCATAGAGCTAGATTTTCCATTTATAAAGTTTTTCCGACTAGATCAATTCTAATTAACTCTAAAAGTACAGACAATCAATGGGACGTCACTGTGAGATCACAAACAGTCATAACGGTTACCAAAGTTTGATATCTTCAATTCCTTACATAATAATAGGGAAAAAGCGACTTAACAGTTGCTAATTTTCAACGCCACGTAATGTAAATGTGGATAATAAGAATTGCGTTTGAGTCGCTGAACATTGACATTTGGGTCACAGTGCTACTAGGGAAATTAGATCACCGATTTCGTGAAGTAACTGGTCAAAGTCGTCGCCGATATTGAATACCTTCTATTGATTAATCTTCACGATACCTATGCAATATGAGTAACACATTTTTCAATAGATATTTATTAGTATAAATGAACAAAATTAATATTTTTTAATACTACCATATGAGTCAAATTCTTAATATTCAAAAATTGGTTTATAAGGAGATATCGCTTTAAATCCATTTCTTAAAGATTAATTTAGATTCAATTTTTTAATATCATTAATTGCGCTCTATATTTCAATTTCAAGAATTCATTTTTTAGCTGGAAGTTTACAAAAAATATAAAAAAATTCTTTACCTCCAGAAAAATCTACATAATTTACTTTTAATTAAAAGGAAAATTGAATTAAGCCAGTGAGAAGTAAAATTACAGAGCTATTTAAAAATAAATTGGGTAATAATTTTAAACTTAATGCAATATTACTCTCTAATGAAATATGTTAAACAAAAACATCGAAAGCAAACTATTTTTTGCAATTAAGTAAATATAGAAAAAAAAAACAGATTTTTTAAAAACTTTCTTTTTTGCAATTACTGTTATTAAAAATCAGTTTTATTAAGATGATTTATGTTTAATAAATTAAAATATCAACATAAATACGAAATATAAACATAAAAATAGCATTATGTGATTACGATAAATTAATTATTTCATTTCTCTTTTAATTGTTGTAAATTGAATTTGTAAAAAAATATTACTGGACTGTTTAAATAAACAAATTAAAAGTATTTAATTTGCAATTTAAATTGTAATAGAAATTTATCGAACATTTTCATTGAGTTTTTGTTTGAATTTTTAGAGATATATTATTATGATTGTCACTGTTATTTTGTTACTAACAGCCATAGGTATGCACCGTAAAAATAAAATGAAATAAAATAGGTAAAATACAAGTCATTATCAGTCAGTGCAATTTCCTTATTTTTACGCAATTTTTTCTCGATAAAAGTAATTTCGTGAATGTATTAGAAGGCAGCAAATATGGGTTTGAGACAGTGATAAAAGCGTAGTTAAATTGCCATTTTCACTGAGTCTGTAGGATTTACTTCTACTTTTACATTGTTCAATTTTCTGTATTTTGCATTATAAAAATAAAAATAAATCTCATAATATTATTCCAAATGCAATTTAATTAGATTTTTAGTTATGTTATATGTCAACTGTATTACTTTACTT
Source organism: Maratus michaelseni (assembly GCA_963931845.1). Taxonomy (NCBI): domain Eukaryota; kingdom Metazoa; phylum Arthropoda; class Arachnida; order Araneae; family Salticidae; genus Maratus; species Maratus michaelseni. The sequence continues at coordinate 406,054,476 of OZ007587.1, forward strand.
TACTGCCCGATAAGGACTGCTGAGACTTTGAAACAAGTCTGTAGAGCATAGATGATCCTCCAAGTCCCCTTTATTGAGTTTTTTAAACTACAAAATCTAACTGATAAACGGGACAGGGGGCGGTGTAGTGACCAATAATTTGTCAAGTGTATTGTCTAATCTATATTCATTACTTCCTGGCACGTTCATTAAATCACTTTCATAAGTGATTTTTTTCTCCATACAAATACAGAAACTACACTTTCAAATATTGAACTTTTTTAACAGTTTGTATAATTATTTATATTTAAAAAGTGACAGGAAAAATAAATTCACATTAGTTACACATTATTTACAGTACTCAAACTCTCACATTATCACATTAACTTACTCATGAAAAAATCCAATTTTAATTGACATCTTACAAGAAGAGGAAGTCGAAAAATAAGTTTGCGATAGTTATTCTTCTGTCATTTGATGGAGTACGACTGGGATTACGCAAATGGTGCTAGCGCAGTGCTGGCAGAAAGCTTGGATGAGCGGCACATTCTGTGTCTCGCAAGGATGGAGAGGTCCAGCTAGGCACTCATGCCGGCAGGTTGGGACCTAGTTAGCGGTATATATATTTAAAAAATGGTGTTTTGGAATCTTGGACAAAGGATGATGTGAGACCTGCTGTGATAAAGGAATGAGCTCGTGAAAAGATATACATTTGCTGGGAATGTACCCTAATGAATATTTTTCAACATTCCTTGTTTTTGAGATATTTGTTGTTTAGTTGACATTTCTAGTTTTTACACTTAATTCCTGACTTATAGGAAGTGTTTTCATATATAGAGTCTGAAATTCATAAAATCACAATATTACTAAATTTTATATAATGACAAATATATATATATATTTTCATTTTGAACTTGAATAATAATTGAACTTAACTAAAGATTACACTTAACTGATGACTAAATGTTATCTAATTTAAAATGTTACATAAACTTTGGGCTGTTTAGAGCAGCAGATAATAAAAAAATTCTAGTAAACAACATATTTAACTAGATGGAGAACGCTAGTACATTATATATATACCACTGAATTTTAATTCCAAACTGTCAAACAACATCCAGAATTTCTTAATGGAATTTTATCTTTATAATGTACGTGAATGATAGCATTTATTTATTTTCAAATGAATTTGTTCATATATTCTGGTGGCCGTCATTCATTTCAAAATTATAGCAACATAATTACTTTTAGCAATACAATGATCCCTTAAAAGTTTAATAGCCAATAAATACGAACATTACTTACAGAATAAAAACATGTGACATACAAAATGACAACCATTTTTGAAGATATTTTCAATAACTTAACGCTTTTTATAGTTTTAATAAAAATACCTAACCATTTTTGGGATTATTTGGCAGATGTGGATAAAAAAATGTGAAGTATTCTTTTATTTTCAATTTCTGATACTTTGCTTTAAAAACATCCATTTAATTAGTATTTATAATAAATTCTGCATAAACTAATATGCAAGAAGGTTATTTAAAAATTTGTAAGTATAACAATATATGTCTTTGTTTTCAAACTAAAAATGTAATGGCGAAAATATAATTTAAATAAAAAGTATTTTCTTATATACATGCAATATAACTTACTCATCGGTTTTCTTTCCGATAAAAAGTAGAAGAAAATTTTCGAAGTACAATAGTTACTTTTGAGTTTAAAATATTGAAGATACAGCATATGACTAGATTAAAAATGTGAAAACTGCTTACTTTGAAGAAAACATTTTCATAAAAGTTCGTTTAGAAATGCTTTTTAAAAACTAAACTGAAAGATACCTTACAATACCTTTTTATCATCATCTTTCCAATATAGGTATCAAATCAAACAATAAAGGAGAGGTAAGCACTTGCTGACTATTTGTAGTGCAGAAATAGCTTTACAAGATAAGTATTTTATACTTTTGAAAAAAAAAATCGATTTCAAATTTGAGTTGTTTAAATATAGCTCCATTGAGAATTTAAGTTTTTCTGTGTTACACAATATGTGTTTGAAAAATTTAAGTACTACGTTAAGTCTTAAATTGCCCTAATTATGTAAGTAAAATTTCCTTTTTTTGTTATTTAAAAAATATACTGGATCATAAAAGTACATAAAATAAATATTGGAAAAAATAAGTATTTCTCACTATAACAGATAAGAAATATTTAAAAGTTTCAAATTTCAAAAGTCAAATTGTTCTTCAGAAATATATAAAATTTTTTTACTCTTTAACACTTAAAAAGTAACAAAAATTCACTTGTTTTTTTAAGATAAAGATTAAATTCTTCAATGTGATACATTTAAAAGTTTTATAAAGTCAAATAGAAAGTTAAATTTAAACAGTTAAAAACTATTCATAAAAATAAAATGTATTATTATTTATGCATACTAAAACTTAATTTTTATCTGTACGGAAAAAAATGTCCTTGTTAAATACTTACAATTAAAATTTTGAAATTCTTTGGTTATATTTTGCGTTCAGATATTAGAAACTTAGTGTGTTTTTACAATACGATTACTAATACAGCTGTTTGGAAAAAATATTTAACATATATATTTTGTGGAAAACTTTCTATAGAAATGCAAGTCATTTTATAATATTTCTTTACCACCATCTTTGAAATGCACAGAAAAATAAATTTGTAGTTGTTAGACCTGACAGCGTTTCAGAAGTTGATTTTAAAATATATTTTAACTTTTGAGTAATTCAGTTGTTGTTAAGTTGCATTTAAAAATTAAAAACAAAACTTCAAAAAACAAAACAAATCTTTACCTTTGCGCAAAATATGTTCTTTTTTAAAACGGAACGCTAAGTTAAATTCTAAATTGCCATTCTAACTAAAGAAAAGTTTTCTTACGTTATTTTAAGAATAAAATAGACGAGCACTAATGTAATAAATTTAGTTAAGAGCGACACGTTTGTTGCTAAAACAAAGTGTAATTGGTAAATAATTTATTTCATATAATATAAAGTCAAAAGTTATCCTTAAAAAAATAATTAGATTAAAATAATTGATTAATTTGAGGTTAATTCAAAATATTTTAAGAAATTAGTTTATACATTTTTCAAAACGCAACGTTTACTTAAAAAATAATATTTATCCGTAAAAGTATCAAGTTGCACTTTTCAACGTAAAGCGTGCATTAGTAAATAGTAAGTTTCTTTCATTTTGTTGAAAATTGTTAAATGTTGTATAAATATAACAAATTTGAAAAAAGTTTTAAATCTGTTCCAACTTTTTTCACATTTTAATACAGAAAATATAATACACTATATATATTTCTAAACATGACAAAAATAAATAATTTTCGTCTTTCAAAATTTTGTGTATCGTACATTTTATATTGCTTCACTATTAACTTGCAATACACACTGGTTTCATTAATGAAAATTACACAGGATGCCCACAAAAGCCATGGAAAAATGAAACAATTTAGTTAGCAGCATGGCATATTTAGATGCGTACCAACTGAACTTCCAGGTTAAAGGTAATTGACTTGCGAGGCAAAAATGAGCCTTGTGAAATTAAAAAAATTAAAAATTAAAAATAAGTATTTACAAATATAATAATGAAATAGAAGTATAACAAAAAAGTAAATAAAGTAAATAAAAAAAATCCATTACATCCAAGAAAGGACAGACGAAACTTACCGAGGGTCGAACTCATCTCAGAAAAGAAAAAAAGACTCTCTTTAGAGACCATACATTTAGTTTAAAAGTTATAAAATAACAACATTAAAAACCAAAAGGCAGACTAAAGAAGACTTTTGTTTCTTTAATACAAAGACAAAAGACAAGAAAAATTAAGTATAATTGCAGAGAGAGGAAAACACAATCTTCATCTTTGACCGTTCTGTACAATTTTATTGCTTTCTATCTGTATTACATTTCCGGTGTCAATAAGTATTTTAAAACGAAGTTTCTAATGTTTGAAAAGTATAAATTTTGGATAACTTAATATAATACTATTTCATAATTTGGTAAATATACAAGAATGAATACAAAAATTTAGGTTCGAGTATTTTTCTTTTTCTGTGTCCTGCTTTTTGCAGAATTTTCTGCCATTAAAATACTACGGTGAGAATTATACACGAGACACGGTTTTTCATCTTTTTTTCAACAAAACAAGGTGTGCGCATTATATACGAATAAATACAGCAATTGTTTTTAAATTAAATTTTAAAATGCGCTAAGGACATTTTTCTCAACCTACCTGTACATTGTTATAATCTTAATGATTTAGCATTTGCACTATAGATTAACATCACCCATCAAAACAAAACTGTAATCTCTAAGGTAATCGCTTCATGTGCTCTTTCTATCTGTCAGATCAATTAGCAAATTGTGATTTGAGGTACTTGCTATTTTTACAAAGTAACCACTTAAATTAAAATATAATTAATTCATAAGTAACATTTAAAATATCCGTTAAAATAAATGTATTATGTATTTAAAGTAGTTTATTGGAATCATTTGACAGTAAAAATTAAAGCGAGTTTAAAGAAGTGACACTTGATGTGACATTCATATTTCTGTTAAAGACTAAAAGTTATAAAAACAGCTGTAGAGAAAATGAGCACAAAAACAACTTTAATCCGCAATTACTTAATATTGATTTATCCAATAAAATTTTCCAATATTTTTTCAAGGCGTAATAATAAACATGTTAACTTATGATGCTAAAGCAGTAGTACTCACCCTTTTATCCTTCGTGTATCCCTTGACAATTTCCGTGTACCTGGTGTTCCGTCGTGTATTTTCTATTGTTTCCACCGTGTTTCAATTCACGACTCTTCCAAAAGTTTTTAATTGTAAAACGGAGATAAAGAAAACAGAGGATGGATTAAAATAAAAATTGTTTTTAACTTACTGTTAATTGACTTTGCTTTATATTTAATATAATTTTTACAGGCAGCAATTTGTTTAATGTGAATGAAGTACTTGTTTACACTTCATGTTTCTCGAATGTTTGGTATTAATCTGCGGATGAATAGTCGTGAGTCATTTTACTACTATTTAGATACCATAGATACCTATTTAGATACCGACTATTTAGATACCATACGTGGAGTGTCTGTGGGCGTGGGGAGGGTAGGCCCACTATTGTTTTTGTAAATAAAAAAAGGTATATTTAAAAACGCATAATTTCTGTCTTAAGTGAATTGCAGAAATCTATTCGGAAAAAGGGGTTGGACTTTTGATTTTCTCCCCTGTCTTTGATTCTACACATATGTATATTTAGTGTCTTTTTAATATTTTATTTTCGAAATAATCACAAACAAAAAAGTTTTCCGCTGATTCATTTACAGTAGTTAACAAAAATTTGAAACCACTCGATGTTTACGGCAACATTTAAGACTACTTGCTATTTGTGTAATAACTTGCTATTTCAATAATCCAAATTCTTTGCTTAAACGGTATCAGGCTTACATTTCTTCCTGCACAACCTATAATACCTTGAAGATTAATTAATTAAAATAACTAAGTATTTCAATGAGATGCACGAGTGAGGCATTGAAACTAGAGGTTTAATTTACAAACAACAAGACATCACGTTCACAATACATATATATTACATTCAGAGATTAACTACATCTACAATAAGAAATAAGCATATAGGTGGCGTTATCGGATATATATTTTTTTAATTTGTAGTGCTGCCATCTAGAGCCTATTATCTGAAATACAAACATTACACAAGCAAAGCTGCTATTATTATTTTAGAGGAACTCCCAGGAAAAGCACAACTCTTCGACGTAAGATATGGTCGTCTCAAGATGTTGTTGCTATTGGTCGACCGGATTGTTCCCTTGCAGTAAGCATTCCATCTATTTCATGCTTAACTGAAGCATTATGTATATCATTCTTGCTTACATTTAGTTTTAGATGGGGTATTTACTGCAAGGGAATGATCATGTCGACGAAGAGCAACAACGTCTCAAGTAGCCTTGGAGTTCCTGTAAGATAATAAATGCAGCGTTGCTTGCAGCATGTAAAACTGTAAATCTTATAACCATATCTAGGCGATTAACCAAGGAATTTGGGTTGTCATAGCAAATATAAAGTTGTCAAAAATGTTGCGATAAACATCGAGTGGTCTAAACTTTTGTTAATAACTGTAGGTTAACTGCTGTGACGAATGTTGGTTGTGCATACAGGCTCGCCGCGTACAGTTGAGAACAACCTTGCTTTTTTCCAAGTGTTAGTATTACCTCTCTTTAAAAATACTTATGTAAAGCAACATTTCCAGTAATGTAAATAACTATATAGGGCTCCAATAAAATTTGTAAAACCAGAGAACACATTCTAAGGGTTTTTTTATAAAAGAAAAATGATTTTTATAGCGATGTTTTTCATGTTTATAAAGCAATACGGTTTACTTGCATTATTTTAAAAGTCAGATTCAGCTAAAATAAAATATTAATATTTGATTAAGTTTACTAAATACATTTTATTTATAGACAGTAAATTAAAATATTTTCAATTGAATTTATTTATCAATATTTAGTGATATATATAAATAAATGTTATTCGGAAATTATTTCAGATTAGATGGTACTTATATTGGAATTCAGATCATTTGTTTTTTTATTTAAAATCTACCGTCAGTTCATTTAAAAGTAATGAATGAAAATGCGTTTGATTCTTCCGTCTTTATCTCTCTAACATATATTTTTACAGTGTGGGTTTCGCTACTGAACATAAGAGCACAGAAATAAATCAATTTTTTTCTGGATCTAGTCATTAACGTTAAATCTTCATTTAATATAATGGGAAAATAAAACGAAAATATTAATTTTGACAGGTTTCCAAAATGTAAACGTCAAAAGTATTCCGTAAAATTAATTGAAGCGATGAAGCTTACATTCACCACTGACTGAATTTAAAAGCAACATGATTAAAGAAATAAAAGTGCGCTTTTCTTCTAATGCGTACATAATTTTCTAATATGCTTGAAGTATACCCACGCAAAAATTTGAGATGGGCGCCATTTTCTGCCGAATGCTTTAAGTCAATCTAGCTCATAAAATTTGATGCTAGAATGCATTTCAGCTCTATGCTCGTTTAAGTACTCAGTGTACATTATTATGAATTAGATATTTGTAAAATAATTATGCTCATTCATTTAAAAAATAACATATGATTCCAGAAAGCTAATGATAAATATATCAGGTTTCAGTCAATCTGGAGTGGAAATTTGTTATGGGAAATAAGTATATTTATTCGAATCAACATTTTCTTCATTAAGTTATATTATTAGAACGAAACTAAAATACACTGAAGTTAATCCGCTAGTTCCAAATTATAAATTACAAAAATCTATTTAAGTAATTTTCCCGTTTGATATTTGTAGACAGATTAGAACACATATATGATAATAACAGGGAAATTAGAATGGATTTGTTTATTAAACTGGATTTATTAAAACAGTATTTCTACGACTTTTTGTAAAATATTTACTACAATGCTTCTATTAATTAACAGTATAGGATATAATTTTTTAAATCTTACAGTTCTTTAAATAAAATAATACATTGGTTTTATCTGTAAATGAGAAATTTTATTTTAGTGTAAATTTTTTCACTACACATGATTTATCGGTATTAAACTATCCAGACGTAAACGGCAAACAAATATTCATTTAAAAAATATAATAGCCCATTGTTATAATGCACCTTATTGTATCTGTCATTGAGATATATCGCTCATTTTACGTGGCTCCGGAATAAATAATAAATTCTACATTAACCACAATTTTTAAATAGGCATAATTCCATCGGAATAATAAGTATGATTATTGTCGATATTTTATAAGAGAAAATATAATATTCGTATAAAATAATAGTTAGGAGACAAACAGGAAAAAAAATTCGCATTAATTATCATCTTTCTAATCTTTCAAATGCCCTCGGTTATATCGCACATTCATATGAATCCCCCTTTTTAGGTGCGTTCGTAATTATATAAATACGTAACACCTATTGTCGTCGTCTGGTCCGTCCGTCTGTCCGTTCGTCTGTCTGTCCGTCTGTCTGTCCGTCCGTCCGCATATAACAACGCAAAAACTACCCAATCGAATGGTTTAAAATTTAAGATATTTTATCTTTGCAGAATTTTGTCGAGACATTTCAAATTTTATTAAAATCGAATCAAAACTTTAGGAGATATTAATAAAAATATTTATTAAGAAATTTGAATTTTTTTTTAAATCGGTGCTTTCTTGTTAGAGAGCTTCCGATGGATGTTAAATCGTCAAGCGACCGAGACACTTATTTTATTACAGAAATTAATCGGCAGACGATATAATTCATTTCACTGAATTAAAAATCATCTAGGTCTGAATATTTATATAACTAGCTATAGTACGAACGCACCTCGTATGTCACGTTTGACGTACAATTTCCAACTTGTTTCTTCTTCAGTATATGTGAAATGTTTTGTTAAAAATGCGTGACCACTGAATTTATCTTTCTACAATTGGCTGTGTTTTCTAAACATGGTAAGGCAAAGTATTTTGTGCGAAATCTAACATAATCTGTTATTAATACATCCATCAAAAAAGTGTATTATTATTTTTTTTTCATGTGACTTAAACTTTTCTGGTATTAACAGTTAATAGAGAACATTTGGCACTTAAAAACAGAGAATTTTGCATAGAGATTTTCACTTATATTACCAACTAGCTGACCCGCCAGTTGGCGCTGCTCGATTTCGAGATAATAACTCTTAACATGCCTAAAATCAGTGTTGAATTTAGCCATTTTTCATAGGGAGGGATTTAGTATTAGGGGTCTCATTGATTTCGGAAGCATATACCCTAGAATTTGTATGTTTTTAAATTTTTGACGGAAACCTATCCAAACAAACCTGTAGTTGGGAGATCTACTGTCTTCGACAGCATACTGCAGGGCCTCTGGTTTGTTTTTTCAAACTAACCTTGATTGTGTATCATTTCATAAATTTAAACAAAAATCTTTCCAAATGAATTAAGAAGCCCTCGTTATAGTGATTGCCGACTTAATTTTTGATATTTATATATATTAATTACACTTTCAATACTGAACTAAAGTTCCCGAGGAAAACGAAAATATAAAAAAAAAAAAAACAGTGCACTCTAGTCTTATGATTTGCATGTAACCAAGCTTGTTATTTTCCCTTTTTTAAATAAATATTATTTCTAACGCCCCCCTTTTGAAATAGGTGTATTTGCTGATTAAATCATGACATTTTTAACACGCCGATCGCCGGCACAATAGCCCATTCATTAGACTATCTCTAGAGTAAACACTGAACTCTCGAATATGTTTTTTATGAAATCAACCTTCAGAAAAAAAATATTTTTTGAAATAGTAGATATATTGATATTTCTTGAAGTTACCATAAATAAGTGGGCATTTTTTTGTGTTTATATCCGGGAAATCAGGACAGCAGTTTCTAAATGCAGAAAAAAAAGAACCTTTTTTTCCTTTGTCCGTTAAAAAAAATCACAGATTTTATGGATGTGCATGAAAGCGATGTTAACGCTGATGAACTGTTGAAAAATCAAATTCGTTGAATGGAGTTTTTAATGAATATCTCAGGGAATTTTCAAAACATGAACAATCTGAATCTTAGGTACATTTAGACCAGGCCTCGTCTATCCTTATCCAAATTTTCGGACATCTATGTGCACTAGATTTCCATAGCCATCGCCAACAAACAAACGCACACGCAGGCACACATTTTCTTTTATAACTATAGATAGATGAGGGAGAAGAATTAAATGTATACTATAGGATTTTACATTTTCTTGATAGCAACAATTTTAGAAACTTTAAAAATACACTGTTTTTCGAACCAGCTTTTTTAATTGAAAAGAATCTAAACTCAAAGAAACATATTCAAGAAAAATAAATTGTGTTAGATATGTTTACAAAAGAAAAAAATATAAAAATAATAATACCATGTCTAAGTAATTAGATACTTTTAATTAAATATAAACAAAGAAGTGTTTTTATTTATATAAAGTCTTTTAAAATTACTGTTTATATAAATAACTGTTTGTTATTTATATAAACAGTAAATTATATTATTTATTATATTAATTATATTAATTAATTTATTTATTATATTAATTATATTAATTATTTATATAAACAGTAAAAACTTATTTTATAAAAGTCAGAAAAAGAAATTTAGAAAATTCTTAGGTTATTTAATAAAAGTAAATTGTTATATTTTATATTTAAAAAAAAATGCCAAAAATTAGGTAGAAACTTTGGTGATTGTTTCAAATTTTTTCAAATTATTGTGTTCAATTAATTTAAACACTTTTTCTTTTTAATCTATGAAAAATATATTAATTACACTAAAACTTATAAGCTATGTTGCTAAATAAATTTCTTAAAATGTAATTTTATGAATAAAGTTGTGAAATGTAATTTTTTTTTCTACTTATAACAAAAAAGAAAAAAAAATATTTTTTAATAGTACTATGTTTATTAATTTATACATTATATATTTTTTAAATGCCATTATTAGGCATTTTCCAAATAATTATTTTTTTGCGATGTTGTAGAGATCTTCTGGAGCGAAATTAAATAATTAAATACTAATGAGAGAAATTATTTTCATATTTGTTTAAGAACCCATATGAGACATTCCTAGAGAAACATAAATTTTCCTGGGCATGCTAGTCATGTCTATGGATATGGGAAATCTTACTTTTATGGAAAATTACATTTTCATGACCTTGGCGAATACCAGCATGACATTTCATAAGTTCAAAGCAAATTAAAAACATTTTTATACATCCTCATATTGCACTTTATCTTGTTACAAATTGTTAGACCACAGACTTATGTTATTCCCTATTAATCTTAGTAATGGTACACAGTACTTGAATTCTCAGATTTGTTTTCTGGCATTATTGCTGAACTTAAATTGTGTTAACTGTTTGCTGTAAATACCCGTATATAAAATTATTCAAGTTTTTCTCCATATAAGTATTTTTATGCACTCGACGCTACTAATCAAACTATGTTTACTTTCTTTGTCAATAATGTATTTATTAATTGTTTATCGTTCAATAAGTGAGTTTATTAGTATTGTTTTGTATTTATAGATTCCTCTCAACTTTAATTATTATCTTCTAAAAGCTCTACATCTTCTTATATTTATTTACAATCACAATTGTTCATTCAACCCATTATTGTAACTAACCTGGCTCGACCAGTATAATTGGACAGCCTTTGTGATTGAAATTGTAATCTTTGAGAGTTAATTTTCAATAGTGAGTGGTCCCCTCCCCGTGTGGTCCTTCCGGACATGGCTCCCTGGGCTGGGGCCTTGCCGCATAGTAAACAAACCTGCTGGGCGGGCTAGTTGAGCTTAAGCCGAAAGGTAGACCTCCCCGTTCGGTTTGACCTTGACCTTGTTAAACCACAGACATGACTTGTATGTCCGGGGAAATGACTTTGATATCTATGACAATGACTTTGAAAAAGGAAGTTTCTCAGAGATGGCATTTATTACTTTGGTAATTGTCTCAAATTTGTATTCGATGTCTTAAAAACTTATCTTTCGGAAAGTTTTATTCATGATTTAATTTTATTTTGGATAGGAAATTTTGTTAATTATATTTAGCGAAATTTTAAAGTAGATATCTAAAAAAAGCTTAAAAAAACATTGTTCATTTCAAAGACTATAGTTTTACTACAATAGTATATTCCATGATACAGTAATTCCATTTACCTGGCCGAAATTATAGTAGGGAAATAAACCTGGATCAATATTGTTTATATTGTCTTACATCTTGTCCTATAATGGCAATACTGGCATGGAATATTAATATATGCCTCAACATTGGGTTCTTTACATTTTGTCTATATTGTATCTATATTGAGAAAAATTGATTAAATTTCATCACCAACTATCTGCAGTAGTGGTAACGCATGTCCAATATTTATAAAGTAAAGAATATAATTAAACAATATTGATATTTTATGGTATCATTTCTGACTAATTTAATTTTGGACACACGGATAAGGATGCAGCATTGATTCATATGTTGTAAAAATTCTGGTATGTTGCATACACTGATATGTTGTAGATAAAGCCAAACATTACTAGACGCAGTTGACGAAATAGGTGTCTAATTGTTTTGGAACTTCTGGTATTTAAATAACATGATTGACCTCATATGTTTCAGTAAAGATTTAGCCACCAGGACAATTAAGTGACCAACAAAAAATTGAATAATAGTTTAAAAAAAATAATAATTGCGATCCTCTGTGTCATAAAAAAACGTTGAATCATCTGTAGCTGTAAGAAATGATTCAATTGGTTTTGTTTAATATTTTCATATATTTGTGAAATAATGGTACACATGAGCATAGAGATACATTCTTAAAATCTCTTTCCTGTCGCCTTTTTTTTTTTTTTTTTTTTTTTTTTTTTGTTAATGCACGAAAATGTCCACCCTGATTTGGCCATTTTCTGTAGCAATGGTAGCGCATAGGTAACGTCTCCAGTTTCAAAGCGGGATGACCAGTTTTCGAATCCAACCGATTCAGGTGTGTCAAAAGTTTACATTGTTTCCGTCATTGGCGGAGCCGGACGCAGTTTTGATTGGGGGAAAGGGGGCTTCGATATCAGAGGTTTCCCCCCCTGCTTAAGTAGTGCTTAAAAGTGCTTAAATAGGTGATATGCATTAAATAGGTGATATTATAATTATAGGTGATATAGGTGATATATAAATATATTAAATAGGTGATGATTATTTTTCTTTTAATGCCTATGAAAATACGATCATCAGGTAATTTTACATGAAACTTTTCACAATATCATTTTCAACTGTATGTTTATTAAAACATTTTATCTTTTTTTTTATTAACACTTTCCAATATAGTTGAAAACTGGTTTATGAATTCGGTTTGTCTGTCTGTCTGTCCGTGATCTAACTTGTGCAAATATACTCTGAACTGTCATGAAATTGGTATATGTTTTTGAGGATTACTGTGGCATGTTCGGTTTTGAAAATGAAGTGTGTAGCACTTATTGGTCCTTTACAGAGACACTCAAAAAAAAATTCCAAATCTTTTGCGATTCATTTTAATGATGTTAAACTACTACTTCAAACATTGAAATTGATATATATCACACTTAGGGGCATTACAAGAGGTAGGTTACTGCAGAATATTGTGTGTATAGCATTCACTGTTCATTTACAGGGACACGGAAAATAATTCTGTTAAAGTTAGTGTTAATAATAAAGTTCGTATTAATAGTAATTGTTCGAAGTGAATTTTCAGTTGCGGTACACGTTTTAAAATTTACCAATTTTTTGTCTATTACTTGGTGAGCATAATTTCTATAAATTATATGCAGGACAGCACAAAGCATCTAGAATATATTCCATTTATTGACGGAAATTGGTGAAGGGGAATTTTCAGCTGTTTTATGCGTTGCCTAATTGAACTAAATTTTTGAATTCTATACATAATATAACATATCGGCTGATAAGTTCCCGGTCTGGCACACAGATGGCATTGCAATCGTCGAACCGATGCTGTTTTTAGTAAATACTAACCTTTAAAAGGTAGCAGAAAAAAATATCATGATGATTCGCCGTGTGGATAAAACGTTAGAGTGGTTTTAGTTGAATGACTTTGTTGATAAACAAAAAAATGGATAAACAAGAATTTCAAGAATTGTTATTTGATAGTAAAAAACACCGTTCAAACAAAAGCTTGGTGTGATAAGCGTTATCCGGACACTGCACCAGGTAAATCAACCATTATTGACTGGTTTGCTGAATTTAAACGTGGTCGTACGGGCACCAGTGATGCACCACGCAAAAGAGGTGGTTACTCCGGAAAACATAAAAAAGTCCACAAAATCGTTTTGGGGAACCGTAAAGTGAAGTTGCAGGAGATAGCTCAGACTCTGAAGATATACAAGGAACGTGTAGGTTTTATTTTGAATGAACATTTGTCTATGAAAAATCCATTGTCATAGTGGGTGCCGCGCGTGTTGACTTTTGACCAAAAACAACAACGAGTCAATGATTCTGAGCACTGTTTGGAGCTTTTTCGTTATAAAATTATGTTATTTATTATTAAATTATTATTATTATTTATTTATTAAATTATTATTATTAAATTATTATTATTATTTATTTATTAAATTATTATTATTAAATTATTATTATTATTATTAAAATATTATTATTTATTATTAAAGTTATGTTATTTATTAAAGCTATAAAGTTATAAAGTTATGTTAAAAAGTTGTGTTTTCTTTATTAGACCGGAAACTTATCAGCCCATGTGTTACATTCAAATCAACAGATCATATACAGGGATGCACATAAGAATTTGGATATTTTCCAAATATTGTTGGTAATTTCTAAAATTGGGTGTTTAAATGTGTATGCGTTTTCCAAATAGTTTACTTAGACATCATCTTTCACGTTATTAAACGGTAAATATTTCTAAAAGTATTTTGAAAGTGTTGGAAAGTGTTACATAATCTATGCTGGACGCATGATTTTTCGTTCTTGTTAATATTGCATCGATTTTTTTATAGTGATGTATTAAGAAAAACTAAAGGCAATATATCTCTAATGAGATTGATGATTCAGATCTTTAAACTGGGGGAATTTTTTCATGAAAAGCATATTTTATTTTTGGAGTCATATTGTAAAAATAATTTAACTAACCGCATTTACATTAATTAGCACTTTACATAAATAAAATGCGGATAGCTATTTATTCTTTTTTTCTGAATGTCACAAGAACGTATTATTACAGAAAATAAACTGAATAAAAGGTGATGTAAATCTCCTCATTTTTCACAATTCAATCTACATTTTTCAAAAGTAGGTGAACGGTTTTTCATTTCAACATAGGAGAAACGAAATATTTCATTTCTTTGCGTTATGTAACATACTGTATAAAACAATAACAACAAATGTTAATTTGTACTTTTGAGATTATCATAAACTATTGATAACATTAAAAACATTTTCGCCGCATTATTTTTGAATTTTTTACATATTTAACTTATATTGTTTGTTCAGGTGACAAACTTAAGTATTCTTATTTTTTGTTTTTAATATTTCTTTAATTGTTATATATGCTTATTAACAGAAAATACTGTAATTAAATAAAGATGAAGAAGTATTTTTAAAAGAAGAGGAAGAATAAATAAATTTTTATTACAGAGAAATTTTATTCAGTAAAAATATTTTTGAATATAATTTTTAAAAATGAATTGTGTTTAATTTGTATTATAAAATTTTTAAAGTCTCTGTTTGGAGACTAGTATTCTCATTAAAGAAATAATATCGAATATTACTTTTTGATTGACTTTTATTCAATGATCTCTGAATGAATAATTATTGAATGTAAAAATGACAATAAAAAAATGAGTTTGAAAGCATTTCTTTAAAAATATAATTTTGAATATTTTTGAATATTTATGCTATTCAAAGATCAATCTCATAGTTTCAAGTTTGTGATCACTGTTAAATATTTTGTTCTGGATTGAACCAACTCTTGGTGTTGCAGTAGTTACAGTCATAATCGCGTTTCAATATTTGGAGCTCTGGTTGAACCGAAGCTCCAAAAATAAGAACAAGATCTTGCTTCACCATCTTAACAGAGTATAGAAATTTGCTCTTTTTAAATGTTCTTAAAAATTTGGCAAATGTAGTTAAAATAATTGTAATTTCTGTAACTAAGTAAAAATAATTGTAAAAAACTAAACTCAAAATGCAATTTTGTTTAATGAAATTGCCCTCTTCCTCGAAATATATAAAACAATACAACATCATAATTATATTTGCCAGTTATCACGTTTGGAGCAATTGGGATGAAACATGTATTTTAATTATTTTTAAATGATAAATAAACAACAACAACCCCCCCCCCTCCCTAAGAATAGGCGTATAGCTTCAACATTTAAATTTTAGTATGTATGATATATCGAAATTTAAACACATACCGGTTAATTCCGCTGCTTTACCGCACTTCAAGGATAAAAATAAGCTATGGTTTAGTTTTCAGATAGATAAACAAAAACACGCAATTTAGGTAACAAATCTTAAAATAAACTAAAGAAAAATTGTATATTAAACCACTCACGTGTTAGTGTTTACTTTTCTAAAATGTATAGAATGCAAGTTACATATACTGAGAGAGTTGTGCAGCAAAATAGCATTTTGATAATCTCTGTCCCTCACACACAATTTCTTGACAATATTGATCGGTTACTGCACAGTGGCAGAAAACTTTGTTAATCTTGTTATGTTCATCCTGAAACTATCTCTTCTTTGTGGATAACAATTTTTCCACAAAGTGTTTTAAACAGATGTTTTCGATTATGTTACGTCAAAATCACATGGCTTTAAAATTTTGATATTCTCAAACATGAAGTTAATTTTTATTATAAGCTCTTGTATTATTGCACACTTAATTTAACATATTTTAAAAGTATAATTATTTTACGGACGAAGTTACATTTAACTATTATAAAATACGTGATATTGTATAATTTTATATTAGTGAATGTAATAGTAACTTAATTTAAAGAAAGAAAACTCTTGAGTTACACAACTTTATGAACTTTAGAAACTTGTAAAAATATATGTGCTAATATATGTGCTAATCCTTATCTATCATGAAAGGATATGTGCAGATAATAGTGCTCGCTTCTGAAGCTTTGCTTAATATTTTATAATATGCATAATATCAAACATTTTTTATTATTTGACTCTTAAAGGTTATAAAGCTGGATTTTTGGATGTTTCTAAGTAAGTGATAATGCCAAGTTTTATCACCAAACTTAACAACCCACCGATTATGCGAAATTGCATTTTTACACTTGATAATGCATTATAGTCACTATTTATAAATGCTTGTAAAACTGATTTAGCAGCAATAATTCTTGGAAAGGAATATTGTACAAATAATTAAATTACAGACAGTTTAAAAATGCGTAACATTCTTGAAAATTGTTTGCAGCAATAACTGTCCATAGACGATAATAATGTAATTGAATTGTTTTATATGAACCTGTATTTGAGCTATATGTTTTCAATACGCCACACTATGTGCTAAAATGTAGTTTATTCAGAAAATGCATAACACAACTGTGATTGCCTTACCACCTTAACACCGTAATGTATTATAATTCTTCTATATGGTCTTTAAATAAATGAAATGCTTTTCCATTTCATATTAAATTATTTCGAAGAACCACTGACGTATTAATGCTGATAAATGATGTATTTTTAGATTCATTATTTTGCAGTCGAATAAAATCTCGACGGAAGGCGATGTTTGAAATACACTAGGTATTTTCCCGTAAAATAAAAAGGAATCTGCATTATTATCAATAAATTCAAAGACAATTCCACTAATATGCAGTTTAGAAATTCATAATTGGGCTGTGCTACGCCATATAAAAAATTAAGATGTAATTAAATTAGAAGTACGCCAAATCGAAGATATTCTCCACCAAGGGACGAGTTTTGTTTAGCAAGTCAAAAAACATAATATTCTGAGCTCCAAGGTTTTGTAATGCATTTTATACCTAGCGAGTGTAGGAATCTTTCGCCAATGCAGGAGTAATTTAACCAATGAGTGGGTTGCAAGGCTGTGAGACTCTTTATTATACTCGGCATAATTTTGGAGTGAATTGTTAGACGCGGGAATGCTGGGATATCGAATAATAATTTTAATAACAATAAAAATGATATTCAGAAACTTTCGAAAGAAATAAAATTTCAATGTTTCAAAATATGAAGGAATAAATTAGGGTTTTTTACAAAGAAGTGTCGCTTTTAACAGATTAAGATTTTTAGAACAATAATTAAAAGAATATGTTGATTAAAGATATGGAATTAAAATATAAATTATATCCAAGATATTATTAAAAGACAGGGAAACAAGGTAAAATTCTAACAATTTGGAATAAATTAATTTAGGTAAAATGGCGAAATTTGTTTATTGTTACATATATAGTAAATATTATAGGCACCTTCTCGTTACAGAAATTATGATTTAGTGAAACACAATAACGTATGCTAATTTCGCTTTTACTGAAATAGTACAATGTCATTAAAACATATTCCAAAGAATTAAAATAAAAATTACCCGCACTACAATCCAAAAAGTTGAGCTCTTACTATGCCCAACTTCGCTTTCTTGACAACGGACCCTGAAGTTCTACGTATGGCACATCAATAAGACTGAAACGTTGAGTGAGCCTTACCGAAGTCTTGTGGTGAATCTCAGACCTGTATCGTGGCAGCTTCTCAATACGCTGATGACTCGGCTACCGGGCGTCTATTTCAAAGAACAACCATCTATAAATCAATTGCGTTTCACTTCTTTTGATTCTCTCTGTAAAAGAACTCTAAATGCTATGCGCAGTTGTTTCCATACGTAATATGATGTAATGCATCATAATAGCTTATACCAATTTCGTTATATTTGAAGTAATATAACATCATTAAAACGCACTTCAGGAAAATACTCTATTTCACGTATACCATTTTGAAAAGGGAACACGCCTCATTTTTCAAGGAGCATTTCTTCCATGTATAAGAAAGTTCTACGAAGTTCCATCTGCATCCTATTGTTATAAACTTTTATCAAAAAATGTTTCAATACAGAAAAGCAAACTTGAAGGACTTTCAGCAAAAAATGGTTAGCTCTATTTTAAACATTTTTGAGATGTGCAATATCTTGTACAAAAAAAAGGGCTCAGAATAGGCATTTTGGGATATTACTTGTGGCAAAACATGTATAAGTGTATGAACTAATGCATAAATAGTAAAAATACATTTGACGAAACTTTGAAATATAAATTTAAAAAGTTTTTTTAATGTCCCAATAGTGCAAAAATGGTGCTAAATCCTTTTTTTGCAATCTCTATAATTTTCTAGGAAAATGGTTTGAAAAACTAGCTATCCATCATTACTTAAAAACGATTTTGGATTTTGTTTTAGAGTGTAAAATTAAAAATCAAAATTTTAATAATGATATTTAACAACAACAAAAAACAAAGCGATAATCAAAAGCGAAAACGATAAAATCCCTCAAGTGTCTTGCCTACCGAAATATGACTAGACGTGTATGTTGCAAAATAGGCATATTAAATATATTTTTGTAAATTGGGTGTACTATCTGAATATCTCTAGCCTTCTTTTTTATAAATTTATAAATTGTTTTAAAGGAATAAACAAAATAATTCGTAACCATTACGAATATATCAGTTTAGGGTATTTTCCTGTCGTGCTTTTTAATAAAGTTATATTACTTAAAATATAACGAAAAAATATTAAGGGGCATGATGTAATATGGTGTAATGCATCATAATAGCTTATATCAATTTCATTATATATGAAGTTATATAACGTCAATCAAATGTACTTCAGGAAAATACACTAATCGACATAATAGTTACGAATTCTGTATTGTTTGTATTTTAAAACAATTTATAAATTCTACGTACATCACTTTGAAAAGGGAACATGCCTCAATTTTCAAAGAACACTTCTTCAAAGTGTAAGAAATGCTCAATTGTCTATTATTCTAAAAAAGCTTAATGATATTTTCGAAACGGAGCAAATATGTCTCAAATGATGCAAGGCGATAGAAACTTCTTTTAATTATTTCTGGATTCATTAGCTTATACAGAGCTGATTCTACACACAACCAAAGGTAAAATAGAGCATGGTGTAAAAACGAGAAAACAAGTACTATGATTGTATTTTTATTAATTTTATTTTATTAAAAAAATAATATGATACTTTGGGTGAAAAATAAATTTCTAATATTACAACATTTTCTCTCAAAGTTTCATAATAAACATTCCGTAAATTATAGCATACATTTATGCAATCATGAATATCATATTTACCAAATTTTTGAAGACATTAAAATCATAATTTTAATTTTATTTTTTCATTCTAATTGTAAATTTAACCAATTGAACGTATGCCTCAAACGGACCCCCCAACTTTGGATTTATTTTAGTAAAAATATATTTAAAATGTAGACAACATGAGCAACTATAATTAAAGTTCATAGAAATGATTAAACCTGTATTTTAATTGAAAACTGTAGTATCAAAATTCATGGGTAAACATTGAATGCATATTTGAATATTTGAGAAAACTGACGTAGACGTTCAGAAATAAAAGGCAATATCCGCTATAGTTACTGATTAAGCTTAAAATGTAAGATTAATGAGCAAAATACATTTGAGGAAAATTATTTTCCAGAGGCTGACTGAACTTATGTCTCTCATGGCTTCGTTAGGTTCCTTTGTGTTGAAAGGATCACAAAAGGTTAATTTTCTCTTTCTCTGATCTAAACCAGATGAGAATTTCCCAGAAATATCTTGATTCATTTCAAGTTTAGATAAGACATAAGTTTTCGGAAAAGTATTTCTGAGATCGTGAACTTTCATAAGCTTTATTAACTATCTCAACTTCTATGATCTCTTAAGTTTCAAAAGATCTGAGATATTAGTTTGAAAATTTTATATAAGATAATAAAATACTTGGAATTATTGAAATACATGAGATGTGTAAGACAATAAAATTTTTAATATAGTGTTTTGAAGAAAACACGGGTAAAAGAAAAATACCTTATTTAAAAAAAACAAGTAATATAAATTATTTTAAAAGTCAATTCCTACTTTTTAATCATACATATATAAAATAAACCCGTGCAGCATTAATGTCCCACGTTATATTTATTGAACATTATTTTATAATCATCGTTGCGGTATTTTATTTCTGTGGCATCACTAATTTGAGATAAATCTTTCATTTCATTTATGAAAACACTGTGAGGAATTTTTTTCTCCCATTTAAAACTAAAATTAATTAATTAAATCTAATTAATGAATTAATATTTGAAAAAACTGTATTAACATAAAGTGTCATCCACTACAAGTTTAAAAACATTTATTTGAACTTGAGTGGATGAATAGAAAATATGTTATTAACGATTGAAAATTTGAACAAGATATATATATATATTGAGAGTGTGAGCTAATAGTAGGAATTTAAAAATACTCAAAATGTTATCAAAATAGATAAAAGTTAAATAAACTTACTAGTCTACAGCAATTATATATCTGTATATTTCAGATTTAATTGTCCTTGTGTTGCTGGTTCTAAAACCCTCTAGCCTAGCGCTTCCCAACCTTTTTTCTCTTACGTATCCCTTGCTTAGATTTTTCATTTATGGCGGACTAGAGGTGGCGGACCAGAGGTGGCGGATCAGAGGTGGCGGACCAGAAGGGGAGGACCAGTTTAAATGGAGGGATGAGACGTGCAATTTTTTTAACATGCACCATTTGTGGAGAATTGAATTCAAAGTATGTCCGCGTATTCGATTCTTACCAAAAGGTGGTGAAATCTCCTGCATAGGTGTTTTCCATCAAGTGAGAGAATTTTGTACACCACTGATTTTACGTACAGGTTAGTGACATCTATATGAAACCCACCCCCATGCACTGTTCCTACGTAGTAACCCTCTGAGACATTAGCATGCTCAAAGGATGGGAACCGGTACTTTACATCATAGTTTTCCCTTTGGTCAGTTCAATAAACCACACACTTTTTTTCACATCTGACCTAAATAAATTAAATATAAATAGAATTATTCTGACATCATAACAAATATCCAATAAAGGACATTATTTAATCTGTAACAAATTTGTTAATTTTATTTGTTACTTATCATTAAAAATCTTTCTTTCTCAGATTATGATTTCGTTGTAATTTTTGAGTAAAAGGAATTTCAGAATTTTCGGGAAGTATTTCAGATTGTATGCCCGACAAGATTTTTACTATTCTGTTTGCTGTAGAAATAAAAATAACTTTCTGGATTTTGCTATATTTGCTTGTTAAGACATATTGAGGCTTTAATATACACATATAGCTCGAAATCCAGTTAAAAATGAGAAAAGGTATAGTTCAACATATTTTTCTTATGCGTAAAAATTTTCGTTGAAAACGTCAGTAAAAAATTATTCTTTCTACATTTTCAAATGGCGTCAGGTTTTATAAATATGACATGACATGTCTTTGGAATTGCTTGTTACAGAAATTGTTTTAAGCCTTTCGACTCTAGAAACTATGTCTATATTATCTTGTGTTTGCAGAATGATCTCAGGGACAGTTAATTTTTTTTTTGAATTTTTAAACCATGATAGAAAATTTGAAGAAGTCGATGATCAGAGGCAATTTTGCATTTCATATATAGAAGAAGTATTTCATATTTTATATTTCTTTCTGAATTTTAGCTCATATTCTTATTCATAAATATTGCATCTCGGGGATTCTGCTTCAATCAGCAGCCATTTCAAATGTAAACAGAGGCTCACGATCGCGTCCTTCTCGTGCGAATACAGAGTCGATTCCGATTGGCTCAGATACGACTTCGTCCCTTGTATCGAACATGGCTGCCGGTTTTGCAGCTATTTTTTTATCTAGCGTTTGGCAATACGCGTGGGTGGTTTTCCTCATGTGGTTATACTAAATGCAGGATATTTTAGCGAATCTACAGATAGAGGAAGTTGGTATATGTACTGTATTTTTTTTTGCTAGTGTTTTGTAGTCGAGGCTTTATTAAATATACTCATGAAAGCTATAGATTGAATACTTGAAGCAAGTTGATATTATAAATTGACAATGTTGTGCTTACAGTTACGAATTCATTTAGGAAGTTTTTCATCCTACCATTTAATTTCATTTTGTGATCAACGAACCTTTTTTTTTAATTTGAACTCATTTATTTGAACATTGTCTTTTGAAATAAAATTTTTCATATGAAATTTAATCGTTTTTCAAAACTGCTCCCACGCTGTTCAATAAAAGTGATAGGTAATTTCAGTTTGTCATAAGAATAACCATTAAAACATAATACCCCCCCCCCCCCCCAAGCATGACTGATAATAGTTCACTTCAGTTGATAATAGTTTACCCAACTTTTGTTGGCAGATTTAATATAGGATCAATTTAATTTGATTTAAACGTTTTACTCGTGTTTAATAATGACCTTCAGACAGAAGACAAAGAGTTTTTTCTTACATTTTGCTACTTTTATTTATTTATTTATTATGTATAATTTTAGATTTCTTATTTTGACAATCTTACACGAAGAAATAACTATTAATTTTTATAAAAATTCGATATTTTTCATGATAAAAAATTCATTTCTTTTTTGATTTTCGCTTTTGTTAAATTTTTAGATTTTAAAACAGTGGAAGGGGTGGTAATATGAACCTTTCTTTTACAGGCAACAATATCCAAAATTACAATGTTTTCACCTATTCTGTGTATGGAAGTATTCAGTTGTATGTTTCTTATAGTGTCTGAAATGATTGTTTATGTGATGTTACTTGAGTAAGCACAATGAAGAGTTTTATGTAAAAAGTGAAAAGGTTTCAAATGAAACCTGTGGGTAATATGGATCTCCTCAGTTATACTAATATAAAAATATATAGTCGTAGAAAAAACAATATATATATATATATATATATATTGTCACATGAACCTTAATCCTCTGAGCATCTGAGGGCTTTCCTGCATTTTAATAAAAAGTTTCGTAAAACTAATGATAATTTAAATTTTATTATCCCTGCTTGTTTCTAAATTACACATCATATATTTTTATTTTACATATATCTTAAAATACAATTCGCTAAAAATATGTTTGCCTACAGCCTATTTAAGTAGTTTTCGGGAAACGGAAAAATACGGGCAAACCACTCATACTGTAGCATTGCGATGTTATTTGGGAGATCATTTATAAAAACAAAATATACACAAAAACTATCAAGACATTTGAAATTATCATGTATTAGACTCATTTTTATAAAGTGGTATCGCAAAAACTTTATCGACGGCTGTTACAAATATAAACATTTTTCTCTGCAACAGAGCACACAATATACCATGTATCACACTTTATGCACAAGATCCAGTGTTCTTATTGGAAATCATATTTTAACACAGCTTCATAGGACATGCAGATTTCGCCTTTGACCCTTCTGACGTCTTCAGCCGAGTTAACGAGACGGTCCCCGAGTTAACGAGATAGGTTGTGTAAGGCTAGTACATGTTCAGCTGAAGCAGTTTTCCTTTCTCTGTTTCCTTTCTCATGTTCCGGGTCTTTCGGAGGAGGTTAAAGACCCGACAAAACTGAGTCTCATCACGAAATGTAATAGGTAGTTCTTATTTTGGGGGATGGAGACTAGAAAGAACTTCTTATTGTTGTCCTATGGTATTTGGAAAATATTAACTCTTGAATAAAGTTTCAAAAAATGATGTAAAATATATTTCGTTTCTCTAAGATAGTAGGTTGTAGGTAATGATGTGCGATCCTGGAAAAATCGAGTATCGATAAACATCGACATCGCATGGAGCATCATCGATCACAGTAAGAATCGATTCTCAAATTCTAGTACCGGATGTTCTAGAATAAATACTCACACAGATAAGCTAAAAACAGTAATTCCAAAACTTAACGATCAATTGGCAAGAAATTTGATCGTGAATCGTGATAACAGGGATTGATGGGTATTTCTGGCGCTAAAGATATAGGAATATATTTATTCTTTCGATTTTACTATTTTAGCGGCAGAGCTGTTGTTATATTTCGTAATACTGCTTTATTCTTTCCAAGTTAAATTGTTATATTTTAGTTTAGAGACTAGTTATTTGGGTTACTAGTTTATTAATTTGTATTTTTCAATTTTGTCACCTCTCCCCTTCCTTTTCACATCATAACTTTCTTAATTTTGGTCAGATTTGTATAGGATCTTTTTTGACATTCTTTCCAAATCTTTCCAATTACCAAAAAAAATATAGATATTTCTTAATAAGCATTTAGAATAGACATTATTAAAGATATTGTTGAAGATAGGGGTTTTTCTAGAAATTTTTTTTAATAAGCTTATATATAAAATCAGGCATAACAACAATAGTAATAACAGTAAGTTTAATCAGGAGGAATTTAGACTCCATAAATTCCGATACATCCCGGGTTTATTTGAAAAGGTTGGAATATTGTCTACAAAAATTGAAAGTAAAGTTAATTGCTAACCCACCGGTAAAAACTAAAGGCTAAACTTCGTAGCGGTATATCGAGCCCTTCCCCATGAACGAAAATGAAAAATATTATATTATCTTGGTGACTATAACAGATGACTAAAATACAAAATTGGATTATATTAGTTTGACCTCAAGGAAATTTAATACGCGTCTTACAGAACATATTTATGATATTAAATTGGATCGGCCTCGCACCTCTGTTTCAAGATTAATCTAAAGAAGTGACTTAGTATGTTCGGATTTCGCGATCTCTCTATTAGAAAATGTTTAGAGATTTTGTCCAGGAGTGACAGAGTTTGTAACGATATCTTGTCCTATGATATTCCAAAAATATGGATCAAGTTATTCCGATAGTTATGTACATTTTAACCCACCAACCAACCAAGTTTCATGTTGTAATGTTACAGTTTTCTCTGATTGTGTGTTTTCTTGTTTTAACTTTGATACGAATGCCATTGCATTTGAAAGTAATTGGTTTTAATAATATTTTACATCAATTAAACACCTTTAAGTAATGTATCTTGTATTGTTATGAAAAATTATGTAAATAAAGTTAAATATTTGTTACATAAATGATAAGTATTATTTGCTTTTTATAAAAATATTTATTAGCAGATTTAAAAGTACTTCAGAGTTTCTTAAATGTATGTAGGATTAATAAAGAATCTTTTTAAAATTTGGATGAAGCAGTATATTATCTAGTGTTTTATTTATAGGCAAGACTTTTAAAAGATTAGAATTCTTTTGAACTTAAATTCTTTAGCTTTAGTGTATCAACTTTCAAAGTAAAATTAATAGAATGAGTATCGGAAATTTGTTTATAAATTTAATTTGGGAAGAAGGCTTGAAAATATTTAATTGTAAGGGTCTTGCACATCAAAGGCCTATATTGAAAACCTCGTAAATATTTTAATTAAAAATTATTATAGATTACTACATTGTGAAACTTAGGCACGTAGATTCTTTGAATTTTAAAATATTTACAATGTAATTACAGATTTCATTAATGTGCAGTTTTAATACGTGGTTTCTCTGAAGAACAATAATTCTTTCATTTATTAGATTATAATAAGGTGAAATTCTGGAATTTTCATAATAACTTTGAATTATAATATGGAATAAAGTTATATTATAAAGTAATATACACAATGTTTTATCTTTTCTTTCAGTTCTTCAATTTAAAAATATATAACATAAATTTTATGGATTATTCATATTCATCTTTTCTACTTATATTAAAATTTAGAAACACTCACATTGAAATAACGAAATTAAAGTCTCTTTTTTTCAAAATGTAGCGATACTTAGAAACTGAGTCCAAACAATCACTTTATATTTAAACATATCTTTACATAGGCATAAAAATTAACAGAATAAAGCGTTTTTAATGATATAAGGTAAAGAATAAATTAGTAAACTTACTATGATTATATGGTAAATGTATATTAACATCCCAAACATTCTGTAATAGAAAATGGCTGTATTAAATTATTCACTGATTCGAAATTATAAATATTTGTGAAATATCATTCATCATTTAAATAAATAATCATTGTTCTCGCTCAAAATGCATAACATGCTAGTTAAAATCGACGCAATATGCGATTATAATGATATTGTTTTAAAGTCTATCCAATTTATCATTCTTGTTTGCTCGATAAATAAATCATTACGCATATTCGAAACATTATAATAATATTTTATGCTTAGAAAACTTTCGCTGATATATTATTTAGCATTTTATTCTTGATATTGCATAAATTCTATTTAATTATTATCTTTATTTATCTGTTGGGAAGCAGAAAGTATATATATGATTAAATAAGTCCACAAATATTCTAGGAAGTTCTATTGAAAGCTGTAGAAGTTACCCAGGTGAAAATTCATGCTGGTATTTGTTTGTTAGACTAGCATTAAAACCCAGCAATAAAATAGCATAAACTACCATAAACATTTACTGATTCCACCAGAATTACCAACAAGTCCTGGTGTGTATTAACCCACTTGATGCTGGCTAGCATTATAAAGCATATAATAGCATGAAAATCTAGCATACAAAGCAATAGATAGTAAGAACTAGCCTAGTTTTTGTTGCTGGTACTAGCAGGAATTTCGACCTGTGAAAAAAATTAATGAATGAAAATTAAAAAGTACACTTTAAAGAAAAAAAAAATGTTTTTTAATCGAGGAAAATACATTCTAATCACGAACAAAAATATACAATAACCTCTTCTAAGTTACCCATCATTCCGAAAAGGTTAATGAAGTTCCATTATCTGTGGTATATTTTGTTGAGATGTTTGCATGGTAGACCGGATGTTATTGCCAATAAGGTTATCTGAGCGAAATATATCTGCCGGTTGTCGCCGAGGTGGTTCAATTCGTTGAGCTTTGTCCATTTAAGTCAAAAATTCTGGGTTCGAAGATAATTATGTGGTAATTTTGAAATGCATGATCCAAGGTACGGGTGAAAAATTAATATTTGGGAATAAATATTTGATTAAATTAACTTTACCCAACCTTTTTTCTATAAGTCATATCAACCATATGTATGTTCAATCGCTATCTGTCGTCAGCGTAGGTTTTATTGGATAGGGTAATAAAGCACTCATAATGTTAGCTTAATTAAATTAATCTGATGAAAATAACCTAAAAATCTAAGCAGAGGAAATACACAAGTTTAATCTAAAGACTAACATGACAGTAGTCTAAATACTTCTCTTTCTGTCAGAATATTATCTATTTTTTATATATAGGTTCTTTATTTTTTTATATATTTTATCTCTTCGTTTTATTATTTAATGTGCACCGATTCAAAGTTTTACTTTAACAAATAAAGGAGCTTAACAGAAATTTCTTATTAGTTGAAAGTAATTTTCCAAATCTTTACGAAATTTCTTTATCTTTAATTTGAATTATTTAAATTCAGTGGTATTTTTATTTAAATTTTTTCTTTTCACAATTTTGATAGCCTGTAAGCCAAAGAATATATTCCATTTAAAACTATTGTTTTTTGATAAATAATATCCATATTTCATGAATCTTTTAACAGTCACATTTTTAGAAATTTCTACAAAGCTTTTGTTCTATCGGTATCTATTTTAATGCATTAAATTGTAGGACAAATTTGTTCAAATAATCTTTCTGAAATGCAATATTATTAGAACAAATTTGTATTATTTGAATTTTTGACAGACATTGAACTACAAAAATTTTATGCACTTTTTAAATGTTTCATTTTCTGATAATATTATATTAAATAAATATTGGGTATTATGTAAATAAAATTAATTATATGTTAAATAAATGATAATTATTATTTGTATTTTGAAAAATATAATTAAATGTATACTTTTAAAGTACTTTAAATTAAGCATTATTTTCATAATTCTGTGATTCTATTTTAAACATATTTAGAATTAATCTGTTTACATTATTGATGAAACAACATATTGTTTAGTGTCATAATTTATAGGCAACATTATAAAGATTTGAATTCTTTAAACTTAAATTCTTTAGTTTATTTTATCAAACTTCAAAGTGAATTTAATACGCAGAGAATAAGAAATTTTCTTATAAATTTAATTTGTTGAGGTTCTTTGATGAAGGTTTAACAATTTTTAATCATAAGGGTCTTGTACATCAAAGACCTATAGTGAAAGTATTTAAATTAAATATCTCGTAAATATTTTAATTCAAAATTATTATAGATTACAATACTGTGCAACAGAAACACACACATACAATATTTATGCTGTAATTACAGATTTCACACATTAATGTGTAATTTTAATACACGATCTCTCTGAAGTACATTATTTTGTAAATTTATAACAGACTACAATACAGTGAAATTGTAGTAATTTCATAATCACTTTGAATTGAAATATGGATTAAAGATATATTAAAATAATATATACAATATTTTATATTATTTTTAATTCTTCCATATAAAAGCATAATTTTTATGGGTAATTATCTTTTCTACTTATATTGAAAAGTTATTCACATTAAAATAGTGAAAAAGAGGGCTACTTTTTTTCAAAATGTAGCGACGTGTACTCATTGAATCGATATTAATCTTTTACTATTTAAACGTAATTTTACATAGGTAGAAAAATAAATAGAATATAGAGTTTTTAACGATATAATGTAACAAATGATTTAATAAACTAGCTACTATTACATGGTAAATGTATATTAATATCTCAAACATTCTATAACAGGAAAAGCTTGTATTAAATTATGCACTGATGCGAAATAACAAATGGTAGTGAAATAGCATTCATCATTTTAATAAATATTCATTGTTCTTGTTCAAAATGCATAACACGCTTGTTAAAATCGACGCACTTTGTGATTATAATGATATTGTTTTAAAGTCTATCCAATTTATCATTCTTGTTCGCTCAATAAATTAATCATTACATATATCAGAAGCATTATAACAATATTTTTATATTTAAAATATTTCCGCTAATATTAGTTAGCATTTTATTCTTGATATATCATGAAGTCTATTTAATTATTTTCGTTACTTTCTGTCATCTAGCAGAAAGTATATGTGCGATTAAATGAGACCAAAAAATATTCTAGAAAGTTCTATGGAAAGTCGTAGAAGC
This sequence comes from Maratus michaelseni, assembly GCA_963931845.1. NCBI lineage: Eukaryota > Metazoa > Arthropoda > Arachnida > Araneae > Salticidae > Maratus > Maratus michaelseni. The sequence goes on from OZ007587.1 coordinate 406,084,246, forward strand.
AAATAATAATAATTAATGATAATTGAGAAATTAGATCTATATACAATATCTATTATTTACTGAAGAATTGCTATCTAAAATTGTTTAAATTGTATTTCTTCATTGTTGATTAAATATTTGATTTGATTTTGTCGGAATTTTCGAAATATGTATTTATAAACTAGCAGACTTTGCCCGCTGTGCTGGTCATTTTTCCAAATGAGCCTTGAATAAAACGAAATGGTGAATTCGACCATGTATTTTCAAGTAATTTGGACCTACACCTCGCAAATCCTTCCGCATTGTTCAATACAATGCGAATGACACTGCGCTATTATTTTATCTTAGGTGTTAGACAAAATTCAGGATATTAAAAAGAAACGTTTGTATTACATCAATTATAGCAGAATTTGTTAGACAAATGTGGCCGTTATGACTAATAGAAATTAAAATATCCTTTAGTAATCCTACGACAAAAAAAAAAAAGAGCAATCACTGCAGAGATTGACCATTGAATTTAAATAATGTTCGGGTTAGTCATTTTCGTTTGTTAGTTCTTGAACTCCGGGTCTATCCGCTTGGCAGTATGCGTGGTTCTGGTAGTTAAACTAAAATCTCACTCTACGTTACATTATATTTCGTAATATAGGTCATCTTCTAGCAGATCTACTGCAGTTTTCTATCTTTGAATTCAAGCAGAGTAAATATAGTGAAAAAAGCAATAAATTACTTACACATAAAGGACAGTGGCTAACTTTCATATTTACAAGAAATGTCAATCTTAAAAAAAGGGGGATTTTAAAGACGAATTGTTTGAATAAAGTTAAAATTACGTTACTTTTACTGCTTTTTCATTTTATATACCAGTTGCAATCATGTAACAATTAACCTGGAAAAAACCTCGAAATGTGATTCTGATAGAAAAATAAAACTCTAATATGCATTAAATAAAATGTTCCTAGTGGTCCGTAATCGGGTCCACAGCCGAGTCATAGAAGTTTTTGCAGCGATATGGTTACAAATGTACCAGAGTTAGCTACAAAACAAAGTTAATTACGCGCCAAACTACGTTCCATTAAATAATGTCAAATTGCTGTTGACTGAATTATAGATCTTTCATCAATAAAACTACTTGAGAATTATAAACAAAGTTAGTTATAAAAAATTTTTAGTAATAATTGTTTTGGTGAATACTTGACCTGAAACTTTTTTTTTTGCATTTCTCTAATGAGCATAATAACACGGAAAAATAAATAGTTTTTCAATTTCTTTTATTTTGACGATTAAATTATTCTTCAGTCTGTTGTCTAAATAAACCCTATAATGAACATAATCGATAACTTGTCACTAAGTTTAGCGGCTAGAGCTGTGCGTTAGCAGAAATTGCAGTGTAATGATCAAAATTGTATCTAATCTGAATTCCATGTACTTTTTTCTTATCTAGGCTAAAATGATAAATCAGCAAATATTGTTACTTGGCTACCATTGGCATGTCCAAGATTTTGTGGTACATTGCAAGTATTGCCTGTTTAGTGATAGTAAAATAACTGACAGTGAAAAAATATATAATAGTATATCTTGTTTTCTCTGTTTACATCATAACGAAAATACATAAATTTGCTATTTGCTGAGTACAAATTGCATTTATTCTTCTCCAATCGGATTTACCATCCAAAGTCCACTTCAAATATAAAAGAAATTTCGGTACAGATGTCGCAGACGCACCGGGGTATCCGTTTGGTGCCAAAATGGGGATTTTACACCTGGGCAATCCGGCGATTTTGTCGAGATTTTGCTGCGTATGGCAATATGGTATAGCAGATTCTATTGGTTTTATATTAAATTAAATAATGCAAGTTTTATAATAAATTAATCATTGTGTGTGTTTTAATATAAAATAATTTGTGTGTGTTTATAATAAAATGTGTGTGTGTGTTTTATAATAAAATCAAACTAACGCCTTAGGAATCTAGGCCTAACGGGTGCAAATACCGTGTTTTGGGTTTTTCTGTTTTTTTTGTCTTGGTTTTTCTGAGCCAAAATGGCGAAAACAAATATGGCGCCAACTGCGGTACGTCTGCGCCAGTTGTTTCAAAATTTCCAACAATATAATATATACGCTGATTGGTGGGTGACCCGATTACAGAAGATTATTGCAATATATTTTTAAAACATTCAAAAAGAAAAAAAAAGTATGCAAAGAAAACTAAAAAGAAATGAGATGGAAAAAAAAAGGTGAAAAACTTTTTAAATATGTGTTATAATTTACACTAAAATTTAAATATTTGACTTCATTTTTATAATATTAAGTGATATTTATATAATGTACATTCGAATATAAAAAATTACACTAAAAATGCTATCGTATACTTGAAAAAACACCATTTTTTTCAACATCGCTCGGACCGATTGCACGGTTATGCTTTTATGGATTAAAATCAAATTGTTTGGCGACGAAAGTAAAATCAAAATTGTAAACAAACAAATAAAATAGAACTCACAAATACAGTCATTTTTATAAGTGCAGCTGCAAGTTTCTTCTGTAAGTCACATGATTAAGGCGTTAGATTTATTAAAAGTAAAATTTTAAAAAGAAGAAGAACATCAAAAACAAAATTGTTACTCAGATTTTATCAAATCAAATTTTTAGAAGTATTTTTCTTAACCTGACGCAAACGATAAATCTCCAAATATGGTTTTAATTGCAAATGGTTTTAATCTCCAAATATGGTTAATAATTTTGTAAGCAATACGAACATTCTTTTTCATGTATAAATGAAATATTTTCGTTTTACAACATTATTTGTCATCAAAACTGTTTTTCGTTTTTTTTTTCATGCTCTCTCTATTATCAACATCAAATTTAATGAATCTAAATTGATTTATAGTTCCAGTTTTTATTTTCAACTTTTTGTGAGGGAATCTATTGAAATTTATTTAAGTAGCTCGAAAGCATGTAATGATACGTTGTAATTTAATATTCCGCAGATTTGGGTTGAGTGTTTGAATAATAGGATGCGGTCTGTACATGGATCTAAGAGCGGTGTTAAAATTAAAAGCATAGAGGGCGTTGTATCTTCTTTCACATAGTGACTGTTCAGACTCTCTGGTTTTTAATTAATTTAATCTCGGGTTTTTATGTACATTGTATTTGTGGTTTGTGTATATTCTGATGACGATTTGATGAACAAATCGAAACATGTAAATTTTAAATTTTAACATCTTTAATGTTTATATTGATATGTTGACGTCTTTTAAGCAAAATAAAAAGTGTTTTAATGTATATTTTAAAGTTAAATAAACTCAATTGAATGATTTTTAAAAGTACAAAAAATTTTATCAACATAGCATTTTTCCCTCTATGTATTCAGTACATTGAGTACTCCATATTCAGTGTGCTAAGCATAGTTTTGTTGAATTCTGTGCATTTAAACTTATTTATAAGAATTGGATATTTCGAACAATTGACTGATTTTGGCAACCCTGCTTAGATGACCGCATCCAAAATTGAATTATAATCTATTCCTACAATGAGGATTCTAAATTTGATGTTTTGTTGAATTCTGCATACATATACTGGAGGTAAAAGTATGATTTTCGGCATCCGCTCAAGGAGAATTTTTCATTAAAACTAATCAGCACTAGTTCACATAAGGATAGAATTTCATATGAAATTTCCTCTTTTCTATGCAATAATTGGTAAGTTAGGGTCACCAGAGAATGTGTGTCACACAGATACAGATAGACAGACACACGACGAGACATTTTTTGAAAACAGTCTTCAGGACTTTCTAAAAACGTATAAATATATCGAAAACCAGATGTGGGATTTTTTTACGAATCCAGTATTTTTTTCTTGTGTAGATAGAAGGAAGTAATAAAACACTGTCATTTTATGATGTTGCTTGGATACATTTATTCATCATAATTTTATTTAAAGATGTACCATAAAGCATTTGTTATATATTTTACAATAGATAAACTTAATAATATTTTTTTTAAGAACTGTTTGATTATTCCGCGACCCACCAAAACGAATTTGACCCATATTTTGGGAACTACTTTTATAACTTATTCTGAGACTGTAGAATATCATATAGTGTTATTTATAGGCTATTTTGTAAAGTTATGGCTTGTACTCTTCTACCTGTTAATAGTTTGACATGTCTAAATACTTCAACACACTTAGAGTAAGTTTTCAAAATTAATGACTTATATCACTTATGGCTACAACAAACTCGGTTTTGAAATTCATTTTTTAAATGAGCAGTTTCGGTATGAATCACTGTCAAATAATATTTTATCAGCGCATTTGGTAGTTTTCTAAAACTAACTTTACATGAAAATTCTCTCTTTATTTCAAATATTTATTCTTCTAAGACATAACAATATTCAATGGCGAGGAATTTAAAAGTAAAATTAAGAAAATATTTCAAATCATAGAGAATATAGTGAGGTTACAAAACGCTTATTAGTGGAAATGGGTATTTACTCTGCTGAAGGTACTCTGGAATTGCAATTTTTAATTGTGGAATGTTAGCATTTCTAGGAAAATGAATTGCTATTTGTTTAAGGATGGGAAATAAATTTAAATTTCAAGAGATTTAATTTCCGTAAAGCACTACCTTAGAGTATATTTATAAACTAATGAAACAAACTTTCAGTGTTGATAATATAAACTTGAATGTATAAATTTGATTATGTATATGTATTTTAAATATTAAGTCTAAAGAGTAACAGACAAAGATCAAATAACTTAGAAAAAGCTTTGGTAAAAAGAAGAGTAAAAAGACATGTATAATACACGTATGTAATCTTCAACAGGATTTTAAAATAGTATTTGGGACTTCTTATATTACGCATACAAAATAATGTTCGTTACTTTTTCACATATACGTCAAGTACCTTAAGAACTTATTTACTGTACATTACATTGTACTTTTTATGGGATTACTGATATTTTCTAGGGAATTTTTGTGAATGAACCTGCAATGTAAATCGATCTTTAGATTTATATAACATTGCAAAAATTGAGTTATACTTCTAGTTATTCTCTTGATGGCTAGTGCATTAGTAGTAATGTTGCTGTCTCTATTCAAGTTGGTACCTCGTCCTGGAATACCACATCAACGATCTACGGTGCGTCTCGGAAGACACTGTGTATTGAACTACATGAAAGAAAGTCCTTCACAATTTCTGGAAGCGATTTTCGCCGTTTATGTCTACATATCAGTGTCGTTTTCATTGCGACAATTTAACTCTGTTAGGTAGTCTTAACTCTTTGTTTGGTCCAAATTTACTATTATAATAGAAGCTATCTTTGTACAGTGCTGTTGCTTTTCTTGCACATTTCTCGGACAGATCTTCAATGTCCATGGGTTGTGTCATTCTAACGTTCGTTAAAAAAAATTATCCGATCATAAATGTAAAATTTGTCTTATATATAGATGACGCAAGGTTTCATTTAAGTAGCTGTAACAAAAATAAAGCATTTTTGTTTTCAATCAATGGAAGAAAGAAAATTTAACGAAACGAGTTCGTCGTTGTCAAAGAAAGTTTCTAAAAGAACTGATGATTGCTGCTGTTTATTTTCAATGAAGGTAAATAAAATTAAAAAAAGTTATCAAATAAAGCTAAAGTAAAATTCTCTATGTAATGGTCAAAATATATAAGAACACATTTTCCAAGTGCTGCATATTTTACTAGAAAAGAATCACAAGCGATAATAAAATTTTCCTCATATGTACAAATGCGTGTAAAATCACTTCTCGCTTTCTCCATGAACTTTTGTGCTTTGTCTTGTTCGAGTGCGCGTTACATAGACACCGTTAACTGACATTAAAAGAACATTGGACGTCCGTCACACATGAAGACGGGGAAAAAAGTGACATCACGACAATTATAAGAAAAATGCTATTATCATGCAACATTCGGTTAACAAGGGTCTCCAATATAATTAAAACGTCGCAAGATACACAGAAATTGTGCATAGAAATTAATTGTGAAATCATTTCTATAAAGTGTGAATGACCGTCTCTACATTCGAAAAAAAAACATTTCAAATAATTTTTTATTACTTCAAAAACATTGACTTGTTGCAAAAATATTTTTTTAGCTCTTAAGGGTACTCAATACCTTTCATTTTGACAAAAAATGAAAAAAAAAACTGTCGAATTTCAGATTTTTATCCTACACCCAGAAAAATGTTTTGTTGAATCAACAAAAATTTGGTTGACCCAACAAGACTTTTTGTTTAAATATAGGTCAATGGAAATTTTGTTTGAATCAACAAAAAAACAATTTTTTTGCAATTCCAAAAAAAAAAAAAAAATTGTATTGTCAGCAAAAAATGTTTTGTTAATTCAAGTAAAATGGTTCAATTTTACTTGAATTTTGCTAAAACAACCAAAATGTACTCAACATAACATGTTTTGTAGTTTTAATAAATTCCTTTTTCTGGGTGTAAAATGAATCCTAACATCTCTAAAACATTTTTCTCAAGATTCTTGATCATCTGATAAAGAGTGAAGGATATATAGTTAATACATTTAGATGAAATTTAATATCTCTCTTTCGTAAATGAAATGTTTATACACATATTTCTCAGTTCGTATTTTTTTCAGATTCTCTATATAATAATAATGCTAAGGATTTCACAATAATTGAGGAAATTGTCTGAAATCTGTTTAATGAATCTTTAGATTCTATGAGATATAACTAAGTATTGGGTTTTTGATATATTTGAAGTTTTTGCTTATAAAAAGAATCTGAACTGAAATATATGTGATTTGCATATGTTTATTCCATATAGATCTAATTGTTATTATATTTCTTCCTTCTGATCTAATCTTTGTATAAAATATACTTAGAGTTATAGAACAAAGTAACTTGAGAATAAGACAAATAAATCAATCTAGTTTGAAATAACAAAATTGGAAAAAGAAATTAGTTGTTAAAAAAAAATAAATTTATTAAAAGAAATTACTAATGTATTAACATTTTAAGACCTTTAAGTATGTGTAATGATTTTGCTATATTGAAACATGATCTAAAATCTTTACTACACGTGTTAATTACAGAATATTGTTTTTGGTACCGATTTCCCTTAATAACTCATATATTTTTTAATGATTTTGAAGTAAAATTAGAAACTTTTTAGTGCCATAATCAATAAAACGACGAATACGTTTACCACATAATTTACCTACTAAAGAATAAAGTATGTGAGAGTTTAGAGAAAGTGTATGATACTATTTTATGCAATTTGACAATATAGCAAAGAAAATCATATATTTTGCTTAAAACTTTACTTATCATATTATCACGATTTTTTTCTAGAAATAAATTTTATCTCTTTTTCAGAAGCCATACTTAAAAGACTAGGATTTGCATACATATTGGTCTTCTAAGTTATTCTATGAAAGCAATATCCATGCAAATATAGTCCATAACTTAAGAAAATTATTTACTTTGAAACTTACATCCTCGTTGAAGCATGATAAAATTGAGCTGAAAACTTGTATACAGATTATATAGCGAAAATTCTAGAATATTTTATAATTTTTATAGCTTCAATAAATCATCTCGTGTATAAAATAAGTTTTTTTTTCCTTAATAATCTATTGTTTTCAATTTACTGTAAAAATATCAATAATGTAGAAGTGGAAATCTAATAAGTCTTTTCGTAAGACTTCTTATCACCACAATGTACAGTGTAATTTAATTTTTTCATATCTATCTACACATATTCCTATGTCTACATCAGAAGGAGTATGACACGCATTATTTCGCGCATTAGGTCGTCGCAAATTACTTTTTAGGTTGTGAATTTGTCTTTAAGTTTCCTTAAGAAATGTTTATTTCTCGTTATTTTTTTCTTTGATATTTTTAACATCCTACATTTCCTGTTAAATTTGACCACTTGAGATGATGTAGCTATAAGTAGTGAAAAAATATGTAAATATAAATCAGCTACGCATGGTATGTAAGACTAACGATTCTTGAAGTCCGGGGGATCCAGAAATACCGGAAGTTTTGTAGTGTTAATAATTAGTAAACTATGTACAACAAATACATGAGGTTTTCATAGAAATGCTAAAAAATATATCGTTTTTTGTTTATAATGTAAAAAAAAAATTACAATAGTTGCATTTTTGGCCAAAACGTGGCGCTGTAGTACAACGCTAAAATCCTGATTATCTAAATCAGTGGTTCCCAAACTTTTGGGCTCGCGGAGCCCTTTTTGGGAAGAATTTCCGAGGCGGAGCCCCTTAACCCTACGGTACTCTATGGTTTACAAATTAATGTTTTTTTTTATGCCTATGGAGCATAGAAAGATCTGCTGGATAAGAGTCCGAACCAGTAGTTTCCAAAATGGGGCCAAGGATCACAGTTTGGCCCTTTACTTGATACAGAAATTCTGAATTCATACTAGAAATTTTGAAAATCAAATTTTCTAATATTTAACCCCATAACAGTTTTATTTAAAATTACTATTATTGGACACAATAAATTAAAAATAAGGACGAAAAATCACCTTTTTAGGTAGATTTCGTAAGAAATACTACCTATTACATTCTCCCCTAATTTGGAATTTCTGGAAAATTTTTGTACATCTACACCGATTATGACTCCCAGAACCCAAAACCACCCCCAGTTCAAAATTTTATCTATCTATCTATCTATATATGTCACTTTTTTATGGACACGATAACTGCAAAAATTCTGCACAAATCTCTTCCAAACTCATACATAAAATCAAGGGGTATAAAATCTCGGTCAAGTTCGTTAATGGTCAAAATCGAATCAGGGGGGAAGGGAAAGGGGGGCTTTTTGTGAAAATTGAAAAATCCTCATAACATCTTAATTATGATACGTATCGAATCCGTTTAAAGTTATTTTTACTTCTAGGAAAAGGGCCGAAAATTTAAGTATGGCAGATTTTTGATATAATTAAAAATGACTTCAAGGGGGGGGGGATAGTGGTTTCAGAAGAAAAAATTCATAACTTTGTCAATTCACATAGGACCAACAGTAGGATTTTTGTAAAAACAGAAAAATCCCCAGAACTTCTTAATTATGATACGTATCGATTCCGTTTAAAGTTATTATTACTTCCAGGAAAAGGGCCGAAAATTTATGTATGGCAGATTTTTGATATAATTAAAAATGGCAAAAAAACAGCAAAATAAATAAATAAATAAATAATTTTGCCGGCTCCGCCTACTTTACACAGGTAGATTTCTAAGTGGGCAGTTCCATCTGCCGCATCATGGCTAAAAGGTAATTTCTTCTGCAATTCCCAATAAACAGGTGCCCCACGGTCTGCGTCTACTTGTGCCTGTAGGCCGATCCGTCAGGGATTTTTTTAATTAAAATATCTGCCTTGTATAATCAAGATATGTCCGCCAAATACAGCAAAAATTATAGTTAAAAATTTGTGATTTCTGAAAGCTTTTAATAACGAAGAGAACAAATTCTTCTTACCCTACCGACGTTCAGGCAATACTGTTAAGGGGTTAATGACATCCATTTTTAAAATAAAAAATATTATTTCGGGAATTTCCAGTACGAACTCGGAATTAAAGATCAAAATGGCAACCCTGTCTGGGTCATACATTGCATTGGGGCTTCCGTGAAACTATTATTGTTTATGGCAAAAACCACACACACACAGAGAAACAAGGTAAGTTGTACAGTTTTCGTTTAAAAAGAGATACTTCTGTGTAATCACAATAGGCTACTCGCGAAAAGAAAGAAAATGCGTAGGTCCAGCCACCCATGAGTAATTACATAACACGTTTTTGCTAGTCCCGTCCACCCATAATAGAATCATGCGATTACGAATTTTTTTTTTCGTTCTTTTTTACGTGTCTAGTACTTCTAAACATGCAACGAAACCGAATCGCCTCTCAGCTTCTTCTTTTGAACCATTTTTTAAAAATACATTTAGAAGCAGATCATCGTTTTAAATTTTAAGTGGGCGGGGCAAAATCTATAACCTGTATTTTTAGGTGCAGCATTGTTCACTTTGTTTGGATGTTGTATTAAGTATTTAGCTATTAATTATTGTTCTGAAAGAAACTTTCTTTCACCACTGTTTTTGCCTCAAAATAGATATACGGTTAGAAACTACACATGTTAAAAGAAGTGCAACTAGTAGAAAAAACTTTACTAACAAAACGGGATATATGGGTGTGGATTAAATTTATATCAAGGCGCGTACTCACTGATGAAAAGTCTAAGCAAGGAGTCTTAGCAAGAAAAGTCTAAGCAAGAGCTGAGCAAAAGTTCAGAGTGTTTGTTAGTGTTATGACAAATATAAAGAACCAATATATATTTTTTAAATTGCTACAGCCTTATTTCTGATAGGAAAATGTGGCATAACATAAGAATCATAGCCAATGCCGAAACCAATTACAAAAATTTTTTAAAGAGGGGTTCTTAAGTGATACAAGATGTTAAAAAAATGCGTTTTCAGCAACATACATTGCTTTAACAATTAAGTACAATTATGTAAAACAGCATAGAAAATTTAAATAACTATGAATTAATAAAAATAAAATAAACAGATTGAATGAATTAAAGTTACAAAAAGAAAACTATGTACACAACGTATACAAATATTAAATGAATCTAATGAGAGGTTTATTAAATGATACAAGATGTTACACGCGCCTTTGCTCTTTCGATTCACGTTGTGCATTCGATTCAGAATACTATTTATTGTAGCTTATTTTGAATCGAATTTTTAAAACACGTTAAATGCAGAAACATAAAATAAAGTAGTTCAAACCAAAAATTTTATATAGAAAATGGATACATGTATAATGCAAATTTTTATATGATTTAAAAAAATATATTATTGTATTTTTCAACCCAGTGATAGATGTATTTATTTTTGACACACACACACGCAAAAAAATTCCTACATACCTTCGAAAAAATTTCCCTTGCAATATGCTAATTTTTTTCATGCTTTGTTTATTTTCCTGGAACGCCGCGGAGCCCGTGATAAGTATAGGCGGAGCCCTAAGGGCTCCGCGGAGCACACTTTGGGAACCTCTGATCTAAACCATACCTTATAAGCAGATGAGTTAATTGCGCAACATTTTTCCTCATATATTGCTCAGATTTTAATTTAAGGATCGTTTCTTTTCAAACATATAGAATATTAAAGAATTCGCTTTTAAAAGAAACTTTGATGCAATTTGATCTGTAACATTTATGTAGAATTGTGAGATTACAAACATCACTGTTCTTATCACGACAATTCTGAGGTCTACATTTCGAGCAGCCCGTGTCTCCGTGTCTTGAGTCTCTTGTCCACCAATGGCCTTCAAGATCTTCAGATCTTACGCCTTGTAACTTTTGGTTATGTGTCTACTTAAAGTCAGATGGGTACAAAGATCAGCCAATGTCATTGGCCCAGTTGGAAGATACTATGCGCTATCATGTTTCAGGGATACCCGTTATAATGCTCTTCAATACTGTTCTGGCTGTTTTTAATCATGACGGCTGTACTTACAAGTAATGGGCGTCACATTGGAAAGTTCTAACACTGAAGCGCCACCTGTTTGTCAAAAATGTAACTGTTATAACTATTACAAACACTTTTTTTTGTTAGATTATAAACAAAAATCGGATATGTTTCTAAGCATTTCTGTGAAAACCACATATTTTTCTTGTACATAGTTTACTAATGATTAACATTTCAAAAGTCTCAGGACTTCTTTTTAATATGGATTCTGACAGGCTGACATTTGTTGCTTTTTATAGAATAAAATTTCTGTGGTTTATAATTAACAAATCAAACTATTTTAAGTAATTTCTGTAGTTCAGGGTTATAAATTTAAACCCATTTAAAGTTTTAAGGAAATTTTAGAATGCTTCTATATTTCATGGAAATTTAAAGGTTTATTCATTGTTATGTATATTTACAGTGATAAATTTAAATATAGCATTAAGCAGAAATTTGCGATAGAAGGAGTACTACAAACAGAGCAAGTTTCATTTACGTCCAATTGTTAATTATCAGCTCACTTAAAGCAATTTGTTTAAAGTAATAGATCTGCGTGGTTATCTGGAAAGTTTACAGTATGCAAAGAGTAACCGATGTAGCCAAAATCATGTGGTATTCCTATAATTTTGATTTTACATCATGTTATTTTTTAATTTCTTTTGTAGGAACATGCGCATTACGGTTACACAGAAATTAAAGTAATAACATTTAAATATATTGCTTTGTTACTTTAAAAAATAAAAGTTATGAACGTTAGTTTAAAAAATTAAGAAAATTATTAAATATGTATATTTCAATATTAACAGATTTAGAAGAATGTAATATTATAAGATTGTTTGTTCTAAGGGCAATGGTTTGTTCTAAGATTTGAATTCCTCGAACAATTCTCGCATGTAACAAAAAAGTTAAATCATTATTACGCATAAAGTTTGCAGTTTTTTTTGTGATTTATGAAATTTAAAGTTTGAATTTTTAATTTATAGACTGACAATTGTTGTTTTATGTAGAATAAAATTTCTATAGATTATGAATAAAAATTTCAGCTCATTAAAAAATCTTAAGTAAATGTTAGAATGACTTTTTCTTCAATGCAAATTTAAACGTTTATCTGCACAATATGAAAACTTAATAGGTATTCTACCATTGCACGATAATGTTTCCATTTTCGCATTGCAGATGTGGAGTCAGTTTTATAGTTGGGTTGCTTACACTGTAAAATAGAGAAATAATTGTTTATCTAGCAAGAAGGTTTATGAAAATATAACATAAACTATTCCGAGTATCGCACGATTCCAAAAAGCGTTCTTTTATCGTTGTATAGCACAGAAACCAGTATGATTCTGACATTTAAAGAAGATTTATTGAAACAAAAGTTTCTTTTGATGCCCGTAAATTTCGAAAACTTTTCCGAGTAGTTTTTATAATGTAGTAATTAGTTTACTGAACCCCGTATAAGCGTTTTTCTGATGCTATCAATTCTCAAGAAAACATTTTCATACTCAACAAACATTTTCAATAGATAAACATGCTAAATTAAACGCGTTAAGCTTTATTTTGTTGCTTTCGCATGTATAAATTGTAGTTTTTTTTGGTGTATTAATCTGTTGTCTCAACATTGTATCAACATGAAATATCGATTTTTCTGATACTATCAAATCTCATGAAAAAATTTCATGCTCAGAAAACGTGTTCACAGATAAACATACAAAATTAACCGCATTAGATGAACATTATTTTGTTGCTCATGCATTTGTAAATTGTGTTGCAGAGCTGAAAATATTTAGTCGAGATTGATAGTAATCGAAAAACAATTATATCGTGTTGATACTTCTGAAACTTAATGGCTTCATAAAACTGAATAATACATGTTAAAAACTATTCGGAAATTTTTTGAAAATTGCGGGCAGCAGCAAAAGCTTTTGTTTCAGAAATGCTTCTTTAAATTAAAAAAAAAAATTGTTTTGTGAGGTTTCTGGATATAAAGGAAAGGTTTTCGGAATCGTAGGTAATTGCGAAGAAAGTATATTATATTTTCGTGAACTTTTCATGCTTGATCAAGAAATAATTTTCTTTTTCACAGTGTATGGTTCATTCAGATTCACAAGTAATTTGTTATAAGGATTTGATGTTTCAGAAAAAAAGAAAATGTTCATGTTTAAAAATTGAAACCACTTCAAGCAAGATTTAAGTGTATTTTTTACCTTTGTGTAAAAATAACTTTCTATTTTTAAAGATAAGTTACACCTACTGCATATGTTGATTCGTAGTGTCCTATATCTTATTAAGATTTGTTTTACAAACAAATCTTCTAAAACATCTTAAAGAATTGCATTGCTCTAAGAAATGAAATGTATACTTATTTTTGCTGTCTTTTGCACTTGAATACAAATGGAATAGAATGAAAGAAGTATTTTACTAATGTGTAGTTGTAGAAAAGATATTATTTGTAACGGTTTTGTAAGAACAGTTCTTTTACATTGACGTTTCGATGTTCTGAGTACGTAGCTAATATTTTCTCTTTAATTTTGTTACGAGATACTGTAAGTATACAGTCTAAGAAAGTAGTATGAAATTAAAAGCATTTTTGAGAATTTTTCTGTAAGACAAGATTACATGTTAGTCTACATTAAACTATAGATTAACTTTTAACACAGTTATTCAATTTGGTAAAAGCATAATATCAGTTGTAATTTTCCAATTGGACGAAAAATGTCCGGGCCAGGATTCGAACCTGGGATCTCTTGGCTGAAGCTTCAAAGCTCTACCAACTGAGCCATCCCGGTTGAATCTGGAGGGCCTAATTCATCCAGTTAACCTTAGTTAGTTTAGCTGAAGGTTCAAATCCTGTACCGTACATTTTCCGTTCGTCCAGTTGGAACATTACAACTCATATGATTTCTTTACCAATTTGAATAATTGTGTTAAAAATTAATCTAGTGTAATCACGTATCCAGCGTTTTACTGGAGTTCCAAATTGCCTGTGATTTATTCTGTTGAGCTGATTCAGATATCAGACCAGATGCTATGAACAATAAGGTTAACTTGATGAATTAGGTCTTCCAGATTCGACCGTGATGGCTCAGTTGGTAGAGCATAGCAGCTTCGCCCAGAAATCCAATGTTCGAATCCTGACCCGCACATTTTTCTTCCAGTTGGAGAAATACAACTCATACATATAACTATGTTGAAATAATTTAATTTTAAATTTCAAATCACTCATATGCTTTTATACTGCATAATTATTAATTCATAATCATAAAAGATGATTTAATCAATGCTTACTTTTTAAGTATTCTTTTCGTTAAATTCGTTTTAAAATTTTAAATATTTTGATATAAATAACATATAAAATTACAAATCGAAAATTTGCTAATCTATCTTTTGTTGCTGTCTGCAAGGACTTTATGAGAGTCTTAAAAAAGAAATTTAACAGGTGGAGAGGCTTTAGTTATAGTCAAAAGGTAGGAAGTATTTTTCAAAGAATTTCATCTGTCTGCAATTGTCACCCAATCCCTCACTACGGTAGCTTAAAACATTCCAAGAAAGATAAAATTTTATTAAGAAATTTGCATCAAAGGCAGTGAATCATATGCCCTATATATTTGTTTTAATTTGAAACTCCACTATTAAAGGCACAACACTATGAAGGCCGTTAAGCACGATAAATAAAATAACATTGTAATAATGATTTTGTACATCTTGAGCAGCGCTTTTACTGGCTTTTCACTAACCTTAGCAATTTAGCAAATCATTTAAGAAAAACTGTAGCCAAATCTAAATAATATTAGTAATAGATTCGTCGTGAATCACTGATTCTAAAATCATGTGATTCTAAAATTTTCTTTAAACTCTGTAACGTACCCTCTTATTACATTTTAAAAAGGTGTACCAATTTTTTGTAATTGTGTTTAGAATAGCTATTGATTTAAATTGAACTATCTGTTTAGAAACTTATAAAACAAGTGTATTATAGATGCTTTGCAAAGCCAAGAAAAAATTCTAGTCCGATTTATTTCTAAATATTTTTATGAAATACAACACGCATTAACTCTAAATTTGGTATTTCATGTTAGCGCGTTAAATAAAAACAAATAAATAAGTGAAATTAAAAAAAATATGTGAACGAAAAATTTCAAAACATAAATAACAAGTTATACGGAAAATTTTTAATCTTTCAAAAACATAATTGAGAGTGCCGTCGATAGAGAAAAAAAAATCTCGCAATGTGGCTATTTCAATCTTTGTTTTCTCGCCAAATAAAGCATATTCTCGCGATTTGGGACAATGAATCGATCGGCAGCGAGAACTCCGATGTTAAATATAAAAGATTATTTTCCAGAAAAAACAATTCCTTGAAACCAATGACTGTTAAACTGAAAGAAACTTTTACCGCCTTTATTTAGAACAAAGAAGTAGTCATTTTCTAAATCCCTAAACTAGAAATTTACATTTCCGAGTTATGCGAATAAGGTAAACAAATAAACTGGATAGACGAAATGATTGAGATAGGTTATGAAACCATACATTATATTATGAATTGTTTGAATTGTGAGAAATT
Source organism: Maratus michaelseni (assembly GCA_963931845.1). Lineage (NCBI taxonomy): Eukaryota > Metazoa > Arthropoda > Arachnida > Araneae > Salticidae > Maratus > Maratus michaelseni. Next base: position 406,100,304 of record OZ007587.1, read on the forward strand.
ATCACTTGCTTTCTGGAAAAAAATACATAAACTAGAATTATAGTTACCAAAACTAACCCCTTGTGTTCACATTTACTTGCAGAGATTTTTTAAACAAGTTTGATCACGATAATATAGGAAAACTCTCTAGAATTTTAATACGGGAGACTAGAACTCTCCAGCAAAGGTAACTAGAATTTATAAGGATGACAAGGAAATATTTTATCTAGAGCCACAATTTAGTTTCTAGATGCCAATGGCAGAATATTTTCTCAGTGTGTAATATAATGATACTCACTCTTTTGTTCTATGGATCTATTTAAGGTGGTTCTCAAATGACCTGCTCAACAACGCAAAACTTTATGACTCATTTTGCAAAGCAAAATTGGCAAGCCTGAATACGTAAGCGATTTGGAATCGAAATGAGTTTTCCTTTTTTTAATAAATAAATAAATTACCTATCGAGTTATAAACGATTCACGTGAAAACACGTTTTTTTCCTCTTTCACCCAGAAGCATCGGGAATTCGGTTCAAAACTCCGACTTTGACAGTGTTTTCTCAATCTGCATAACAGACCTGCTTATTTCATGCCTTTCCGAACAAAAATATATTATAAAAGGTATCTGAAAGTAGCCCATTTGGATTTAAGAACAGCTTTAAGAAAATAAAATGTCTAGTGAAAATGGGTTTTGCACGAGTACTTTAATCATTAACCTCACATTTTTATATCACTTATAAGTTTTAATTAATTTAACTTCCTCTCATCGATTATTCATCACTTCATGCGAACCAAAAGGAAAATCTTTTCCGTAATTGAGCATCAGTGAAAAATATAAAAATTACTAGAATATCCATTAAAATATTTTTCAATAAAATAACTTAGTTACTATGATCAGTTATTAGAAATTCATATAAGTAATATACCTGGTTGAAATTTTAAAACATATATGAAAAATTTACGCATTATTTTACTTTAGAAGAAGGAAATAAATTATTCAAAGTAATATGAGCCACTACGAAATTTGAATTCAATGCAGTGACTCTAGAGCAAAACATTCTTTTCGATGGTACGCATTTTTGTTAAGAGAAAATCGAGCATCGCGTTACATATTTTTTTAGGATCTCCCTGTTTTTTAAATGTAAAACATTAGAGTAAAAACTCTTAAAATTTCTTAAAAATAAGACGTGATTTAAATTTAGTTTAAAGTTAAGACTATAACTCAAACCATGCATATGTGAATGTTTTAAACTGCCAAAGTTACTTTGATTTACGAATTTCATTTCTTTCGATTCTGAACTATGAGACTTATTTCTGCGCTTTTTAGTTTAGAATGATATACATACTACAAAAAAGAAAAAAAAAATCTTTCAAAAGTGTTACAATAAGACATTAATTTGTATATATTTGCATTACTTCTATATCTTGTGTTAATATAGCGATCTGCTTAAAAATTCTACATTCTTTCAATTCAATTTTTAATTATCATTTACTTAAAACTATTTTTAAATTTAAATTTAATAAAAAAGTAACCATCTGAAAAAATAAAATATTTTATTTTTTGGACTAAATTCCCAAAAATATGAATGGAGTCTTCTATATAATAGAAATGTAGAGTAAATGATATTAATGCGAAATTAGAAAATAATCAGAATAAAATGGTATGGTTTTGAATAATATTCAGGGAAAATAATTTACAGCTTCATGGGCTTTTTTCATTTTCATTTGGATTTTGTATACAAGGATAATACTTTAAGTCTTTTAAATTAATAATTTACATTCCACACAAATATCAATGTTTTTAGAAACCTTGAATCGGAGATAGAAGTAGGGTGTATTAATAATAGTCTTGTAAAACAAATATCAAGACCCCATTAAAATAAACTGCTTACAGATTTAACGCATGAAACGCGCCAGAAACACAAACAAAAACAAAAACTCTCATTAAACGTTAACTAATGATCATCTGCAGCCACATACGTTTATCCAAGATGTATTTCTTTCAGGAAGTTATTTTAGTTTCTTTCCGTAATCAACGAAACATCATTCTCATATTCAAATTAAAATGAAATATTTTAAAATGAAACTTCGTGATATTAATGTGTTTTAAAATCTAGAATAATAAAAGTTCTTAAAATTATATTTTGAGAACGATATTAAAATGATCCTAAATTAAAATTTTTCATATTTATTTTCCTAAGATATTTCTGACATTTCTTAAAACACGTCATTAAGTTTGTTAACAATAATTATTATTCTGAAAAACATTTAATTTTTCATTAATAATGTATAAGAGGGAGAACAATACTTTAAAACTTTCATTAAATTCATTTTGTTCACTTTCTGTGCTCATTTTCATTCTTAACTGATTATTTTCGAAAGTATTTAATTTAAAAACAACATTTCAATGTGCAAAAAAGAGGGATATGCAGAAACAAGTTGGGCCCCAGTTGTTTCTTAGTTATTAGGATAATTTAAAATTATTGTTAGCCTTTAAAAAATAAATCAATTTAAAAAATATATATAACATAGGATTATTCGACTAAAAAATAATTATCCTTCAGAAAACCTTCACAAGATTGAAATTTGCCATTCATACATTCACTTAAGAAATCTCTTCTTTTCATTTCTCTGATTTGTTGTCAAATATAAAACAAATGCATGTAGAAATTGTTAAATTTTCAGATGGATGAAATATCCATTAATAAAACAATTATTTCAATTTGTTTTTAATTACTATTACTACAAAAATTAAAAAAACAGAAATATTACAAATCAGTACCACTAGAAACTGAAACCTATTCTATATTTTTACTAAAATGCAATTTTTTTGTACTTTTATAGGTTAAAAATATTTTTTTAGATGTGTTCTAATATTTAAAATTTCCAGTACTGGTTTTTACAATAAAAGACCTATCGATATGTTTAGTAATATTAAATTTCTTGATTGCAGTAAACAAAATACGTGAGATAATATTATGTGGAGTTACATTAATTTATTATTACATTAAATTATTTATTACAAGTTTTTTTCCTCTATTATTACTGAAAAATTCTATTACAAAATTTTCAAACTAAAATCACATAAAAAGCTTACACCGTTCACGCGGTGAATTCCAATGGGTCCAAAAATACAAATGTTTTATATTCAGTTAAATCCTTTAACAAACATTGCAGAAAAACGAAGTAACATACATAGTCTCTTATTTCAAAATATTTCTGTTTAGAATAATTCCATGGAATCATTCTTTAGACCACATATTGATAAAAAATAACCCAGCGACGAAAAAAATGTATTTTCTTACTGAAGTTTTGTATGATTAAAATTTCAACACATTATCGATCGCAATGAGTAACAAATAAATATTGCTGCACAAACTTTTTTTATAGTTAACAATTAAAGGTTATACATTTATTTATTTGAATATTGTCTCAAAGCAAATAACAAATTGTATTTTAGTAGAAAAAATATCTCACGGAAAACATTCGTATTTCATATGCATTTTTTTAAAAGAGAAAACGTCCTTCGTGCAGTTCAAATGTCTGTTTTCAAATATTCATGATTGCGTTAATATAACAGCCAAAGTATATAAATTTTAAATTTACATAAAACTTACTGAATAAATGCGATATTTCAAATGTGCCTTCAGTGACTAAATTTTAAGCACTTAATGTATTTTTCCTCTTATTTTTGTGATGATTATATTATTTCTATAATATTCTGAATTTTATATAAACATATATAGGATATTTAAAACTTATCAAAAAAGCTATGAGGCAAAAGTTGCATAATAAAAAGTAATGTAAAATAAATATAAAATTACCCCATTCATTAGCTTATATTTAGCGCATTTCTAGTTATATTGAGAATATGTTATAAAATAATCTTGTTGTTATCTAAAAAAATAATTTTATTAAATCTCATTAAGATTTCATTTGTATATTTCTATAATAAAAAGTGAAGGAGGTACTTCACTTAACTTTTTCCGTTTTACTATGCGGTTTAAAATTTCTGTCGATCGGCTTATATATATATATACATATATATATATTTGCAGAATTTTTAATTTTAATAAGTTTGTTCAATCTGAATTAATATTTTGTTTATCGGAAAATAATTATGATTTCAATAAAACACTTACTAAAAATTCTGTGTTGTTCGAAACATTGCATCTAGTTTAACCTCATTAGTAGATAATAAATAAGAGTTCTGCATCAGCGCAGTTCGCGCAGTCGACCTTCTGTGCTCTGTGAAGGTCACCGGAAGGGACAGGTGTGGACACCGGAAGTCGCAGGTGGGGATAACAGGCATGTTGAGACAGGAAGTGAACAGGAAGTGTAGATAGGAAGTTTAACCGGAAATGTGACAGGAAGTGAATGCGATAAGGGAGAGAGGGGGAGGGCTTATTTTTGTGGGGGGCTTAATTTTTTTTGTTGGTTTTAATCCTTCTAGTCGAGTGGAGTTGAGTTGTAGGAATCCTGCTATAAGAATGAATTTAATTTGAAAGTAATATTAGCAAAATGTTCGATTTTTTTTTTTTTTTCTCACCTGAAATAAAAATTTTATTTGCTAACTAACGCCTAATATAAAAATCGAAATCTTTCTGACTTTGTTTTACTTTATAAAAGTTGAACGTGAAATTTATTTTTAGACTGGAAACGCGACAGGAAATAAGATCGGAAACGGGATTAGACATGCTTTTTCCAAAAAGGGTTTTCAGGAAGCAGTAAACATGTTTTAGGAACATGTTTGGGAGCTTGTTGGAGCAGGACAGGTGGTTTGTGAGACCGGAAGTAATTAAGATGAGAGAGATAAAGAAGGTGCATGATTAGACATATAGATTTTGTTCTTTGTAGAGGGTGAAATTTTGTTTTATTTTTTATTTAAAGTGTTTTCATTTTTTTTTTAAAATTTAATTTATTTAAAACGTTTCAAATTATTTTTTATATTATTTTTTTTTGTAGTGTTTTACGTATTATTTTAATTTTTAGTGACATTAGAACCTGCAATTTCTGTATCACACATGTCTTATCTTAGGTTACCAAGGATGTGTGTTTGTTGTTATCTCTTTAAATGCGAGAGATGGGGACTTCAGACCTGCGTTGAGATATCTTTATCATAGTTTTAATGAACTGCAGGAAATTGTCTTTAGCTATTGAGTAATTCGAGAGTTTTGGTTTAATATGAATGCTATTACATGTATTTGTTTAATTTACAAACACATTTCTTTCACAACACTCTGTCAACAGATCATTTCCATATTCGAAATAATAATTTAGAGGGAAAATTTTTACTTTCTATACGAAATTTTATTTATAGAGATTGACGAATATAGTATGCTTAATTCTTTCTTGTATTAACATTATATTCGAAATAGAGTTTTGTTACGAAAAATAACGTGTTTATACATTTTAAAAACGAAAGCAAAGTGATTTAAAAAAATGTAAATATAAGCTATACACCCACGCATTTATGTTATTGAATTAAATTACAAGGCTTAATATTGTATTCAGCGTACTATTTTCTTATAAAAGCCGTTTCACAAACTTGTATACTAAAAGTAATGTGTCATTTTTAGGGGAAAAAATTAATTCAAGTCATTGAGACTAATCCTTTATGGGGGAAAAATTTGTCATACTTCTTTGTGTTATATTATATCTTCCGTTTTTTAAGTTTACAAATTTGTGGACTAACTTAAATAATCGTTTTTATGCTAATTAAACAATATACTTTTTAATTGACTTGTAATATAGCTTTTTTTCTTTTTTTTTTTTTTCTTAAAAGTGTACTGTAGAATAACTTATGTCACAAATACTACATCCTTCTTTAGTTAAATATGTTTCACTTAAGACATGACAAAGTGTCTTAGAAACATTTCATTTTGGAGTTAAGTGATTAAACAAGAAAAATATTATTTATAAAAACACAACACATAAGACCAGAGACTGAGAGGTTCTGGTTTTAAAGCTACTAGACGTTTGGGTTTAAACTTCTCTCGCGCTCGTCGACCTAACCGTTCGGAGTTTTCTTCGAACCTTGTCAATACGAGTTAGGAGCCCTTAGAATGACCCCTAGAGTGACCTATATCCCAAGCGTAGATAATCGGTTTTAACAAATAACCAACCATCCACAACACATAAGACATTTTAGATCATTACATAAGACATTTTAGATCATTACATAAGACATTTTAGATTATTACATTTAGTTAAGAAGTGATTTGACGTGCAAAATATTATTTATAAAATAATACAATAAGAGAATTTTAAAGATTTTTTCCTTTTAAATGAACAATTTTTAGTGACTATTTAACTTATTAAAGAGAGCGGGTATTTTGTTTAGAGTTATACGATTAAAATAAATTTTCAATAGATTTGACTTTATACAACCAACATTTTAAAATAGGGAATGGAATCTAGTTTTTATAAATTAACGTTTTTCAATTTTACAAATACTTCACACCCCGTCTTTTTTCCCCCTCTTTTAGTAGACTTTACATACATAAGACATAAAAAGCGTTTTAGAATACATCATTTAGAAATTAAGTGGTTTGATAAATAAAATATTATTTATAAAAGCAATAGATACGAGAGTAATAAGGATTTTTACTTACATATGTACGAACTTCTGAAAGGTAAGACTTTCTAAATCATTGTGCAAGAATTAAGTGGTTATTGAACTTATAACATTATAGGATGAAATAATCACGTGACGTATTTTTAAACCAATAAAATGTCAGTATTTTCAAACAAATAAAAAGTTAGTATTTTTACACGAGCGCCCTCTATCATTATATAAATTTCAATGAAACGAGTTCATAACATTCTACTGTGACCTGATATCGTTGTAATAGGTTGTATTTTTCATTTAAGTTATTGTGGAACGAGTTATGAATTCTTATGTTGGTGATGTAACCAACTTGGAGTGTCAACACTCATCACCAGAGTTAAATAATCAAGAGATGGATTCTACACTTTTATCCAAAGAAGGACTCGTTTCGAATTATGAAGTGAAACTCACCTCATCAGGACTAAAGAAACAGAAGTTACCCCATGTGCGTAAGATGTGTAATACAGCATTTCCTCGAAAAGTTAACTTAGTGTTTCATATGAAAAGTCATCTAAAGGAAAAATCTTTTTGCTGTGAGGTGTGTGCTGAAGTTTTTTCACAAAAGAGTGATTTACGTAATCATCAAAAGGTTCACAAATTGCCCAAACAATACAAGTGTAGTGATTGCAACGAGATATTTTCAAGAATGGCTGACTTATTAATACACAAGAAGACCCATAAGATTCGTAAACAATATTCATGTGCAAAGTGTTGTGAAATATTTAAGTGTGAATCGGATTTTTTACAACATTGTGATACTTTTCATAAAGTTTTACCTAACATTGCGAAATCACCCTGTTTAAAAGATTTGTTATTTGAACTTATAGTGAAGCTTATAGATTAGTTCGAACTTATAGTGAATTAAAAGACAAAATGATATGCAAAATATATGAACTAGAATTAACAGACCAAAACATACATGTACATGCTGAGAATGTCTTTTTAAAGTTGTACAACGGCTTTGAAGATTTCACAGAACGAGTGTTTAATTGGACATTACGAAAAATTTTGAAATTAGAATTGATTACAGCTCAATATGACAGGCTTATTTGATTTGTATTATTTTAAATGATTAATAAATAGTTTGATTGCGAAAAAAAGTGTTTTCTTTAGCATACACTGCGTGACTTTTAAACTAATGTTGTGTATTTTGAATGTGTCAGACAAAACAGGAGTGTGTTGACATTTAAAAAAAAAAAAAAGATTTTACATAATATAAAAGTTTTACAATAAAAATTGACTTACCTAAAGTTTTTTCAAGATAGTCCCGATATCCTTTCCATTACAATTATTTTAAGGAAATAGAATTTAATTTTGTTGTGAATAACACTTTGTTGTTAACATCACGTGGTTTGTCTTATCATAACTATGAGATCCTAAGATCACTTCCTATTAACATGATAACGAAGAGTAAAAAAATGACTAATGCAAGCCGATTTTCCTGCCTAAACTTGTTATCAGCTTGCATGAGTGACTCATCTTTACATGTGTGGATTTGTATGTTGAAAAAATGATTGCTATGTTTAACCCGTGTAGACGATTTTTATCCGGAAGCTGTTTGAACTACCAAATTTCAGATATCACACATTTTACTAGAACATTTAAATATTTTAATGTCTTTTCGCCCGCAAATTGGAAACTTAGGATTATCACCTTTACATCGAGACATGGAAGGTAGAAAAATAATAACTTTACACTTAGACAATATTTTAATTTAAGAAGAATTAGACTTAACACATTGTTAGAGTTTCTTTGAAAAATATCTAGTTGGTTGTAAATTTTAGAAAATTCGACCTAACGAAATTAACACACTTAAAAATATCTAGTTGGTTATACATTTTATAAAATAAGCAACAAATAAACATTTCGATACATTGACAAAAGAAAATAATTAAGTTTAAGTAAACTTTACACTTAGACAATATTTCAAACTAAGAAAAATAATAACTTTACACTTATATAATATTTTCAACTAAGGAAAATTAATAACTTTAAAAATCAGACTTAACACATTGTTAAAGTTTTTTTAAAACAACACAACATTTTCAAAGCAGTGGAAATAGTATACCTGAAAAAAAATTCAACTTAGTGGAATTTAATAGTGAAATTTTTTAACCTCACTCATTTAAAAAATAAAACTTTGTAAATTTTTTCCATTTTTAAAATAAAACTTATTTAAAAAATAAATAAGCAACTATTAAACATTTTGAATGTCTTAGACAAAGTGTGAATAAATTTGTTGAAATTATATAAAACATGAAAAATTTCATTACTTTTAAAAGAAATTTTATTTTTGGTGAAATAAACTCGAGGTATTTATTATATGTTACTTAAACTACATGAGAATTGATTGAAAATGTGTTACTTTTAATCACTCACAAGATAAGACATGATGTTACAATATACACATAGGAATGACATAGGAATTTCAGATGGGTTTTTCTCCCACACATGACGTCACTGATAACATATTTACTGATCAAATCATAAAATCATAGTTTAGGGTAGGTTTTTAAGCACGAAGTTTAGTTGAGATTTAAGATATTTGAGAAATATAAACTACAACTTTGGCTACTTTTTGAAATTTCCCCCTACATAAGAAAAAGAACATAGAAAAATAAAATGAAAAGTCGTATTTGAATGGAATCAAATTATTATCCTTTCACTTAACAGCTGAATGCGTCGGTAATTACATCACAAAGGCACTGATAACAACTGATTGAATATATTGTGTTTCTTTTTTAAGGTTAAATTGATTTAATATTCAAGTTATTTCTTAATGATACACTTAAAAACAATAAACTTAATTAGCATTCAAAAAGCAAACGATCACATTATTGTGTAAAACAATCAAATGTTTTAAAAGTCACGAGTTAAAATTTGAAATGACTTAGAGTTTAAGTAGAATTTAGATGTGAACCTTTTAAAATGAAATAATAGTTTTTTGTATCGCCCTCTATCGGTGGGTAATAGAATTAAGAGATAATTAAAAGTTTTAACTTGAATTCGAGCCCACAACAAAAATTATTTTTCGGTTTTATAATTTAGGGTAGGTTTAACTGAGCAAGCCATGATATTTCAGTATTTATAGACGATTTAAGATATTCGATAAAGGAAATCATCTGAATTTTTAATTTAATTGAAGGGTTTACTGCTTAAAGTACTACAAAATGAGTACAACACGAAGCATAGTTTTTTAATTAATTATATTTTTCGAAAGGTTAAATTGACTTATTGATAAACTTAGGATTTATGTTTAAAGTGAATAAATTTGACATGTTAGGTTCACTTAATAACAGAGGGTTGAATAAGTTATTTTTTAATAAAAATAAAGTTTACTAAAAGTTTTTAAAGTTAAAAAAATATAGTTTTAAAAAATTTAAAGTTTACAAAAAGTTTAAAAATCTTTAAGTAAATCAAAATTAACTTTTTAATTTTAACTATTGAGAGACTATAATCTAACTGTTCATCCTTATAACCAACTGGTGCATATCAACTATATACTCTGTATCTGCATATGCGCAGAAAAACATAGACATTTAATCTAACTTGAGTTCGACTTTAAATTATTTGCCAACTTTTAAGTTTAATTACTATACACAACTCGATTACCTTTCCCACAAAACACCTTTCAGAAACAAAACAGAAATTAACACTTACCGAAAAACACGTCCACTTTGGGTGTTAGTCTTCACTCAACTAACGTTTCTCCCTTATCTTTTATAGGGGGCGCTGCAATCGCCGCTAGAGGCGTTAGTAGTCTTCAGGTGTGTGATAGGAATAAACTTTAAATCCAACTTACACTCGCTCAGTCATTCTTGCTTCTCTCTACCTTGCTAACAACCGTTTGCTGCTGGCTCATTTTTTGGTTGTTTAAACTTGTTGAATGACGTCATCATGTGTTTGTCTAAACTTGTCCAGTCTTGTTTTTATGCAGTACGTCTATTTAGATGAGTCATCACTCGCTTATCTTGGTTGACTTGTCCAAACTTGTTTTTGTGTGGCACGTCTATTTGGGTGAGTCATCGTTCGCTTATCTTACTTTACTTGTTTGAACTTGTCTAGTATCCACCACCTCATGTCTTTTGTCATAGCTTGAATATACTTTACACCAATCACTTAAATATAAAAGTCTTGTCACAACTTACTTAAACTTTGATAAAAATATTAATTATTTATAAATTTCATCAAATTCTTATTTTTCTGATACATTTACTATGTAATTTTCGTTCAAAAATATGGTAAAGCCCGATTTTAAATCGAAGTCTAAGATAAATTCCCCAAATTTGTAACATTTTAACAGTAATAATAAATATTGTAAGCACCCAGTACATACAAGTTTTGTAAAAATGATATTACTTATAGCTAACTCGTTATGTCCCATGATACAAAACTTCAATATAACTAAAATCAGTGTTAAACGAAAATCTAATCACGTGTCTTTATATATTATTTTGAAATGCAAAGCATTATATCTAAACGAATGATATAAGGAGTAGTTAGAATAGTTCTTATAATAGTTCTTGCAATATTCAACACACGGTTCACCATATTTAAAAACGATTCACCATGATTTAAAAACTTAGTAACATATTTTAAATTTATAAATTTAAATTAAAACATATTTTTATAAATAAACAATCATAAATACTCAAGTATTTTTAATTTAAATTTATAAATTTAAATATGTTACTAAGTTTTTAAATCATGGTGAATCGTTTTTAAATATGGTGAACCGTGTGTTGAATATTGCAAGAACTATTATAAGAACTATTCTAACTACTCCTTATATCATTCGTTTAGATATAATGCTTTGCATTTCAAAATAATATATAAAGACACGTGATTAGATTTTCGTTTAACACTGATTTTAGTTATATTGAAGTTTTGTATCATGGGACATAACGAGTTAGCTATAAGTAATATCATTTTTACAAAACTTGTATGTACTGGGTGCTTACAATATTTATTATTACTGTTAAAATGTTACAAATTTGGGGAATTTATCTTAGACTTCGATTTAAAATCGGGCTTTACCATATTTTTGAACGAAAAATACATAGTAAATGTATCAGAAAAATAAGAATTTGATGAAATTTATAAATAATTAATATTTTTATCAAAGTTTAAGTAAGTTGTGACAAGACTTTTATATTTAAGTGATTGGTGTAAAGTATATTCAAGCTATGACAAAAGACATGAGGTGGTGGATACTAGACAAGTTCAAACAAGTAAAGTAAGATAAGCGAACGATGACTCACCCAAATAGACGTACCACACAAAAACAAGTTTGGACAAGTCAACCAAGATAAGCGAGTGATGACTCATCTAAATAGACGTACTGCATAAAAACAAGACTGGACAAGTTTAGACAAACACATGATGACGTCATTCAACAAGTTTAAACAACCAAACAATGAGCCAGCAGCAAACGGTTGTTAGCAAGGTAGAGAGAAGCAAGAATGACTGAGCGAGTGTAAGTTGGATTTAAAGTTTATTCCTATCACACACCTGAAGACTACTAACGCCTCTAGCGGCGATTGCAGCGCCCCCTAGAAAAGATAAGGGAGAAACGTTAGTTGAGTGAAGACTAACACCCAAAGTGGACGTGTTTTTCGGTAAGTGTTAATTTCTGTTTTGTTTCTGAAAGGTGTTTTGTGGGAAAGGTAATCGAGTTGTGTATAGTAATTAAACTTAAAAGTTGGCAAATAATTTAAAGTCGAACTCAAGTTAGATTAAATGTCTATGTTTTTCTGCGCATATGCAGATACAGAGTATATAGTTGATATGCACCAGTTGGTTATAAGGATGAACAGTTAGATTATAGTCTCTCAATAGTTAAAATTAAAAAGTTAATTTTGATTTACTTAAAGATTTTTAAACTTTTTGTAAACTTTAAATTTTTTAAAACTATATTTTTTTAACTTTAAAAACTTTTAGTAAACTTTATTTTTATTAAAAATAACTTATTCAACCCTCTGTTATTAAGTGAACCTAACATGTCAAATTTATTCACTTTAAACATAAATCCTAAGTTTATCAATAAGTCAATTTAACCTTTCGAAAAATATAATTAATTAAAAAACTATGCTTCGTGTTGTACTCATTTTGTAGTACTTTAAGCAGTAAACCCTTCAATTAAATTAAAAATTCAGATGATTTCCTTTATCGAATATCTTAAATCGTCTATAAATACTGAAATATCATGGCTTGCTCAGTTAAACCTACCCTAAATTATAAAACCGAAAAATAATTTTTGTTGTGGGCTCGAATTCAAGTTAAAACTTTTAATTATCTCTTAATTCTATTACCCACCGATAGAGGGCGATACAAAAAACTATTATTTCATTTTAAAAGGTTCACATCTAAATTCTACTTAAACTCTAAGTCATTTCAAATTTTAACTCGTGACTTTTAAAACATTTGATTGTTTTACACAATAATGTGATCGTTTGCTTTTTGAATGCTAATTAAGTTTATTGTTTTTAAGTGTATCATTAAGAAATAACTTGAATATTAAATCAATTTAACCTTAAAAAAGAAACACAATATATTCAATCAGTTGTTATCAGTGCCTTTGTGATGTAATTACCGACGCATTCAGCTGTTAAGTGAAAGGATAATAATTTGATTCCATTCAAATACGACTTTTCATTTTATTTTTCTATGTTCTTTTTCTTATGTAGGGGGAAATTTCAAAAAGTAGCCAAAGTTGTAGTTTATATTTCTCAAATATCTTAAATCTCAACTAAACTTCGTGCTTAAAAACCTACCCTAAACTATGATTTTATGATTTGATCAGTAAATATGTTATCAGTGACGTCATGTGTGGGAGAAAAACCCATCTGAAATTCCTATGTCATTCCTATGTGTATATTGTAACATCATGTCTTATCTTGTGAGTGATTAAAAGTAACACATTTTCAATCAATTCTCATGTAGTTTAAGTAACATATAATAAATACCTCGAGTTTATTTCACCAAAAATAAAATTTCTTTTAAAAGTAATGAAATTTTTCATGTTTTATATAATTTCAACAAATTTATTCACACTTTGTCTAAGACATTCAAAATGTTTAATAGTTGCTTATTTATTTTTTAAATAAGTTTTATTTTAAAAATGGAAAAAATTTACAAAGTTTTATTTTTTAAATGAGTGAGGTTAAAAAATTTCACTATTAAATTCCACTAAGTTGAATTTTTTTTCAGGTATACTATTTCCACTGCTTTGAAAATGTTGTGTTGTTTAAAAAAAACTTTAACAATGTGTTAAGTCTGATTTTTAAAGTTATTAATTTTCCTTAGTTGAAAATATTATATAAGTGTAAAGTTATTATTTTTCTTAGTTTGAAATATTGTCTAAGTGTAAAGTTTACTTAAACTTAATTATTTTCTTTTGTCAATGTATCGAAATGTTTATTTGTTGCTTATTTTATAAAATGTATAACCAACTAGATATTTTTAAGTGTGTTAATTTCGTTAGGTCGAATTTTCTAAAATTTACAACCAACTAGATATTTTTCAAAGAAACTCTAACAATGTGTTAAGTCTAATTCTTCTTAAATTAAAATATTGTCTAAGTGTAAAGTTATTATTTTTCTACCTTCCATGTCTCGATGTAAAGGTGATAATCCTAAGTTTCCAATTTGCGGGCGAAAAGACATTAAAATATTTAAATGTTCTAGTAAAATGTGTGATATCTGAAATTTGGTAGTTCAAACAGCTTCCGGATAAAAATCGTCTACACGGGTTAAACATAGCAATCATTTTTTCAACATACAAATCCACACATGTAAAGATGAGTCACTCATGCAAGCTGATAACAAGTTTAGGCAGGAAAATCGGCTTGCATTAGTCATTTTTTTACTCTTCGTTATCATGTTAATAGGAAGTGATCTTAGGATCTCATAGTTATGATAAGACAAACCACGTGATGTTAACAACAAAGTGTTATTCACAACAAAATTAAATTCTATTTCCTTAAAATAATTGTAATGGAAAGGATATCGGGACTATCTTGAAAAAACTTTAGGTAAGTCAATTTTTATTGTAAAACTTTTATATTATGTAAAATCTTTTTTTTTTTTTAAATGTCAACACACTCCTGTTTTGTCTGACACATTCAAAATACACAACATTAGTTTAAAAGTCACGCAGTGTATGCTAAAGAAAACACTTTTTTTCGCAATCAAACTATTTATTAATCATTTAAAATAATACAAATCAAATAAGCCTGTCATATTGAGCTGTAATCAATTCTAATTTCAAAATTTTTCGTAATGTCCAATTAAACACTCGTTCTGTGAAATCTTCAAAGCCGTTGTACAACTTTAAAAAGGCATTCTCAGCATGTACATGTATGTTTTGGTCTGTTAATTCTAGTTCATATATTTTGCATATCATTTTGTCTTTTAATTCACTATAAGTTCGAACTAATCTATAAGCTTCACTATAAGTTCAAATAACAAATCTTTTAAACAGGGTGATTTCGCAATGTTAGGTAAAACTTTATGAAAAGTATCACAATGTTGTAAAAAATCCGATTCACACTTAAATATTTCACAACACTTTGCACATGAATATTGTTTACGAATCTTATGGGTCTTCTTGTGTATTAATAAGTCAGACATTCTTGAAAATATCTCGTTGCAATCACTACATTTGTATTGTTTGGGCAATTTGTGAATCTTTTGATGATTACGTAAATCACTCTTTTGTGAAAAAACTTCAGCACACACCTCACAGCAAAAAGATTTTTCCTTTAGATGACTTTTCATATGAAACACTAAGTTAACTTTTCGAGGAAATGCTGTATTACACATCTTACGCACATGGGGTAACTTCTGTTTCTTTAGTCCTGATGAGGTGAGTTTCACTTCATAATTCGAAACGAGTCCTTCTTTGGATAAAAGTGTAGAATCCATCTCTTGATTATTTAACTCTGGTGATGAGTGTTGACACTCCAAGTTGGTTACATCACCAACATAAGAATTCATAACTCGTTCCACAATAACTTAAATGAAAAATACAACCTATTACAACGATATCAGGTCACAGTAGAATGTTATGAACTCGTTTCATTGAAATTTATATAATGATAGAGGGCGCTCGTGTAAAAATACTAACTTTTTATTTGTTTGAAAATACTGACATTTTATTGGTTTAAAAATACGTCACGTGATTATTTCATCCTATAATGTTATAAGTTCAATAACCACTTAATTCTTGCACAATGATTTAGAAAGTCTTACCTTTCAGAAGTTCGTACATATGTAAGTAAAAATCCTTATTACTCTCGTATCTATTGCTTTTATAAATAATATTTTATTTATCAAACCACTTAATTTCTAAATGATGTATTCTAAAACGCTTTTTATGTCTTATGTATGTAAAGTCTACTAAAAGAGGGGGAAAAAAGACGGGGTGTGAAGTATTTGTAAAATTGAAAAACGTTAATTTATAAAAACTAGATTCCATTCCCTATTTTAAAATGTTGGTTGTATAAAGTCAAATCTATTGAAAATTTATTTTAATCGTATAACTCTAAACAAAATACCCGCTCTCTTTAATAAGTTAAATAGTCACTAAAAATTGTTCATTTAAAAGGAAAAAATCTTTAAAATTCTCTTATTGTATGATTTTATAAATAATATTTTGCACGTCAAATCACTTCTTAACTAAATGTAATAATCTAAAATGTCTTATGTAATGATCTAAAATGTCTTATGTAATGATCTAAAATGTCTTATGTGTTGTGGATGGTTGGTTATTTGTTAAAACCGATTATCTACGCTTGGGATATAGGTCACTCTAGGGGTAATTCTAAGGGCTCCTAACTCGTATTGACAAGGTTCGAAGAAAACTCCGAACGGTTAGGTCGACGAGCGCGAGAGAAGTTTAAACCCAAACGTCTAGTAGCTTTAAAACCAGAACCTCTCAGTCTCTGGTCTTATGTGTTGTGTTTTTATAAATAATATTTTTCTTGTTTAATCACTTAACTCCAAAACGAAATGTTTCTAAGACACTTTGTCATGTCTTAAGTGAAACATATTTAAGTAAAGAAGGATGTAGTATTTGTGACATAAGTTATTCTACAGTACACTTTTAAGAAAAAAAAAAAAAAGAAAAAAAGCTATATTACAAGTCAATTAAAAAGTATATTGTTTAATTAGCATAAAAACGATTATTTAAGTTAGTCCACAAATTTGTAAACTTAAAAAACGGAAGATACAATATAACACAAAGAAGTATGACAAATTTTTCCCCCATAAAGGATTAGTCTCAATGACTTGAATTAATTTTTTCCCCTAAAAATGACACATTACTTTTAGTATACAAGTTTGTGAAACGGCTTTTATAAGAAAATAGTACGCTGAATACAATATTAAGCCTTGTAATTTAATTCAATAACATAAATGCGTGGGTGTATAGCTTATATTTACATTTTTTTAAATCACTTTGCTTTCGTTTTTAAAATGTATAAACACGTTATTTTTCGTAACAAAACTCTATTTCGAATATAATGTTAATACAAGAAAGAATTAAGCATACTATATTCGTCAATCTCTATAAATAAAATTTCGTATAGAAAGTAAAAATTTTCCCTCTAAATTATTATTTCGAATATGGAAATGATCTGTTGACAGAGTGTTGTGAAAGAAATGTGTTTGTAAATTAAACAAATACATGTAATAGCATTCATATTAAACCAAAACTCTCGAATTACTCAATAGCTAAAGACAATTTCCTGCAGTTCATTAAAACTATGATAAAGATATCTCAACGCAGGTCTGAAGTCCCCATCTCTCGCATTTAAAGAGATAACAACAAACACACATCCTTGGTAACCTAAGATAAGACATGTGTGATACAGAAATTGCAGGTTCTAATGTCACTAAAAATTAAAATAATACGTAAAACACTACAAAAAAAAATAATATAAAAAATAATTTGAAACGCTTTAAATAAATTAAATTAAAAAAAAAAATGAAAACACTTTAAATAAAAAATAAAACAAAATTTCACCCTCTACAAAGAACAAAATCTATATGTCTAATCATGCACCTTCTTTATCTCTCTCATCTTAATTACTTCCGGTCTCACAAACCACCTGTCCTGCTCCAACAAGCTCCCAAACATGTTCCTAAAACATGTTTACTGCTTCCTGAAAACCCTTTTTGGAAAAAGCATGTCTAATCCCGTTTCCGATCTTATTTCCTGTCGCGTTTCCAGTCTAAAAATAAATTTCACGTTCAACTTTTATAAAGTAAAACAAAGTCAGAAAGATTTCGATTTTTATATTAGGCGTTAGTTAGCAAATAAAATTTTTATTTCAGGTGAGAAAAAAAAAAAAAATCGAACATTTTGCTAATATTACTTTCAAATTAAATTCATTCTTATAGCAGGATTCCTACAACTCAACTCCACTCGACTAGAAGGATTAAAACCAACAAAAAAAATTAAGCCCCCCACAAAAATAAGCCCTCCCCCTCTCTCCCTTATCGCATTCACTTCCTGTCACATTTCCGGTTAAACTTCCTGTCTCAACATGCCTGTTATCCCCACCTGCGACTTCCGGTGTCCACACCTGTCCCTTCCGGTGACCTTCACAGAGCACAGAAGGTCGACTGCGCGAACTGCGCTGATGCAGAACTCTTATTTATTATCTACTCTCATTCAACAAACGTCTGCCCTCGTGTTTTCTCGTTAAAAGTGGTTAAAATTTTAACAAATCTTTGGCACTGAGAAATTTTAATCAAAAGTGTCTCAGTTTTTACTTTTGAAAAATTTTAACTGTTTAAACGCGAGAAAAAGCACGCCGTTTACAGTTTTGACGACAGCTTATATATATATATATATATATATATATATATATATATATATATATATATATCGTTTGTTTAATATACATTTTTATTGCGAATTATTCAATTTCAATGTGCAGGAGTCGGCAAAATTGCTCGCAGATGCCGATAACCTGAATCGGGAGGAAATGAGGAACCGCGCTGCTTTTTTGTGTTAATTCGTAGTTTTAAATGGGCTTAACTCAGCCAAAATGTTTGGTACAGTTAAAATTGGAAGACATATTAAAAAGAATCTTACTCTTATGTCTCAAATGTCGCAATAAATTCGTAAAAATATTGTTGTTAACCCTCTGCAAAAACAAAATTGAAAAGGAACGTTGTTCCCTTTATGGCAACGCCTCGCCAGGCGCAATTTTAGAGGTACCGACAAACAAAAAATATGCTCTTAAAGTTGAAACCTTTTATTAATCAACGGAGCAGTCGAGTTTAAAAAATACTAATTTTAACCTTTTCAGAAACACCGGCGAACACAAGTCACCCCGCGCCTGACGGAGACAATATTTTTTCTACGCTAAATGTAACTAAACGTCCGTATATCGACACAATCTTTTAGAACATTTCGGTAGACCAATTTTATATCTCCTACAAAATATCTGAAACATTAGGACGTGTACAAGTATTAGAAATAAATAAAATCTGAGAATTTTTTTATAAAAGAACGCAAAAAATCGAGGTGTTTCAGAGTGGCTTTCCTCTGCTTCGATTCATGTTTTCACTACTAAACATGCTGCCCTAAGAAGATTATGCAGGATATCAAGAATAGAAAGAATAAGAAATGAAAGAATCAAAGAAATGATCAAAACGAAAGGAACAATATTAGACGATCTCTAAAAGAAGCAATTAATTTGGTATGGTCATGTTAAAAGAATGAGGGACGAGAGACTACCTCAAATCGCATCTAATTATAGAACAAACCAAAAGAGGAAACGAGGGAGACCACGAAAGACACATAAAAACGAAAGACGTACATTTTTCGGATGGTGGCATCTGACGCCATGAACCGAGTTTATAAAGGATCCAAACATATTTCTTTTACAACTAGATAACAAAATATTTTCGCGAAATTTGTAATAGGTCTGTAAAACCGTCATACTTATAAAAATAAAAATCTCGAAGAGATCGCACAACATGAACTAAAAAAAAATAAATAAATAAATAAAACTACGAAGCGATCCTACGTGACAAAACAAGAAAATGTCTTCTTACGAACGCTTTTTGTTAAAGGAGCCAAACATATTTCTTTTACAACTAGATAACAAAATATTTTCGCGAAATTTGTACTAGGTCTGTAAAACCTTTATACTTATAACAAATAAAAATTTCAAAGAGATCGGACAACATGAAGTAAAAATAAATAAATAAACAAATAAAACTACGAAATGATCCTACGTGAAAAAACAAGAACATGTCTTCTTACGAACGCTTTTATAACTAAATATTAATATTTTTAGCGAAAATTTCATTAAAAAGTATTATTTCATACAAAATCGGGTTAAAGATATAGAATCATACAAACTTGAGGTTTGTTTCAATTTATTATCACGGGCTCGGGAGACACCGGACTGGTCAGCTAGTTTATAATGTAACTGATCAAGAAAACAATAAAATTGTTATTGTACAGTTATTATGAAAATTTTTTAAATGTTAACTTTGATTTGCATACAGATTTCTTCAAAATTTACCAATATCTCTAAAAAACTTTTGTCTGCACAAATGTTTATAAAAATATTTATAAAGTAAGGGCATAAATTTTTACTTTCAGAATTCTATGTTTTAATATATATATGAAAATTGGATATGTTTTTATGCAAATTTTATTTAGGATTAATATTACTATAGAAGATATTTGTAAAATGTCAGCATTGGAATAAATTAAATGTTTTTTAAGTTCTTTCCTGTCATAATGAAAAAGAATTACACGAAATACAATCTTTCTTTTGAAACTAATTTTTCTATTGTTATGCATGCAAATTTTGGATGATTTATTGCTTTTGAAGAGTATTTCTTTAAGTTTTGATATAAAGAATATGATGCAGAATATATAAAAAATATAAATGAAAGATAATCTTCCAAATTTCAATGGACTAGAAATCTATTTAAAATTAAAAATATATGAAATAAACATAAGTGAGAAAATGGATATTGAAAACTATGATAAACATTATACATGCAAATTCACACATTTAAAACCATAGTTAAACTTTAAAAAATGTAACATATTAGTAATAAGTATGTAATTTGTTATTCTACTCGCAACAAGAAGTTAAATCTTTAGAATGTATACTACTGTGACTTAAATATGTATGAAATTCTAATAAACACAAAATGTTACTAAGATAATGAAGTAAAAAATAATAATGAATTATTTTAAATAATAAAACAAATATTCTGTACATCAAGATAAATTTGTGAAGAAAATTCTTAATTAATCTCGATTCGTGATGTAATGAATTGTGAGCTTTTTTTTATTTTTTCAATTCATTTGGGAATCTACCTAACATTTCTAACTAATGAAGAACACAAGTTGCCAGAAACCTATCTCGTGACCACCAGAAGAAAGAACGATGAAACCAGGCTTCTTATCGACCACATGTTAGAGGTTGGTTGTGTACCAAATAAAAACATACATTAACTTTTCCTCGGTTTAAAAGTATTTTTTTACAAATGTAATTTTTAAAAACGTCATTTCTAAGGCATATATTTCTTTACTTTATCATCTTACCTGGAACGTTTTTATTATTTAATGTACTATGAATCAAATTTACAAAATATATATTCTTCTATTAAATCTTAGTTGTGAAAAAAAAGGCGTGCGAAAATCTTTATTATTTGCTCTCTCGAAAAACGTCATATAAAAACTCTAAAATAAAATTAGACTATTTTTTATTGTCAATGATATTGTTTTCATATGAAGACTATTTTTAAGGTAAAAAATTACTTTTTTCAATAAAACAATTTTTCTAAGTCATATCAATAGTTTTTTGGTAAATGTTTTTGTAAACCTTTCAGTAAATGTTTTTCACTCTTTCAGAAAAAAATGTTTCTCATGAATTAGGATTTTTCTTTTTTTTACAAGAATATTAATATATAAGGCATGTGTAAATACATCGTTCATTAATATACATATAGAAATATTTTTTATCGTCTAAAATGACATACATAAACATAATTTTTAGATTTTTTTTTTCACATTCTTTAATATTTTAATATAATTTTTTTTAAGTACGTCGTGAAAAAAAATGAGTTATGTTTGCCTTTCTCGTTTTCCTTTGTGTGTTTTATTTTACTTTACATTGTCTTAGCAACGTAATTGTGTCTGATAGTTAGATGAATTCAGACGCCTAAAGCGAGTAAAACATGGAAAAATATCGACTTGTGTTGTCCATCCAATGATTGCAAAATTAAGAATAATAAGTAAGTTTTGAAAACATTGAAGTAACAACGGGAAATAAAAATATCGTAGTGCCCTACATATTAACTTATGTGATAAATATCTAACGCATTAAGGTAATCGTTTACGCGAGAAAAATTAAAGAATTCAGTTAGACGAAAAATTAATTTTATTTATTAATTAAAAATAAAATAAGGTACCTGAGGGCAATACAATCAGATCCGATAATACGAAATTGGCAGTTTCAGTGGTTATTTTTATATTTACCAACAAATAGCTCCACTATCTTCAAAAGAACGTAAAAAAGAAGTCACAGACACGTGCCAAGCAAGATTTGTTGAATAACTACAAGAGGATGTCTGTATTTGATTGGGTTTCAGAATGATCATTATTATTTTTATCTGGTAATTTTCTTTATAATTCGTGTATTTGCTGAATTTGAAAAATGTAATACACTATTCAATCTGTTAGGTCAGTGACGAAAAAGACAGACTACCGCGGTGCATTCCACTTATCTTTTTTTACAGACCGCTAGAGTGACGTGTTGCTCTTTTCGTACACCTGCATTGGTGCATTCGAGCATCACGTGACTCCGGCGGTCTGTAAAAAAAAAAGATAGGCGTAAAGCCTTTTTTTTTTTCGTTAGCCTCGGGTCAGAGATATGTGACGATTTTTAAAATCTTTTATGACTGGCGCATGGAAAACAAAAGTTTTCAGAAACCTAACTGCACAGAACAATGGCCACTACCATTGAGAAAGCCATTTTTTAAAGCCAAGACTTCAAATTTTGAGCTGACTTGACACTTTTATGTCATTTGTATACATAAGTCATGAGGTGGTTTCAAAGTTTTTCACAGTTAGAATTTTTGTCAATATTTTCGAATGTGTAATTGGCTTTTTTTTAATTTTTTTTTCATTTATATTCGATTCATTTCAAATAAAAATAAAGTTCTGTGCATGAAAATGTTGTGTTTTTTTTAAATGTCCTTTTTGATTAGGGGAAATAAAACGTAGTAGAAATGGATTTATTGAGGATAAGGGCAAAGCGATCAAATTACTTTCATTGGTCATATTACCTTAAAAAAAAGTGCTGCAAAATAAAATATTTGAAAGTGGACATCAAAGATAATAAAAAAAAAATCTTAAGAATAAGATTTCGCTAATAATCGAGTATTTTTTATTATTTTTTAATTTTAAACTTTACAACAACCCTTGCAATTTTAGTTTGAAATAACTTTGGCCATATTACCGTCAGTTATCTCACATTCTTATATGAAGAGGATTACTCTCTTTTATTTTAATCAATTAGCATGATTAATATTTATTTTTTCAATGCATATTTTAATTAAATATTGAAAATAAATATTTAAGTAAAATAAATAATCTAAAATAAATCTTTCCGAAAACAAAATTTATAAGCTTTATGACAATTTTTAAAATATATTTTGAAGATGTTGCAGAGTATTTGACGATTGACTGGTTAATTCAGAAGATTCACGATACACAATTTTTTGCATTATTTATAAAAATATAAAAATTTTAAAAATAAAAGAGATTTTTAAAAATATTGTTGTATATTTATGTAAAAATAAGTAAACATTATTATAATTTTATAGATTTATATGGTATTTTATTTACTATATAAACCATAAAACAAATTCAGACTTAAGTAACGCTTTTAGTAAAGAAATATGCAAACAAGGCAAGGATAAAAATTTAAAGAAAACTATTCCAAAAAGGATTAGAAAAATAAATAATCTGCAAGAAAGGGTCTTAAATATTTTCAGGCCCTTTTCGTCGAAAACTGTTTGCTTAAATTTCATATTTTTTTCTTGTAAAGCATTAAATATTGAGATTGGAATAGATTATGCACATTGAATATTGAAAACATAACCATTGCATGGTATGTTCTTTAAAGAAAATGAAGGAAACATAAATAAACGTTCTCTTTAATGTTCGATTTTTGTTCCCTTTAACTTTACATCCTGAAAATGACTACAGATGCAGGTCGAAACGTTTATTTTATGCATGTATAATCATTATTAAATTTTACAAGTTCATATAATTATTCTTGTTTTTTATGTACCATTAAGTAATTGTTTTATATTTATATATAAATAAAATTATCCCTATTTTATTTCATTCTACTTTTCGATGTGTGCTCTAGCAGCGCATAAATATTATACTATCCTGAAATTTATACAGTTATAGTAAGTGGTTTAAGTAATAAATATAAAAAATCATAATGCGGGAGGCTACGTCGCATTTTAGGAATCAATTTTAGTATCGATGATTTAGATATATATGATAGATTGGAAGGTGTATATAACGAAACTGCTAATTAGCTGGTATACCAGTGGGTGGAGGGGATGTTGCTATAACAGCATCGCGCGTCGCCTCACAATGTTAAATGAATAACAAACGTATTACTTATGATGGATCCGAACTTCGGTAAGATGAGCAACAGGATTGCCATTCAATTAACATTGCAACGGGACGCACGTTGTTGCTATGGCAACTCCTCCTGCTGCTGCGCCAACTGACCGGCAGCGTCGTTATCTACTTTTTCAAATTTATTGATGCCGAAATATACCAAAATTTTATACCAAAATTCCTGCTGCTGCGCCTCCACTGAACCTCCTGCTGCTGCGCCAACTGACCGGCAGCGTCGTTATCTACTTTTTCAAATTTATTGGTGCCGAAATATACCAAAATTTTATACCAAAATGAGCGACGCGAAATTTTTTTGCAAAAATAGGAAGCTGCGTCCCAGGCTATCAGTCAAGACCTAATATGCTAATAATTGTAAATACAAAATAAAAAACTAGCAAAATTTACGTCACTTTGATACAATTATGTTTATTTTGTTTTAGTTTTATGATAAAAAATATATTTGAAAGTAAATATAACTAAGTTTTACCGGCACAAACATTTCATACGTACTTTTCATAATTTTGATCCACAATATTTTAATGATTAATATGTCATTAACATATATATATTTCCAGAAAAAATGACGTTATGGTTACCTGCGGAACTCTGGATGCGAACGATTTTTGTACTTCATCAGCATTTCGCTTTTTTCCGAGATCAAGAGCCTGGACTGCAGAACAGCGAACCGATTTCACCAATGCAAAGTGACGTCATAAACATACGTTTTGATTCGTAAAACTAAATTAGTATGCAGTGGGTTGTAAATTGAAATACAAATATAGACTGACACACATACACACACACACACAAATATATATATATTATTTAATAACCTCGAACATAAAATGTGATGCATTTCTAACCAATCGAAACTCAGATACCACTAAAATTTTATCGTAATAATTTTTCAATGCAGCGTACACTTTTGAATGATCAAAACATAAATTTTAATAAATATCTTACCTATTAAACTTGGTGAAATTCCATCCTATAGAGACCGAGCCATATCTATGAAGGAAATCCTAAAAATCACATCATCACAGCGCCCCTCGATAAATGAACAAAGTTTTGAAGAAACATTATCTATACTAATAAAATAAAGTTTCTCTATGTCTGTGTTTGCGTACAGCTATCTGTCAGCGATGACTAGGTATATCTACCTCAAGTAGAGATATGAAAACTTGTAAGAGAATAATAGTCTGAGGCACGCCCTGATGCACTTGAGGCTCAGATGTTTCATTCTTGATAATTAACTGCGATGTTAATTAAAAAACCCATCAAAAAAGATTTTTTTTTCAAAACTGTACACGCATGCGAAATAATATTCTTAAATTTCGTAGTTTTAAGTTTAAAACGCCGCAGTTCGTACAAAAAATATTAACGCTAACTCTTTTTTAAAAGTTAATTACAAAACCTCGAATTCAATTTTATTTCACCATTTTCTGTACCTCATGTCCCCTGAACTAACCAAAATACAGAAAAACCGATTACGCAAGCTTAAAGATTGTACTTTTTTCTTTTAAACACCGCTTTTGGTTTTAAAAATATTAATATTAATCCTTTGAAAATATTTATTTTCTGTAAGCCGTTTTGCGATTTTAGCGATTTTCCTAATCTTTAAAAGTCTACATCGACATTTCTGATAAATATACAAAAACCTAAAAATACCAGATCACATCTATGCTTCACTTCCTTTCGAAATCCGCAATCTGTTTAAAAAAATGCGTATATTTACCTATTGAAAAAAATTCGTTTGCAAAACTGAATTTTGCATGCAAATTCCGTTATTTTTCTTTTTCAATGTTTAAAATTGTGCATCGACTATGTAAATCAAAATTTGAACAGACCAAACACACCAAATCACATTTACTTTCATTATTTTGTAAAACGGTGCTTTCGGTTAAAAAAAAAATCAAATTTAAAACTTTCAAAAACATTTGTTTGCCTAAGTCTCTTTCGCGATTTCTACAATCTTGACAAATATAAATCCGCACTTCTGCTCAAGACACAAAGAAACTAACAATACTAGACCACATCTACGTTCATGTTCATTTCAAAATACGCGATCTGTTTAAAAAATATATTAATATTAATCTTTTCAAAAGAAATTTTGTGCGCAAAAAACAAACAAACTTGTGCGATGTTTAAAAAACGACTTCCGAAATCAAAATAAGAATAAACCAAAGAGACCAAACATTATATACATTCATTTTTCTTTAAAATGTTGTCTTAGGTTTTCAAACACATCAATATTAACTCTTTCAAAAACGTTCGTTTCCGTAAGTCACTTTCCCAAATTTCTTTTTTTTTCATTATGTGACCTTCTGCACTCGTCATTTTTATTCATAATACGAAAAAAAGAAATTACACGCGTTTAGCGAGCGTACATCCAGCATTAAAAAGATGTCTTTGGATTCAAAAAGTACGAATATTAACACTTTGAAAAAATTCTTTTCCGAAAGTCACTTTTGACGAATTTCGTTTTTCCCACGCAACTGTCCAAATTATTTACATTAGGCACATTTTGATTAAAAAGAAACACTTCATTCTATACAATCGCTCTGATATTGTAATACGATAGATTAAGCTTTAAGCTAATGAACGAAAATAAATTTGGTGCAGAAATTATAAGATTTAAGGGGAAAGTAATCAACTTGAAAAAAAACCCCATAGGGCACTTTTATTTGCATTTATAACTGCAAACTTATTTTTGTGATATTGCTCTAATATTTTTATACCTTAAACTAACCTTTCTGTTGTTAGAGTAAAATTTTGGATTCAAAGTAATAAGATTTAAAAAAAAAAGATTTCAATGTAAAAGAAAAGTGAGAAAAAACAGTCCAGCGTTGAGTTTTAACTCTGACTCGTGTAGCTCTTCAATTCGCTTCCTAGAGCCTTTAGAAAACTCTGCTGCTCTCGTCACGTTGCCATGAAAACTGGACGAAACTGATGTGGTTTTTCAGCATTTTCACTTGCTTCTTCATTCAAATCAATTTCGAAGAAAACGCTTCCCTTTGCTACGTTAATCGGTTTGTGATTTTTATTTTAAAAAAATTGGTGCAAAAAGGAATAAAATAAATAGAGAAAAAGAAACAGAATATGAATATTTAAGGAAAATATTTTCAATAAATTATTAGGCGAAGAGAAAACTTCAACTAACTCATCTGACGGGCCTCCTCTGCTTAATAGAAGAAAGGGCTATTCAATAAGCTGAAATTTATCTAAAATGGAAATGTTTAAACATATTTGCAAATTGTTAAAAAATTTCTAAGAAAATGGACTGCTGTTTCGTTAAAGGATAAGAAATAAAATAAAGTATCACGAGATTTGATATCTGTAGAAATATTTAATATAATCAATCCTTAAAGTTCGTTTAATTAGTTTATAAACACTCTCTATCTATAGAGAGTGTTTATAAACTGATGAAACGAACTTCCAGGATTGATTATATTAAATATGTTTGAAACTTGAAGACCATTGAATAACATCCAAAGATCAAATACTCTCGAAACAGCTTAATAAAAATAAGAGAAAAAAGACATACATAGTATAAACAAGAAATCTGCATAAAACGAAAAAAAACAAACGTATTTGTGACTTCTTGTATTATGTACTAATATTTTTGGAAAATAAAATATATGTTACTTTTTCACATGTTTGTCAAATGTCTTTAAATATGTATTTGCTTAACATCGCGTGAGACTCTGAGTTAAACGATTTATATTTATTATAATGTAATTTTTCGAAATGAATAGGAATGCAAATCGATTTGTAGGTATACCGAACACTACAACTATTATTGAGATTCCTATTAATAATGCTAATGACCAGTTTATTGGTCGTAATGATGAAATCTCTATTGAAGTTGGACCTGGTCGGGGTACCATACCCACAATCCTTCTTGTGGCTGTGAGCATATAAGGTATTTAACTATTTTGTACATTACAAAAAGTTGTTCGTACTTAAAAAAAAAGATTTTCGCAGTTATTTGCTATGTATAAATGCCGTTTTATGTGCAACAACTTAACTCTGATGGACAATATTCACTCTTGGATATAGCTCTGACTCGAATTCTTCATAATAGTACAAATGATCTTTAACAGTCATATGAAGCATCTCCCGCACCTCTTGGGGGAATTTTCAAAGTCTTTTCAATGTGACGTTTTTCTAACGTTTGTTTAAAAATATCTTGGTGGTAATAAGTGGAAATATGCGGTACCGCTGGATGTAACAGGAATTTGTTTACTTGTCTGTGACAAAAAAGAGCATTTTTCATCAATAAATGTCAGACAAGGCCACATCGGAATGGGGTCGTGAATGGTGAGAACAGTTTCCGAAAGGATTCCTAATTCCTGTTAGATTTTGTTAAGACGGTGAATTGAAACTTTAAAATTATCAAGTAAAGATAATGTAAATTCACTTTATTATCAGCAAAATATATCCAAACCCATTTCTGAAGAAGAAATGGCAGTTTTATATTGAATAGACATTAATAAAATCAAGCTTTATATATATAGAAAGCTTCCAGTCATACTTTCACGTCATTTACTGCGTATTTAGCTGAAAACAAATCACAAACGAGAATTACCCACTTGAACAAATACTTGTAAAATCAGTTGTTTTTTTTGCGTCACGGATTTTTGTACTTTGGATTGTTCACGTGCGCATTACAAAGACACCGTTAATGAACATTGAAAGGACATTGGAAGGCTGCCTAAGAGGAATGGGAGAAAATGACCATGATTGTACTAAGGAAAAATCTACTATCATGGAAAATTCAATAGCCAAGAATCAATAATGTCGAATATAATCAAAAAGTTTCAAGAAATACGGACTGTATGCATAGAAAATAACTGTGAAAATCGTTTTCACAAAGTGGATCTGATCTTCTGTATACTTGAAAATTGTTTCAAACATTTTGTATATTACTTTAATAATATCGGCTTCATCACCAAAGTTAATTTTTTAGCTATAAAAATTCTTATTTAAAAAAAATAATTTTGAAATACAATTTGAAACTTTTTCATGCCGCAATCAATAAATCAACAAATAATTTCCTCATACAAATCCCCTACTAAGGAATAAAGCATTTGGAAGTTTAGAGAATCTATATGATACTATTTCATTCATTTTGACAATAAATAAAAGAAAATAATACTTTATACTTAAAAATTTACTTATCCCGTTACCGTGAAATATTTCTGTAAAGAAATTTCTACCACTTTTTCAAAAGCCATACTTAAAAGACTCGGATTTGCATACATATTGGTCTTCTAAGTTTTTCTAAGAAAGCAATATCCATGCAAATATAATCCATCTCCAAAGAAAATTATTTACTTAGAAATTTAGATCCTTATTGAAGCATGATAAAATTTAGCTGAAAACTTGTATACGTTGAGAGTTCCAGAGTATTTTACCATTTTCATAGCTTCAATAAATCATCTCATGCATAAAATAGTTTTTTCATTAATAATCTATTGCTATCGACTGACTGTAGAAATCCAAGGATGTAAAATTGTAAATGTAATAAGTCTTTTCTTAATACTTCTTATCATTTGTACAACGTATACACTGATATTTTATTTTTTTGTTTGACTGTTTGCTCATTTTTGATATTCTTATATCTACATAAGATGGAGTATGGCACGCGAATTACTTTTTAAGTTGTAAATACTTGGATTTTTATTTTAATTTACTATAATAAATGTTTAGTTCTCGTTATTTTTTCCTTGAGACTTTTGAACGTCGCACATTTCCTGTCAATGACCAATTCAGATGATTTAGTAATTCAGTTGCAAACATGAAATATAAATCAGCTCTGCATCGATTGTAAGACTAATGACTCGTGGAGTGCATTAATCTTTGTGATGAATTCTTATGATGAAATTGTTTATGATGAATACTGATTTATGTTTCTGTATCTTTACGACGATAATTTTATATATAGGAATGAACGGAACTTTATAATATAGAAGTAGTGCAAATATAGTAAGTTTGTTTTACGCCCAGTAGCAGTAGTCCATTTAAAGAAATTTTGTAAAAGCAGTATATGTATCTGCGTAGCTATCTGACAAGTTACTACTATGCAAGACTGCCCGATGTAGTTAACCTCTCGGTGTATTCATTTATTTTTTTCCATAATATCATTTATAAATTTCATTTATACAAACGTGCGCATTAAGATTGCATAGAAATTAAAATAATAACATTTTTATAGGTAATTTAATTGCTTTAAAAATTAAAAGTACATTTTAAAATTAAGCGATTTTGAAGATGATAGTGTAATAATAAAAATTGTATTTCGAGCAGATTTTTTGAGCGATGTTTCTGAAATACTGAATTCTGCGAAAGATTGTTGCATGTAAGAAAAAGTTGAATCTTTATTGAACATACAGTTTGCAGCTTCTTTGTGTTATATTAAATGTAATGTTTGAACTGATAATTATAGACAGACAATTGTTTATTTCTGTAGAATATAATTTCTGTTGATTATAGATAACATTTTAAGCGCATTTAAAGACCATAAGACGATTTCGAGTGTATTTCATTCCTATAATATTTTTTATTTTCATATTATTAATGAACTTTTTTATTTCATAAACTTATAAGGAAATATTTTCATTCAGATAAAATGAAATAAAATGAAAAAAGTTCGCATTACACATATGGAGTTTGTTTTGTAGTTGGATTGCTAATGATTAATCTAGATTGACTCGTAATATTTTGAAAAATGTAACATTTGATGTTTCATAAAAGAGGATAATTTTTGTATTTAAAAATTAAAATGTTTCAAATGAGATTTTACTGTATTTTTTCGATAAGAACTTTTCATTTTCAGAAATACACAACACCTCCTGCGTGTGTTGTCATGTTTTCTATAACAATTTGAAAACAGCAAAACTTCTAAAACGTTATAGGAAATTTTATTCCTCTGAGAAACAAAATAGAAATTTATTTTTGTTATTTTTTACACTTGAACACAAATAGTGTAGAATGAAAGAATACATTTAACTATTGTGTAATTTTGGAAAATATATTTTATGTGTTATCTAAGAAAATTTCGTTTACGTTCAAGTTGAGCTGTTCGCACCATTATGATAGCTAATATTTTCGCTTCGATTTTCTTACGAGATACTGTACAGTCAAAGAAAGTATTATCAAGTAATTACACTTTCTTGAAATTGTCGCATAAGAAAAGATTACTCGTTAGTGTATATATAAAGTTTCAAATTACTTATGATTTCCTCTTTGTGTGCAGTTATTGCCTCATGATAATTGAATATACTATAATCAATGTTTACTTTTAAAATATATTTTCCCTTAAATTCGTTTGTAAATTTTATATAATGTGATGTAATAAATACGTAAAATCGAAAAAAAAAAATCCAATTTACCTTTCATTGCTGTTTACAAATAATTTATATATATATTATATATATAATATAATGTGATGTAATAAATACGTAAAATCGAAAAAAAAAATCCAATTTACCTTTCATTGCTGTTTACAAATAATTTTGTCAGAGTCTTAGAGATGAAAGTTTACAGATGCTGAATGTTGGATTACACTCACACAATAAGAAGTATTTTTCAAAAAATGTTGTTTGTTTTCTATTAGTTCTTGTAGATAAAATAAATTTCCAATCACGCCCAAACTTTACTCGAAAGTTTTCTTCAACATATCAAAGAGAGTAAAACGCATATTATTTTTAGGTAGATTTCGTAAGAAATACTACCTATTACATTCTCCCTTAAGTTGGAATTTCTGAAAAATTATTGCAGATCTACGCCGATGATGACCCCCAAAATCCAAAACAACCCCCAGTTCAAAACTTTATCAATCTATGCCACTTTTTTATGGACACGATAACTGCAATAATTCTGCACAAATATCTTCCAAACTGATACATAAAATCAAGGGGCATAAAATCTTGGTCAAGTTCGTAAATGGGCAAAATCGAACCAAGGGGGGGGGGGGGAATGGGAGGTGTTTTGTGAAAACAGAAAAAAAACATAACTTCTTAATTATGATACGTATCGAATCCGTTTAAAGTTATTATTACTTCTACGAAAATTTATGTATGACAGATTTTTGGTATCATTAAAAATGGCCCCAAGGGGGGAAAAAGAGAGGTTTCAGAAGAAAAAATTTCATAACTTCGTCAATTCACAAGATATCAAATCTGCGTAAATATTTTATAAATCCTTTTAATATTATCTAAAACTTTTATATAGACAAGTTTTTTATAGAACCAACCCTTATTGCAAAAAAAATAAAAGGGTCCACCTACATACAAGGTAGATTTCGAAGTGGGCGGTCCCAACTGCCGCATCATGGCAAAAAAGGTCATTTCTTCTGCAATTCCAAACAAACAGGTGCCCAACGGTCTGTGTCTTCGAAATCTACCTCTGCCTGTAGGCCGAGCCGTCAGGGATTTTTTTAATTTGGAACCGTACTGTTAAACGGACAACACTGAGAAAGGCATTCAGTAGAGTAAATCAAATAACATTTTAAAAAGGATTTTGTAAATTTTCAGTATAAAAGATTTTTTTAAAGAAATCACTCCCATAAAACTGATTACTATAACAATATAATGATGTCAATATTTTTTACGGGGTACAAAAGAAAGTGTAACATGTTGTAAAATTGTGTTTTGCATGATTATTTTAATCATTTTGTCTTTTTTCCTTTACTTCACTTATAACTTTTATTTAGTTTAACTTCTTGAAGTTTCAACTGCATACATATGAACCACTGGATATTTTTTTGAATAATTGAACACTTTTTAAAGAATCAAGGCAAAAAACGTAAGACTTAAAAAAAAAGTATTAATGCAACCAGTTCTTTGCATCGAACGGCTATTAGAAAAATAACAGCAACAATGCATCTGTGGTTAAACTTTAGTTTAAACCATACATATATTTTTAAAACAATGAAATAAATCCTTTGAAAAATTTAACTTTTAAAAATCCGAGGTTTGAATTCATTGCAGTAATAGAACCTAGCACTACCATTTTTTTTTTTTGGGGGGGGGGACTTTCCTATATTTTTTACTGCAAAAAATTACATGTAGAACTTCATAAAATTGGTAATGTATAAAACGTGATTAACACTTTTTTTAAGTTAACGCTATGACTCAAATAACAATGCATATGTGTATACATTATTACAAAAAACTTTAATCATGAATATTCTTTTAATCACCCTCTTTAAAATGCTAAATAGACTTACCATACACCATAATTGCCAATTTCATTTCTACGAAACTTAACTATAAGAATTATTTATGAGAGTTAAAGTTATATAATATACAGTGCACAAAAAATAGTTTAATGCAAAAATGTTACATTAAAACATTAATTTGTAGAAATTTGCATTCGATGAAATATTAAGTTAATATCTCATTCTACTTATAAATTTTGCATTCTTTCAATCTTATTTTTCAATATCACTTGCTTAGAATGTAGTTTTGAATTTAAATTTAAATATAAAACAATCATATAGAAAATAAGTACATACTAGATTTTGAAATTAAATTGTCTAAATATTTATAATATAATCTTCTTTATACTAGATACGTAGTGTGTATAATTCTCACGCGAAGTTGAAAAATCTTCAGAAAAAATCTGGTTTTCTGTAAAAATACTCACGGTGTTTGTAAGAAAAAACTCGGTTATCTGGTTTTCTGTAACATTCAGGAAATCATTGCACAACGCCGTGATAATTTATTTATTTTTTATTTATTTGTACCATAAATTTATTTTGAGACTTTTAAAATAACAATTTTCACTTAAATATATGATTATAAATTATTTTCAAAACAATTTTCCATAAACAAAGTTTTTACAAACCTCATATTGAAGATGGAAATTGATCCTCAAATCGGATATGTATTTGTATGATTATTGTGCAAAACAAATAAGAAAACCGGATTAAAATAAACTGCATTCTCGCTTGAAACTCATCAGAAACACAAACAAAAACTCTCATTAAACGTTAACTAATGATCATCTGCAGCCAGATACATTCATCCAAGATGTATTTCTTTCAGGAAGTTATTTTAGCTTCCTTCTGTAATCAACGAAACATCATTCTCATATACAAATTAAAATGAAATATTCTAACATGAAGCTGCATGGTATTAATATTGTTTTAAAAACTAAGATTTTTGAAAGTACTCACAAAGTTGTCTTTTGAGTACGATATTAAAAGAATCCCAAATTAAAAGAAGCAAATATTTTATATATATTTTCGTAATGTATTTCCGATATTTATTAAAGCTCGTCATTCAGATTGTTAACATTTATTTTTTTATACATTTTATTTACCATTCATGATGTGGAATAGGAAAAAACAAAACATAATTTAAAATTTCATCGGTACTAAATTGTTTTTGAGCCGTTTCTCTGTTCATTAACACTTTTCAGCATAGTTGAAAAGTGTTTATGATACGGTTTGTCTGTCGATCTGTCTGTCCGTGCTCTAACTCACGTAAATATACTCAGATTTCCATGAAATTGATACACGTTATTGATGTTTGCCATTGGATGTTTCGTTTGAAAATAAAATGTGACCATATATGGATAGTTTTACACAGGCAGTCAAAAGTATTTCGTTACATTAAGGTCAATGGGAAAAATCGTTTCCGATTTAATTTTGTTACACTCTTTCAATGAAAGTTATATATATGTGGTCGCAGTAGTTCTTCATTTGAACTACGGACTGCGAGGCACAGCAAATATTTAACTGAGGCTTGTGATCTGGGATCTAAGTTCTATGATTCCCGCACAATAGAAATTAAATGAGATATGCATTTTCATTGTGATAAGACAGCAGATGAGCGAGAACCTTTGTCCCGGTCAGGTGGACCGAGATATTACCTCTCTTTGTAATT
Organism: Maratus michaelseni; assembly: GCA_963931845.1. Taxonomy (NCBI): domain Eukaryota; kingdom Metazoa; phylum Arthropoda; class Arachnida; order Araneae; family Salticidae; genus Maratus; species Maratus michaelseni. The sequence goes on from OZ007587.1 coordinate 406,135,475, forward strand.
TTTATGCCGGTCGGTGGAACGCGCAATTAACTAATTTTTAAACCCTTGAAGACGGTCGGAAAATGTCATATCAGTTTAAATTATTATTGTAAATATTTTATAGAGTTATATTCTAACCAAGACATTAAATCTCAACGTAATTAAATTTGAAAACAGTGAGGACTTATTTTTCATTCCTCTAGACGCCGACCAAAATCCCACATATATTACAGCATGTTTTCTGTAGAGTATTGAGTACGTAGAAATCACCTTTAATTTACACAGACACTCCAAAAATGTCAGTTATATGTCTGATTATGAGCCAAAACTGTTGGATGTGCGTTTTCAGCTGTGATATGTATTTTAAAACTGAACTAATTTTTAGTATATTACGAGGCGTGTATCTCTTTCTTTGACAAGGCTGAAATTTGTTATTCATACATACATGAATGAAGTCTTCTTTTCATTTTTTTTTTTAAATTTATTGTCTATCAACAAACTATTACATCAAGATATTGTTAAATAATTAAATAGTTGAAAACCAAATTAAAGAAACAATTACTTATTTATTTTTAATAATACCAAAAATCTCGAATATTACAAATATATATATATATATATATATATATATATATATATATATATATATATATATATATATATATATATATATGTAGCATTTTGACGAGGTTGAGATATTACGATGAATACTATTCGATGAAAAGATGGCATTCCTTCAACGATATAGCAAGTTGCAGTCGAATTTAGCGAGTATGGCGAAGTAGTAAGGCAATGAAATGAGATCACAGAATTTCTCCAGTAAATCCAGCCAATCTCCAGACAAATAATTTTATTAGAAGACGAACGACACAGAAACGATTCCCAAAGGTCTAAAACTTATAGCCCTCGGGCTAACATTGCTTCACTTCATTGAATTAAGATGTTACTGGGTCAGTTGAATATTCTACGGTCATACAAATACCAGACACATACTTGTTTAGCTTCCGAAAACGTCAAAAATCTCTCGCTCCGGCCGGTGCGTGCGAGTTTTGTTCTCTCCGCGGAAACATACACAGAATTACGTCACGAGCGCTCAACCCAATGAGTGAGAAGCTAGCTCCAGCCCAACGAATGAGGCTAGAGGGCGAGGCTAAAACATTAAAGAATCCCCTTACTTGGGTGCGGACCAATTTAGAAGTTAAAATCCCAAGCGCGCGAAAAATTCAGAGCAATAATAATAATAATAATAAAAAGAAAATGGCTTTAAAAAACATTCGAAATGAGAACGCGTCTCAGAATTTTATAGATTGGGGAACTGATAAAAGTTACGAATGATCTTAAATTTTAGATTAAGATTTGGAATAAAATAATTATTAATATACGGATATTTACTTTTAAAAGGTCTTTAAATAGGAATAGATATTATTAAGAATTAAGGAAATACTGACTATGACAGAAGTTAGATTAATTTTAAAAGATTAATGCGAATAAAATTGAAGGATACGAAGGAAATAAATTTTTATATAACATATATATATGTTCAATATTTTTACTGACATGCTATTTTCTTTTGCACTTTTATAAATTAAAAATGTAAGATGTGTTCTAATATTAGGTAACTTTCAATACTAAAAAGTATAAAGCTACCTATTGCAGCCGTTCGGAGGAAAGCAGTTCCGGAAAATTCCGATATATTTTCACCGATCATGACCCCCAGACCCCAAAACCACCCTCCGCTCAAATGTTGATTTATATATATAGATATATCCATATATATATATATATATATATATATATATATATATATATATATATATATATATATATATATATATATCTGACCTATGTCATACGATAACGCTCGTATTTATAAATCGATTTTGATGAAACTAATTGTGTGTGTTAAGCTCACCAATGTCTCGACCGAGTTCGTTGGCCAGCTTGGTCCGCCATTTTGTTTCAAGATGGCGGCCATTTAAAAATTTAAAACTAAAATAAATATACAAAAAAAATAAAAATTCAAATTTATTTTTTAATTACGTGTTAGGCCTTGATACAAGGATTCCAGAGCATTTTTTAGTTTACCTCTATATTTAAAAATGGCTGAGATAGAACAGTTTGAAATTCTAGGGTGGCTGACATTTTGAAACAAAACAGCACATTAACGCCATTACTTGCAAATTATTTTCTTTCATTGTTGTAATAATTTTCCCAATCATACGCATAAAACTATATATTCATATCCGTTAGCGACAGAATTGGCGACATTGGCGACAGAATTGACAAAATTGGCGATATATGGCGAAATATCGCCAAATTTGGCGACCAAAATAAGTCTTCATAAATGAAGCTCAATAATTTAGCGAATTTCTTATTCAAATTCAGTATTAACGAATCTTTTGTAAACGTTTCTTTGCATTTTAACTTGCTGTTTTCGTGTAGCATTAGCTAAAATTTTAAAACGAAGATATAGGAAAGCTATCTTTTCCTCCCGGTACAGGCCGGAAGGACTTTTTAAAATATTGGAACACACCTTGTTTTTACCATCTAACAATATTAATATGTAAAAGTAATAGTAAATTTGGTGATTATGCATGGAGAAAAGTAAAAAAATAATAATACACAGGTTACATACACAGGTTTATATGGATATGATTTTTATTACAATTTGTTTCTCCCTTGTTAATGAAAAAATATATTTAGAAAAATTTCAAATAGAAACTATACAAAAGTTTTACACTTTTCAGGTGGTAAATTGTACTCGGACAAAAATTTAAAATATTTTATGTTCAGTTTAATCTATTAACTAATGTTACAAAAACGACATACATCGTCTGTTTTTTGAAATAATTTTTGTCTTAAAAATGTTTTATGGAATAATTATTTAGAAAACAACGTTATAAAGAATTTTTTTTCATCGATAAAGAAATTGAAACATACTGAATATTTCGTATTATTAACTTGTGTATCTTTCTCTTTTTTTGAAAATGCTTATCTGTTTTGAATTTGTAAAAAATAAATATTTCTAACTTAAACTTTAAACATTTTTATAGTAAAGACTCGGCGGTTATACATTTGTTTATTTGAATATTGTCTCAAACAAAAAATAAATTGACTTTTCGTATAAAGGAAAATATCCCAAGGAAAAACATTCTTCACTTTTTTTTCTTTTAAAAAGAAAACACTCCCTTTGTCCAAATCCCATTTCTAATTTCAAATATTTACAGAATGTCAGAATATAACATTCAAAGTATGTGAATTTTATAAATATACGTATATTTATTTTTGAATAAACGAAATATTTCAAATGTGCTTTGTGTAATTCAATTTTAAGCGCATATTGTAATTTTTATTTTAACTTTGCTGTTAAAGTATTTTTCTATAGTAACCCTTTCGTTACAAAAGCAGATTATGTGACAAATTATTGAAAAAAAAATCTGCTTCGCAAAAATTGGGTACTTTAAAGTAATTCTAAAAGGAATATAAAATTATCCTACTTTATTTGTTTATATTTTGTTTATTTAAAAAGTTTGTTTGAGAAAACTTTATAAAATAGACATTGCTTTACTATAAAGAAATACTTTTACTAACGTTTAATATATGTTAGTTGGAATTGGAAAAGGCGATTTTTCGATAATTTCTTTTGGTTTTTACTATCTCCTTTTCTATAACTTAATTTCACCGGCTTTTTTGTAATTATCTATTAAAGAAATAAACAACTTAATCTGATGCATTTACACCCTTTTAAATTTCAATGAATTTGTTTTATTTCATTTAACATGATACGTGTTCGAACAAAAATACAATTTAAATAAAAACAAATTGTCAACGAGCATTGCTCAAACGAACCATAAAACATTCTGTGTAATTAAAAAATCTACATCCCGTTTTATCTCATTTCCCATCTATCTGTCCTTGTGTCTTCCCGTCCAATATTAAGAAAAATGAGAGCTTTAACAAATGGAAGATGCTGTGCATATATCGAGATGGAAGATTTCTCTTTTTTTTTTTTTCTGCTTATTCTTTTTAGGTGATTAAATATGGAAGGAATGAATGTTTTTTAAAGTTTTGAGTAGGGTTTGAGAATTCTTATAAGTTAGAAATTCGCATATCCATGTATTGGCTAAAATGAAAAAAATATTTTAAAAGTTATTAAAAAAAATTGAAAAAATTGAAAACAAATCGAAAAAAATAAATAAAAATAAGCTACTCTTTAAACTTGTCGCTTATTTAATTTATATATGTTTTATAGCTAAGGAATTATTGAAATTTAATGTGTGGAATCTTTTCCAGGCACACAATATTTGCATTTTCAATCTAGAACATATACTTGGAACAGAGAGAGTGCCCTATAATGGACGAATAAATGTGCCATATAATGGTGAGTGCAAAAGTTGGGAATTTCGTTATTGCGAATCATTGATCTCACTTCCAAATACCATCCATAGATTATACTGCACTGTATCGCACTATAATGCGCAAAATAATCTTGAAATTTCAAAACGCATATAATTTTATTATACTGATAAAAGTACAAATGGTAAACACTGAGTGCCTTTGGTCCATTTTTATACGATAGTTTGAGCGTTCTAATAAATCGAGACATTGTAGCATCATCTATCGGAGATACGGGGAGTTAAAAAAGGAAGCGGAGAAAAGATGTAGACGACTTTACTCATTAAATTTAATAAAAATATTCAATAACTTCAACCATTTTCTTATTATTTTTTTTAATTAAGTCTAGTTTAAGTCACCCCGTAAAATGTATTCATAGGTTTTTATAGAATTATAATACACATTGAAGAAGCTTTTTTTCGCTAATCTAGAAACAGCTATCAAAATAAGTCTCTCGCCTTTTCTAGAAATTGAATACACTGCATGTGTTAGATTCCATTGTTCATGGGGCAAGAGCAAGCTCTTGAAACTGATATTACTGTGAAATGCTATATGTACTGTGTCCATTCTTTTTATTTACATATCATGGAAAAGCATGGCGTACTACTAAAAATATAATATTATATTTAATATTAATGTAATACTAAAAATATTTAATAAATGCGTAACCCATTTAATGAACAACGCAATAACATTTTTATTATGTAACCATTATGAAAAATTTTCAAAAGTTAACTTTTGTATTTAATCAGATTTTTTGTTGATTTACCAATATCTCCAACAAATTTTTTTATATGTTAAATTGATTACATATCTGTAATTAATTCTATATCTGTAAAAAAATTTAATGTATTTTGACATGTCGAATAACATTTGTTAATCACACTATTAGGGTGTATCAAAAAAATTTTCATTTTTTAAATGCTTTTCTACCAAAGCATATAGCTGGCACTTTCTCACCCCTATTGTTTGACATAAAATATTATTTAAGAGGACATATGTCCCTCTGTATTCTATAATCATACAGCCTTCTTTCTTTCATTTTAGGTCACATAAACAGTGATACAAATGTTACGATTTTATGCATTTTAAGTGTCTATTTTAAACTAGGTCTTAAAACCTATAAAGCTGTCAATAAAGCTCGTGTATTTGGAGGCTAAGGCAAGAGTAGTGTCCGGACAGTTCAAAACAAATCCAAACATTTTAAGGAAGGGGATCTCAGCCTTGAAATCAAATCCAAAAGTGACAGACCATTAGTTGTGAATTTTCAACAGTTGAAGAAAAAGAAGGAGAGAATCCAACCACTAGCATTCGGAAATTGTTGTATGAACTACAACGCAAAATGCATGCAACATGACAAGTTTTACACAAGTTTAAAGAAACTTTTAGGATGCTACTGGTTGGATTCTTCTATGTCGAAGATAATCTGAAACGTGCCACCTATGGCACCCGTGCCATGCGTTACAGCTCAATTAAAAAATGTTTTCATAAAAAAATGTAAATCAATTTAAAAATGTTAAAAGTGTATTGTGTCTCTATAAACAGAATAGAAATAATTTAAAATAAAAAAATAATTTTACTAGATCGATATAACTAATCAATAGAAATAAACATCAATAGTTGAAAAAGGCTTTTATGCGAATTAATTCTAAAAATTCTAAAACTGAGAATTTCCTCATAGTATTGCTTAAATATTATAATTTCAAATGACACACGATTTAAAATAAATTGCTGTAATTAAAGTCAATTAAGATTCTAAAAAAAATAATAATAATAAAAAAAAACGGCTACCATTTAGAATAACATGTAATTTCTCATTACATTGAATTTGAATAAAAAGTAAGTGAATATACCATCTTCAAATTTGTAAAATGTGATAAGGTCAACTATGTAAATAGATTTTTGCAGATATAATCTTTTCATTAGATTAATTCTAACTGAGGAAGAGATACTTATTCGTATGAATTGATCGCGATTTTGAAAACATGAAAACATTTCTGTCCCTACAACGAAAGCCAGTCATTAAGAAGAAAAAAAAAATGGAATTTATTCGGAATTTTTTATATTTTGAAAAGCGCATTTTCTAAGATGTCACATGTAACTTTTTATAGAAATGTAATTAATGATCATTAATCATGTCACTAATGATTCAAAACTGTATTGATTTAAAAACGCGGCTCCCTTAAATAGAACCAATAAATGAAATCTCTTAAACATTCAAATTAACTCACTTAGAGCATTTATTTTCACTATACATGATTAACAAAAAATTCCCTAACAAAATACGTTTTATAAATTTAATTGCATTTTGATTATATAAACATAGATTAAAAACTTTAACGGAAAATCTTTATATTTCATAAGTTTAATAAGTAGATTTTCACTGTGATTTGCAAAATCGTAAAAGTAATTAAAAGCCATATCTACCTAAAAATTAACACTCTATTTATAACAAAATACGAAATGTATTACAAGAATTAGTAAAATTTAAAAATTTAATTATGGATATATAAATCTTGAGAGTTTCTTATTCCTGGCCGCTTAGCGAAAAAAATCCAAAATGACGGTAAAACGCCGTCTTAGCATGTTGCCAAATTCTTAATTTAATTTATGTTATATTTATATTATTTATGTATTCATATATATTCATATGTATTATATATATTATATATTATAATATATAATATAATATAATATAATATAATATTATATAATATTATATATATATATACATGTATTAATATTATATTAAGATATAATATATTATTATATTATATTATACATGATATATATTATTCGTTATTATTTATATTTATTTATATTTAATTTAATTTTATTTATACATTTACCAAATCATTTTACAGAACGCCAAAAAAATTACAACCACATTAAAACATTTATTGCCAAAAAAATCTCGCCAAATTTTCCGGCACAGGATATGGAACTTTTCCCTAAATTTTTCTTATGGGATCTTAATAATATTTTTTGAATAATTTGCTGAAGGAATCTTTAGTTATTGGGCCAAATTTTTTAGCATCACGCATTTCCAAATTTAACGTTGTCCCAGAAAAGCAACATTGTAAAGAAGTGCCCTTAAAATGCAAAAAAAAAAAAAAAAATAAAGCTGTGTGATGTTGTCTTACTAACTATGTAAATAACAAAGGAATAGAGAAGTAAAGCGGTAGAAGCGGAAGAATAACAAAAAAATAGAAAAGCTTCAGATTGGGAGACAAAAATTACATAATATGTAGTACAGGGAAGTCTAAGTCCCATATCATGTGCCGGAAAATTTGGCGACCATTATTTGGCGATAAATGTTTCGATGTGGTTGTTACAATCTTTTGACGTTTGGTAAGATGATTTGAAAAAATTATAAATAAAATAAAATATAAATTAATATAAATAATGTAAATATAATATAAATAGTAATATATAATGTATATAATGTATGTAATATATAATAATTATATCTATAAATAATAATATATAATTAACATAAATATATTATATAAAATATAACACAAATAAAATTAAATATAATAAAAATAAAAATTTGGTAAGATGCTAAAATGGCCTTTTCCCGCAATTTTGAAATTTTTGCCCAAGGTGCATAGGATACGAAACTCTTCCCATCTCAAAATGATCTTAAAAAGCTCACAATAAAAAAAAAAATATTTTTGTGAGTAATGGATGTAAAGGTGCTGATGAAGTAAAATGCATAAAGGTACATACATACAACCGAGCCAACGCTGGCTGTAGTAAGAGCCTCCTAAATATTTTGTGAGATATTCTAGATAAATTTTCTATATTTAAATAATCATATTGTTTAAATGATAGATAACATTTTCAATTTAAAAAGTAGTTAATTATAAGTATATATATATTATACAAACCGAATAAGCTAGATATAAACATTATATACGTTTCATTTAAATAACATATTGTTCTAATGAACAAAAAGTAATCGTATTACAAAAGATACAAACATAAATGCTTGTTTAAAACAATTTATGTTTTTTTTTTTTTTTTTTTTTTTTTTTTTTTTACTTGTCAGTTGTAATTTACTTGTCATTTTCTTAAAATACTTTTAATGAAAGATATAACAAATAAATGGAAACTACATTTCGTTCTCAGGTATAGACACCTAATGTTTAAACATATTTGTAGATAATATTCAGAGTTTACAAATGAAATGTATTTAAATATAGAATCAAGCAAATTTCTTTAAAATTTGAAATTTTGAGCAAAAAAAAAAGAAATCTAGATGATTAATAAACCAATTCTTATTTATACATTTAATTGAAAATATGATATTCTAAGCATATCAAGCTGCTCGGTTAATTCAAGATATTATATTTAATGGTTATTGAAAAATAATCATTCATATAATTCTTTTACTTAGATAAATTTTCTTTCATTTTTTTTTTCTTTTTATCTTTATTTTTTGTGTTATTAGACTTTAGATAATATTAAAAGATCGATATATTCAGAAATTAAAACTAATCAGTAAGAATTACTTACTTTTAAATTGTGTTACATATATCAGATCAAATATCATTCCAATGTCTTTCTTATCAGTTTAACCCCTTACCCGTTTTTCCCGAACTCATTTCGGAAAACTGTATGTTTCCCTAAACTAGCAATATTTGCGTTGACTCAAATGCAATTTGATTTGCACATCATTTCATTATTTTATGTTAAGGCTGGCTTAGATCATTCAACATTCGAATTGCTACTTTGCTCTTCACATTACTAGTATTTAAATCAGACATCATTCAAAACATGGTAAACGTTTCATAAAAAACAGTCTATCATCTTTAAAAATGTTAAAACGTTTCCAAAAAACTGCCACCGTTACAAAAATGTTTTCGCCCCAGCCGGAGCTTATCAGTTGTAATTTCAGGCCCTATTGTTCCCTATTTATTTTACTGGGATTGACGAATTACCTGTAATCTCATTCCTTTCCGTCCTTTTTCCCTCTCTTCTTCTAACAAATTTTTCCAGCGGCAGTCTATTATTGCGTGTTCCATATCGTTACAAATTTTCACTTTTAATGTATTGATTTTCATAGTTTCTCTGATGAAGCTTCTCTTCTTGAGTCATGTCTGATTGTAAAATTGGTAATGTTAAGAATAAAGTATTGAACTGCATACATTAGTAATCGAGATATAGGATATCTCTTTTTAATACGAACAGTTTATAAATACATAAGTTACTATTTTCATTCTATTCTTATTATACAATTTCACCATAATTAAACGGACAGTACTCAGCGCGTTCTGTAGCGCGTTATGTAGCGCGATCTAATTACGACAATATAGTCAATTTTTTTAGGATGATTAAACAAGACAGGGAACCAAGGATTACGTGAATAGAACAGCTCCAGATATTCCCCTGGTGGAGACTTTTGGAAATAATTAATTATTTTCGCGGAATCCTTTGTCCCTCATTTTGTGTAACCATTCTAAAAAATTTGGCTCCATTCTCGCAATTAGATCGCACTACAGAACACGCTGAATACTTTCAGTTTAATTATGGTGACATTGTACAATAAGAATAGAATGAAATAGTGAATTTTATATTAGATCGCGCTACAGAACATGCTGAGTACTTTCAGTTTAATTATGGTGACATTGTATAATAAAATAGAATAAAAATAGTGAATTATATATTACATCGCGCTACAGGACACACGATACTGTCAGTTCAATTATCGTTGTACATTGCAGTTGGGAATTAGGGAATTTTGCTACACAGTTAAGGGAATAATTTTAGCTAATTCTGAATAGCTTAAAGCAACCGTATGGGTTAATATCGTGAGATTTCTCTAAATACTCAATTTCTTTTTAATGGAAAATGAAATTTCAAATTCAATACCATGTTTAGATAAAAATGCGTTTAGCTATTTCGGAGAGAGAGAGAGAGGAGGAGACGAACGAGTCTCTTAACTTTGTAATGGTTCTTTTATAATGCTTAAAATTCCTTTGTCCATAACTGCAACACACTAATTCTGCAATTACATAAAAAAAATATGAAGAAATACCCGCATAGAAAACATTGGTCTTTTAATATTATTTGACATTATTATATTTTTTTTGTATTTTATTTCAATTATTGATTACGCAATATGCTACTCGAGATAAAATACAAAATTAAATTGATGAAAAAACATTAATAAATGAAAAAAATTATATTTTAATACAAAATTTAAATATTAAAAAATCATGCATTTGTCGGTAAATAAAGAAAACCTATTTATACACATTAACATCAAAAAGCAATTGGAAGTAAGTGTTCAAGTATCTCTTCCAACACTTTTCAAGTTCTTTTTTTTTAATATTATGTCTAGCATTTAAAACATTACTTTCAATAACTGATTTTTGATAACTAGATCCAAATTCCGTTTATTAATTCTATATTACAAACCTTTTATCGACAAGCTTTCTAGTATTTGTGCAGCACTTTAAAGCCTCACAAAGAACCCACTTCATACAGAACACTTGAAAAAATATTTTTTTTTCTTATTATCCAAAAAAGAACGACATTCTATTCGTCCACTTTTGGAATTATTATATAGATTTTTATTTCTGAAAAACAGGTTTCATTTATTGATAACATTTTGAAAAATCCGAATTCGAGTACCCATCAAAAATTGAAAGTTCCTTATTTTATTGCAGGATTCCTTATGACTATTCTTTGGTACTTATTAAATCTCCTTTTGAGAGAAATAAATGATTTTCTTTAAATCGAAAAGTCCAATTACCAGAATAAAAATGAGTAAAAAATCATCCTCTAAATATTATCATCTCCAAATGAGTTTCAATATTTTTAATTTCTTGATAAAAAATTCTAAATAATTTAAATAATTTTTTTTAAAATAAATAAATAAAAAAAAATATTTTTTTAACGTTATATCATATGTAAATGGCCTTTCATTGTGTTTGTAATAAATAATGTAAAATTCATTCTCATCTATAGAATCTAAATAAGTATGTTTATACTGTAGAAAAATCGTTAGCTAGGACGGTTACAAAATCGAATTAATATACTCAATAATAATAATAATAAATGAACAGCTATGCATTAAATTTTATTTTTCAAAATCAGAAAGTTCGCAGAAACTACGAATTTTTCCTTTAAATAACCGGTCTGGCAATTATTTTGATTCAATGAACATCATTGTTCTTTTTTTTTCTTTAATTATGCATATACGAGGAAAGCTTGAAAAATGTTGAACTTTACAGAGAGGGAATGGTGCCAGATGCTTTAATTTTCTATGACTATAGATAGAGCTTTGTTTTATAGCTCACTCTGACACATTTTATGTGAACATCATTTTTAGTGCAATGAGAGCCGTATTCTGAATAAGTGCAATCAATATGTGCGAATTTCCACCAGTATTTCAATATAGTATTTTCTGCGCTTGATTATATGTATTTTCCTCTGAATCAAACAATAAGTCTCCTCACTGTGTCGCGGCTTCTTAAATTAGTTTGGTTTATTGGTGATTAATAGCACTTCTTCATCCACCGTATTTGTGTGATCTGGCCCCATAGGACTTTCATCTTCTACTTGCATAAGTAAAGTCACTTCAGAGGCATGGCTTAGCATCGGAGGATGAGATCATCATGCTTAGATAAGCTCACTCGTTAAATCAATATATCACTTCGCTGTAAACAAATTGCTGCACTAAGTACTTTGCATAAGTACTTTGGCATAGGGATAGAATATATAGAGAAAGCAATTATTCAATCCATATGTAATGCCCTTTCATGCGAAATTCAAAACTTTCACACCCTTCACCCGATATATATTACGAAACAAGTCTATTTAAAAAAATGAGCTACATCTAAATAGTTTTATTTAAGAATACATTGTTTCAAAAATTATTTCGCATAAAAGAATATATAACTAAAAATACTGCAAAAGACTTTTGAGCCTCTAAAAAAAATTCTCGCTCAGTAAATTTTTTAAATTTTTAGAAGAATTTATAATGAATTTTTACTTTAAATTAGCGGTCAGGAATTTATCTTACAAAATTATTTTTTTTATATTTCCATCGCTCTTATAAATCAGAATTCCTATTTAGTCTTGAAAGTTTCAAAATCCCATTACAGAAAATATTAAAGTATTTTATTACCCTTAAAAGCATTGTATGTGAATTTTACGGACACAAAAATATTCCAATTAAAAATGTTAATATTTAGAGCTTTCTTAAAACTGAAACCATTAAATTATTTTATCGGCTCATACTTTGTAACAGTGTTAGGAAAACAACTTGGTAATTTTTCTTTATACCAACAAAGTTGTTTCCAGGCGTAATAGTTGGCGCTAAATGAAACATTTGAAAAAAAAAAAACATCGTTGTTGCGAGTTTAAAAGATAAAACATTTGAAAATTACAGACTGTGACGGAATATTTTATTAAATCAATAAAAGAACAAATAAATATTATGCAGAAAAACAATAAAATAAAACTGAATTTAACCTGCAGGCATGAAATTGTAAATGTCTATTAGCATTGCAGTAAACATTTTATTTTTTCAAAATAAAAACATCGCCACATAAACTCTGCGAGATAAGATGGTATTTTTTTAATGTTTTTTTAATACTTCCGTATTATCCGAAAACAAGCAAATTAAGATGTTTTGCGTGGATACGATTAAATAATAATAATAATAATAATAAAACGAATCACGTTCAATAAATAGCGAATCATAATGTTTGGCACTGTTTGCAATAAAATTCCTTTGCACGGTCAGGGTTGAAATAAATGACGCCTTATCATACATTTTGGCATGGTTTTGGTATAACGGAAAAGGTGTAATGTACCAAAATCTCTTTTCTATACTTAGGGAACGAGCAAGTTGACAGTACAGAATATACTGGGAACTTTATACCTCCACGACAAAAAGTAGTGCGCTGACTATTTTAATAAAATATCTCTCTGTATCTGATTTTTTAAAAAGCTTTAAATACAGAAACAATTGACCGCTTAAATGAAACTGATTTAAGTTGAAATGTGCCACTGTTATGATATATATATATATTAATATTTCGTAAAGAAGTATGTATTCGCTTGGCGGAATTTTGACGAAAAACAGGGACAGGTTGTAGAGAAACTGCAAACCTACTGATGACAATTTCACCCCACTTCTTTCAAGTTACAGATAATTATCTTAAAGATTGTGGTTTTAAATGCACGATATATGTTTTTTTTTTTTAAACTATTAAAGATACAGCAAAAATGTTTGTGGATTTGAACTTTACGAGAACTTTTATCTGAAATACACACCAAGTATGCCAATAATATATTTAAAATAACAAAACATAAAGAAACTTTTGAAAATTAAATGAATGGAAATGTGTTTCAGAAATGCTGTGGTTGTAGTTAAAACAAACAAACAACAACAAAAATCCCACCCAACAACAAGAATCGTTCATTATACAGAAACATGGGCATATGCAGGGAGTGTGGGCGAGGGGGTGCCAATAATATTTAAGACTGTTCTCAAATTAAAACTACTTTATGACATATTTTTAAATTTATTTTTATTCGGAAACGAATGAAATTGGCAGGTGTTCTTATTCAGAATCTTTGTAATCGAAAGACGTTTTCCATTTTTTGTTAAAGGCAGACCATCTTTCAGCAAATACTGTCAAAGTCGGCGTTTTAAACTGAATTCCCACGCGGCATCCCGAGAAAGGGAAAGAACGTGTCGTCCTTTGACACGAATTGCTTGTAACTCATTAAGTAATTTATTTATAAAAAAGGAAAAACTCATTTCGATTCCAAATCGCTTCAATAGTCAGGCCTGCTAATTTTATGCCTTTGCATTTAAAAATGAGTCAGGAAATGTGTCAGAAAGTTTCGCGTTTTTGAGCAAATCATTTGAGAACCACCTTAAAATAACAAAACAAAACTGAATCTTTTGTAAAATGAAATGAATGGAAATGTGTTTATATTAAATGCTGTGGTTGTAATAGAAACAAAGAACATTAACAAAAATCGTTCTCCATAACAAGAATTTTTCATTATACAGAAACATAGGGATATGCAGGGGGTTTGCAGGAGAAGCATCTCCCTCTAAATCTTTGAAAAAATTAAGATTTTTAATAAGGCACTAAGAAAATGTAAATATGTCTCTCTGTGTTGGAATTGAGTATTGCAGGATTGCAATTTCTTTCTATTATAATTTTTTTTCAAGCGTTTCGTTGTATTTCATTAAAACTGTAAATCGAAGTTTTATTTTAGCTTGAAACGTTTCGCTCTCTAACACCACTTATTATACACAGTGAACGTTTTGAGTTATCTACGGTCATTCGGTTTTCTAAACTAATGATATTAAACAGTAAAAGAGTTAAGGCGGTTCTCAAAATACATGCTCAACAATGCACAACTTTTTGACACATTTCCCGATTCATTTTTAAACTTAAAGGCCTAAAATTTGCAGGCCTGACTATTGGGGAGATTTAGAATCGAAATGTGTTTTTCTTTTTTTTTTCTTATAAATAAATTACTTATCGAGTTATAAGCGGTAATTGTCATTACGACGACCATTTTTTTTTTCTCGCTCCGGAAACTCGGTTCAAAAAGTCAAATTAAACGTATTTTCTGAAATACTTTTTGCCTTTACCAAAAAATTGAAAACTCTATTCGATTTCAAAGTTTCTGAATAAGAACACCTGCCAATTTCATGCTTTTCCGAACGAAAATGAATGAAAAAATGTGTCTAAAAGTGGCTCCTTTGGATTTGAGAACATAATTCAAACCAGTAGCCAGGAATTTTTGTTTGTTTGTTTCCATTTATTTATTTATTTATTTTTTGGTCGGTGTGCGAGCATGGGAAGACACAGCTACAATATCATTCTTTTAAATAAAATTATTTGAGTAGATCTTTTTCTTTTTCTATCTATTAAAGATGGTGAGAGCTCATCCCTCCCCCCCCCCCGTTATGCCTATAGACTTCATAAAATTAATTAATACTTTTGAAAAGTATATATATATATATATATCTAGAATCTCTCATAGTATTTTTAAATATTTTTAAATGTAATATATTAAATTCAATTATTACATTACAGATTATATCTGATTCAACCAGTGTATTTTTTATTAATGTGGGTGGGGGAGAGGAGAGGCGAGAAGAAAAAGAAAGAAATATTGGAAGAAATTGCATAATTATGCTAATAGTTTTAACATGGAGATGTGGGACTATATATATATATATATATATATATATATATAGAGAGAGAGAGAGAGAGAGAGAGAGAGAGAGAAATTCCACTGTAGGTTTTATTTATTAAGATGTTACATATATATATATCTGCGTGTGTATAAATATAACTGGAGATATCCATTTCAAACTTTAAGGATATTTAGAAACGTGTTTATTCCTTTTTTTTCTTCAAATGTGACAATAGTCACCAATAGACAACAATAGGCTTTTTTAATGCAAGTCTTACGTTCGGCACATGTGTTAAACATCTGACCTTATATGTAAAATCACCTGATTTCTAATTTTAAACCTGTTTCCCATAACTATTCATATTTTTAGTAGTGTGAAAACTGGACATCAGAGTAAAATTTTACATGTTACCTATTTCGCATTCTACCTTTCACTTTTGGCTGATTAAAGATAATAGATTTTAAAATTTGTTTTCTCATCTTAATTTAAAATTACTTTACATAAAAATATAAATTGGAATTAATGTGGTTCTTTAAGATTACGCATGTCACCTACATATCAGTTTAAACCTGATGAGAAATAGATTTGTATTACTTAAAAATAATAATAATAATATACTAATAATAATGCTGAACGAAAAAAAATATATTATGCTTTAAAAAATAAGAAAAAAGTTATATATATGATGTTAAATTGCAACAATATTATTTTTTTCCCCTTTCAAACTATTTTAATACCCAAGATTACTTTCTGAGGTCAAAAGATCTTGAAAATTGACGCATTTTATCTTAATTTAAGTAATGTGCATTTGTAATAGATTGTAAATTAAATAACTAATTAAATTCAATTTCAAAAGAACACATAAACACAGTTAAAAAAAAAAGAAAAAACATCCCTGAAATAAGGTTTCTGGAAGCGAAGTCGTAAAATAATTTTATGTCGCCAAAATGAGTGCTATATCGCCCGATATGACAACCAAATTAAGCAAAGGGTGTTAACAGGTAATCCCGCACTGTCTTCTTAAATTTTCCCGAAGTATAGTATCTCTCCATCGCTATCAATCCATTCACATATCATTTCATTTTAGAAACAAACAAGCAAATAAACAAAAAAGTATATAAATACGGCACAATATATATATATTTTTTTCTGAGAAGCATAAGAAACTTTATGTTCTCTTTTAAAGTATTTTATATCTGCAATAAATAACAGACAACTTTTTCTGAAAAAAGTTCTTGATATATTTCAAGAAGCTTTGGCAACCTTTAGAGGAGAATTACTTAACAGCATAGCTATTAAAATATATTTACTTTCTGTGGTGTACAATAGCTACATCTAAGTAAAGTGCAACAATATTTTCCGGAAGACATTAACGTAGTCGTTTTGCAGAGAGACTGTTCAAATGAAAAAAGAAATCCTCAAGACTACTTCATGATTACGTAATAAAATCCAGAAAAATGACTCCCAAGTGAGTCCTTTACGAACTGACTGGAGATCGATTTAATGCAGGGACACGAGATGGATATTTAACTCTCACATTAAATATAACACTCACATTAAAAATATATTTCTTAAAAAAAGATTCTTCGAATTTCTGAATTCATTTTAGAATTCATTCTAGCTGAAATAGACTAATATGCACAATTAAAAAAAATAATTATAATTTAGAAAAATACGATGTAACCACAAACGAAAAAATACAGTAACCACTTCTAAGTTAACCACGATTCCCAAAAGCATTCTTTATCTTTAGAAATCACAGAAACAAAGCTAATTTCAAAGAAACATAAAAAAAATAAGTTTCTTGTGTGCCTTTGATTAATGGAAACGTTTCTGAGTAATTTTTATAATACGTTTTCTCAACTGGAATATAAGGTGCAAATAATTCGCAAGTAAACATCTAAATTTTCAACAAAGCTGTTTTACAGACAAACATCATAAATTAACAGCATTAATATTTACATTAACATTATTATTCTTTTGTTTGTATATGTAAATTCAGTTTCGGAGTTGATATCATTCTAAAATAGGGCACGAAATTTACGCTCGCCAGCTCGCCATTGGCGAGCAAATATTTAAGGTTGGCGAGTAAGTTTCGTCTTTTGAAATGTTGTGCTTCAAATCAGACTGTATACGCTCTATCTAGCGACACGCGGAAGTGTTTGAAAATCAAGCGACTTCATTCATCTTCTAAAAGAAGAAAAAATGCGCCGTCACCCACTTCCATCTCTCTTTTACGGAGGAACGAACTTCCACCGTCTGCATTCGTTCCCCCACTTTCGTAACGCGCAAGCGCCAAGGCTGCTTTTTTTCGCTTCAGTGGCCGAATCTGATCGCTCTTCACTCCTGCGCGAAGTGAATCAGGTTTCGACATCTAAGCTCAGCTGCTTGAAACACGGTAAAATTATTCGCTTTCTCCCGAACATTTAAAAAATTGTTCATCTTTTTCATGAATGTAAAATATTCTGGATTTAACAGACAGCTCCTTCTAACAATGGTCAATTTCAATTCAATTTGTCATAAATAGTTCATTTTCCGGGTAGGTGTGGTGGCCGACGTTACTGTATGAATTAATGTAAAATAGTGGCGAGCAGAAACTTTAGTTTGGCTAGTACCTTTTGAACTGAAATTTCATGCCCTGTTCTAAAAACTGATATTCCGGTTTGAGAAACATGATTAACATGTTCACTGCCAGGTTAAAACTACAGGAATTTTATTTTATTTAGAAAGTTCGAATTCATACCAGAAAATACTAATAGCAATATTTACTTCATTTAATTACAGGCATTTTTCGGATATTTCCGGTACGAATACATAATTTTAGATTGAAAAAACACGAGTATGCTCGGGATTGGTAGCGAATGGATTAATACACTATAAAAACTACTCGAAAATCTTTCCGAAAATCAGTATCGGGAAAATCGATTTTGTTTTTATAAATGTTACGTTAAATATTGAAAATATACTGGTTTATCGGATTTTAAGCATAAAGAACGCTTTTCCGAATCGTTGATATCTCGGAAGAGGATATTGTATTTTTCGTATGTAATAGCATTATATTTTCATAGATTAGGAAACAACTGTCTTTTTTTACAATGTTGCCCGACTAACTTCTGGGTTTCAAGCATTGTAATGCCAAAATCGTCAAAAGCTATCTAATTTGTTTGGTAAACTGTCTTTTGAGTACTAGCATTAAATTTATGTTTAAAAATTTCATGTTTATGCCATTTCATTAAATATTTCTATGCTGTTCATTGAACTACTTTTGAACTATTTTATTTGACAGGCTTCTAGATTAATTAATGGAGTTATACAGTGTGCCCACTAAAGTCCCTTGCCATCTTTTAGGTAGATTTCGTAAGAAATACTACCTATTACATTCTCACCTAAGTTGGAATTTTTGAAAAATGTTTGCAGATCTACACCGATCATGACTCCCAGAACCCAAAACTTTATCTATCTATCTATCTATCTATGTCACTTTTTTATGAACACGATAACTGCAATAATTCTGCACAGATCTCTTCCAAACTGATACATAAAATCAAGGGGCAAAAAATCTCGGTCAAGTTCGTTAATGGGCAAAATCGAACCAAGGGGTGGAGGGTGGGGGGCTTTTTGTGAAAACGGAAAAAAACCCATAATTTCTTAGTTATGCTACGTATCGAATCCATTTAAAGTTATTATTACTTCTAGGAGAAGGGCCGAAAATGTATGCATGACAGATTTTTGATATAATTAAAAATAGCTCCAAGGGGGGGAAAAAGGGGGTGTTTTAGAAGAAAAAAATTCATAACGTCGTCCATTCACAAGATATCAAATCCGCTTAAACTTATTATAAATCCTCTTACTATTATCTAAAACTTTTATATTGACAAGTTTTTTTATAGGACCAACCCTTATAGCAAAAAAAAAAAATTAAAAACAAAAAAAATCCCGGCCGGCCCCGCCTGCAAACAAGTTATTTTTCGAAGTAGGCGGTTCCAACTCCCGCATCTTTTCGAAATTGATTCATAAAATCAAGGGGCATAAAATCTCGGTCAAGTTCGTTAATGGGCAAAATTGAACCAAGGGGGGGGGGGCTTTTTGTGAAAACAGAAAA
The DNA here is from genome assembly GCA_963931845.1 of Maratus michaelseni. Lineage (NCBI taxonomy): Eukaryota > Metazoa > Arthropoda > Arachnida > Araneae > Salticidae > Maratus > Maratus michaelseni. The sequence goes on from OZ007587.1 coordinate 406,155,139, forward strand.
CCCATAATTTCTTAATTATGATACGTATCGAATCCGTTTGAAGTTATCGTTACTTCTAGGAGAAGGTCCGAAAATTCATGTATGACAGATTTGTGATATAATTAAAAATGGCCCCAACGGGGGGAGGGGGGGGGGGGTTAGAAGAAAAAAATTCATAACTTCATCAATTCCCAAGATTTCAAATCCACTTAAATTTATTATAAATCCTCTTAATATTATCTAGTTTTTTATAGGACCAACTCTTATAGCAAAAAAAAAAAATCCCTGCTGGCTCCGCCTGCAAACAAGTTAGGTTTCGAAGTAGGCGGTTCCAACTGTCGCATCATGGTAAAAAGGTCATTTCTTCCACAATTCCCAACAAACAGGCGCCCCACGGTCTGCGTCTTCGAAATCTACCTGTGCCTGTAGGCCGAGCCGTCAGGGATTTTTTTTAACTTCGGAACGGCTGCTGCTATATTCATAAAAGTGGTGTCTAGGTATAGTAAAGTATCCATGCGCTACACAATGAAACCGCCTACAGCGCCACCTGGGGGATTACTGCGGAGTTAGCATTCCTATCTCGAAAACGGAAAGAGATAGAGAAAAAAAGTGATTTACAAAGTTGTAGACGAGTTTCATCGATTTAGTACGAAAAGACACCTTGTGGACATTAATATGACTAATAGAACGGTTAAAACGCGCATTTGTTGTTTTGTAATTTCCTACACTGTGACGTGACAAAACGATCTTAGAAAGAAAGAAACAACCAGTTATGAAACAGCAGGTCTGTGCGACCCCTCCACAAATATTGCAGTACAATAAACGACGCTATTACGGACGCTTGTGCCAACGTGTCACCATCTATGCTCCAACGTGTGCAGCGTGAAATTCAAACAAACATCCAAATATGCATTGCAGCTGAGGGTGAGAAGTTTGAAAATCTAAAATAAAGGTATATTCTAATAACTAGTTGCTTTTTTCTTTCTAAGATCGTTTTGTCACGTCACAGTGTAGGAAATCATTAAAAGACAAATGTGTGTTTTAACCGTTCTATTCTTCGCATTAATGTCCACAATGTGTGTTTTCGTACTAAATCGATGATGCTCTACAACTTTTTAAATCACTTTTTTTCTCTATCTCTTTCCGTTTTCGAGATAGGAATGCTAACTCCTCAACTTTCCACCAGGTGGCGCCGTAGACGGTTTCATTGAGTAGCGCATGTCTATTTTACTATACCTAGACACTACTTTTATGAATATAGCAACAGCCGTTCCGAAGTTAAAAGGGTGGCAAGGGACTTTAGTGGGCATACTGTAGATACAGTAACAGGCAGATAACTTTTTTATTTCTAAGATAATTTTTTTTATTCATTAATGTTTTTATTTGTTTTCATGTTGCATTCTCGAAATAATGTGTTTTATCTTCAACATTAGCATGGAAAATCAAAGATATTAGCAATTATTTGAAGACATCACACTGTTAAAGCATAGACTAATGGTTTAACTGTTTTCCAGATAAATAAAAACTGCAATGAAAAATAAAATTATTTATATTAAATTTTTTGATAAAGAAAAGGAATCGGTTCAAAGAATAGTTGATTGACCCATTACTACTGCAAGAATAGAATGGTAAAAAAGGAAATTGGAATCTTGATAATATTTGTTCTAATTTGACTTGTTTCCAACGTTACCATAAAAAAAACTAAGATATTAACAATCATTTCAAAGCTTTGCGCGGCTAAAGCATAGACTAATAGTCGAGCTATTTTCCAGAAAAATAAAGGTACATTTAATAAAATTTAAATTACATTTATTGCATTTTTTGATAAGGAACAGGAATTGGTTAAATAATAGTTGATTCACACATTACTACTGGAAGAATAGAAAGGTAACAAGAAGGATATTGGCATCCTGATAATCTTTGTTGTGACTTGTTTTGTTTACCCCGTTACCATGAAAAACAATGATATTAGCAATTATTTAAAAGCTTTTCACTGCTAAAGCATAGACTAATGGTCTAACTACTCTCCAGATAAATAAAAACTACAATTAATAAAATTAAAATGTATTTATTAATTTTTTTGCCTAACAATAGGGGAGAAAAAAATGCTGTTTATGCTCATTTCTAAAAGTCTCAATTCTAAGTTTCTCATTTGTGGAACTTTCACCAAAATATTATTAAAAAAGAAAAAGAAAATAAATAAAGAAAAAAAACGTTGAGAGGATGGAACTAAAGTTGAGAGGGTGTACCAAAAAATTACTAGCCAAATAAAATTTTGTGGTTGTCAGTGGTGACCTGGTGACCGCATTTATCAAGTTCTGGTTATAGCCATAGTTATTTTCTTGATATGGTTATTCAGTTTCTTTATCAAAATTTGATGCGCGTTATTTGGAAATTATGTGTATGACTAAAACTTATAAAGCGGTAAATTTGCTTATAAACCTTCAAGCTATAATATAATTATGACATTCAATAGTTATATTATTGTTTGTCAATTCAGTTTATATTCAATTCATATTCAATTTAGTATTTTACGTATTCATATGAAACGTGTGTTTTCATGTATTCACATAATACTAAACGTTTTTCGTATCAAACATTCTCCTGCTTTTTATTTAAAGCGCATCTTTAAGTCTTGATCGTTGTATTCAAAATGATATATCATATATATTCTAATACGAGCAAATCTTGTGTGTGGTTATATATATATATATGCAAATTTTATCTTAAAAACGGCTCTAACGATTTTGACGAAATTTTGTATCCTACCGTTTTGGGGTACCAGAAAACCATTGGGCTAGGTCACATGTTCGAGAAAATTCGATTAGTGGGTCATTCTGGGTCATTTTGGGTCATGGTCAAGCTAATTGTATCTAAAAAACGGTTCAAACGATTTTGACGAAATTTTGTATCCGACCATTTTCGGGCACTCGAGGACTATTGGGCTGGGTCACATGTTCGAGAACTTTCGATTAGTGGGTCATTTTGGGGTCAACGTGGGTCAAATTAATTTTATCTAAAAAACGGCTCAAACGATTTTGATTAAATTTTGTGTCCTACGAGTTTCGAGCACGATAAAATCATTGGGCTAGGTCACATGTCCGAGAAAATTCGATTAGTGGGTCATTTCTGGGTCATTGTGGGTCAAGATCTAAAAAGCGGCTCAATTTACACTAAATTTTGCATCCAATGGTTTTCTTTCACGAGAAGACTGTTGGGCTAGGTCACATGTTCGAGAAAATTCAATTAGTGGGTTATTTTGGGTCATTTTGGGTCATGGTCAAGCTAATTGTATCTAAAAAACGGTTCAAACGATTTTGACGAAATTTTGTATCCGACTATTTTCGGGCACGATAAGACTATTGGGCTGGGTCACATGTTCGAGAACTTTCGATTAGTGGGTCATTTTTGGGTCAAAGCGGGTCAAATTAATTTTATCTATAAAACGGATGTAACGATTTTGGTTAAATTTTGTATCCTACGAGTTTCGGGCACGCGAAAATCATTGGGCTAGGTCGCATGTTCGAGAAAATTCGATTAGTGGGTCATTTCTGGGTCTTTGTGGGTAAAGATCTAAAAAGCGGCTCAATTTACACTAAATTTTGCATCCAATGGTTTTCGAGCACGAGAAGACTGTTGGGCTAGGTCACATGTTCAAGAAAATTCAATTAGTGGGTCATTTTTGTCATGGGTCTTTATGGGTCAAGGGTCAAGCTATTTTATCTTAAAAACGGTTCGGAGGATTTGAAATAAATTTAGCACCCTACAGGTTTAGGGAACAAGAAGGCTAGGTCACATGTTCGAGAAATTTCTATTAGTGGGTCATTATGGGTCAAGCTATTTTACAGACTATTTACACTAAACTTTGCATCCTATGGTTTTCGGGCACGAGAAGACTGTTGGACTAAGTCACATGTTCGAGAAAATTCAATTAGTGGGTCATTTTGGTCATGGGTCCTGATATTTGAACTCAAATTTAATTTTGACCGAGCATGGCTCGGTCTTCCCTGCTCGTATTTGTAATATGCATTCACATCTACTAAACGTAATTTGTTTTTGTTGAATAAGAATAATATCTACATTAGATATTATATAATAATAATAATAATAATAATAATAATAAACTGTATTTGAAGTAAATAATTTATAAAGTGATGTTTAGCAAATTTTCTAAAAATAATAGAATAATTTGTATTTTTTATGGTATATTTCTTTTTTTCCACAATAATATTGTTTTCAATAAATTGAACACATATAGCTAAAATGTGTTATTGATGTCTTTGGGGCATATGATTTATATTATACTAGCTGACCCGTTCAGCGTTGCCCAGGCCCATGATAAAACCCGAAATAAACCCCAAATTCATATTAATTTATATATTTTACCAGATTTTGTATGAATTTATATCTTTAATGACAAAATTGCAAAATCGTAAAAAAAAACATTTACTTCTTTTTTCAAGTAGAATCGTTATATAGTTTTAAAATATAGCTTTTGTTGTCCAAACCCTTTGAAATTTTCAATGATCATAAATATAATGGTTTTACAACCAGTGTAAAAATTACGTCAGATATATTGTTATCTAGTTGTAAAATAAATATGTTTTCTTTTCGCGTCGGGTCCGTTAAAATAAAAAAAATAGTATTCGTCGTCCTATCTCTCTGAAATTTTAGTCTTTATAAATATAACTGTTTCCAAGTCCTCTATAAAATTATGTGAAAATATTTACATTTTAAATAGTGAAAACGTTACCCGAAGCCGAGCGTGACCGCGGAAAACATCCCGTTATTATGTGTTTTCGCCGGTAATATCTCAGATTTTATTTTTAAAAGAATACTTGTTCTCGTCCAAACGCTTCGAAATTATTGTAGGTGATGTAAATCTAGTCTACCGAGATGTTCTAAAAAGATTGTGTCAAAAAACGAATATTTAGTAACTTTTAGCGTAAGAAAAAAATATTCTCGTGAGGCGCGAAATGATCTGCGTTCGCCGGTGCTTTTGAAAAGATTAAAATCCGTATTTAAAGAAATAATTATACCATCTATTAGAAGAAGGTTTGAGCTCTAAGAGCTTATGTTTGGTTTGTCTGTATCTCTAAAATTGTGCTATTGAGGGGCGTTGGCGTAAAGGAGAAAACAAAAGCCCGGGAAAACGACCCTTTTTCAAAAATGTTTTTCAAAGGGTTAACGTATTTTTTTTTTTCGAATTGATTAAGGCACTGGAGGCGTAAAAGTGCAATCTTTCAGAATATGCTTTTCTCTTTTAAATAAAGCAAACGGTTTAGTCGATAGAATTTAAAACAGAATTGCAAAATAAACGCATTCTTCATGAAAATGGTTATTCATCACGGCCGCTGTGGTGATAAGGGTTCTGGGCATGCGCGAGTTCCAAAAGCTGGATAAAAAAAAAGAGAAGAGTCATTGATCAGTTTTTAATTAATATTTTTGTTAATGTTCAAAGTATTAAAATTCTGAGACTCAGGTGCATCTGGCCAGGCCTTGTACTATCCACATTTAAATTTTCAGACTTCTAGGTGGGCTATATTTTGCTAGCCATCACAAACAAACAAACACACAGAGCGAAACTTTATTTTATTAGTATAGATGTGATTGTATTTGATACCAATTCAGTATTTCTATAGTCAAAATGTATTCCACAAGGATTTTACAATCGATTTTGAACATTTTAATTCTAAGAAAAAAGTTCTTCCATATGATACTGATTTCAGCATCAAAGTACATTTTTTATTTTTAGAATAATCGTTATATAGTGAGTTGAGAAAAATCAATTTTCTTTTCTATATAGTACATTTCTATTGTTAGATTAATCGTTATATAGTAAGTTAAAATATGAGAAAAAGCAATATACTTTTCCTGTATAATACATTTTTTATTATTTAAAGAAACGTTGTGTAATAATTTAAAATATGTGAAAAATCAATAAACGCATTCCGTAAAACGCAAAAATAACGGATTTTGTTATTTTTTTATTCATCACAAGAAAATTGACATTTAAGTTTTCTTTCAAGTTTATCACATAAAGTGACATTTTAACTTTATTTTACAATAACTTTAGAAGAACGTATTTTAAATCGATTTCAAAAGAAGAAGAACTTGAGCCGAAATTAAAACAACAATAATCATAAAAGTAAAAGTAAAAAAAAAGGATCCAAATGATATCATTCCAAACGAATTTTGAAAAATAAATCTCTTTGTAATATTATTTTTACTTAATTAAAAATATATTCGAATTTTTGAAAGTAAATTTATTTAAAAGCACTTTTTAAATTTGTATAACGTTTATTGGAATTTAAAATGCATTTTAAACATTATTTTTACTTTTTAAAATTTTATTATTTTAGTAATACTTTATTATTTAATGTAATTATTTTTTTAATTTATTATATTTTAAAATGAAATACAGTGAAACCTCCCTGAAAGACCACCTCTATAAGGAGACCACCTCTCATAAAGACCGTTTATTTATGGTCTAAAATTTTTGGCTATAAGCTCAATGTTATTTTTCCTCCATTAAAGGACCACTATTTCCAGTTTCCCTCCCTGAAAGACCACTTTTCAGTCGAAGAGTAGAATTACTTTCCTTTGTATGGGGAAATCTCGAAATTCCACTCATATCCAGAAAACACGCTCAGTAAGTTTGATTCCTTAGACCTCATGAATCAAGGTCATTTCTCCCCCCCCCCTCCCGGGTAAGGAACAAAACGCCGGGTGCATGTTTAATGTGACTATGGTTACGGAAAGATAAGTTGGTGTTGGTGGGAGAAGGGCTATTGCCGCTTTTCCTGGAATTAAGTAACAGACACCTGTAAAGTGCAGGAGTATTTTTTAACGGTTAAGAGTGTGTGTGTGGGGGGGAGGGGGGGGCTTCTATTTCATATCAAGAAACACTTGTTGAAATCAATAGATAGATGGAAAGTTCCATTCCAGCTAGAGATGATACTAAGATTAATAACTTGTTTAAAGAGATCAAAGAATGTTTAGATACAAAAATTGTTATTGAGAAATTGTTAAAATCAAAGCAAACTACAATTAATTCCTTCTTTAAAGCTGTATAGACATGAAATATAATAAAATAATTCAATATCATATTTTTTTGTAAAATGTATTTCACGAAACTTTCCTTTACCCATCACCTCTATTCGGAGACCACCTCTCTGAAAGACCGATTTTTTATGGTCTAAAGGGTGGTCTCCTTAGAGAGGTTTCACTGTATAGCTGATAAATTTTTTTTTTTTTTTTCAAATTATTTTTTGCCATCTTGACATTTATAAAAACTTATTAAATGTTACATAAAATCAATCAAATTTGATAATAGTATATTGATTACATTAAAGCACAGTACTGATGTTTCTAATAAGAAAATATTTAAAACGAAAGAATTATTTCGTTGTTTCTTTTCTGCAGTATTTTATTTATATATTTATTTATTTTTGTAGAACTACTCATTTTGAATAGTTTGTACTTTTATAATAGTGATATTTATTTTTATTTTATTTTACAAAATACCCATTTGTAAAAAAAAAATAATAATAATAAAAAAATGAATATTTAGAAAGTTAAGACAAAGATACGATGGAAAAACTGCATCTTTCATTTTTTCATGCAGATTCTATCATTAATCATGTGATGTTCTTTATTATTCGCTAAATATTTATAAATTTAATGCTTGTTATTCAAATTCCTTAAAGCATTTGTAATGTAATGAGATCAGTTCTACAAGCTGTGATATAAAATCTGCTTAACAAGCTATATGATAACGTTTGAAATACCGGAAAAGCACCTTTTTTTCAAATTATACATATTGGAGCTTATTCTCCATTTAAAGAATTTTAAGTTGCATTGAGTTCATAGAAGAAAACAGTTTTAACCTAAAAATGTAAATTTTAACGATCACATATTAATAATTTTTTTAATTGATTATTTAATTAGTCAACTTTGAAAATCATATATTAATGATTTTTTTTAAACTGTTGTTTTAATGAATTGCCAGATAGCCGAGTGGTCAGCGCGAGGCTCTACAATGCAGCAAATCCAGAGTTCGACGGACCCCGCGTTAGGTTGACCACCTGAACGAGACATATGATGCACAGTACCGCAGGACCGATGGTCCAGTAAACAAATTTTTGCAAAGCAGAGCAAGTTTCCTTGGGATTGTAGTGCCACAGAACTAGTATTGAATGTTATTGAGTCAATATTGTACATTAATAATTTTTTTAACTGATTTTATCTACTATATACATAAAATGCAAATAGTAATTTCGTTCCGGCTGTTTATCACTTGAGTTCTGCTGAATAGACTTTGATAGAACTCGCACGGTCAGTTCCATATTATTTCACGAAACGTTTTAGTATGTAAGATATCGTTCTACGTTGTTTTGCTATAGAGCTATGGAGGGAAGTTCTATAGTCAGATGAATCCAATTTTGAAAGATTAGTTTAAAAAAAAATCTACTGGGCGGATTTTCACTAGAATTGAATTGTTATATAGATAATGTTTTAGGAATAGTTTTAGTATCTCGCATAGCATGCACAGTCACAGTGACGTCATTGTGACGGCACTGTGAGTCACGTACGTCACGTCACATCTGTGACCAAAATGACACCACTTTGTAACGTGACACTGTGATCAAAATGTGAACGTCTTGAAGATCTAAAGAAAACTTAAAATAAACTTTAGAACATCTTATGGCATGAAGAAAATTACTTTTTGACAGCTTTAAAAATTTTTGTGACGTTGCAATGACGTCACTGCAAGTCACATAAGTTACGTAAAACCTATGACCAAAATGCCAACACTCTGTGACTTCACGGTGTGATCGGAGAGAGAATTTGGAAAAAAAAACTCATAAAATATAGAATTGAATTATGTCATGCACCTAAATCATTAATAAAAACATTGTCACACATTATTTAAATATATTGTATTTCCAAAATAAAATAATAAATAAATATTTGTCTACATATATGAGGCAGATATTTTTTTACAATTTTCATTGACATTTTCATGAAATTTAACAAAATATACTATATAATACGCAGGTAAAAATCCTTAAATAGAAATTTAGTAACGTAGGAAAGTTTTGGCGGAAAGTAATTCAGAAATAGATCTCCCATTCTAATAAAACTGTTAGCGATTTAGAGATTTGTTAGCATTTTAAATACAAACATTTAATTTTTTTCCTACCACCGCATAGAACTCATTTGCTAATTTTGTGATACTAAAAATATTTTAAAAATCTCCAATCTCTTATTATTTTGAGGGTCCACTCAACCCAATCATCAGCTTTCTGTTTAAAAAGTGAGGACACCATTTTTGCGAGTTCGACATCGGGGGTGCTCGGGGTGACCGTCGAACGCGTTCAAGATTTTTCTTGTACTGAATATTTAAGGTGATTCTCAACTGACCTGCTCCACAACGCGAAGCTTTCTGACATAATTTCTGACTCATTTTTAAACGCAAAGGCATAAAATGGGCAGGACTGACTATGGAAGCAATTTGGAATCGAAATGAGTTTTCCATTTTTTGATAAATAAATTATTATCGAGTTATAAGCAATTCGTGTCACGTGACGACTGTTTTTTCTCTTTTCTTTCCCTGTTAATCGGGTATTTGGTTCAAAACGCTGACTTTGACATTCTTTTCTGAAAGATCTTCTGATTTTACTAAAAAATGGAAAACGTCTTTCAATTACAGAGTTTCTGAATAAAAACAAAAGCCAATTTCATGCGTTTCCGAACAAAAACGAATTAAAAATATGTCATAAAGTATATGTCATTCCTATAGCAATTTATTCCAAAACTGGTCAGTGCTTAATAAGATATCACCTCTGTTAAATATATTGCTCTTTTCAATAGAGTGTAAAAAATGAAAAAATCGTATTTAGGAAATCTGATTGCAGAATAGTATTTATATTTATGTCGTAATTATTTTATAAAGACTATTAAATCCATTTTTATTTAAAATTTATGTTTACTTTGGACGCCTAAAACAAATGCAACTGATTAAAAAATATATAAAAATTTAAATTTTCACAGCTTATTTCCAATAATATTAAACTCTCTCATATAAAAACAGAATATTGTAGTTTTATTAGAAGTTATTTGTCAGCCATATAAACTATAAAGCATTTGAAATGTCTTTATTTAACTGTTTTCTTTCTATTCTTTTTCTGGAAACACCTGCTAGATGTTACTTTGTGGTAAACATTACTGCGCAGATCATGCTCTCAGATGTTGAGGGCAGACGATTATTTCCCTCGGCGGATTAGAGTGTGTGGTGTTCTTTTAAGTTTGTGGAAGTATATTGTGGAATTTATACCGTGAAAGTAAATTAACGTTTTAAAGTGAATCATCCATTTTAACCTATCCTTGTGTCTAGCTGGGTGCGTTATTAAGGTCTGCGTGATATTTGATATCTCAGATCTATGAACACACCTAAGCTGGACACTTTGAAAATTAAAGCAGTGGATTTGAGTCTCATTTTTCAAAGAAAAGGAAGCAGTCAACGACCATTAAATCTTAATCCCTAGAACTGGTGGTTTTACTTATAGATTAGCAGGTAACTTTTAATGTCTTCGCAGTTTTGTTAATAGTGCATATTTAGTAATGGTACATTAATAGTGCATTATTTAAATGTTAAGATGTTTAAATCTTTTTTTTTAATCACTTGTATAAAATTTTATCTTTAATGTTTTAAATCGTTTTAAATAGAGAGTTTGGAAAAAAGCTTAAAGTATTTACTAACAATATATATTCTAAATGTAAAGTGTTATTTATAACGAGGAATGTATTTATATTTTGCGTTTCTCAGTTCAATTTTCATAGTTATTCATTGTAATTAAAAACATTGCAATTTTTAAAACTATTAATATTTGATTTACAATTTGAAAATTTCTTAGCTAGTGGAGGTTTTGAGAAATAATTTTCTGGTATATTTGGAATAATTGCGACAATTTAACTCATTACAAATTTAGTTGTCAAGATATGTCAATATTAGGTGCACAAAAATAATGAATATTGATGAAACAATAAAACAGCTATTCAGTTAAGGTAATTTTTCCAGTTATGTCATCGAATTTTTTCTATAGTAAAAATTGATATTTAAGCTCTGCATTTAGTATTCTATCAAAAACTACAAATAAAATAATTTGTAAAGAAAAAAAATATTTTTCGCTATAAACGCTATTCATTCCAAATCGCTTTAATAATCAGGCATGCAAGTGCCAAGCGTTTAAAAATTTGTTCATAAATGTGTCAGAAAGTTTCGTGATACTGAACGAGGGGAAATATGGCAAAGTATACACATTTAAAAACTTCAATACTTAAAAGCAAAATAGCCTAGTTTTAATTATTGTCAACATTTTTGTTGGTTACATAAAACAAATGGAAGTCGAAGTTATTTTTAAAAGTGGTTATTTGCACAATAGAATTTCATATTATTAAAATATTTAATTTTATTATAATTTTTAATGGAGTCATCTATTATTTTTATATTAGTATGCGTTTTTTACATTTATAATTTTCTTGTTTAACGGCTACATTAGCCGGTTTCCCAAGCAGATGCAAAGTTTTAATTTGAATACGAGCTGCATAAAAAAAATGATTGCCGATCCAATCCTTATCGTCGATCTTATCTGTATTTGGTGAAATCTTGTTATCCGAATCTATGCGAAATCATTTATCAGGTTCGGTCGGGTTGTGGGCCTACAGAATTTTTGTTGTTGTTGTTGTTGGGTTAGGGTAAGATTACGGATTGAATGTAAATATAGTTTCAGTCAACCATCATTCATGTTCAAGTAGACATTCAATCATGTTCAAGAAGTATATAACCGGATTCGTGCATGATTCTAGATCCGAGCCAACATCAAAAATTGTATCGTAACACAATTTCTGAAAAAATCTGATTACATGATCGTATGCAAGATTCTATTCTGAACAAGACTTACAGTAAAAACATTATACCCGACTCGGGTCAGATCGGGTTCACGAAAATCTGGTCACACGACAACTAATCCAAATCTATTCTGTAGCCAAACAAATCCAAAAAGATCGATCCGAAGTTTCTGGATTGTATTCGGGTAAAATCTGGTCACCCGACCCGGTGCAGTGTCGTCACAAGCGTCACAAACTTGAACCATAAAAAAATTTTGATCCGAACAATCCGTATAGGATTCGGGTAAAATCTGGTCACCCTATCCGATGCAGATTCGTCACATTTTTCACATTGAAGTCGCACGGTGACTTCACAAAGTAGTCACATTGTGAGGTCACAGAAAGCCTTGAAAACGGCCATAACAACCTCGCATTTACGTCACAGTGACTTCACATCGACGTCACGTGACGTCACGACGACTGTCACAAAGTCACAGTGTGACTTCACAGAGACGTCGCCGTGATGTCACCATGCCTTACGGGATATTTCTTATCATTCTACGTTGATTAGTTATGTATTTATGGAGGAACGATGTATAATCAGGTGAAACCGACTATGAAAGATTAACCTTTTTAAAAAGTAAAACTGGATGGATTTTGTTAGTTTGTTAGTTAGATATTTTTTCAGGGATGGTTTTAGTATATTGCATAGTGTTCTTTACCAAATTCTACTGTAAATGTCTACTAAAAATGTTAGTAATTAGGGCCTTAATTTTGTCTGCACATTGGAAAACATAATAAAGCAATGGTGTTTGTATTGTTTTCAATAATGTTGAAGGACATTCCAGATAAAGGTCCCTATTGCTTTAAAACACAAGATCAAATTCACCGAAATATTACATTTGATTCAATGTTCGTTTGGAGAAACCGACCAGTGTAGCGGGCGATGAGTCTGAATTTAGAGTCTACGATTGAGACTGAATTTTTATTGGCTTATAAAAAAAAACATAATGCACGTGTTATAATTTTTTTGCGCTATTTTTGCAATATAGCAAAAATAAAGAATTAAATGCTTACAAAATAACAATGAAAAATATTTTTCTAACAATAAGCTATTTAGGTGTTTGAAAAAAGAAGTAAAGAGTGATACGAGAAGTAGCCAGTTATTTTACTCTTGTTCTAAAACGCATGTATATCAAGTTATGTGCAAATCGGTAGATCGTTGATTTGTATGAAGAGCATACACTAAAACACTGATTTTTATAGATTTTATAAAACTAAAGAAAAAAAAAACACGAAATGTGAAAGTAAGTTTACGCGAAAACAAAGTTATATATTTCCTCTCAATCCATGAATAATTAATGAGTGAAGAAAATCTAGAATACGTGACCAAATAATCAAAATATTTTTATAAAGTATGAGTACAGTTTCAGCCAAACATTATTTTACGTGCTTGGATAATACAGATATAAAATGAAGTTGAATAAAGTGCTGAATATTTTATTCTATTCTAATTGACAACAGAATCTGAAATGTTCATGCTTAAAAATTCATAGGGATTTCAAATCAGTAGTTGTCTTAAAACTATTTGAAAAAAAAAAAATTATAAATTTGAAAATACAACAACTTAAACAAAAGTGCTTCATGAATAGTCTAGATTTAAACTTGTGCAACCCCCAAAGCTCTAGACTCGCCGCCCCTCTCCCACACACAGACACAAACCATGTTTAGGGATTAAATTGGGTTGTTATAAAACAGCTTGGGGAAAACGGATATTTTGCAACTATAATGTTAAAGGTAAAAGTAAAATATAATTATTTAAAAATATAAATATAAAACGTCTTCCAATAATTCTTTTTTTTAATCTACTTCTTACTCTGTATTTGAACTATGCACATTGAAATTTGGCCACCATGTTATTCTTATGTATAAGTCTTGTTATATTATACAGCGGATCTTTCTATTGCACATCAACATGATTTTTTTTAATCCTAACAATTATAGTCCGAAAGGCAGCGTCACATTGTTGAAACCTATTTTAGCGTCAATGACTTTGATAGAAAAAATAGAAACCATCGACACTAAAATAGATTAGATAGAGCAATGACACTCATTTAAACTGCAAGAGCGAAGGGTGTTCCTATACCCAAACCGTACGTTCCGAATCAATGCGAAAATAATTGCAACCTGATTACTGAGGTTATTCCCGAGCCTATGTAACATCAGTAATCATGTTGTCACTCATTTCAAATTACAGCATGCTGTGCAATGTTGCTATGGTAACACGCCATGCTCCTGCGGCAGCTGACTAGCAGTATCGGTGTCTGCACCATCTGATATATCACATGTACGAAAATCATGGACGCTATGAAAGTCGCAGATATAAAAGATATATAACAGATGACAGCAGATAACAGCAGATATATATAACATATGACTTCCCAGTACATATAGAAAATACAACATCGGATGCTGCCAAGCTACATATTTTATTATGGACGATTTTACTTTAAACTTACACATAGTGAGTTAAAGAAATTTACTTACAAATTGTGTAATAGTTAAAAATTTAAAAGAATTTGTTTTATTACTTGAAATACGTATATAGATTACATGGAAGGTTGCAAACGGTATACAAGTACACTTAACAACATTGTATAGCTCGCTTCAAATTAAGTGAATGGGGTACCAAATGCGGATGACAGACTCCGTAGTCGGGGTAACATACGTAATCGGAACACCGTTCATTTCATTTCATTCACCGTCCATTCATGAGAGCTGTGCGATGTAGCTACGTGTGGATTTCTACCTTTTGTTATCTGTCATGTCATCCATACCTATTTCAAGTAAGTAGGAAAAATCATTTGTAAAATATTTGAACTTTCATCAAATACCTAAGAAATTTTGTTCATCCACTCTTGATCAATTATCTTTATGTGTATGTGTTGCATAATTTTTTTTAAATTCGTATTATTGTAGCAAACATCTGATAAAATTATTAAACTGCAATTTATACATTTATAAGTACATTTTAAGTATTCTCTTGAAAACTCAATAAACTTTAAATACATATTCTTATGTGATTTAATTATGAAATATACAATTATATATTATACAAACTCACTCACACACACACACATACACACACATACACACACACATATATATATATATGTTTGTGTGTGTGTGTGTGTGTGTGCGTATGTCTATATAAGTATATAAAATTATACCGTTTAACTTAGAAAGAAAAGTTGCGTTATAAATGTTCTACCATTTCGTATGTAACAGCTTTAGAAAATATAATTTTTTTTTATTTTTAGTAAACATTTTTTAAAAATTTAACTGCAGTACATTAGGGGCAAAATCAATTTTGAAACTAAATCAAATACTTTAGAGACATGGCCTCGAAATTTTGACTAATGAAATTTTCTAATTTTTATTCATTAAATTACGTACTACATTTATTTTTACTTTTATCCAGATATTTTCTAGTAGTTTTCGAAAGCGTCCTTTTCCAAAGATAATAATCTAAGTAAAGAACTAATTATAGTTTTAGTATTGAAAGAAAATAAACATTTTAAAAATAAGATTAAGGAAGTTTTCCTTGTGAAATAAATCCTTTTGTATTTCACGGTACATTAGAGAGCAAAATGTATGTTATTGTTTTCTAATTAGATCATACATAAGGTCGTTCGCTGTTTATGGAAACTATTTTCACAATTAATTTCTGAACATATATGCCATATTTTTTGCGAAAATTTTACTCTGCTGTATAGATCTGACTCTTGATTATAACTCTGGATCGAAATTTCAATCATATCAATTTTCGCCGACACCTCTTGGAAAACTTTCCAAAGTCTTCCAATATGATGTGGATAGCGTTTTATTACGTTTGATTACTGAAAAAACTGAAAAAATTACTGAAATCATTTTCGTATCTTTCGGCGTTTCGCGTGATGGTCCTTTGCTACGTCTTTTTATACCGAAACACTTGCGGAAGCCAGGAAGAAGGAAAAAAATCTGAAAATTGAAACGGATACATACAACAAACACATAGGTGATGATATATAAAAATTTATCATAACACTTGATGAAACATGGCTAAGAGATGAGAAAGAACGAACATAGAGCTCGAAGCCGCAGCGGTCTTTTGGTAACTTCAGAGCCCCGGGCCCAACCCTTCCCGCTTTTCGGAGGTGTTTAATTTGTTAATTTTTCCTTTTAAATTTGCACCGTTTCAATTTTCAGATTTTTTTCCTTCTTCCTGGCTTCCGCAAGTGTTTCGGTATAAAAAGACGTAGCAAAGGACCATCACGCGAAACGCCGAAAGATACGAAAATGATTTCAGTAATTTTTTTAGTAAGTTTCATAAATTTCCTTTCTTACAAACTAATAATAAAGTATTTTTGTAAGTGTATATTTTAATGAAAGTTAGCGCAAAATGTATAATTTAAATTAAATATCAGGAACTGCGACATAATTTACGTTAGTTGCACATTTTGATTTCAATATGGATTCATTATCATATATTAAGTGAGTGTATAAAAAAAAAAGCAATTTGTATCAATAACAGGGTTTGTAAATGTAAAGAAAAGTTTTCAAAAAGATGCATGATTGCTGCTGGATGTTGTCATAAAATTAAAATAAAGGTAAAAAAAATAATAAAGCATTTAGAAGTAAAACCAGTAAAGCTTTATTATTAGTAAAATATTTTAGAACCCATTTTTGAAGAAGAAACTCCAGATTTATATGAAAAAGTCATTAGAGCTTCATATGAACAATGTCCTCCCACTTACTTTTCCATAACTCAACTGATGCATATTTAATAATGAAAGAAAATCAAACGGAAATAAAGTGCGTCCCAATTAAAGAAATACACATAAAATCACCTGACAAACACCATTATGCTCCTCATCAATGGACTTTTTCTGCATTTGACTTGTTTAAATAAATTCACGAACGTTTAAAAGAACGTTTAAAAAATGTTTAAAAAGAAGAAAAGTTAGGAAACTCAAAGGAATGTTTTCCAAGTGGTGTGGGAATTAATTGATATAATTGTATTAAGAGAAAAATCAATTAAGATGGAAATTTTGATCCAGAGTTATAATCAAGAGTCAAGACTATATAGTAGAGTAAAATTGTTGCAAAAAATATGGCATACAAGTTCAAAAATTAAATGTGAAAATCATTTCCATAAAGTGCAAATGACCTTCTGTATTTCTATTGTGAAGAAATTTTACAATCAAATTTACAACTCTTGTATTATAAATTTTTCTTCTTGACAAAATCGAGATTTTTCCTGCTGTCGATTTAATGATTCGTATCAATTTATTAAGAATATTTTTTGAAGCCAATATACGATTTGGATAACAGATTCATGATGGGTGAAACGGATAAAAAGATGAAATTGATGTATTTTGGGAAAATAAATGTTACAGCTTTTCCTGTTGCACTATATTGTCTTCATTTTAAGACGAAATCACCATTTACTTTGTCCTGCTTTTAGGGTTATCGTTTAGCAATTCAATGACAAATATTCAGATATAAATTATGTTATTATTGCAGAATATTATAGGAAAGGATGAACAAGACAATCTATAATTTGTTTGATGATATGTTTACCAGATAAATATAATGTAATCTTTCCTTCTGTTTTAATAAATTTGATATATCGATATAAAAAGAAAAGTTTCTTGTTGATTTTACTTTCTGGTTATCATACTTTCTGAAATATGCGATAAAAATATACTTCGACTAGTGTTTATTTTTCTGGTAAAATTGACATTTCTTTTAGCGTGGATTTACTGGCATGGCCAAGTGATATAATGTAGAATATTTATGACAAAACGACATAGAATTTATGTAGAATACAGAAAAAGGGGAACAAGACAATGCATTTGATATTTATTTATGAAATAAATTATAGATTTTTATTTTGATTCATCGTTTTTTTATACGAGAATATTTCAGTTATTTATTACGAAAATGGAATCTATTATTAAATTTTATAGACATATTCTTTGAAATCCAAAGAATAATATAGAATATTAGGAAGCGTATTTCAATTTCATTAAATTATAAAAATAAACTGATTTTAATCTTACGACGTATAGTATTTTTTTACTGCCATTAGTATAAGAAAATCTTAACACTATATTTGTAATCCTTTCAAAAGGGCTAGACATAACCAAACTTAAGTTTAAATTCCTGCATGATTTCAATTTATAATGTGAACAAACCAACGTGTTTGTCTGTTAATAACCGTACATCCAAAAATTAAAAAAAAGCGCCCAAATCGGAATAAAATTTGAAAGCGCCATTAATATCGACAACAACAAATGCCTTGAAAAAAATGTTTATCATTCGTTTATGGGTCATCAATAATTTTCACCAATCTTACATTGAGGGATAAATTTTATCAAAATGCATTTACTTTGAAAAAGTTATGATTTTCCAAAAGATAACTAAGGTCCAAATAAATATATATATATTTTCTTTTTCAGTTTGGTTGTCTAGTATGCCTTTATTAAATTGTTACAAATGAAATGCAAATTCAACAGAAAAATATTACCTGGTAAAAAAAAATCGTGAAAGCTCAATGCTTAAAATCATTTAATTATTTTAAATAGGGCCATTTAAATAGGCATTTTTGTCTTCATAATATTATCATGCTACAAACTAATAATAAAGTATTTTTGTAAGTATATATTTTAATGGAAGTTAGCGCAGAATGTATAGTGTAAATTAAATATCAGGAACTGTGACATAATTTACGTAAATTGCGTATTTTGATTTCAATTTTCTATTTTTTAGTATATGGTGATTTTCACAAAAAGAAGTATTTTCAAGAAAATACAATATTCTATCACGCTATAATTTTAATTAAGATGGTAGGTACTTTTTAAACTGACACATTACATGTAAAAGGGTCCTTAATGTGGATTGGAATAACTCAACATTTAATTAATTTTGGATATGAAATTTTAAACATACTTTAAAAGAGACGTGTTACGAAAGAGTTTAGAAGCACATGACGTTTTTTGATTTTAGTTGAAATTCAATGATTTCTTAATAAGTGAATTTGTGCGCATGATTACTCATAATTGAATTGTCACAGTGAGTCAATTTGTTTTTATTAAATAGAGATATAATACGTGTTTAAAATGTCCTACATTTAAAACAATCTAATGATGAGTTCTTCAGAATTTAATTTTTTCATTTATTCTTGTTATACAAGTATTCCCAAGTTCTAAATTTCTCACTTTATGAACATAATAGTTGATCATTTTGCGCATATATAAGATTGACTATAAGGCAGGTTGTATATGCATGGTTTCATTTAGGTATTATAAGTAAGGTTGAATGAGAAATGTATAACATTAGCCAAAATCAGCGTTTTGAGAAAAATGACTTTAAAGATTAAATGATCTGTCGATCATATAAAAGATTTCTAATTGTTATGGACAAAACTCCCCTTTCAAAGCGAATTTTTCCATAGGGTTTCTTTTAACATGAGCATAAAGCATCACATTTTAATACAAGATGTTATTTTTTTAATGTATTTTAAAAGGCATATAACCCCCTTAAACAAATTAACAAAAGAAATGCACAAAAATAAATACATTTATTCGAAATTATAAGTGAGGAAACATAATTTTATGAATCCTGTATGTTTTCTGTATAAATTCAAATACGATACAGTTACGGCGATTATATTCTTTGCATATAATAATAACATTCCCATACACCAATAATTAAACTGTTTTCAAATCAAATACAGATGGCATTTGTAAACAAATATTTTAATCAAGTTTGACTCTTGAGAGTTATGAATAAACAAGTTAATTACAATTTGAAGTTAAGTACTCACACATGATTAGTTCATAACGTGCTGCTAAATTCAATTATAATTGAAAAGCTTGAATGGATGTCAAATATATAATTGGAGTGAATTGGAGTTCAATAGTAATGTTAATCATTCTGTGTCTAAGAACTTTTATATGCACTATTTAAAACTCTTTGATGTTTGACAACATCTTAAATGGATTTCTATAAAATATGAACAAGAAGAAAAAAAAAACATATTCACATCATAAATTGTGAAACACTTTCCAACACTATTGGAATATTGCTGGGAAATTTAATTTTTGTTGATATAATGAAATGAGATACCTATATTTCTTTTAAATGCTATAAGGTGTAAATTAACAATATAATAAATACACAATAAAATGACTTTTATGAGCTTGTTTGGCAAGTTTCGGCTCACTCTGAGCCATTTTTAAAAACTGAAATCAGCGTGAAATCGAATTTTATTAACAGCGAAACAGTGATAACTTCGAACACATAAATTACGTATAATATGATGGATCAATAAAAAACTGTTTTTGAAAATGGCTTGGAGTGAGCCGAAACTTGTCAAACAACCTAATAAAAGTTATTTTACTGCGTATCTATTATGTTGTTAATTTATACTTTTTAGCATTTAAAAGAAATATATTATTACAAGGTGTTATAATCTATATATATATATATATTTGTCTTACGTGGCGCGTAAATAGGGCTGAATTTCTACATTATCGTTGGCAACAACCGTAGTTTCCAGAGCTCAGACCAATGAACAGACAAGATTGTGTTAGCTCCACCTCCAATATGGCGGTCAGTGTCAGAGCAGCGAAACTGAAGCTAGCAATTATTAAAAATAAAATAATATGAACGTAATCCAAAGTGTCTGAGATTATTCCTCATTTTAATTATGAGTAATATTGTTAATTTCAAATTAATTCTCAACTCTTATTTAGAATATATTTACGACTTTCACTCGCATAAAAAATTGAAGATAATAAATTATAAACTTTCTAGAATGCTCCTGCTGCCATCTGCTGCTGTTTTATTGAAGTAAAAATAATTTCTATTTCGGAAATCTATGATCAATTAGAATAATAAAATGTCGAACGAAATTTAAATAATCATTATGATAAACTATCTTCCTACCACGTAGTGGTTTTTTTTTTTTTTTATGAATTTAAGCCGTGCTGTACAATATTATAGGTGCAATAAGTTTTAAACTAATTATGTTTTCAAGATCCTTTTTTCATAGTATTTAAATGATTTATATACCCTTTAGTAGCATCAACTAGATGCATTTTTAGTTGTGTTTTCAACGGAGTTTTCAATTACTTTTCTACATTAAAAAAATGTCAATTTCATATGTTCAAATAATTTATTGTAGTACTTATTCCGGCTAGAATTACTAGAAAAATAAGAAGGAGCGAGCGAGCGAAGCGAGCTGAGATCGCGTAGCGGCCTCAATGTGAATCGCTTTGCAATTCACGGGGGGTTGACAAGCGTTAGCGAGTAGGGGGCTGTGCCCCCTAGTTTATTATAATGAGATATCTAAATAAACACTAAAAACATACACAACGCAGTAAACATTCATTTTCAACAATTGCTGTCGGAAATGTATACGAATTCTTTCGTGCAACCCTGTTTATAATCTACACACCTCTTAATACACTAAAAATCGAGTTTTAATATTCACACTCCTGTTGAAAACGGTCATCCAGTAATTATGACTCACAGTCAGTACTGAAACCAAATTTTTTGAGTGTGTCTGTAAATAAACGATAAATGCTATGTACACACACAATAATCTAAAGAAATTATGGTGTCTTTCACCTCACTGATGGATATCAATTGCATTATGTTTGAAACAGTGTGAAATTTCTAAAATGCACTCAAACAATTTTTTCCCCATTTACCGTAATTTAACATAATACTTTAGAGCATCCCTGTAAAATAACTATAAATGATACGTACTTCATTTTCAATTCGGAACATGGCATGTTAAACCTTAAGAGCATGGCATCGCAATCTGAATATATTTAGGAGGGTTAGAGTACGGCAAGACGTCCACATAAACCGAATTAATAAGCACTTATCAACTAAGTTGCAAAGTGTTGAAAAGTGTTCTTGGATCTCTTCAAAACAGCTAATCTCCACATTGTAAAAAATTTGTCGTTTTAGAGAAAGAATTAGAGAAAATACATTCAGAAATTCATACATTTGGAGTTTCTTCTAAATTTTCCAGTAGGTAATTTAGTATTAAATTTAGTATTAAAAATCAATTGGATATATACTCTAACACATAATTGTTAGAATGCAAAGAGGTGAGTAAATAATGTGTTAAATTCAAAATTTTTGAGCGCTATTTTGAATGGTGACATTCAATCATTCACTTCATATAATTATGTTCTCTAAAAGTTTAATAATTCTGTGGTACGTATTAAAACACCACATAAAAAATAAAAATAAATAAATAAATAAATTTTAAGAGAGAGAACATCCTAAGACTATTTTAAGGTTGTTTAATATATAGAATTTAACAAAATATACATGACTGATATTAGCACATATTGAAAATACAATTATGTTTCCCAAAGTAGCATTCTAGTCGTACATATTTTCAGTAGTAACAAGTAAATTATTTTCTTTTTGTTGAATGTTTTCTCTCGATGAAGGAAAAAAGCATTCATAATCACGAATATAATTTCTGATGTCAACAAAGCTTTTTTTCAGAATATACAAAACGCATAATGATGAATGAGGTATTATACAAAAGCTTTCTGAGCAGATTTTGACATAGTATACACTCATACTGTAGTAAAAAACATTGTTTGGATAAATGTTTTAAAATAATGTATCAGTAAATAATCTTAAATATTGCGGTTCAACTGGCTAATAACATTTTTACTCATACAGAAATGATTGTAATAGAGGATCGAATTTGAAATATTTTGCAGACCAATTCAGAGAAAACATGAATTAGACGGCACCAATAATACAGTTGACTGAAGCGAGATATTTGCCGTTCTGATAGACTATTATGTGAAAATCCCCATATCCATTTCTTCCCCTGTAAATTGCACCATCAGATGCCTACCTGTGGGGAATATTAGAGGAAAGTTTATTTATATCTAACAATCTTCCCGAACCTAGTATACATTATCTGAGTAGATCGAGACGATCTACTTTGCTGTTATCTGCAGTAATTTTGGTTTGTTTCCTCAATCTGAATGAATAATACGAAATTTATTATCAATGAAGTAATGTGTATGTATGCAGCAATTTTGGTTTATTTCCTCATTCTGAATGAATAATACGAATTTTATTATCGATGAAGTAATGTGTATGTGTTCATTTTGAACACATACATTACGTATAATAAGATGTATCAAAAACAGACAAGATAATAAATTAAAATAATTGGAGTTAACATCCCCCGCTGTGAAGTAAACACTATAAAAACGACATTTTCAAATCTGAGCAAAAAATACTGAAATCTGAGTATGTCGCATAGTCAAAATGGCTCCTAATCAAAATTACTCTCAAGTTTCAAACATGTCTATACTCATTTCTGAAAACATGCACACATTCAAGAATTAAACATCATATGCTCATATTTGAGTATGTCCATGTTTCAAAAATGAGTATGAACTGACTTCTAGGTGCTCATTTTTTATTATGTCCAAGTTTCCAAAATGAGTATGAACCGACCTCTATGTGTTCAGTTTTGAGTATGTCCATGTTTCAATATTCTGAGTATTTCTGGTATTTCAGAATTGAAATCATTGGGTCGTCCTATCTGAAACAAAACGTTTCATAACAAAATGAAAACATCGATGTACTCAGATTTGAAAGTGTCATTTTTCTCAGTGAAAAAGATCATTGTAATAGAATATTCAAGAACAGAAAAGAATAACTGCAAATAAACAAATTTTATTAAATATCTTTTGAATTATATAGATTGACAATTATGAAACTAGTGATAAAGATAATAATTATATACTTTAATGAATTGATTCAAAATCAATCTTTCAATTTTTTGAATACGACTCATGCAATTCGCAGTTAAAACTTTTAATAAAATCATTAGTTTAATTATGTTCTTCTTGTATCATTACATTTTAATGTGCATTTCAAATAATTTACTTCCGGAATTCTTCTCTACTGTTTATCCAAGCAATTGGCTCGCATTCGATCTAATTTAAGGAGAACATTTTGTTGCGTTTTAGAACGAAGCTTCCATGCCTGAATCAATTTTCTTTTAATTACTACTTTCAAAACTTCTATTGCAACCGTGTCTTTATTTTTTGTAAAAGAGAAATAATAAGAAAAAATGACTCTTTACTCAAACTACAAAACCGCTAATGATTGATTATACAGAACTAAAAGCCGACTATGTTGAAATTTGTAATACACTCGTATATTTTTAATGCATAAATAATTTATTTTGAACAATGTATTTAACATATTCTTATCAAACTATTATAGTTACTTTTTGAGAAAACGGTGTTGTAACTTATGTACTTTTTAACCGTATTAACTGTAAAAAACTGTATAAAAATTTATTTATATTTAATTAAGGCAGTGTTACAAATATTTAAAATGGAGAAATTTACTTATATCAAAAATATGATTTATTTTCTGACGGCGATCACATACTTGAAATAACAATTTTTTTAAACATTTTGATCTCGTTCATTATGGAATAATTTAGGCGAAAATTTAAAGAACATTACACGTTTTGAAAATATAAGAAATTCATAATTTTTATTGACATGTTGTAACAATGATTTCTTTTTCAGAGAAAATCACCAGAATTATGGAATCATGTATAATTATGATTAATTTTGCACAGATTTTTAATTCATTGTTTAAAAAAAATATATCTTTCGAATAATAACTATAAGGACACGTAACTCAGAAATACTCTACATCCTGTATTTTCACATTGTCTAAATAAATTTAAACGCAAATACACTGAATATATCTATTGTTCCTAAGTTTAAATTCACAGACACTAATGATTAAGTTGTTTTCAAATCAAATACAGACGGTATTTATAAACAAGTATGCTAGTGATCTAATTTAACTCTTGCGAATTTAGAATAAGGAAGTTAATTAAATTTTGAAGTTAGGTATTCAATTATAATCAGTACATACACGCTCATGATTTCAGTTGTAGTTGAAAAGCTTCGACAGATGTTAACTTAGTTGTTTACTTACCAGTAAATCACGCCTTAGTGTAATGAAAAAATTCTAAGTAAGCAGCAATCGAAAGAGCATAGTTAAATGTGTTTCTTGACACATAAAAGATTTGCCCTCGTCTGCCCGTTCTCGAGGTGTAAAGTCTTAAAGTTTGCCAATTTATTTATTTAATTTAGAGATAAAACGCATGGTTCTGATTCAGACATTTTAATAATTAGATTAATATAAAATGCAAAGCATATTTATTTTGGCCGGGTTCGGGCTTTAGGGAACGGGCTCAGACCGTCTGATTTCTAACACACACACACATATTTGCTTGTATTATAATATATGATACACTGAGATAAATGTAGTTAACTTTCATCATGCTTTTGTCATTTTTTATATTTATTTAATGCAATATAGTACTTCTTCTATCTTTTATTCTGTTAAAAGTTTTCTGCTGGGTTGAACCAACTTTTGGTGCTGAAGTAGATGGATCATAAAAAGGTGAATTAATAGTTACTACATTTAGAGCTGCTGTTGAACCACAGCTCTAAAGGATTGAAAGCGATTTCTCCATCTTATGGTTGCAGCTACTGCAGTACCAAAATTTGGTTCAACCAAGCAGAAAATATTTAACAGTGTACAATCAAGAAAATCTTATGGCAATTTTTTTTTGTTGAAAGCATCATGTGTATTTTAATACTTAAAGAAATTAGAATAAAAGTACACATTCCATTAATTTATCTAAATAACAAAAAATTGATATTGACTAAGAGTGAATAAATAACAACTAATAATGCTAATAATGAATGCAAATTTTTCTCTACTTTTTAAAAATAATAATTTTATACTTTTTATTTCGGAGCTTGATCTCAGTATCAGATATTACAGGTACAACCTGATATTACCCGCTATTACCTTACCTGAATAGCTCCAAAAACTATTTTATACACAGTTTTCTTTTACACATGACAGTGAAAATATCTTATAGAATTCATTATGCCAAGAAAAAATTGAATAAAAATTCAATATTGCTTTTCTTTGCAATTGAAAATATTGGTATTTCGCATCTTTTAATGAAATTTATGGGGGAAAAACAATTTAACCTCAACTCCCAAGTCTTCCTAGTTTCAAAACTTTCATCGATAGAGCTTTTTATTTCCTAATATATCGATTTTATAACATTTTTGAACAATTCTCGCTTTAATAATTTCTCTGGAGTTTTGAACTTGTCATTTAAAATGCAATATAGTGTAAAAAATATGATTTGTTTTTATTTCAAGAAAAATTGTCACCTCTTTGAAATCGAAATTGTTAGATAAAAACTTTTGTAAGTATATTTCGAAGTTTCTTCTTGCATCTAGTAAGTTTTTTAATGCAAATGAATAATACAAAATTGACATTTCAAATAAAAATTGAAATGATTACTGATGTTTCTGAATATTTCAATATCATGAAAGAATCTGTCGATTAAATAAGCAAGAAATCCAATGTAGGATAAAAAAAAAATAACGCATACGTAATCTAAACAGCACCCCGTCAATTGCCGTAGCATCATAAATAAGAAACTATGTAATAAAAATAAAAATGCATCCCTTTCTGCCTCAGTAATAGCTGTATGAGACGTTACTAGGCTCATTAACATCAAAAGATGATATATGAAAAAATTAAAGAGATGAAGGGAATAAGTTAAATTACACTGGTTAACAAAATCTAATGTTGATCACCAATGAAATTTATTTGTGAAAATTGTTTTTTAAATGTAAAATAAGGATTTTTCAGAAACATGTATAAAAAAATTTACAGCAGAATCTTATGTTCTATGATTTTCTGGAATATTTGGCGTTCAGTGGTCCCTTTTCACCGTATAGTAGACGTCGGCCACCACCCGTCGGCTTAACTACCCTGATAACGTTTTTTTATCTTTGAAATGTACTGATAGAACCTTTCTCCATACTTATCGCTCACAGCCCCAAGATTATCCGTGAAAAATCTAGATGCGACTCATAAAAATATATTTTAAATGAAATATTGCAACTCAAAGTTTTATATGCTATTAGAAGCTCGTTAAATAATTCTCTATAGCTGTTACTATTATTGTTACCTATAAAATTAGCAACCACGTACTTGAAGCATTGCCATGCCGATTGCTCCAACTTGTCTTCAGTTTTATTTCAATTTATCTTCAAATTTCAGATTTTTTATTAATTCTCTGAATTGAGGTCCTACAAAAATCCCCTCTTTAATTTTAGCCTCACTTATTCTGGGGAATTTCTCTTTTAAATACAAAAACCCATTTCCATTGTGGTACAACGTCTTTACAAAATTTTGATGAGGCCTAACTTGATTTGGAGTGGTGGAAGAAATACATCAGAAAGTTTTACAAGTGATAAAGACATTACATTTTTCTGTCACACTCTTTCTTCAAGGCTTCCATATGCATTTATCGCGATAACACCAAAAATGAACTTAACCATAAATACAAGGAAACTGAGGGCGATTGAAAGAGAATAAGTGCAGCTTCACAATGAGATAGGTAGTCAAAACACGATTATTTACTATATATCGTACGGCATGACTACTGTTGATCATTGTTATCGATATTATCGTGAAATTGCTAAAATATTATGCGCGCAGTCGTACGAGTAAGACGCGAATGTTGAACCAGTAAAAAAAAGAGAATGACGCAAGTCGCAAACCTAGCAATATACGAATAATGCTACATCAAAACACAGGATGACCGACAACTTATGTGCATTAGATTCTTGAACGAGCCTGAAATATTCAATCCCGCACCCGAAGTGAAAGAAAAATAATCAATATTTCAGTATTTTAATACAATTATGTAAAAGTAGGCTACAATTATATCTCTAAATCAATATACGATTTATCAATAAATCAATATATACATTTCTGTATAAACAAGAACATATATACACTTATTAATACAGTTTTTTCGATTGAAAAATACTCAGGACTTTCTTCTGAAAAATCGGTTCAATCTGAACCCGATTCGAAAGAATCAAATTCCAACTCGAAACCAACCAGAACCCAAAACATTTAAAGTGAATTTAACCCGCAATGAAAAAAACTAGCGTCACCCGTCCCGACCACGTGTTAGGTTAATTCGGCTAAAATCAGGTTACCTGACCAAATGCAGGATTCTAATTCGCATGTCAGTGACAGATCGGGACGCTTTGTCTCGACTGCTGGTACATTGTTGAATCTCTTATACTGCCGTACCATTGTAAGCTTCAATATTTTGCTGTCTTTTGCTGCGTCGAGACTATGCAAACACTTCTTTTGGCACCATTCTTCAAACGCAAAGTCAGCTATACTTTTGGCTGCAATGAGATAATGCGTACAGACACCGGATAAGGAATCTTCTTGTCCGATGCGTGTTTACTCTAAAAACAACATGATACATTAAAAATCAAAATTACTCTTAATATGTTTTGTTACTTAAAATATCATAAAATTGCATTAAGATATTAAACTACATTAACAATATCCAATGTCAATTAATTCCGGGTATTTTCAGCTATACATATAACCTTCATCAGGGATAAACTACAAAATTTGCATTTTATAGGTTAGGTATATTTTTAGGTGTTTAATAGATGAATTTTAGCATTCTACTCATTTATTAGCTTAACATAATACATGTTAGGCAGTATAGAGCTAAAGTCCATCTTTCAGGTTTCCTTTTGTGATGCCACACCGATGCGCAGAAACTACTGAGTCTGAGTAGATGTAAATCTTGAAGTGATACGATTTGTTTGATCTTTCCAGGAACTGTATTTTAACAGTGTATTGACATCCTCATGTCGCTAGTAATGTTCAAGACTTTACCTCAGAAAAACGGATTTTTCCTTATTCCGTTCTTTCAACGAATGTATCGTCTATTGAACATGACTGCTGGTTACATCCTCCCCCAATTCGTCTCACAACCAAAACAAGTTAACTTTGACCCTCTGAGAGTTTTGAAAAAGGGTAAAATTGTAATGTTGTTTTCTCTGCATTTTGTTTTAAATGCTAAAAAAATATGATTCTTTCAGCATTATAAATAAAACTTAATTACAAATATGAATGTAACCCTTGAGAGTGTTAATCATTCTTCAATGTTTTGAAAATTCATTAAATCTATAGAATTACATTATCTTAAACATTGCATTTATTGCAGTGAAACCTGGAGCTTAGTGAACGGAATATTACGTTCTACACGCTTAGAGGGTCAGAGAAAGAAGAGATTGTGATTGTTACTCCTTGTGTGGTCATTAGAATTTGATTAACCCGGCAGTAGTCGCATGTTGGTCTTTTCCCCGCCGAAATTTGTTATCTTCCCTTATTTCATTTCCCCTTAAAGCTACAACAATGAAATACGGTGTAGCTGACCTTGACCGTTGGTGCTTTTGTGTACTAAAGTTGCAAGGCATTTCTGCGTTTTCTTAGAAATTTATTGTATTCTAAAGTTGAAATCAGTCTAGAAGACCGCGGCGCGACTACTCCGGCTGACATATTTCCCCCCTCCCAGTTCTTCATTCCTGTTTCCGCGAATTTCTCAGCAGGAAAGTCTCCGGGAAGGGTGATATAAAGGGTGCATCTGGGAAGGGATTTATGATATGTATTGCTGTTATTTTGATACGTATTGCTGAAAAAAGTTTTAAATGAATTATTTATAGCATGGATTGAAATGTATAAATACATATGTATTTTAATTAACTGCAGGGATACCATCAAGTGAAAATTTTTGCGGTTCTGGTCTTCAAAATAATTTATCCTTATCAGATTAAAAATATACAATAGGAAATTTATTCAAATTAAACATTTAATTTGAATAAACTATTATTTATATATTATTTACTTCATAAATAGGAAGCTTCTAACAAGAGGTGTGACTCAAGAGTCCTGCCGCCATCCTGAAATAAGTAATAAATGGTAATTTATAAATTTTCATTTTAAAAAGGGCACTGACGCATAAAATCTCTATTGCTGCGCCCCCCCCCCCCATACACACACATGCACACAAGCAGCAGCACACACACACACAAAAAGCTGCAGCCTTTACATTAATAATTTCAGAGTAAGGAGTTTTATCTTCTTTTTTATTATTTTTATTTAGATACATTGTAAGAAAAAATAATAAAATAGGATATTGATATCAGTTAGTCGATGCAGAGTTTTTTTTTTTTGTTTTTTTTTTGGGGGGGGGGAGGGGGGGGGAGGGGGCCCATTTTGTGAAAAATTAAAATTAATTTTGTGAAATTTATTATATTTTTGTGAGAAATAACATTTTGTAATAAAATATGAAATCCAGTTATTCAAATTTTAGCCAATAATTTATTAATAACTTATTTAAATCCTTCTGCTAAAGTTTTCCTTTCTGGTGATCTTGTTTAGTTTGCAAATTACATATTTACAAACGTAACAAAATAAAAATAATTAATGGAAAGTATGTTTCTGTGGAATGGAATTTTATGAAGGTACTTGTGTTAATAAAAGAAACTAGCTGTTTAACCCGTTCTACGCACGGGAGTTCATGAATTTAATTCTAAAACCAAAATAAAAAATAAAAATCAGCACAACCAAACTGAAGCTTATGAATATAAAAATTTGTTATGTCTATTCAAAATCCGTATTTACACAACCTAAAATCCGTAGTAAAACGTAGTAATACGCAAAAAAAAAAAAATAAAAAAAATAGACATAATAATAATCGAATATGAAACGAAACTTAGCATAAAAATGTGATGACAACAAACAATTTTAAAATATCTCAATGAGAAATAAGAGTTCCCCTGTTAAATTGTTGAGTTGTTCAATAACTATTCGATTTAGAAAAATATTTTTCTACTACTGTGCATTTTTTAAATGAAATTTAATTTATCATGTTGCTATGGCAGCAGACGATAAAAATATATCTTTGGAATAAGAGAATAAATAGAATAAAAAGTTTTGTTGATGTTTGTGGTAAAATGTTTTTCTTTATTTTTTAAAAATGGTAATAATTAAGCGCATTTAAATGATTACCCACGAGGAGGCGCGCAGTCAAGTGCTCAACAAAATCACTAACTTTGACTGTTGGTATGCATCAACTGAATACGGGCTCTGTACTTTTATTAGGAACATAAATTTAATTTTACGAAAACTGTCATTCTGAAATAACGGTATTATCTATATAAATAGCGATTAAACGTTACGGGTGAAGCTAAAACTGTTTAGTTTGTTAAATATAATTAGTTCTGTTGAAATCGGAGCAGTAGATTTGGATTTATTAATAAGGAGGGTCAATTAATGAAAAAGCCGCCGCCAGTTGGCGAGGGGTCAAGTAAAATAAATGTGATACTTAATAAAGAGTCGTTTACCCCCCCCCCCCTCCCCATCTCCGCAAATTTAACAAATAATCTGTTAAATAAAGTTTTCTGCATTAATAATCTCTATCATACTAATATATGTCATGTAAAAAAACTCTTACATCCAGCCAATTATCATTCATTAAGTCGATAAAATCCTTTACAATTAAGTTTATAGCATTTGGCAACGCTTGATAATTAAGTTGATGATCTACATGTCATATAATCTCTGATCCATCGATTTTAAATACTCGACTCTCAATTGCAATGATCCCTACCTTGATTTATTTAATGACTTCTGCGGAGATTTTATACAACCAACCAACCGAAGATAAAAAGCGTATTTTTGATGAGATCTCTTTGTGGAGGAATTTTAATTAACATTTAATCTATCAAAAATCTATTTAAAATTTTCGAATTGTATGTCCTAATCGTTCATGGGCCCCCCCTACCAGCAACCCGTGTGCGAAATTTCGTAGCCATGCGCCCTGTGGTTTCCGAGTTCTTGAGGTTACATAGATAAGTGCACGGATTTTAGTAGTATAGATTTTGTGAAGGGAGGGGGCTCTTTTATTAAGAGGATTTCTGCAAAGGGACCTGTTTTATTAAGAGGAATTTTGTGAAGAAGCCTGTTTTCTTAATTTTATGAAGGGTCTGTGTTAATAACAGAATTTTTGTGAAAAGCACCTGAATTATTAAGAGGAATTTTGTGAAGAAGTCTGTCTTATTACATGGAATTTTATGAAAGGGACTGTTTTATGAAGAGGAATTTTGTGAAGGGTTCTTTTTTTAAGAGGAATTTTGTGATAGGTCTTGTTTTATTAAGTTGATGAAGGGTCCTGTGTTAATTAAATAAATTTTGTAAAGAAGCCTGCTTTCTTAAGAGGAATTTGTGAAGGGTCCTGTTTTAGTAAGAGGAATTTTGTCAAGAGACCTTTTTTAAGAGGAATTTTGTGAAGGGTCTTATTTTAACAATTTTATGAAGGGTCCTGCGTTAATTAAATAAATTTTGTAAAGAGGCCTGTTTTATTAAGAGGAATTTTGTGAAGGGATCTGTTTTAGTAAGAGGAATTTTGTGAAGAATATCTGCCTTCTTACATGGAATTTTATGAAAAGCCTGTTTTATTAAGATGAATTTTGTGAAGTATCCTGTTTTATTTTTAGGAATTTCGTGAAAGGGTTTGTTTTATTACATGGATTTTCGTGAAGGGAAAATAAATAGGTCCCAAATTTTGCCTGGATTGACCCCTGGTTATAAATAACATGTCCTGAAATACACAACTGAATGTTTATTTAAATTGCATAAAGGAATGATGTAATCTGTCTCGTTTCAAGTTCAATTTGCTCCTAGTTCCGGAACACTGTCAAAAATCAGCTAACTGCGATTCTGTCTTTAAAAAGAATTTATGCCTAACACGATTTCAAATTCATAATTGAAAATTTATTCTAATTAGTAATTCATTGTATCTTCATAAAATCAATCAAATTATTTTTTATTTTTTTATTATCTTAATATATTTTGTAAAACAATATATATATATATATATTAAAACATTTAATTAAACTTCAACTGAATACATTCTGAAATAAAATTCTTAAATAATAGTTCTTAAATATATTTTTAAATATATCTGAATATATTCTTAAATAATAGTTCCTATAAAATCTGTATCTTTTCAAATTCATTTAGTATTTCCTCCCAATGTTCTCCATTTTCGATCAAATGGTAACACCAGCAGAATTTTCATCTGTTTTCGGGCTACTGTTAACGGCTGCAAATGGACTGAGCGCTACTACTAGCGTTCTAAAAAAAAGGCGCGACTACTCTCGGGTTAATTCAGTGCAAAGACACTTAATTTATTTTCTTTCAATGTGCGCAGGTACTGACTTCGAACTATAATCTTGCTTTATAGATTTATTTTTTATGTTATATGTTCTTTGCTTCTCGTTCTGGTATTAACAATTTTATTGTCTGAATGGAAAGGCGAATCCATACCCTCAATTAAATTAAGGAAATAGATATTTCTTATTACATTCGCATTATTAAATTTAATTTACAAACTTTTCATTTATTATATTGCTCACTAAATGTACTTATTGAAAATTTTGACTATTATTTGCTTGAAGCCAAAAATATGTAAAACTAAATTAATAAATGTTCGGCGGGAACTTCGTCCAAAGTTCTTGTTTATCTATTAATTTAAAAAGCAAAACTGGTTGTACCCTAACTTTTGAAGTTCAGTATTTTTTCAACATTCAATTTTATGTACTTCAATTTTTTATTAAGTATTTAAGAAATCGATTGCAATTAAATGAATTATTTTAAGATGAACTGACATACAAAAAATGCATTGTCAGAGTTAGGTAAATTGGACGTCTCATTTTGGCTATAACAACTCTAAATGTGACAAAAATTGTTTAAATACAACAGTCGTATTTGTTGTTGGATTACATACAATGATTCAATTCCTACCATGTTATTTATGAATTAAAAGCACAGTACGAGTTTAAAGTAAAGACATCTTTGTCTGTTTAATAAAACATGTATTTATTTAATAAAATGCCAAATATACTTTAAATGTGACAAAACTATTGGGAATCGCGTCTCATGTAGGCATTGGCCTTACTTCGTAAAATTAAATTTGAGAATTTCTCAAAATTTTGGCTTTTAAAATATTTTTATAAAGCATTTAAAATAGATAAAAAAATGACGTTTTACTTTGAAAAATATATTTTTAAAACAAAAATAATTTTACGTAACACACAAGAATGTATGTGAAACAATAATATGAGTAGAAAATAAATTATTTGTTTGTAAAATTAATCTTTTAGTATTATTATTTTTAAAAAATCTTTACTTAAGCATCATTTTCTCTTACTTCTTTCTAAATTCTTTTATAATATCATCGTTTTCATTTTCGTTAAAAAGATAAGGAAGCAAGAAAAAAGAAACATATATTTCAGATTAAAAAAATGTTATTTGTAATAAGCAATCAAAAGACTTTAAAAATAGCCAATTAAGAAGAAAAACAAAAAGTGAAACGTGCTTTTTTCGCTTTGGGATGTCTATAATTTGCTGAAGTTTAATGAGATTTTGTTTCATTGCCTTCATTAAACATGAACAAAATGACAATTCATTAAAACATATTGTAGCATTAAACGACATTTGACATTGTAATAAAATTATTTTAAATTTTCCTAAAATGATGTTTATATAATGTCACGTATCAGCAAGTTACGCAAGCATTCATTTCATCTTAGTTTATATATATTAAATTAAATATTATGATACTAGTGGTAAAATATATTATCGAAAATTTGCTGAATTTTTATCATTTTTCGTTTCATTTGAAGTACAATAAATTTTTCGCAGAAAAATTCCGAAGTTCTTCCCAGGGATGAGAGCGCTCCGACCCCGAATGCCCGATTTTTACCACTAAATTTTAATACTATTCTCCACCGTATTGAATTTCAGAAATTCTGTCCTTAAATAAGGCGAAAAATACTATTAAAATTTAGTGGTGACAATCCGGCATTCGAATCGGAGTGCTCTCATCTCTGTCTTCCAAATTAATATTTTTATTTAATAAAATTTTAACATTGAATCGTCTGCCAAGTAAGGCAAACACTGAAGCACATTACGCCAATACTTTTAACCCTTTGTGACTCAAGAACCCCGATTTGAAAAATATTTACTCAGATGTTAGAATACATCATTTTAAGCATGTAAAAATAATTAAAAAAAAAATAGAATGTAAAAATAATAAAAACTATTGATTAAAAGGTACTTTTTTCGCACCTATAATAAACAGAAAATTACACACTTCTCAAAAATATTGTCAAATTTCTAATACAAGATTGTTATGTATACGAACTTAGCTTTGTAAAAAATCTATTTTTGGACGTTTACAGCCTCTTTAAATTGATACAATTTATCAAAATATAGATAAAATGCTTAAGTGATACAAATAGAAAAAACAAAAAACTTATAAAAATCTTTTAATGATCGACTCGACATACGTTTCAACGCTCATACGGCGATATATAACCAAAAACCAAAATATTCTCGAATTTTTTTTAAAATAAACTTGAAAACATAAATAACGAGATATTACGTAAAAAAAAAAAAAAAAAAAAAAAAAAAAAGCAGGGGTTGGAAGTAGCCAACTGTAAATGTGAAAATTAATATTTCGTTATTGCCTTTTTAAAATTGAAAAGTTCCTCATGTCAAAATTTAGGTAATTCAAATGAGGCGGATTCATTGCAAATGTTTACGTTACGCATGTAAATTTCTATTGATTCACGGATGATAGATGTTAAATAGAGTTTTGATGAATAAATTATTTTACTGTTTTCAAAATCAATTTTTAATGTATTGGTTCTGTGTAGTCTTGCCAGTACTGTAGTACTATTGTCATATTTGATATCTGCCAAATGCTCTTTTCTGAAACGTATGTCGATCATTAAAAGGTTTTTATAAGCCTTTTGTTGTTTCTCTATTTGTATCACTTAAGCACTTTATCTATATTTTGATTATAATTAGTGATCTTATTCTGCGATAATGTAAAATTTATCAACTTAATTTTACAAATAATGAAGTGGAATTAACTACTCAAATGATAAATAAAACTTTGGCATGAAAAACTAACTCAATATCGCCGTCCGTTGAGAATTCTATGAACAATCTATATTAACAAATGTGTTGTAAAATAGCAACAATAAATAAAATTATCTTTTCAAGTCTACGTATAAGAAACATTGATTTTCGTGTATGCTGCATATATGCAACTCGGTGATACAAATGATTAATAGTTTAAGAAACAGAATTTTCTATGAAAATGCAGTCTTTCTTTCGCATTTATCATAATTAAATTACATAAAAAGCAATCCAGGATTCTGTACTTACTTTTCTAGACATATGGTGCAGCTGTCTTCATTTTGCATATAACTTTCAAGCAACATCATTATACTGACATTAGCACACATCTTTCAAAAATACTTTGTTTAGCAACATAAGATGCTACATGAACAGTCTGGTGAACTCTGAAACAATTTAATAATATCAACATTTAGCTTGCAACCAAGTTTATGACACTTTTAAAGGAAAAGACACAATGTTACTATTAAACTGTTTTAATTTTGACTCTAAAGATAAGGTGTTTAAATTTGAAAAGAATTTGTGACACTTCTTATCCAAATTTATAACAGGAATCGTTTAATTATTGTATATTAAAATTGCTTCACATGTGTGCATAAAATCTTAAGATGACGTGATTAAATATTCCTTAGAAGAACTTTTAAAGTGCATGTAATTGTTTTGAAAATAACATTTAAATTTAGATTTATAAATATTTATAATCAAAGACAATTAAGGTATATTTTTCTGTACTGTAAGCTAAAATTTTCGGAAAAAGTTAATTTTACTTATATTTCTAGGAAATATTTAAATGTCTTATATGTTGCAATTAATTTTATATTATAATCAAATTTTGGGTATTAACAAAGCCAACATAAAAGCCGCAATATTCAAGAAATTTCTATTAATTTTCTAAATACTAAAATTTATTCTTTTTAATATAATTTTGGGTTTTAACAAAGCCAACATAAAAACTTGGAGACCCATGTCTTTTACTCAGTATCGCCGTAATATACTTTACTTTATAGTATAATATAAAATGTATATTTAAAACCTGGATATAAATACATATAAAAACCTGGTATATAAATAATAATATAAAAACCTGGAGACTCATGTAGAGTTTCCAGTATTATCCTAATTGTATCTAAAATTATCTTAAATGGAATGTACAAATAAAAATGAACCTAATGGTGCTTTCCCCGCTGTCTTCGGCATTGTACCAAGCGATCGTATAAACTGCAATATGTATAACGATTATGGTAAATATATCTAAAAGTACTTTGAATATAATATACAAACGAGTTTAGTGTTGTTTACGATCTCACTCCACGATCGAAAAAATGGCAATTGTAATAACGGGAGCCTTTCATTAATAAGTGAACCCAAGTTGTATAACGGTAGCGGAACACAGAAAAAAAATTTATAGAACTCTCGTTCATCGTCGCTGTAGAAACCGATTTGGCATGTTTACAGTTCAAAAATATATATTCTTGAAAATCTTCATTGCGTTTCTGAAATAATCTATTGATATTAGTTTCTTCAAACATTTGGAAGAAAAACAAAATCTATTCCAAATTTTTTGAATAAATTTTTAACGATGATCAAAGTTTTTTTTTTCATACGGCGATATGAAATATAAGATAAGATGACTAACACTTCAAATAGAAATCTTTAACAAAAGTCCTTATTTTTGCCGGAAAGTGGACCTTTTTAATAAAATCATGAAAAAAGTAAAAATCGCTGCACAAATTCAGAATAAACTTTATTAAAAAGAATTAAAAATTTACTATATTGGGATAGAAGTTGAATATTGCATTCTTTTTTAAAACTAGATCAAATTTGCCGGCTATTTTGGAAAATCGGAAAAGTACGCGAAGATACTCTTTCAATCTAAAATATCAAAAACTCTAATCCAAAATTATTATTATTAGAATCCGTCGTTGATGATCTAGAATTTTTTTTTTAAATCTGAGGTGTAGATGATATAACAACATATTTAAGAAGATTTTTATAAATATGTTTTTATGGTACAAGAATTTATCAATTATTATAATAAGGTCTTTGCTCTATAAAAGACAGACTATTATTCTCTTAAAAGAAGATACACTAAATAGCCCAAAATGAACGTATACTTTCGATTTTACACGTTTTGTCAAATATATACAGAAATACTAGAGGAATCTTTCTGGAATTTCAAGATTATAAGGAAAATATTTGCATTCATATTTCTCAGTGAAGGTTTGATCACGAGGGCAATTAAGATAACAAAAATAAAGTGAAGAAAATAACAATATTTGAGATCGCTCTGTAAAATAAAATTCCTGAAATTATCTGTAGATGGCTTACATAACTGTGTGAATAATGTAAAACATGTGTGCTCATTTGTGGAAGAATAGTATGTATCGGTATGGAAATATAAAGGTTTATTTAAAACATTCAAGAAAATGTCGCATGTTTTCAATTTATAGAATGCAGACTGCAGAGTTTTCTACCAAATTCAACGCCACTTTCACACAATTTGACAAAATACAGTGGAAATAACATATTACAATTAAAATACACACACACACACACACATATATATATATATATATTAAATATATGATGAAATATGAGAATTTAAATAAAATAATTTTTAACTATACGCATATGCGAACGATACCAACGATTTTTTTTCTGTGTTTGGTAGTCAATTCTATTGAGCAACTAATGTAAAAAACCAGTCCAATATTTGGAAAATTCAGACAGAAAATCGACGATAAAGTGTGCTGAATGTCAGTTACTTTATATATGTAGCTGGTTAATAAGCGATTTTCCACAAAGTGTCATTTTAAATTTTTAACTTTTTAAATTAAAATTTTTATTGATGCTTTAGTTCTTCTTGGAAAATCAACAGAACGATCCTATTCCAACAAAATAGAATTATCAAAATCGAAGAATTCTCATTTATATTCAATAAATACTAATTCATTTTTTGGAAGTCAATTAATAAAAAAAAAAAGATAATTTGTAGAAAATCCCTTGTCATCGGGCTACTTTTCGAAGGCAACTGAAATTTAGCTCATTATATCGCCAGTATCTTTATAAATTTTCACGACATTCAACTGGTGTTTTAATATTAGTTGCTCTATAGGTTGGTTTACAAATCATGGAAAAAAAAATATTTGGTATAGTTCACCTATCCACAGTTAAAAATTATTTCGTATAACTGCTCCTATTTCATTAAATATCTAACATATTCTAATTTTTTATGCTGTTTCTACTATATTTTATCAAATTTTCTGAAACTCGCGTTAAAGTTGATTGAAAAACATGGATGCTGTAAACAAAAAACATGTTAAAATTTCTGGAATATTTTGAAGAAATTCTCCTATCTCATTGAATATACGTGCTATTCTCACACAAATGAAGACTAATGTTGTACAAGATCCACATAGTTATGTGCTGTAGAGACAGCAGATCATTCAATGTGTTTTAAAGAGGTGCCGAGCTCTTATTAATCATCCGTAATAAGTGGATTAATTTGACCCAGTTTAACAACGTTTCGAACCAGAAAACTTATTTGAAGAATCTTTATTCAGTTAATTTCAGATTTCTACATGGAATATATTTAATTTCATTTCTTAAACAAAAATTCTGGCGCGAAACGTATTAAACTTGGGTTAAATTAACCTAGATATTACGGAAGATTAGTGAGAGCTTGGCACCTCTCCGTTTCATTTTACAGGTGAATCCATCTCTCCGTTATATTTTACAGGTGAATACAAATAATAGTTTTTTTCAATTCCCTGCTGGTGCCCTAATTCTCCTCGAATTGAAATCATTATTGAAAAATAAAAAGTCAAATATGTACTTTATATTCCAGAAGCTCTAATATAATTCAATAAGTATTTCTCTAGATGTTCCATAGAAACGTCTGAAGTCGAAAACGTCTGGTGGTTTTATACAGAGTGTCTCATTTATTTTGCAACTAAAAAGAAGAACAATGTACAAACATTCATTTTTATTTTACAGAAGTGCTTAATCGACTACAAAAGGTGTTGGAAGGGACCGCCGTCTTCATCTTTACATATCTGGGCCCGTTTTAGGAGGTTTCGAGACAAATTCTGTAATATGTTTGGTGTGATAGCGTTTATCTCTTCCGTAATGCGAGTTTTCAGTTCCGTAATCGAGGCTACCGGTTCACGGAATACGCGATTTTTCAAATAGCCCCACAAGAAGATATCAGGCGGTGACAAGTCTGGACTGCGTGGAGGCCATAGTCCTTTTGTAATTAACCGATCACCAAAAAATTCTTGGAGAAATGACAGAGTGTCGTTGGCCGTATGTGCAGGAGCGCTATCCTGTTGAAACCAAACATTTGTTTGTAAAGCTAATTTTCTTACTGACGTGGCCGGTTTCTCCTTGATTTTCATCTCGATTTTCTTCATTTTGTGGTCAGTTGAGACAAACGACAGACGGTTCTTTATTTTCGATTCCACAGTCCATTCTGTTTGAAAATGGTCCACGATTTGCTTAATTGAGCTTTTATTCGACGCAATCGAGTCTGAAAACTTGTTTTCGTATCGTTCCTTGACTGTTTTATACGAAGACGTTCGAAAATAATGTTCAATGATAAACGCGCTTTTTTCTGCACATGACGTAAAACTACCTTTCACTTCGTTCTCCTTAGCACTGAAGTGCCTCGTGCGGTTTTCTAGTTTGTTGGTAATGTTGCTCGCACGCTCCTCCAAACCGCTACCTGCACTAACGGTGTACGCGTGCACTTGTGTTGTTCATTTGCTTCGCGTTTATCTTGGTTGCAAAATAAATGAGACATTCTGTATAGTACATCTTTAACAACTTCAAGAATACTTTATGATCTATGAAGTGATAAAATCATGTTATGGTGTTTACATAAAATTTAAGCTGAAATTTACGAGTTAAATGAAATTTATGAACTTATTGAGCTGATTGTATTATTTCATGCATATTAACAAAAAATGTTAGTGTAAATAATTTTAAATTTTACAGCTTTCAAACCATGACAATCAAAGTCGTATGCGTAAACTCTAAAATTGTAAAGTCATTGTAAAGCAATGCAAGATTTCTTCATAAAATCTTCAATAAATAGACATTCTTAACTGGCTGGTGGCTCAATGTGTTAGCTGAGAATAGACATATTCTTTCTCCGGTGCTTTGGAGATATTTCCGGCTTTAAAGACAATGGGTCTACCGCTGAGGAAGGTGTCTCCTACGGCAGGTAATTCGGAGAAGTCCTAGTCTACCTAGAACGAAATTTGTAGACATAATTTGCAGTGCGATACATTTTTCTGTCAATCGTACACAGGCACTCACACGCTCACACAAACGCTTCCCTTTTTCAATATGATTATAGAAATAATTTTTTCCACGCTGATATATTAAAAAATATTGATAAACCTTGATGATATGTAAGATAAATATTGTAGATAAATGTTGTATGATAGATACTCTTATGTAACATGTTGGCAGTTACATATTATAACAATGACGTATTTTGTACAACAAAATTAGATTATTCTAATTGCTGTAAGATAAAATTTGTTAAATAAGATGTTATCAGATTGATAGTGTAAAAATATTTCATGTTTTGTAACAAAAAATTACATTATCCTTTATGAGCTAACTCATAATAAATGTGAGATGTTATACAATTATTATACTTTTTAAGTAATTGAAAATTGTACATATGATATCCTGTGTGCATAATAAAATATTATCACCATTACTTATAGCAGTTTTAATGAAACTAAGCAATAGAGATTTAATGGATGATGATACATTAATGATATATAGTGAATACCTATTTATTTAGTGATTTATATTCTCTTACTTCCAAATATGATATTTAAAAATATTTTTTTATAAAAAATTTCAAAACAAATATATTTTTAAATGTTTTTTATACGATTATGAGTTATAAACTATTTTGTCAGTTATTTATGAAAAGACGGAAGCTTAAACAAAGGAAATAAATTAATAATTTGCTGTAGCATTT
Organism: Maratus michaelseni; assembly: GCA_963931845.1. NCBI lineage: Eukaryota > Metazoa > Arthropoda > Arachnida > Araneae > Salticidae > Maratus > Maratus michaelseni. The sequence goes on from OZ007587.1 coordinate 406,197,056, forward strand.
TTGAATCTTGGAAGGTTTTATGAAAATTTACGGTTGTTTATGAAAAATCTATATTCTTTTGCATTTAATATCGGGAATTCATTTATATTTTTATAGAAATAGTTTGTGATTCCATTTACTTTTCTAGAAGTTCAATACAAATACTTCAAAAGCATTACACATTTGATTTTCATAAATACTTCTAAATAAGAGATTTCAATAAAAAGGAAAAAAATGCCGAGTCAGCGACATTTTCCGTAAGTATTCTTTTTTAAAATCTACTTTAAGACGTTAATATTACATGTGCTAGGCATGCTGTTTTCCAATTGATCGCTTACTTTTCATGTAATATATTTGAATATGTTTCATTGTAAAGAAATATGTTGTTTGGAAAATGCTGCTTGTGCAGACTAATAATATTTTTTGATATTTTGAATTAGCAAAAGAAAATTAGTAACATTTAGTTTCTTATAATAGTTTATCATCTGAATGAAAGTTGTTGTTTGGTTATTAGTACACTATTAACAATAAACTGTGTTATAAACGACACTTTTGTGTAAAAAATGAGACGAAAAAAGGTATCAAAATAGCTCCTATCTAAAGGCAAATAATGTTTTATAATGAATACATTCTGGTTTTTTGAGCATTCATTAGCAATTAATTTGTTCCTCATTCAAAATACATTAGTTTTTTTTTCAAAGAAGTTATTTGAAATATATTTTAAGGAAAACAAATTTCTATATACGAATAACACTAGAGTGAAAACTTTAATTTTCATTATATATTGCAATTAATGTTAAGCTAATTATCGAAATAAAAACATTATAATACTAAATCATTATGTGCTATAAAATACGCTTACGAAAAATGTCTATTTATTTGTTTTATCTATTTATTTTTTTAAAGATAAGAGTAAAAATATGGTGTTTGGAAAAAAACTCACTTGAAAATAATTTAACTTGAATAAATTTGTAAGCAGCTGCAGTGAAATTGAGAATGCGTTATCTCACATATAAAAGAATGCTTAAAAAAGCCTTTCGTTGGATAAATTAATAAGAGGCTGAAAACGCATTTTAATTTAAAAAAAACGTACCAAATTAAAAACTATAAGTATAAAGGACTATATGCATTATGAAGAGCAAACACAAATTTCCATGTCATAAATGCAAAAAAAGTTTTAATTAAAAAATTGGTTTTGTTTATATTTGTTTATATACGGAATTTCATGAAACACCAAGAAACATCTAATTATTAGATATAATTATAAATTAATTTACTTGGTGTTTTTTCTTCTTTTCCATATCCATGATTAAAAAATTTGTGTTAATGAAAAAATGAAGTTATTACAGAATGAGTCTAGAGATATAATTTGATTTAACCATAAAGTTAAGGAAAGTATTGTTGTCTATGAAACAAGAGGTATAAGATTTATTCTCCAAACATTTTAGATTCCAAACATTTTGTCATCGTAGAGAAAAAATATATATTTTTTAAATCGAGTGTAATTTTACCCCTTAAAAGGTCTACTTACAAGAAAGTACTAGTATTTCCTAGGATACACAAATAAAATACATAGAAACCGGGTATTGCACAGTCGTATATCATTTCTAAAGCTTTTATTGTAGAAAAGTTGTTGTAATTTAATAGGGAATGGTGATAATTAAGATAACCTTACTTTACCGTTATGACAGCAACTTTTTCTTCTTTTTTTACAAAATTCCTTTTTCCAATATATAGAGATATAATATTGACACTTTTCTGCCATATCCCTAATATTATGAGCTGCTACGAAATTGTGATTAACAGCCGAAACTGATTATTTTGATGGTCTCTGTGCATGCTACAGTCGTTCTCTAAACTCTTTGATAAGCTTAGTTGATAGTGTTTCTAGTCGTTAAGACGACCAGGGTAAATTTTTTTAGAGTTTTCTTTCTCTAAATTCTCTGACACACTTAGAAGGTGTTTCGCTGGTCGTTTAGACGTTGAGGGTAAATTTTTGTTCAGTTTCCTTTCCCTAAATTCTCTGACTTGTTGATGGTTTGTATGTAATGAAATTCTGGTCGTGTATTAAACAGTCTCTACATTTTCTCACTCGCTCAGCACATGATTCGGCTGGCCAATTACTTTCCGAAAAACTAATATTATCTCCTGTTGCTGATTGCTTGTATGTAATGAAATTCTGGTCTTGTAGTAAACAGTTTCCACATTGTTTCACGCGCTCAGCACATGATTTAGCTGTTTGATCATTTCCGAAAAACTAATGCCATCCTCACTACGTTTTCTTTTTTTAATAATTTTTAATATTTTAATAATTTATTTGGAGAATAAATTAAAATACATCAAGTTAAAAATATGACATAATGATCTTGCACAAATATTTTCGCACCAGAAAGTTCTAAATTGGAAAAAATAATTTTTTAAATACGCGTTCAATGAAATTAAAAGCTACAAGAAAAATTATGTTTCCAAACCACCATTTACAAATTCAACTAGTTTTTGGTATACATGGGACCCACGTTTTAAGACAGAATAAAATGTGAGTTTAAAAACACTATCTTGCTTTGATACAATCTTAGTTTTTGATTTTAAAACAATGCTGCTAAATATTACACTAGTTTTTCCTGCGTTTAAATTTTTATTTACTAATATTCAATCTCCATGTATTACTTCAAAAATATTTTACTGTGAAATAAACCAATTTCAGCTGACGTCGCCTCTACGCCTATGTCTACTGTGACGTCTACGATGAAGTATTTGCATGGATCTAAAGGTCTCATAATAACTTTTAAAATTTAAAAAAAAAGTAATATTTTTGAAATATTATTTTTTTTTTAAATTTTGATGGCATTTCTTTAATAAACTATAATACACAAATTATAATAAATAACTATAATAAAAAACTATAATAACTATAATAAACAAGTATAATTCTGTAAAATAAAAATTTTTTCATTGCTGTAGATGAGAGAGATAAATAGGTAAATGAAGTTATTTTCTAATTATTGATGCTATTTTCTACTTAAATTTGAAAGGAGGGAATTTTAATCTCTTTGCATTCAGGTTGGATAATTAGGCACTTCTCTATTATCCCGTCGACCAGTTTTCATAACAAAAAACTGTCGCCAAACTGTAACGCCAAATAGGCGGAAAAGCGTTGCCATTGGAACATAAAAATAAATAAATAAAATATAAGAAGTTAAGGACACAATTGTTATTTTAATTTATGAAATAACTAATAAATCAGTAAAACATAATTAAAAATACACGCAAATGTCGAATTAAAAGCCACTTGAGGACATAACAAATACGTATAATGCTTCTGACATCAAGTAAATGGGACTGCATTTTTGGCGTTTAATCTTACAATTTGGCGCTAGTTTTTTGTTATGAAAAGTGGTCGACGGGATAATGGAGTAGTACCGATAATTATTATGCCATATATTCGTTTCATTATAATTATATATATATATTTGATTATTCTACGATAGCACTTGTTTTTATGAACCGATTTGAATGTGAATAAACATATGTACAGAGGTATCTACCAAGTACCAAAGTCTCGACCGAGTTCGTTAGCCAACTTCCTCAGCCATGCAGTTTCAAAATAACAGATTATAATAATAGATTTCAAATTAAAAAAATGTACAAAAAAATTAGAATTCCTAAAAGATTTTCCTTTAATTGTTCAGCTTTGATACAAAGAATCCGGATAATTTTTTGTTTTGCCATTATCTTTTAAAACGACAGAAACATAGCGGTTTCAAATTCTAGGGTGGCTGACATTAAAAAAAAAGACAACATATTAAAAAAAATAAATTCTTCATAAATAAGTTTAATGTATGGATTTTAGTGAAAGTAGTTTCTCGCAAATTATTTTTCACTGTTGTAACCATTTTTGAAACTCTCATACGCTTAAAATTGCATAGTTATATCCGCATGCGTCCCTTCTATCTAATCTGAAGGATACGTGCCGAAATAAAGCAAAATTTGGATACAAAAATCGTTTGCTATAAATGAAGTTAACTGCGATAAATGACTAATTTTTTTAGATTCTCATTAAAATTTAACATTGATGAAACTGAATTATCTATATTAGGATTCCATGAAGTTTAGCTTAGCGTATTTGAGTATAGCTCAATGTCTTAAACAAGGAATAGCGAAGGTCCATTTTCCTCACAGTACAGGCGTAAGGAATTTTTTGTTTAAAAATTTGTAATGTTTAAATTTTTTTCTGTACGACATTTAAAAACAAAAAAACAAAAAACAAAACAAAACAAAAAAAAGCTGTCTTGAATTTAAAAGATTTTTGTAAGGGGTTACATACGTTCCAAACTTTCAAAAATCGATTTTTTGTAGAGGGAAATTAAATCCTTCTAGTTTTTAGAATTATGGGCAAAGAGATTTAAAGTGATATCTCAATTATTAAGCAATATATGAGCAAAAATGTGAGCGGGTGCACGATCGATAAAACGGACCTCGCCGAAAAAACTGTAAAACTGTACTAAAAATTCATAGGTGTAACAAAAACATTTTATATGAGCATATTAAGGAACAAGAGGGACCACAGGGTGACGCAGGGACAGCAAATTAATTGTAAGTCGAAAAAAATCTATCAGTATGTTTTTTACTTGTAAAACTTTCAACGCTATTTTCTGAAAACTACATTTTTCCACATGGACAGCATGATAAATTGCCCAATTTTATACATTTTTGGATACATTTTTCACTGATCTACGCTGCCTAAGAGCCATCGAACCATTAAAAAAAAAAACATTATATTTTTTTCAATAAGTTTAAAGGTTAAAATTTCAGACGAAAAATCACTTAAAAAAATAGCGCAATATTCTTATTTTTCAAAAAATTAAATTTTGAGCCGATGGCCTTTAGCTACAACTTTATTTTAAAAGAGGAAATTGAGATCTTATAATTTTTTTTGTTTCTACAGGAAGTTAGGATGTTGCCCATCGAGTCAGGGTATATTGGTACAGGTCAACGCGGCTGTAGGTATCCAACGTAATATGTGACCAAATTTCACAAAAAATATTTTTAAATACTTAAAGCAATAAAAAACAGCATGGAGTTATTAGTTTTTCAATTAATTTTATTCCCTTCTGAAAACAAATTCCAAAATATGTCAATTTTTCGTGGTCGAGAAAGTATGTCACCCTTTAAATAACCAAAATGAAATATTGTGCATTTTATTGTAATAATTAAATTATCTTTGAAATTAATCTTTCGCAATTTTCATTTTTAAAAAGTCATCAGTTAAACAACATTTTCTCTTACATTCTCATAAATTCTTTACTAGTACACGTGATTCTGTTTTCATTAAAAAAAATAAGAAAAAAAATAGCTCCAAATGAAAATAAATTATTCATGTAATTGATTAAAAATCGGAAAACATTCTAAGACAGTGAAATTTTAGAAAAACAGAAAAAGAAACACACCTTTGGGATTATTATAATTTGCTTAATTTTATTTCATTGCCCTCATAGACTTTATACATTATTAACCATCAACAAAAGGTAATCCATTAAAATTCATTTTAACATTGATGACTTTTGACACTGGGAGGTAATTTTGTTTAATTTTGCTAAAAGGATTTTTACAAATATATCGTGTTCGCAAAATTACGTAAGCATTAATTTAATCTAAATTTATGTTTATTAGATTAAAAACTAAGACACAAGCGATAAAATACATAATTGAAAATTTGTAAACTTTTATCACTCCGCTTAACTTAAAATGCAATTAAACTTTTCTGAAATACAGTTTCTGAAGTTCTTCCACATTAATATTATTTTATAAATGTTTCGTATTAAATGACTTACTATGTAACCTATGAGACCCAGAAACTAAGCTCGTACTTAAGAATTTTAAGCGAACATTTTTCATTGTTTGTCAAAAAACAATTTCAATGTACATTATATTATTCTTTTGTATTTACTAAAATTAAATACAAATATAGCGAAAGAAATAAAAACCTTTTATATTTATCTTTGACGACATATGGTGTAACTTTCTTTAATTTGTATGTAATCTTTAAGCAACACCATTATTTGGACATTAGCGAACATATTTTAAAAATACTTTGCTAAGCAACATGAGATGTTACATGACCAGCCTGATAAACTTAAAAAGAATTTAATTTTATCCAAATATATCCTACACCTTTTATGACACCTTTAAACAAGATGACAAAATTATTATTAAACAGTTTTAGTAATGAGCCAAAAGGTAAATTGTTTGAACATAAAATTGCAGTGCTATTAATTAAAAGTGATCTAAAATTTTTTTTGTCGTAAATATTACTTTGAATTATTGCATTTAAAAACTTTTCATCTTTTCGCTTAACTGAAAATGCAATTAAACTTTTCTGAAAATACATTTTCTGAAGTTCTTCCACATTAATATTTTTTAATCATTGTTTCGCATTAAATGATCTACCAAGTAACCTATGAGACTCAGAGACTATGCACGCACTCAAGCATCTTACGCGAACATTTTTAATTGTTTGTCAAACAACAATTGCATTGAACGTTATATTATTCTTTTGTATTTAATAAAATTAAGTACAAATATCCATAGCGAAATAAATACAAAGCCTTAATATTTGTCTTTCAAGACACATGGTGCAACTTTCTTTATTTTGTATATAATCTTTAAGCAACACCATTATTTCGACATTAACGCACATCTTTTAAAAATACTTTGCTAAGCAGCATAAGATGTTACATGACGAGCCTGACAAACTTTGAAAGAATTTAATTATATCGAAATTTATCCTACAGCAACTTTTATGACACTTTCAAACGGAATGACAAAATTATTGTTAAACAGTTTTAGCAATGAGTCGAAAGATACGTTGTTTGAACACAAAATTGCACTGTTATACACTATATTTCCAATGATGACCGGTCACTTGCAATTTTAGACGTTTTGTTAAAAATCTGGAAAGATACAAGAGGAATTATCCTGAAACTTCAGGAGTGTAAACAACATGATAAACGTCATATATTTCCGCGAAGATTTTTTCCCCAAAACCCCATAAGGGGCAGTCAACAAATTGAAGAAAAACTAATATCTTTTGGATAACCATGTAAAAACTAATATTGCAAATGCGTTCAAACTGTAGATTATGATTAAGTGACTTATTGTAATACTTATGGTTCATTTTTATGAAGATAGCATGTATACTCGAAGAGAAATTCAGGTTTTTTATAAAAACATTCCCAAATTTTACCAAGTTTTTTGCTTATAATTTGCAGAGTTTTTAATATAAAAACAAGTTATTTACAGAAAATATGACAAACAAAATTGTACACAATACTCTGCAATCAGAATTAATAAATAATAAAAATTGTATGAAAACTGAACCTCGCATGCGCGAATTCAATCAAGATATACTGTGCATAATATATTAGCTAAATGCATAGACCAACTGTTATGAAAGTCTCAAAAACATAGCTTGAAAATTCTAATAGTAATCGTCGATAGAATAAGCTCGAATTTTGCTGTTCCCAAAAGGAAGCAAAAATATGAGGGGTTGTATCCAAATATGCTAGCTTATGAAAGTTGACTTAATAGGAATGAAGTGTCTCTCATTCTATATTTTATACAACCCCTCATCTTTTTTTTTGCTTCCTTTTGGGAACAGCGAATTTCGAGCTCATTCTATCGACGATTACTATCAGAATTTTCTAGCTATGTTTTTGAGACTTTCATGAAAGTTTGTCTATACATTTAGCTAGAATATTATGTACAGTATATTTTGATTGAAATCGCGCATGCGCAGTGAAACGATATTTAGTAAACCTGCTTATTTTTCATACAATTTTTATTAGTTTTTAATTCTGATTGCAGGGTATTGTGTACACTTTTGTTTGTCATATTTTATGAAAATAACTTGTTTTTATATTAAAAACTATGCAAATTATAAGCAAAAAACTTGGTAAAATTTGGGACTGTTTTTATTAAAACCTGAATTTCTCTTCGAGTATACATGCTATCTTCATAAACATGAACCCAAATTGTTACAATAAGCCACTTAATCATAATCTACAGTTTGAAGGCTTTTGCAATATTAGTTTTTACAGGGTTATCCAAAATATATTCGTTTTTCTTTAATTTGTTGGCGGCCCCTTATGGGGTTTTGGGAAAAAATCTTCGCGGAAATATATGACGTCTATCATGTTGTTTACACTACTGAAGTTTCAGGATAATTCCTCATGTATCTTTCCAGATATTTAACAAAACGTCTAAAATCGCAAGTGACCGGTCATCATTGGAAATATAGTGTATATTAAAGGTGTTCTAAAAATTTAATGTCATAAATATAACATGGAATTATTGCATTTAAGCATGCTTCATAATCATGAACAAAATCCTAAGATAACGCAATTGTATATTAATCAGAGATACTTTTAAACTTCATAAAAAAGTTTTGAAAATAGCTCTCGAATTTACAGCTGTGGATGTTATCTCTAGGGTTGTAAGATTTGTCTGACTTTGCTAAATTACTTTTTCATTAAAAAGTTATTTTTTTTTCAAAATTTATATATTTTACTTAAAAGGAAACAGTTGCGAAATTACATGTAAAACAGATGGCATTGATGTACCTTTTTCTCGAAACTACTGAAGTGATTTCAATACTTTAAAAAATAGTTTTGGGCAGTAACTAAAATATATAAATTTATATTTCCGCAATTTCAAGTTTTCAAAAAATAAAAATGAAAAATACAGCAACTATGCGATTTCGCAATCCCATTGAACAAACAAAATCTTGCTGACATTGATGCGCCTTTTTCTGAGGACTGTGACCAATTTTAATACTTTTAAAATATTTTTGGATGTAGCTCAAATCTGAATAACTCGTTCTTCAAAAAATAAAAAATAAACAAGAACGAAAAATAATGCACCAAGCATATATTATGAATTCCTTTCAACACATTCAGAAAACTGTAACAAAACTTCATCGTAAAATAAGGTGAAAGAACATAAACAGCTGATAAACAATTCCAGCAATTACCGTCCGTAATGAGAAAAGCAGTTGAATTATTTTGTGAAACCCTGTATATGATCTATAGATTAGAATATATACTACATAGCATGCTAAAATTTAGCTTAATAAGAAAATGTATCACAAAGTTGAAAATTCCCTTTGAGCAATTTCGCCAACAGACTACAATGTACTCGAATTCTTTTGTTCAGCCATGTATTAGGAATTTTTTATACGCATCACATATTAAGTAAAAATTTAATTCAGTAAAAAACGCACTTCCAGCAATTACAAACCATAAACGACAGTATATCCATTTCTTTAAAAAGCCCTGTCTATGAATTTATTTATAATCCACAAACTTCTCTTAGCATACTTAATATAGTTTAGCAGTAATAATGCACAAAAACGAGCCTTGATCAATTTACTCACATGAGAAGTAATACTTACAAATTCTTTCGTGTAGATATGTATATGATGCATAGAATTTATATACATCACGAAATATGCATCAATTTAGTTTTACTTAAAAACGTATACCCCAACTGAAAAAGCACTTCAAATAAATATCGATCACAGATAGCACTCTAACCGAATTCTTTTGTGTAACCTTTGTAAATGAGCGATAAATACTATGCACAGGATATTTTACACTAACATCTTATTGTGAACATCAGTAATGTATACCAATATCATTAAGTTTGAAATAATGTAACATCACTAAAACACGCCAAATACAATTTTTCCCCCTTTGACCATTATGTAACTGATTTTTTTTTATCTGACTATGTAAAAGAATGACAAATGATTTGCACTCCATATTCAACAGAAAACATATTTTAGTGCACCTGAGAAATGCATAACAATTTCATTATGTTTGAAATACTGTAATGTTGTTAAAATGCTTTTCGAAGGATTTTTTGTAATGTAAAAGAGTAATTTTGAGTGCTTTGTAAACAAACTATAAATGTTACGCATTTCATTTGCAATAGAATTCATGCTACAGTAAACCTCAATATCATAGTATATCAGTTACATGACTATCCGAGTGTATTTAAGGTTGTTAGATTACGGACGGACGGCTAGAATAACAGAGAGACAGACAGGCAGACAAACTGAAATCATAAACACTTTTAACTATGTTAGAAAGTGTTAAAGTACGATAATTTAGCAATTTCGAAATCAAAATGAATCAATGGAGATATTTTTCAATTAACATGAATATCGTATTTTTAATTAACACTTCCCAATAAAGTTGAAAAGCGTTTATGAATTCGGTTTGTTTGTCTGTGTGTCTGCCTGCAGTGTGTCTGTCCGAGCTCTAACTCACGTAAATATACTCAGATTGTCATGCAATTGATATATGTTATTGGGGTTTACTATGGCATGTACGTTCGTTATTGAAAATTAAGTGTGTAGCATTTACAGTTAATTTACAGGGCCATTCAAAAGAATTCTTTTGCATTACGGCCTATGCGAAAAAATCGTTTGTGGTGTATTTTAATGATGTTACTGTATTTTAAACACATTGAATTTCATATATATCACTGAGGGTCATTACAAGATCTTTACTATAGATTATGGAGTACATAGCATCCCTTGTTCATTTATAGGGAAACCGAAAAAAATCGGTTAACATACTGACTACACTGTTAAAAATTTGCAGCAAACTGTCCAGTCATTTGACCGTTTTTGTAGGAAACGGTTACATAACCGTAATTTAACTATATTCTGACCATAAAATGAGCAATAATACGGTCAGAATATAGTTAACTTACCTTTATGTATCCGTTTTTTACAAAAACGGTCAAATGACTGGACAGTTTGCTGCAAATTTTTAACAGTGTATGGACAATAATTGCTGAAAGCAGGTTTTTAAATTTAACTAATTTTTTGCATATTGTTTGGTGTGTATAAATTCTATAGATCATATACAGGGCTGCACAAAAGATCTCGAGTACATTGCCGCTGCTAATAGACAGAAGATGACGAATGGGAATTTTCAACTTGGTGTGGCGTCAATTCGTCACAGCGACAACTCATCGCAGCGTCAATTCGTCGTGGTGTCAATTCGTCGCAACGAAAAATGTTTTTGGAGACTATGATGATAAAATAAAGATAATTTAGTAAAATTATTTAATGATAATTTGTTGTTTAGATATAATCGCATGTAAATTGTTAGTTATAATTCTCTATATCTAAAAAACTAATTACCATTAAACATATTTATTAAATTGTCTTTATTTTATCATCATAGCCTTCATAAACATTTTCGTTCTAACGAATTGACACCACGACGAATTGACGCTGCGATAAGTTGTCGCCGCGACGAATTGACGCTGCGATGAATTGTGCGCGATGAATTGTTCCGCGAGGAATTGTGCGCGACGAATTGACGCAGAACCTTTCAACTGTGTTATTCGTTTCCTAATTGAACTAAATTAAAAAATACTATGTGGTATATACACAAATTCATTGATCATATACAAGGCTGCACACAAAAATTTGGATATTTTTCCGATTATTACTGAAATTGGGTTTTCAAATATGTTAGCGTTAAGCGTTTTCATCTTATTAATCTATGAAATTTTGTTAGAATATTCTAAATGTGTTGGGAAGCGTTTCACATGCTTAACGCATGATTTTTCATTCTGGTTTTTATTTCTTGCAGAACGATCTTCTTATATGTAGTTTTGTTACTGACAAGACTATTTTTTTTAATGCTCCGTAATTTGGAGTTACTTTGACCGTCATTCGGTCAACTAGTTTAGGGATATGAAGACTTAAAGTTTCGAACTCCTAATGCTAAATTCAGTTACAATCCTTGGAAAACATTTAAGAATAACTCAAAAAATACTTGGCGGAATGAGATGTAATTTTGGATTCACATAATTAAGGCTTCTAGAAATCGGTTTCTGTTAAAAAAATTACAGTTTTCAATTTATATTTTTTTATCGAAAATTAATTAAGGAAAACATTTTTTTTCGTAAGATCTATGGAATGTAATTTTATTTTTTAAACAGAAAACGATTTCTAGAATCATTAAATATGTGAATGCAAAAATTAATTAGTGAGATATGGTTAAAAAACTACTTGTGTTGCAATCTATTTTTAAATGACTAAAAATGAATTTAAGAATAGAAGTTCCACACTTTAAACCCTAATAATTATTGATCTGCGTGATGAATGACTTCACGTTTGGTATTGTAAGATAAAGTTTACGGAAAAAGCCAACTGTGATGTCCAAATTAGGTGTTCATACTGAAAATTTTAGAGTTTGAAACAATTTCAGTATAAAGATGACAATTTAAGCTTCCTTTTTAAAAAAATAAATTGAAAGAAGACATAATGATCAGTTGAATGGGAATTTCTGCTTCTTTTCTCAAAGGATTTGGTGATTAAAATATATGGGGTGTGTTTTTCTTTTTTTTTTGGGGGGGGGAGGGGGGATTCTGCATTCAATTTTTATTAAAATTTCTAAATACGAGAATTTATTAAAAGGAAAAGGAAAATGCTGTGTCAGAAAATTTTCAATAAAATAATCTTTAAAAAAAAAATCAACTTCAAGGCGCGAATATTACATGTACTTGACATGTTATTTTTCAGTTGAACGCCTATTCATTGTTACATATTTGAACAAGCTTCACTGAATTAAAATACGTCATTTGAAGAATACATTTTGTGCTGAGTAATAAGGTTTTGTATAGTTGGCATTGACAAAACTGAATTAATAACATGTAATAATGCTTCTTTTATGTGTTCCAGTTCTAAATTGTTTCCTTTAGTTTTTGATGGATTATTAACAGTCAGCTATATTTGAAATAATGCCTTTGAGATTTAAAAATGATAAAAATAAATTTCAGACTGACTCTTAATCGTAGATAAATAAATTTTATTTAATTTTAATTTGTTTCTGCTTATTTGTGCTTATAAGCACAACAGGTTGTTGAACACTTATAAGCACAACAGATTGCTGGACACTTATAAGCACATTAGCTGACATAAGCGTTGACTATCCATTCATTGAAATATTAAGGTGAGGAAATTAATTACACAGATGAATTTTTTATTTTATTTTATCATTATATTATATAAAAGGAGGGAAAAAAATTCTTCAATTCTTTGTCATATATTTATTATCTTCTATATATGTTTACATTTTAAAGTGAAAATAAAGAAAACATAATACTCATTGATAAAAATAATAAAAATATAGTTTAATATAACTAATTTTAAGTTCATCTATTTGATTTCAAATTGCGATTGGTTCATAAAGAATATGTAAAATAAGTCCTAAAGCTGCTTCAATTAACAAACCGCTGAAAAGGCGTATGACAAAATTACTATGAGATTGAAATTTTATAATTTAACAGATAATAAGCAAAAAAGTCACATTTTTCTTGCCTTTAATATCAAAATAATTTTTCATTAAAAGTTCTTTTTTATAATAAGGATTTTCATGAAACATTAAAAAATAAAAACTAATTTTCAGATATTCAGTCTTTTAAAATTACATTAATTATTGGTGTTTTTTCATCTTTTCGTTAAGTTCAATCTTATCAGATTTTCAATCTCTTAAAATTACGTTATTTCTTGGTGTTTTTTATTTTTTACGTTTATTTCGATCTTATCAGATTTTTTTGTGGAATAATAAAAAAGTCTGCGTTAATGGAAAAACGATGTTAACAAAGAAATCGTCCAGAGCTATAATTAGATTTAACCACTATGTTTAAAAAAGTATGTAGAACTACACTTATGATATTTATTCTGGAAACTTTTTAAATTCCGAATTTTTTATATCCTACGTAAAAAAAGTACTTTACTTAAGATGAATTCTAAATTTAATCCGTATAAGGCCTACGCATCTCCTGAGTACATAAATAAAATACATAGAAGAAGGGAACCTTACTTTACAAATGCGAGAAAAGATAGAAAAAGAAAAACCAATATTTGTATATTCAATCTTTATAAATTAAGTTATTTATTGGTGTTTTTTTTTTCATTAAAGTTCAAAGTTGTTATATTTTATTTAAATAAGAAAAATATGCTTTAATAGGAAAACGACGTTAACAAAGAATTATTCAAGATATATCTATAATTATGTTTAACTACAATATGAAACGAGTATTGATATTTTGAAATCTTTATATAAGGAACTACTATAAGGGATTGTCCAATTGAGGGAATTAGAATGATATTGGAGTAAGTCAAAAATTTGAAAAATCTAGATAACCATATTTTCACTGAACGTATATTAATTTCCGTTCAGTGCGACAGCCAAATAAGTCATAGTTCACTTAGGGAATCGCTAGAGGGTAAAATAAGTTGGACCACTTAATACCACGTCAATACGACAAGTTTCACAAAACCCTTCATTTCTCAAATTACTAAATATTGACTTACTCCACTGTCATTCTAACCCCCTCAATTGAAAAGTGGACAGCTGACGTAGCGACGTTATCAAAGTTGCCGAACTGGTTTTACTAGTGATGCATTAAACAAAGTTGCATTGTTAGGAAATAAGTTGTGTGTGTGTAACTGACGACGAAAACATAAGGCGAACAGGGTGGAAGCTTCCAGAGTCGAGCAGCGAGGCATAGTGCGTTCTTTGGTTGCTAAAGGGGCAACGAACGCAGACAATTGTTTTTTTGAATGAAGCATGTTTATGGGGAAAACTGTTTAAGCCGTACAGCTATTTAAGCCGTACAGCTGTGAAAAACTCGTGCAAGAGTTTCAGACAATGCAAACAGTAAAGGGTGCACCAAGACCATGTCAGGTTCATGCGGCCTTTACCGATGCATCAGTCGCCGCTGTCGATGAGATGGTACAGTCCACACCTATCGTCTTGTGACTTACACATCTTCGGGCCACTTAAGAAGGCACTCAGAGGAAAACGGTTTACTTCGGATGACTAAGTGAAGGAAAGGATACGAACATTCCTCTGAGATCAGCCCCAAGAGTTCTACGCCAGGGGTATCGACCTACTGGTGACACGATGGGACAAATGCCTCAACAAATACTGTGTTTATTTTTAGAGTTACAATAAAATACTTACTTCTACACTCTGTGTCCACTTTTCATTTGGGCATCCCTTATAGATGTATGAGATATATACTGGAATCGTTTTAAATTCAGAACATTTTTTTTTACCACACATAAAATAATATTTGATAGTTTAAAATTTATTCTAAGTTTAATCCTTAAACGGCCTAATTATCTCATGGGTTGTATAACATACATAGAATGCGTGTACTGTACCACTATTTATTTTACAAATATAAGAAACGGATTATCAAATGAAGAGAATAAATGGCATTTGCATTATTATATACATTGTAATGATAAGTAATATTATAATTTAAACTATCATAATGTATAATATGTTTCATTCTTTTAGTTCTGTTAAGTAGAATTTTATGTATTATGTCTTTTATATTAAACATTTGCTTTTTGAAGAAATAAATTAAGATTAATGGATCATTAAATATTTGTTTCAGTTGAGATGCAATAGTTAAAATTACTTTTATATTTTAATATGTAATATCTTTCGACGATTCTGTCCAAATTAAAAAGATAGCCATAAAACACTTAATGTAATTTTATGCAATAAACAAAACATACAAATTTTTAATATTAATAATTGACAATTTTAGATATCCAAGCATGCATTAATTCATCATGGTCTAATGCACGTGATGCATCATGAAGTCTTCATTCGTGATGTATATGTTGATTTGTTTTATCTAAATTTGAAATTTCTCTTTTAAATGCAGGGGAAACTCTTTTATACCATCTTACCTCAAAATTTGGACTGTTATACCAAACGAATAATAAAGTTATCAAAATAATATAGCTATGAACTTTTTACGAAGGATTCAGTTGACAAAATGAACTGTTCCTCTTAATCAATAGTTCACAAAAATCATACAAAATGCAATTTACTATGAATATTAGATTTATGCAGCGTTTTCACATGTTCTTAGTTTAATTCAAAATTGTCTTTAGAGATCTTTTTGTCTTTAAAAATATTTTTGTATTTTTTAAATCAATGATTTATATTTAGTTTAGTAATCGCATTTACTAACATGAAAAATAAAGTCAAATTTTGATTATACAGGAGTCCATAAAATAATATCTAGAACAACAATTACACTGGAAAAAATTAAATGAGCCCAAGACGAGCAAAAAAGAATAATTAACAACAAAAAGGCCGCTGTCGGTCAGAAATAAATAAAGTACACATGATATTAAATTAATGATATACAAGTAAATATTGTAAAATAAGCCTGTATTACTACTACTATTATTGTATAGAATTTCTAGTCTTAAAGTTAAAAAACGTGGAAAAAATAAATATATATATATATATTTTATGAATCAAGAAGAAAATGAGAATTCGGAAGTTCCGAACGCCTATAAGCGACCCGCACCTTTTCATGAAACCTAGATGTGAATACATTTCTTGATTGCCGTATTTAAGCGAATTATAAGTAGACCGCGGAACTTTAAGAATTTATAAACCTGTTATTCGAGCATAAAAGGTTGAAGATCCTTACTATATAATAATATGCAGTATTGGGGAATTGATTTAACCTTTTTTGATTACGGACTAGGACTGGCAATTATTTTTATATTCACTAGTACCACAATTTAGAAAATATTTTTTTTGGTCGATATCTCTTACAAATATCCTAGTATATGTCTATGGCAGAGATTATTTTTCAAAAATTGGTGTTAAAAGAATAAAGAAATTTTGCTTGGACGACATGTGTCCCAACCTAGTAATCAAAGGGTTAAGAAGTGAGAAAAAATTTCAGACTTTAACGAACCTGAACTAAAAGTCGCACTTCGAGGTGTGTGAACTAAAGATTCCAAGAATATTAAACAACGTTAAACTTTCCCCTTTTTAATTCTAAGGCTTAATATACAGGCAAAAGCAGGTTGAAATGCCACTATTGAGACTTGTGGTAGAATTCGAAGCAATTATTTCGTATTAAATAAATTTTTCATGATCAATTTAATATTTACACCAAGTTTTGCTACATATGGCGAAGATAATCTTTTACAAACTTATTTCTACAAACTTACTCTAAACACTTATTTAAATTACTTTTGTCCGTATAAAGAAACAATAATTTTAAAAAACAATTTTTCAAAACAGATATTTCATAATGTAACTAGCCGACTCGTCCGACGTTGCTCGGGCCTGTGATAGTAACATTCTTGTTCTATACGATTATGACTGAAATCGGTAAGGCTATCGAAATCGAGTCAAATGAGGCAAACCCCGTCGCAATCGGTCCCATAGAACCCGAGATTGGTAAACACCACCTAGTGGTAGAAAGTTTAACTAAAATATTTAAGACTATCGATATCAAGTCGATTGAGTCAAACCCCGTCGTAATCGGGCACATAGAACACGAGATACTCCTGTAGTTCCACCTTCCACCGCCAGGGTGCGAAATCTGTTGTATAGGAACATGGCTGAAATCTGTAAGTCTATCGAATTCAAGTCGAATGAGCCTAACTCCGTCTTTATCTGGTCCATAGAACCCGAGATAGGAAAGCGCCCGCTAGCAATAAAAAGTGGAACTAAAATATTTAAGGCTGTCGATATCAAGTCGAATGAGCCAAACCACGTCGTAGTCGGTCCCGTAGAACCCCAGAAACTATGAAATGAAATTTTAAAAAATCCGAAGCTATTATTCGAAAATACTGGTATATACAATTCAATAGTTCACTTTAATGTCATAGAGGGTGATTATTAAGTTAATTATAATGTTTGGAATCAGTCGCGTTGAAATTGGAAAGTTAGAGTTATGGCAACGGGGCATAGTTAAAGAAAAAGCCTTGAAGGGGGGAGGGGGTGGGGGGATGAGACTGCTTTTTGTCAAACAACTAATTAAGACTACTTGTTCAAAGACTCGGAACCATATAATATCTTGGAAATTAAAAAAAAGAATATGCGGAAGTTACTA
Source organism: Maratus michaelseni (assembly GCA_963931845.1). Classification (NCBI taxonomy): domain Eukaryota; kingdom Metazoa; phylum Arthropoda; class Arachnida; order Araneae; family Salticidae; genus Maratus; species Maratus michaelseni. The sequence continues at coordinate 406,215,011 of OZ007587.1, forward strand.
TACGGAAATAGTGGTAATTATCTATACATCATATAATTAAACGCTACGGATAAACCTAAACAGTTAAATTTATTAAATGGAACTAGTTCGGTTGAAATCGGGTCATTAGATACGTATATATTAAAAATAGTGTTAAATAACGATAAACCCGCTGCTACGGGGGCGCGGTTCTCAGTAAAGCTTCGAATAATAAGATTCTATAAGATTGCGAATAATAACTTCAGATTTTTTTATTTCATTTCAGAGTATCTCGGGCTCTACGCGCCCGATTACGACGTTGTTTCGATCATCCGACTTTGTATGGATAGCCTTAAATATTTTAGTTCCACTTTTTCTATGGTATTCTAAATGCGATATTTATTAAAATGTCGTCCCCCCTCCCCATCGCCGCGAATACAAAAAATACAAACATCCCTATTCGATCGATAAACTTAATAGTTTTATTTATTTGAATAGTTCTACAAAACTCGGAGTTGCTTTTTAATTCGGCGACCTCCCATTTACAGTAACTTCTTTTCCACCTGAGTCTATTTCATTTTCGTCTGGTCAGTTTTTGGCCGAAATAAAAAAAAAATACTTTCAGTCCGATTTTTACAAAATTTGTATTTTTAGAATGACAAAAATCAACTACGTATATAATCTGAATTTCGAATCAATACCTCCAATGGTTTTTTTAATATTCGAGGATAAGTGAAAATGAGATTATTTTGTTGTCTGGAATTATCAAAACGGTAATTTCTTTTGAGGTTACGATAAAAATAGCCATTTTTCGAAGCACATATTAATGAGTTTTTTGATGCGACGCTTAAATGTATTTTAATTAATATTAATATGGTTAATTTACAAAATAATAAAATTCTGAGACTTAAGTGCAACAGGAGAGACCTTGGATTATCCTCACCTAAATTTTCAGACTTCCAGGTGCGCTAGATCTTGCTAGCCATCGCAGACACACACGGAGAGCAAAGTCTTGTTTTATTTGTATAGATGTGTTTTCCTAAATGAATTTTCCTACATGCATAGAATTTGTTATATATTTTTTATTTTTATCAAAAACGGTTTTAATATTTTCCCCCAGGAACGCATTTGAAATTCAGTCATACAAAAGTCTAAAAATAAATACTCGATTTTCCATTTGTCATTCCTCTAATATTTTTTGGAGTTGTTTTTCTAAGAACAGCATAATGTTTTTCTCTGATTTTCTGAAACAGAAAACGATAAAATTGGCCATTTTGTACGATAAAATGTTTTATTTTGACATTTTTAGCTGTTCGCAGAAAATACTATTTTTGAATATAAGGAATTTCCTAAATCAAGTACTTTTATTTAGCTTTTATTATTATCGTACAATCAATATAAATATTATACAGAAATGAATTTACTACTGTTATTTCTTTGCACTTTTTGTAGTTGCTGTGTGTGATTTTTTTCAATAATTTTAATAGCAATAGAAATTTGCGATTTTTTGATAAAAGGTGGAAAAATAAAATCCAAAGATAAGTGTTCACTTATGTCTTTTGCAATACTCATGTATTAACATATTCATGAAAAATTGAATGAACGTAACAATAAATGTCAATGTAAAATAATAATCAATATTTATACCTATATGTTTAGAATGCTTTCAAAAAGATCAATTTTTATATTAGTTGAAACTGGAGTTTTACTTCTATAATTTTCTAAGAAATAACTGTAAAACACTTTGTCACATATCATTATATGAGAAGTAAATCATTTCATATAACTATGAACATATTTGAGATAATTCTAATTAAGGGACGTGGACATAACATTATATTGAAAATAAGGGTATATATATATATATACATATAAAGTTATATAATTTACTTTTTTTTATCTAAACTAGATGCTTCTATTCTTGTGTAATTATTACAAGATTTTATTTAACTTGCTTTGTATGCCCACTTGGCTCATATCTTGCAATCAAATTTTAACATACTTCCTGAGCTACAATTGACACAATTTTTGATAGTGGGTCGTATTTCTGGTAATAATACAATATTCCGCAAAAAAAAAAAAAAAAAAAAAAAAAAAAAAAAAAAAATCTTTGATATTTCTTTCCGCCACTCCTGAAGTGGCAAAAGATTTGTCCAAAAACAGTACGTAAAAGTTATAACTTATGGGATCACGTAAATGCCATTGATTTCTTCAGAAATAAGCTGACGTTCTTCGATTGAAAAGTAGCATCGTTCGTATATTCGCCATCTTTCAGGTCCTTGCAGGGGCTCAATGATATTGGTTTGCTCCTCGCTTTCATTTTGATCGATTATTATTATTTTTACATGAATTTGTATTTAAAATTGTATACCATTTTACTTTTTTTTTAAACAAACTGATAAAAAATCACCCTCAATTTAATTTCTTTCTTTCACACAAGGTATTTTTTTCAATCAATTGATCTTCAACATATTTTTTTCTTTTGAATACATTAAATAAAAGCCTGTCTTTTAAATTTCCTTGAACTTATAATTTATTTTATATTTACCTTCTATTTTAATGCATTTTATGATTTTGTTTGCTTGCTTCAAAATAATGCTTTGAAGTGTTAGACACTTTCAATTAGAAGTTCTTAAACTTTAATGAAACCACTTCAGTCAATTGCACAAATAACAAATCGCGTTCCTCTGCCTTTTAAAATCGCTTTGAAGTTTGATTTGATGAAGGTGAAATTGATCAGTAAGAAAATCTTCAACCATAAAATATCTTTCGTCAGCTAAAAGGAAGAGTTGTGAAGTGTTACGTTCCATTAATTTTTAGTATAAATTTATACTTAGTGAATTCCATTAAAGTTATTACTAAACGCTCTAAGGCTTACTTTTCAGATAAAGATATAGTATTAAGTATATTGAACTTTCCTTTTGAATAATTATATTTATTTACGAAATTATTTCATTTTAATAGTCTAATTAGTCATAAAGTAATGTTTTAAAATATAAAAGAAAACTACAGGAGAACACATACACAGGCATACACATGCACATAATTTCTTTTAATAATTTCTTGTAAATTATAATATCCTACATATAATTTGTTTGTAATGTCACATTGTACATCATATGTCCCAGGTTTAGTTTTTCCCCAGATGTGTTATGCCCTCAATGAAGATAGCTAATTTACAGAAAACGTAATAGTAGTATCATTAAAGTAATGCCGGAATAACTCAGAATATGTCAAATGTTACTAAAACATTGCCGAGAAATGTTTATATTATATATCCTGATTTGAGTGATCAAATCTTCAAATTGAAATATCTCAGAAGTTCAAAAATGTGGCTTAGCACTCTCTTGCCCCATCCCCTTCAATTAACATAAAAAATTATATTATAAATAACATAGAATTATCTATCTGGAATAAAATTGTGTGAATAAATACTTAAAATTATAATTTTTCTAAAATATGAATGTGTAATATACAAAGGTATGTGAAGAATAATTTACTACTGATAATTAATTAATAAAATTTTATAGTGCAATTATTGTACGAAATTATACAAAATAATTTTCTAAATATCAGTATATTCCTAAAATATTTCTAATGTTTTAGAGAGATTGTTATTATATGCATGTTATTATATACTTTTCTGTATTATATGCATAAATCATATGAATTATAGCTAGATATCTTTGGGATAAATTTGGTTGATTCCTTCCAAAAATGTAGAATATTTTGTTTTCGTGTTATAATACTTTTTAATTGTTTCGTATCAGCTTTTTGAGGTTTTAAACCATGTTAAAGTTTATTATTCACTGGGAAAACAAATTACATAATTCATGTTAATGATAAATCTAGATTGTTAAATTTTGCACTAGAGGTTTCAAAACAAGACCCATTATTTGAAAATTTGTTGAATACATTTATCAAATATTTGAAATTAGTTGTATAGGTTTAACTTGTTCATCTATTGACAAATATATACGAATTCTAAAACAAAAAGTCTAGTAATGTTCAGTGTCAGCATTTATTCTTACAAACGCACGACATTATCTTGTTGAATACACATGATTTTCTCACTGTATAAGACCACAATATTCTTGGATAAAGACATTTTCCAATTCTTTTATAATTAACGGACTTCAATGCTACCTAGACCAACTCACTCAGTATGTTGACCTTTTATGAACAGCAGCTACATGTAAACGTTATTTTCAATTCACTACTCATTTATACAATCTATTAGTATAAGAAACAACTTATAGGCTACTGCATTTGCTTTGCGCTGTGCTTCTCAGTTGTCATGTAGCACATTAGAGAAACTTACTTTTTGACATTTGTAATATAAATAAATATCAGTGACTGTAGTTGCGCTCATATTTTATTTACTATTATTTTTTAATGTTTACGCATGCAACTAACTAATAACTTCTCCCATTAAAGCATCTGATAAGATTTTTAGCATTTTACAATGCAAATCGATGGTGAAATGAGTTTCCTTTGTGTACTATTAGTTTATTTTATTACTTATGTAACTAATGTAGGATGTTTCTTTAGTCAAGTATCTTCGCTAATATATCAGATAACAATGAATGTTTTAAATTGTAATGTGATATCGTTCATATATAAAAATGCGTAATTAACAATTAATCAATTCAAAAAATATATCTTTCATACTTAAACTTATCAACTACGCTAAAGTGACAACGTACAAAGTGTAAATATAGCAACGTTTTACTTGGTATACTATATTGCTGAAAAATAATGAATTTTGTGATGCTGTTCATAAAAAACATGCGGACTGGATCTGAAGCAACCGTCACTGAAAAGATTTTAACGTCTGCAGCTAACATAAGAAAGTTAAAAGAAAAGCATCTGTTATATTTTCTGACGTACTTGTAATATAGAAATACGAAACTGAAAAATTCTCATTTGAATTAAGATACTTTTAATTTCCCTTTTCTACAACAACATATTATGTGTTTCCTTTCATCGGATACTTCTATTATGTAGTCCCATTTTCAAATACAATCTGACTAAAAAGTTTAATCGCAGCGGGAATATGCCGTTTTTTTAATAATACTAGAAAATTAAGAAAAAACATACAATTTCCTTATTAGATTCTGCAAAATTATTCAAATTCTGCAAAATGTCTCAAATAAATCATGTCAAAGTGCATAAATGAATATTTTATTACAAAAGTCTGTAACTATACAGTATCTCAAAAGTTTAGGCACAAATTGCATCATTTAACATTTTTACATGATGCTATTTATTAAAAATATTTCCATGGTTTTAGATAACTTCATATAATCGTGTTTCTATTCATTTAATTAAATTTTGAAATAATATTGTGGGCAGAGAATATCCTATTTTTCAATTTATACTTTTAGTAACTTAATAGAGTCATGCCTTCTATTCTTGAATACTTCACGGGTTAAGACACCCCAAATGTTCTCTATTTGGTATATTTCACGGCTTAAAACTAGAAAAACTAAGTATTTAACATTTCGTATTAAAAGCTATTGTCTCTTGCTACTTTGTTGAATTTTGTTTTCCATGGGAAAATGATAGGCAGATTGACAATTAAAGCCAATCGTTCTCCGAAAATCAGAGACTTACCGCATTGTGGTCTACTGAAGAAATTAAGTGGCTGTTTCCTGAGGCCATGCCAATAACACTTCCAGTCATAAAGATCAACCAGATTCCACTAATTTCGTCGCTGAATAATATGGTGTTCCATACGATATGCATTTTCGAGCCCAGACCAATCTGACCTGTTTGTGGTGTGTTTTCAGGTGCCGATTGTAAGGCATTATTTTTTTAAACAATGTTCTTTAAGTATTTTCTGCGTCTATGTATTGTGTTCTTTGAGACATTGACATCGAGATTATTTTTAATTTGCCTTACGGACATATTTTGTTTTAACACAAATTTTCCAATTTTTCGACCAGTCTCAACACTTGTTACACGTGGCCACCCGCATCTTGGTTTTCGGTTGAAATTATTATTTCTATAAAGTACTCTGTACATTCCTCGCTTTGGACAATAAAGGGCTTACTTTTCGATTTCAACTTAAATATTTTAAAATTTTCCTTTTTGTGAATCCCGTAGCATTCGTCATCTTAAATAACCAACGGAAATTGAATATTATTTGTTATACTGTTCAGGAAAAAGAGTTGTTTGTTTGAAAAAATTGTTTGGTTAAAATAAATCAAGCATTTCTGAACGTTTGCATAATGTGTCTAAACTTTTGAGACACTTTTTTAAAAAAATTAAAAAAAAGACGTATTTTGTAAATAAATAATGCTGAATAAACGAATGTATTATCTCTACTGTGCGTCATTTCAATTACATTTTGAATATTCATTTTTAAATTATCCCATATGTTTTACTTTCCAATTTTATTATCCCATTTTTATGTGTGCCTAAATTTTTGAGAGAGTACAAAAATTATCGCGATTGTAAATCTCCAGTTTTTCATAAATGATTGTCATATTTGTGGTTTGTACAATTTTTTTCTCTTGTAGTTTTAGTAGTAAACTTAAAAGAACTTTTCAAAAATCTATCATAACAAATATGAGCAGTAAAATTTATTTTCAAAACGCTATTAAACTTTTTCACAAACTACCTCATTTTAGTACTTTTGTTAAATATTTTCACAAAAAGATTAATAATATTACAAATAATATAAAACTCCTAATATAAAACTTTTCGAAATATTCCCATTTCCATGATATTTTGGTTAATGCAAATATAAATAAGGAAATGACAAGGCTAACAGCAAAATTATGTGCTTGTAGGATTAACGGCAGCACATAAAATGCGTAGCTAGGCGACAGGTGTTTGAAAGTGCTAGAAGATATGTCCATATTAAACTAGGCTTAATCTTCTCCTGCATAAATTATTTTTAAATATATGAAAATCATATTTTAACTTTTAAAAACTCGCACCGTCTGTGATAACATAAAAACACAGTGGTGCACTATATGTACCAAGGCATTTTAAAGTCGAAATAGAAACTTTTAATCATATCTTTTTTTAATGCAATATGCAGAAGTCGCACAGAAATGTATCGTAAAACAACAAATATATTTAAAAAAGTCTAGTTTAATTAGAATTAATATCACAGAGACGGTTGGTAGTAGTTTAAAGACATGTACGCAGTACTTCATGCATCAACGCCTTTTAAAGACTAAATATCAAATTCTATTGATATTTTTCTTTAACACGATGAGGGGTCAGTTTGACCCATATCAAATGAACATATTTCGATTCGAACAAGAAATATCTTTATAAAATAAGTTAACCCCTTGACTACAAATATATGTTTGCTACGCTAACACGCTAAGCCCCGCCTTGGGCTGCCATCTACCTAGCAAACGATCAACTACGATCCCAAATGAACGTGAGAGACCAGTGAGACAAGCAGACATAGTTTTCTAAGCATTTCTGGGACTGCTGTCCAGTGGTAATTTTTGAAATTGCACTGGGACATAGTCTCCCACTGGGAGTCTAAGGGTTAAATATATACCATACAGAAAAAAATAGATGAATCAGTTAAATTGTTTTTTTTTTTTTGATAAAAATTCTAGTGTAAGATATTTTATAAAACTAGAGTAAAATTTCCTGCTGTTCCAGAGTTAATACAATGTTTAGTAATAGTATAAAAATACTAAACATCTAATTTATATTAAAAGAAATGTATTTAATGAAGAATAGCAGATTTCATATGCCAGTGATGATTTGCCGAAAACAATAATGAGTGTGAGCAGAAAAAGCTGTGGATTTCGACTGTAATCGTTAGTTAGTTGAATAATAAAGAATCTTTGGGAAGGGAGTAAACAAGACGCAGATGTTAATCATGCAATTAATTTGGAACTCGCAGATTTTTTCACAGAGCAGCGCACTCAGAACGCCTTCCGTGTTTTTAAACATTAAAATAGTTAGCAAATAAAACTGATTTTTTAAAAATCTTCCATTTATCATAAATGCAAGCCGACCTTGATTCCAAAATTGCATATACTAAAAAAGTTACTGTGATATTAAACAGCATTTTTGTGCTAAATTAAAATTGGGACAACTTACCACAAAGTAATTTTTGTTATTATGCTTAAGTTTAGATTCAAGAGCAGAAATTATTTGAGAAAATCTTCTCTTGTAATCAGGCCAGACAGAAAAGTGTCAAAGGTGCATTTTTCAAGTGAATATTCAAACAGGAAATGGATTTGCTTTATATTGAAATATTTTCTCACAAGCTATACTTGTGATTTATTTGTAATATATTTGAAACATATTACAGGGTGTCCCAAAAGTTCTTGACACATTATAAAATTCAATAAATGATCAAGCAATCATAGATGGCGCTGCTTTTGGAAAGTTCTCGAATAAGTAGAATGCGTTTATACATAACAATGTCAAAAGACAATGCGTATATAAAGTTTTTGTTCAAATTATGGCAACCCAAATTCCCGAAACTTAACAATACTTGCCTTCCTGAGTTCGATGAAAACGAGTAAGGATGGATAGACGAGTATTGTTAACTTTTCTTCTTCTGCAACATTCAGTTTCTTATGAGATTTATATCTCATGCAGGAATAAAAATAAAATATGTACAGTTCGCTGTGTGTTGTTTTTCAATACAACGTGATAGTGGTTTTTCAAACATGGGATCAATAACTTTGTGTATTTGAAACATATTACAGGGTGTCCCAAAAGTTCTTGACACATTATAAAATTCAATAAATGATCAAGCAATTGGCGTACGAGATTGCGGTTTAGACTAAATTGCTTCTTGTGATCTGAAATTTTGTTTAAGCAAATAAAAAATTAGTTCAAACAATTGTCATAGTTGGCGCTGCTTTTGGAAAGTTATCGAATAAGTAGAATGCGTTTATACATAACAATGTCAAAATACAATGCGTATATAAAGTTTTTGTCCAAATTAGGGCAACCCAAATTCCCGAAACTTAACAATACTTGCCTTCCTGAGTTCGATGAAAACGAGTAAGGATGGATAGACGAGTATTGTTAACTTTTCTTCTTCTGGAACATTCTGTTCTAAATAAATGTTGGTTGCTATAGTTTGAACAAAAACTCTGCATACGCATTGTGCGTCTTTCGCCATTGTTATGTATAAGTCCATTCTACCTATTCGAGAACTTTCCAGAAGCAGCGCCATCTATGAGAAATTTTTGGAACAAATTTTTGTATTTGGCTAAACACAATTTACGATCATAAGAAGCATTTTCTTTCAAACCGCACTATTTTCCGTCAATTGCTTGATCTTTCATTAAATTTTAAAATGTGTCAAGGACTTTTGGGACATCCTGTATGTGTGAATGGAAAAATATAGATGTAAGAAAAACATACCTATCCCGTGTAAGCCAGAGGTTTGTATTTTGTAATAAACCTCTATCAATAGTTTATAAATAACACACAATTATTCACCGTTCCAATGACGAAGCATAAATGGGTTATTTCTGTTTTTAAGTAATTTTTTACAATCCTTACCACTGCATTTAGTTATTTCTTTTTTTAAAAATAAGCTTTTGCTTTTTAAAAATTGCTGGAAAATAATAAAATTATAATATATTCACTGGAATGCTACGTATGTAGACGTTAATAAACTAGTAAGCAATTAAATAGAGAAAAATATGAACAAAACATGAAAGATAAATTAAATAATAATCTCATAATATTGGCTTTGAATGGAAAATACCATCTTGAAAAAGTAATAAAAATAAATTCTTGTAGATATACCTAGTGGTACATATTCTTGATGTGTGAAAAGTGTGTGATACTTTTTTATTTTCTTCTATACAAATAAGTATTGGAATTATAAAAATATTAGACTTTCGTAATTTGATGGATTTACCTATTTTGAGTTGTCCTAAACACGATTTGAATTATTTTAGGTAATGTCCGTGTCTGAGTGTCTGAAATTTTGTGGGCATTGTATCTCAAGTATTAATGTACGGAATTTAATCAAACTTCATATTATGTTATACTTTGACATAAATTGGTTCTGATTAGGTTTTGAATGTATATTGACCAACAGGTAGCCTTGCTATTCTGTGTTTTTCAAGATTTCTTTGATAGCTATGTCTCGGCATCTATGGGATGAAATTTTATCAAACTTCATATTCTGTTAGACATTGACACAAGTAGGTGCTGATTAAGCTTTGGTATATACAGCAGAACATACGGCGCTGCTATCCCGAGTTTTTCGCAATTTCCGTGAACCTGTAACTAAAGATGGAATATCATCAAGTTTTATATTGGGTTAGTCCTTGACATAAATTGTTGTTGATTATATTTGGGTGTATATCGCTCAACAGGTGACGCTTCAATTCAGTGTTTTTCACGATTTGCATGATATAGCTGAACTAGTTTATAGCGAGCTCGGGTGTAACGACAACTCGTTTTTAATGCGCAAATTGAGAGGAAATGTAACAATGTTTTACTGTAAAAAATCTGCGTAATGTTCCTGACGTTTACTGTGTAACATTCCTGGGTTTTCTCGGATTATTTCTGCTGATCTGAGAATACCAAGAAATCTGGTGTAACATCTCCCACAATGTTGTTTATCTTTTCAAAATACTTGAGAAAGTGGAATTTACTGATCAACTGTGAAACGTACCATATGTTTTGTGTGTAACATTCCTTACTTTTCTAAGGTATACTTTTAAACTTTTGTGTAACTTTTCGGAATTATTGTAAAAGAGAAATTATCGGTGATCTGTATACACTGTAAAATAAATCCGTGAAAATACAAGAGATTTTCCATAAAATTTTACGGAGAAGTTTCGTTTTTCCAAAACTTCAGTACAATTTCAGTAAATGACATTAGTTCCGTGACAGAGATTTCAAATCCGTAAATATGCAGAAAGATTTTCGTAAATTTAATGGATTATTTCCGTATATCTTTCAAAACAGTACAATGTCCGTATTTCTTCCAAAACAGTACAATTTTCGTAAATGACGTTTAAAGGTTTCGTACAGAAATCGCCTTCTTTGAAATGCATTAGCATTTCAGCATTAGCATTAGCTAAGATTATGCATTTTAGCATTAGCTAAGATTGTTGTATTTACTAGAGTTCTTCTAGGATACAGGCCTGGTCCGGTTCGACCCGCTGACCCATTCTAAACGAGGCCATGTAAATTTTTTGTGAAAAGAATAGTAATATTTATATTTTTTAATGAAATATTTAGAAATTTATTTTATTTTTATAACTCACAGAAAAATGTTTTTTTTAATCTATTTTTTTTTCTTGATAGTGCTTCAAAATTATGATTTTTTTCACTAATTTTTTAAAAAAATATTTTAACTTTTTTAACGTGAGGCAATATTAGGTTATTTAAAGATTTCATAACATAATATCTGTCCAAATTATAACTATGCAAATTGGTATTAAACTAAACTGATTTGGCTTATAAATTTATGGGAATATAATTACACTAAAATTTATTATTATATAAATTATCGCTATGCAATTGGTATTAAACTAAACTGATTCAGCTTATAAATTTATGATTTACACTAAAATTTATTATTTTATAAATTATAATTTTACAAAGTTTATAATTTTCCCCTTAAATTTATAAAATTAGTTAGTGTTTTTTCATTACTTTTATAAAAAATGAAGTTTATAATTTTATAAAGTTTTTAATTTATTTCGCTTGTTTATATTTTTATAAATTAATTTAAATTAAATTAATAAGTCCAGATTTAATCTTACCTATCTCAAGGTCATTCATTTCAGAATTTTCTCCAAAATTTTATTTTTTTAAATATTTTAAAAACTACTTAGTATAATAGAACAGTAGTCAAAAGCTCTCAGCATACCTGAAATATAATAATTTAATTTATTGTAAAATATTTATTTACATAAGTTTTTAAAAATAAGAGATACAAAAATTATTTTAATAGCATATAACAAACACGTCTGCTACAGATAATTGTTGTTTTTATTGGAATTGATAAATAGATAATCAGGCGAATAATTTAAAAAAAGTACATGTTCGAAAAAAGAAAATGTTGGTACTATTTCAAAAAGAAGCAATCATTACTCTTAATACAATGTTTTACGCATATAATAGAATAAAAAATTAAAATTTATCTCTTAGAAGGCATCAAATAATACAGCAATATATTGAACATTATTAAAAGAAAATATTAAAAACATTGGAACTCTGAAAACATCCATGAAACCTCAAGTTTTTGCATCATACAAAGCGACTAAAATAAGTAACTAAAATTGAGAAAGCGGCGTGACCAGTCATAGCGCAGTGGTCTAGACCGTCAATTTCGTAATCGGAAGTTTCCGGGTTCGATTCCGCTCGTGGAAGGGATGGTTATTTACTGTACCCTCACTCATGAATGAAAAGAAAAAACAGAAATGTATCTATTTCTTGGTTACGACATAAAAATTTCTACATATACGGAAGATATCTGTTTAAAAACGGAAAATTTCCTATAATTCACGGAATTTCTTTTTTCGTTAAGAAACGGAAATAGTATTCTTTCCGTCTCGATTGCCAGTACATTTTCCATTTTTTTCAGTATATTTTTTTACAGTGCAAAGTTCCATATGATTTGTGTAAGTTTCCTGGCATTTCTTTGGGGAAATTCCTGGTAAAAACTGTGGCAGAATAGCTGCCACAGGCTTTCTTAGAAACTTTACACCAAATTTCTTAGTGTTTATACAATGTGTTTATATGTCATTCTGCATTGTAAAAAAGTTTGTTATTTCAATAGAAACTCGGACATAAAGTAAAAATTTCGCAAACAAAAAGTTATAGATTTTCCTGACTTTTCGTAAACAAAGTGCTTAATTTCATAGATGTTCTACAGTTTTAATGAAATAGTATGAAACGTCTCAAAGAGATTATCATTTATTCAGTCATTCCACTTATATGATTTTTTTTTCTTTTCAAAAAAAAAAAAAAAAAAAAAAAAAAAAGAGCAGCGTTCCTCCTTTTCTCAATTCATTTACTTAATTTAAAAAAAATGCAAAAGTGACCAGGAAATATGTTTACAGATAAATAAATTATTTTAAATCATATTTCCGTTAATAAATAAAATGTAAATTTCATTTTTCATAATACGTTAAAATGCTTTTTTTTTTTAAATTTAAATATTCAGAACTGAGAAATTATTTAAAATAAATGACAAACTCTCATTATTAATTTAATCTAGTTCAGAAAAGCAAAAAAAATTAAATATTCAGAACTGAGAAATTATTTAAAATAAATGACAAACTCTCATTATTAATTTAATCTAGTTTTGTTAGTTCAGAAAAGCAAAACTACTCCATGAGTAATCGTTCTATCAGTTTTAATAATTTAATTGAATTTTTACATATTTTGTTACATATTCTGAAATCTTAAACACACATTTATTGACAGAACTCTGATTGATATAACAAGCAAATGCTGCTTTTCCTTTGTTTTAAACGAGTTATATCTCGGCATCTATGGAATGGAATTTCATCAAATGTAATACCTAAAATATTTATTAAAAACTATGTTTATTCGCTTTTGGTTATGTCATTTTAACAAGGGGGCGTTGCTATGCTATATTTTCCGCTGATCTGACAAAGTACACGCATATTTCGTTAAAATATGTTTTTGATTAAAAATTGCAGCTAATTCAAAATTAAATCAGCGTTGTTTTCATAAATTAAATGAAAGTTTTGTCTAAAATCAATGTTGCCACAAAAAAAGAAGAAAGAAACAGCGCATTATATTGCTTAACAATGCTTATAAAAAAAATAAATAGTACAAAAAAGATAAAGTGATTAGCGAAAAGATAAAGAGACCAATTTTGTGGTCTCTGCATGGGATTATTTTATATTTATGATTAAAAAGCAAAATTGATCCGTATGCGGTAATATGTTTAATAATAATTTCTGAAAATTTATATGCATAGTATATAAAAATATAATCCCAATTTTTAATTCAGCGTGGACACAAATTTGGTGGGCAACTGCGTCACAGACTAATTTTCGAAGATACATTATTATTACAATCAGTATCCTTTCAGTATACCTTCAGTATCCTTACAGTACCTTTCAATACTAGTACAATGACAGATAACTAGTATTGTATCATAAATTTGCGGTGTTATTTCTTACCTCAGTGCTGAACTTTTAGTTTGAAGTGGTCGCAGAAGATTTGATCCATGGCCACCATGATAACCAGACCTTTCCTCCTTAGATTTTAGTGATTTGTTTTATTAAAAATTAGGTTTAGATTTCTCCGCTTCTAAAATCCATTCTTGAATCAATATCCATAACTCAATCCAATCATGATTGCATTTCATTCGATCGAAGTAAACATATTCACAAACATATGGCAAAAACTAATTTACCGATGGGTCATTTTAGAACAAGTTATGACAGCCACCTTCGAATATTTGTAGAAAAAGATAAATATTATATCTCTTTCACTCTTACATGATAATGTGAAAACACATGTGCGGTTGTGTAACTCTCATACTAATGCCTTTTTATAAAAACTTATTGATGTCCCTCTTAGTTTGAAGTGGTCGCAGAAGTTTTGATCCATGGCCACCATGATCCATGGCCACTCTCACTAATCTTACGTAATATGTGGGTTAATTTAACCCAGGTTTAATAAGTTTCGCACCAGAAATTATTTTATGAAATGAAAGGAAATATGTTCCCTGTAGAAATCTGTAATTAAATAAATAAAGATTCATCAAATAATTTTAAAGGTTTAAAACTTTGTTAAATTGGGTCAAATTAATCTTTATATTACGGAGTATAGGTGGAAGCTTGGCATCTCATTCCCTCTTATAAAATTCTAATTGTTTAAACGAGTTCCAAGTTACTCGGTTAATCATGTGCAATTAACCGAATTTATAATATTACCATCCTCGGAAATAAGTTATCTCAGATGGATTGATGGTATAATTTATAGATTGTGGAATATGTAGATAGATATATTTTACGTATCACATAAGGAAAAAGAATATTTTTTTGGCATAATTTATTTTTATCTTATTGTATAAAAACATTAATGGACTATTTACATTTCATTATATAGAGTAAATCTAACAAGTTTTAGTGCTGATAATTTGTTTGAAGTCTTCTTCCCACTACTTCCCTTGATAAATAGCTTTAATGTATCTCGTCTAGACTCATCCCAGACAAATTTATTGCGCATAAATAAGAGAACCCTGCTATACACAAAATCCATCACTAAATTAACAATCTGCTGATAGCGGTGACAAATTTCACTCTATAAAATGTAGAAGAAAATAATTCATGTAACAGGACTTCATAAATTGACATTACATTTTATTATGAAAATGTTCAAATAACAGCACTTCAAGAAGTAGCACAAAGTATATCCAATTCATGAAATTTTCAAAATTGAGTAACAACCACACAAAAAAATGTGTCACAAGCAGTAGACAAAATGTTGACACATTTTATAATAAATATAATAAATTTTTATACCATATCTATGTATAATACATTATTCAACAACTGCTTCCGAAAGATTTATATTCATGAAAGAAAACGAAAACACATTTTTTTTTGTACATAAATTTAAAAAACAGCGGCTAATAAAATAAACTGCTAATATGAAAGCTTTTAATAAATTTCAAAACTTTATTTGAATACAGGAGTGATATTTTTTCTATGATAATGCTTCGGGTGTTGTCACTTAAAATTAACTATATCTATAAACTAACTTTTTAAAGAAGTTTGAAACTTCTTGTATAGATAGATAGAACGATAGAGGAATGTATAGATATAAATATTTTTTAGGCATTGTATAAGGGAATAAACCGGTCAAGTGAGAGTTATAACTGGCGCTCATAGGGTTCCGTACATTAAATTTATTAATTAATAAACTCGTACAACCCCGAATTTTTTCATGATTTTAGTTTCAATATACAGTTTGTGATTAGTATCTTTTTTTTTCTGCGGTCATTCACTATTTCTCGAAGAAACATAATACGATATTTTCAAGAATCATCTGTATAATAACAGTAATCCCATTAAACAAATTACCGAAATGAAAATAAATATACAATATTAAGACAATATTCCTGAAACATTATATGCATATTTAAAATTAGATTTTGAAATAGGAGGGGTTGGGGGCATATTTTTCCAGTATACTTTCGACGATATTTCTGAAAATATAATACCTAAATGCAAACAAATATATTTTCAAATTCGATGTTAAGAGATCTTTCGCACAATATCCTACACGATATATAGTAATAATTTTTTTCAAGAAACTTAATTAATATTTCGGCTAATTACCGACATGTTTTCTTGAAAATCATTATCACATATCCTTGGATGATTCTGCATAGCTCGAACGACTGTCAACCCTCTCTCTGACCACCCGAAAAGTAAAGTCGGTATATAACGGCAAAATGCGTTTTACTCAAAACCTATGTTACCTAGGAAAATATCTAGTTTTCCTGCAAGGATTAAATAAACTCCAACTACCCTAATTTTTGCATATTTTTAGTTTCAGTAGATTCGGAAATAGAGGAGGGGGGAAGGACATAGTTTTGCAGTGCATTTTTGATGATATCTCTGAAAATATAATACCTAAAATTATAACAAATAAATTTTTGTGTTCGGTATTAGGAGATCTTTCACACATCACCCCACACGCTATACAAAAGGAAAACTTTTTTTTGAAAGTAACTTAATTAGCCATCTAAATTTTTTCTTAACATATTTGTGAATGGCTAATTATCCGAAAATATGTGGGTAAAAAGGCTTTATAACTTTCCCAAGTTTGAATTTTCCACGCACCATAGTTTACGAGAAAAAGCGCTGTGACAGACAGGCGTACAGACACAGGAGGGATCTTATAGTGATTCCGTTTTTTACTTATTAATTACGGAACTTTAAAAAAGGATATAGAATATACATAAATAAAATTTAATAATAAATTTTATTTTTTGGTAACTCATTAATCATTAATTAAACAATCTATGTTTCATTGTATAGATTAAATCTAATAAAAGTTCTAAGAGGCACCTCTATTTGGAGTTTTCTGCATAATCTTTCTTTGACAAACATAATTAACTTTTATTTGTCTAGACGGATTTTTTGTATATATATAATTAACAATACTATCTATAAAACCCTTCACAAAATAAATACTCTCTTAATACTGTTGAGAAAAGGTTTCATGCGATTAAAAAGTATTAGAAAGTGTTTAAGTAATGGCACTTCATAAATTTATCGCTCATTTTATTATCAAAATGTTCAAGTAAAATCACATCATTAAATTATCTTTCATTTTATTATCTTATCAAGTGATTTATGTGCTTTAGTGAAATGGATTTTATTTTTCCTTGCTTGCTTATACCAATTATTTTCTCGAAATTCAAAGTATAAAATTGCTTTTTGGATGAAGAAAATAGTTTAGCAATTTTCATTGTCCAAGGGGAAAAGGGTTTTCATTAATCAACTATATGAACTGATCCGAAATACGAATTTAATCTTAACGAAAAGAACGGGATGTTATCGTTTGAAAATAAACAATGAAAATGATGATCGTATTTCATGTTATGAAAAGTAGTTAATTTCTTTATTTTTTATACGAAATTACTTTTTTATACAACGGTACTTAATTAAACAAAATTCATAATTAATAAAAAAAAACAAAGTAACTTTGAATTTAGAGAAATTTTGTAAAAAGAGGGAAAGTGAAAAATAGGAAAGATAATGGGGATGGATTTCGTTAAACAAAGGTCATTGTACTTGCTATCTTAGCCAGAGATTTTGGTATCGATTACCGATGATTCTGACAGCAAATATGAATTATAATAAATAGATATAATGCAGTAAGATTGAATTTGTGACGAAAGGCTATTAATGTAAGACGATGAAACTGATCAGTGAGCAAATCTATTGGGTCATCCAGAAAGTTATGTGTTTTTTTTCAAAGCGAAGCGCGGTTTCAACTACTTATTTTGCTACTGCTCATAAAGAGTGACCTTAAATGACCCTGTCATTTACATCCTGTCTTTTCTGCTTGCGCTGCATAGTTCTTTCTTGTGTTGTAGCATAATTTTTGTTTCAGTGCAGTGCTAATTATGGAAAAGTTAATATTCGTCATATTCTCGTTTATTTTAAGAAATGTAAACATGCTAGTCAGATATCTCGTCAAATTTGCGCTGTTTATGGACAAAGTGCTGTATCAGATGACACAGTTCGTAGGTGGTTTGAGTAGTTTAAGCAAGGAAATTTCAGCCTAGAATATGAGACACTACTTTTAATGCTACTTCAGCCCAAAATAATGTGCCATTCTACAAATGGATCATGGATCGTAACTTGCTTATTTTGTGAAAAATGTGTTATCCGCAACAACTTGTGAATCTCAGCGATATGTCTCATCTGCAGTGCTTAGCAAGGCATAGCATGAAGTCATTGACACTTGCTGGTAAAATCAATTTCTGACTACAAAAGAAATTATTATTATTATTATTATTATTATTATTATTATTTTGCTGACAACATTTGTCTACATACACATTATTATATCTTATTGCTTTAATGCCGGGTTTCTTGTTTTGGAAATGCTTTATTTACAGATATATCTATTGTTTGCGTTTACAGTTGTTTTTTGTATCTCTCGAGTCTTTCGTATCTTTCGTATATATATGTATAGATAATTCAATCCATCACTTAATATAATTAATTTTGAACAAAACTCAATACAACTTACACATTAAGAGTTTATTGGAGAGTTAAGTAAAATAATCTATTGGTAAATACGTAAATCACCAGTAATTGTTTGTTCCAACGCATTAATTACTGTAAGAATAGTAAATAAAATTCATACAGTATATGGATATGCATAAGTAGGTTATAAAGACTCTCGTCGTTATATCGTTCGTTTAGATCTATAGCTATGTTTTGTATCTCCCAAAAAATAAACTCTAGTTTAACCACATTTTTATTATATAACTGTATTTAAACAAAAATTGTATTATGTAAATTAATCTTAAATTCCCTAAGAAAATTGTAATGTGTATATAAACTTTGAATGCAAATACAAAACATTTTTTTGCATTTCTAAATTTCTTAATGCACATTTCTTAATTTTTTAATGACTCCAATTATATCACGCTTATTTGGTTATATACCAGGAAACGCGAAATAACGACGAGAAACAGAATTATTTAATCTATGTCTTCAATTTCGAGTATAAATCGAATCCTTTGACGGCATCTGAGAGTAGCGAAGTAGTGACTACTTTTAAAAAGTAGTCTGTAGCCATTAGATGTTAAAACAATAGTTTTAGTTGTAATTAACTATATTTTCTATAAAGTAATTGTAGTTGTAGTTCGCTACAAAATAGTAGTTTTTTTTTTACAACTGATCAGAGGTGATTAGTAGTGCAATTTTACATATATGAATTCGACACCTTGCCGGATGACATCGTCAGCTGCAAAAAATTTCAATGCTGTCTACTTTAATCGGAAGAGTATACTAATTTGCATTTTCAATACTATTTGAATTTACATAAGCTATCTATAATGTAAATTTATCAATTTAGGTAATAAGATCCTAATGTCCACATTTTAAATTTTACACAGAAATTGTAGTATGGAAAATAGGAATGCAATTATCAACATATCCGTACTAATTATTTTTATCTGTGCTTTGATTTTCTAGCGTACTTTTAATCTATGTTCATGATTTAAACTGAATTATACAAACCTGTCTATATTAGCAACCATAGTCAGTGTGAATATGGCCCAAAAGCAAGCCCCTTTCCTTATTCGACAACATACTTAGAAACCCATAATTAATAACAAACTAGAACCGGCCAACACAGTAACCAAGTAACTCTCACGAAATAGCGTTGCAGCCAAGGACACCCAAGAAGCTAATCAGGTGGATCTCCGCTATGAGGAGATTAGGCGAATTTCACCCCGCGGCCAGGTATACAAACTCGTTAAGCTGGGCATAATGACCGGCAGGTAGGGGCCTGGTCTGCGGTTTAATAATAATAATAATATATGTTCATGAATGATTTACGATGATTATGAAATCTATGCAATATGAATACTTTAAAAGTCAAAAGGTTATCATTTAAGTAAGCAGAGCATGAAATTTTTCTGCAAAACTTTGAAAATAAAAAAGTCACCGATCATTAAAGTAAAATATATATTGTATAAATAATGAAAAAATTCAATATATTTATTATTTTTTTTTAATTAATCATTTAATTTAATAATTTAATTAACCATTAAATTTTTTAATTACTCACGTTTTTATTAAAATATTTCAGGAAAACCCTTCGGTTATACTGGTGTTTCGTATACGTGAGGCGTGTATTGTCGCCAAAACAATTTAAATTTTGTGAAAGGAATTCTAAAAAAGGCTGTCTTAACTGTTCTCTGTATTTCTTATATCGAATGAATGTGTCGACGAGGAAAGCCATGTAAAGAAGATATTAGTGTTGTAAAATGGAATTGTATGAGACTTTGATTCAGTAGACTGTTTAAGCTTGATAAATGACAAAAACAATTGAGCTTTGATGTAGCTCCCAAGATTGAAGTTCTCGAGTTCCCATTAGTAATTGTGTGGCTTTTTATTATCTAATACAGGATATTTTTCAGAGTTCAAAGAGATTCAATTTAAGTTAATGGAAGTGATGGCATGTGTTAAATTTCATGCATAATTTAGGAATCATGTTTACTTAATGACTGTTGTAATGATTGCATTTAGGACATTTTCAAGTTTTAGATAAGTGCGATTGGTGTGAATTGATTCGAGGTTGCATAGACAATGTACAAGAAATGGTGATGCTGGTCAAGAATGTCAGACATGCTTAATATCCTAAATGTGACTATGTAAAACATTATCGAGCTTTATTTTTTTCTCGGTACTTTTCATGTATGTGAATTTTTTAAATTACAAAAAGAATATAAAAGTACTTTTTTAAATAAAGAATTCCTATTAGGCGCCAGATTCACAGCGCACTCCAAGAAATAATGCTGTTTGTAGGTTTTCAGAATGATAAACATTTGTCAATATATATTCTGAGATAACGAAGATTATAGGACAAACAATTTTTTTTAAATAAAAAATGTTGCGTAATTTGGATTTTAAATTATTTTTGGCACATTCCCCCCCCCTCCCCCCCCAGGAAGATTGTAAATCAAATACCATCAACAACTAGACAATTTGAACTATGAAAAATAATTCCATCAGGAGGTCTGCAAGGACAGAAAATGCCCTCTCTCTAGCATCCCTAAGACATCCTTTAGGTTTCTCCTGCGGACGTTACCAGGAAGATTATAAGAGGTGATATAGGAGGAATTTTGAAAAGTCATGAAATGTATATGATAATTTGTTCATGTATCCAGTGTTTATTTTGGTATATTATATGACATAATATAAAGCGCAGAAAAATTTATTAACATCAAAATTACTTTCTATATGCATATTATATTTAATAATTATTAGTTTTTTCAAAATATTTTAGTTAAAAATATTTTAATTAACTCTACTAAGGAATAAAGAGGCACATTTAAAAATATCTAAGAAATAATTATGTACACTGTTATTTACACACAGATGGTATTAGAAATAATTAAAACCTACGTATATATAAATACAAAAAAAAAAAAAAAAAAAAATCAGACGACATCGGAATGAGACAGGTTTTTGACAGACGTTTCCTCCGCCGATTTTTAACCTGGAAACTCTCCAATTCGAGGCACATGTTTCTATCCCCTAAGAAAACTTTTCACACCCGAAACTCCGCTTATAAGACACTATCCATCTTCTTTCTCCTTATAGACCGGGAGGCGGCAGTACAGACAATCACCTCATCGAGTTCACGGCTGAAATTCCAGAATTAGTTAAAACTCGATTCGCATATTAAAACGCAATCGGTCTGCCAAGTCATATCTTGGTGGAAAACACGTGAAAACCCGATTTTAGCGGTTGACTCGTAGGCTTACCATTGTGTTTTCCTGCACCCAGTTCTCCATGTTTTCATACTTTTGGGTGCAGGAAAACACAATGGTAAACCTACGAGTCAACCACTAAAATCGGGTTTTCACGTGTTTTCCACCAAGATATGACTTGGCAGGCCGATTGCGTTTTAATATGCGAATCGAGTTTTAACTAATTCTGGAATTTCAGCCGTGAATTCGATGAGGTGATTATCCGTGCTGCCGCCTCCCGGTCTATTAGATGAAAGAATGTTGTCCATAGACGAAAAACATTCATCTTTATTGTCTTTTTATCATCGAAAGTTCTGTATTTTTATTAGAAATGAACCTGAATGTTTCAAATTTAATACTGAGGTATATTTAATAATACTTTGAATTAATATCTAGAAAAATAGTATATAAATAACACAATACTCATTAAGAAAATTTATAGGTGATTGAATATATAGTCTTTACATTGAAAATCTATTTACACAACAATTAGAATTTTGTTTTTAGATTTTATAACAAAATGTATATATATATATATATATATACATATATATATATATATATATATATATATATATATATATCTATTTCTGATATAAAATCGTAATCTAGGAAGAATATACAATATATGTATATAAATAAATAAGTTAATATATGTACACACACATACATATATGCATATATGAGTGTATGTGTATGTGTAAAAAAATAGTTAATAAATTCGAATTTTTTTTATTTTGTTATTTTAATAAATAATACTAATTTAATAACAGTAATGAAAGAAAAATAATTTAAAGGAAATTTTAAAATGATTAAGTGAAAAATAAGAACTAAATCAAATTTATATTTAAAAATAATTTAAGAAAATAAATTATTAAGATAGAAATAGTTTACTTATTATATTTAAATAGTGTTAAAACTATTCATTATTTAATAAAATGCAATAATAAAAAACGTAAACAAAATAAGATAATTTTAAAAATATTAGAAAAAATAATTAATAACTAATTAAATCTTATATTTAAATATTAATTACAAATAAAATAAAACAGTTAATTAATTTAAATAATTAATTAATTTTATAAAATATTTATGTAAATATATTATTTTAAAATATTTAAATGAGTTTTAATGAAAATTTATGAATTAAAATTATATTTGAGCAATTAAAAATAATTAAAAGTAAATAACAATAA
The DNA here is from genome assembly GCA_963931845.1 of Maratus michaelseni. Classification (NCBI taxonomy): domain Eukaryota; kingdom Metazoa; phylum Arthropoda; class Arachnida; order Araneae; family Salticidae; genus Maratus; species Maratus michaelseni. The sequence goes on from OZ007587.1 coordinate 406,238,135, forward strand.
TCTCATGTACTAAAAAAGAATATAAATTAGTATTATAAACTCAACTCATTAACCCCTTCGCGAACAGCGACCCATGCATAAATTATATTAAGTTGACACTACTTTTATTTAAACAGTTACTCTTACTTATTTAATCACTGAAATGCCATTATTGAATAAAAAAAATATTCCTTTACTTTTTTACTTCTACCAGAAAGATTTTATGTATGCAGTTTGGGAACCTTCACACATGCTCTCGCAGTGATAAATCTTTTGACTACGGGGTTGGGACACCATTTGTCCCAGCGACTATTTTTTTATTCTATTCGTACCACTTTTGTAAAAATAATCTCTGCCATACACCTTGGATATTTTCAAAAAATATCTACCACAAAGATAAAAAATTTCATTGTTAATTGTAGTACGATTAAGTATAAAATTAGTCGCCATTCCTGGCTCATAATAAAAAGGTTAAGAAATAGAACCCGGTCAAATTATTATTATTTTTTACAATAAATAAACAAGTCATCATTGTGCCAAAATATTTTATGACATGACATCAGCACCATGACATCTTAGGTAAGTCTTTTAGAATGTCATTTTAAAAGGCTGCTCCTTAGGACGTATCCAAGAGTTCAATCCTGAGGAAATTACCTTAATTATTTTTCTTAAGTACGCCTGATTGTGTCATTTTTGTAGCAGGAGGAATTTGGTATTAGCTTCTTAGAAGGTATTCAGTAACTTTGGTGCTTTATTGTATATATTTTACATCCTCAATTTGAAATTTAAGTATGATACTTATCTTTGAGCTGAGCGTTCGAAGCGAAGCTCTTATGCATCTACTTCAAAGTCTTTCTTCTAAGGTCTTCTCCTAAAAAGTTTTACAAATGATCATAAATTTTGCGTAGTGAATGTTACCATATCCACATTTTTCACGCAAAAAAATCTCGTGTCTCACAAATTTCACAAATGATATCGTTGTTGAATAATTATAGATCATATGTGTCATAGCCATAACGTTAAAATCTGAAGTTGATGCCTGCGCGCGCGATTGTTTGCAATATTTAGAACATGTTAATTTTCGAGAAAGGGACTCTGCTCCGTGTTCCTATAAAGTGTACCAATGGTTGCTTCAAGGCATTATGGCACACTTATGTAACTTTGTTCCACTGGTAGAAATAGAATCCGGTTACAATCTTACTACGTGTTATAAATTAGCAGTCGTTATTTTTATTTCTTACGACTTTTAAAAATTTTACATCTAACAATCCAATACCAGGCACGAAGCTAGACGCCTAAAAATCTCCATCGTTACAAAATCATCTCAATGTTTGAAAATTAACTCTCTCAGTTAAACTTTGTTTACGCTAGCATGGGCGTCTCTAGAGAAACAATTATGTTCGTTTTATATTTATATACAAAAGATAGTCTCAATTCAGATAGTCTCAATATATTAAATATAATATATTAAATTATTATAAATTAATTAATTATTAAATGATATTAATATATTAAATAAGAAAAAGCTAGTATCAATATATTAAATTTATAAATATTATTGTAAATTTTAAATGAGAGTAGTTATGATTTTCTGTCCTATTTCGAAACTGCACAATATTGCAATATTATTAGCAAATTGTGTCGAGATTTACAGATAAAACCTAGAGAAGTCCGAATAAAGATCGAAAGAGAGTGGAACACAACAGTGAAGTCCAATCGAAACGACCGCATGCCCACCAAGAGCACATAAATCGGAGGGAAGGCATAAAGCAACGGGTAAAGAACTAACACCTGCCAAGTGAAGGACCAGACGCCACAAAAATCGCTTGGAAGCACGGACCAGGCTAAACAGCAGCGTGGTTGATTAAAACGACAGCAATCATTTACCACAGTGCCGGACAGAGACTGCCTTCAGGTTGGATTTAAGAGAAGAGTGAGCCCATTATTGTTCCACACACACACAATAAAAGAAAACCATCTGAAAAATACCATGTGAGGTCAGACGTCCAACAAACACCGAAACAACGTCTCCTTTGAAGTGGTCAATATACAACAGCGCCTGTCCTCTGGATAATTCTGTTCTTCGTCTTCTTCCACAATTTTGGGAATGCAGAGAGCATAGGCATTCTACTTGCTGACCCCCAATGTGGTTACCTGCGTTCCAGTTGAGATTTACGTATGTAGATTACATTTTAATTATGTTAAAAAACATGTTCGTATCTGTTATTTTCTCTTTCCGGAATTACCAAAATACAGTGAATAAAATATATCTATTTTCTCAAATTATATGAATTGTTTGACATCATAAATTAAATTATCTCCAATCTAGAGAATTGTCAAATTATCTAGAATGATTAAAACCAGATTAATCCTTCAAAATTAATTTATTATTTATACATTAAATAAATAAGAGGATTTAATTTTCTTCGAAATAAATATTATTCTACAAACCATAAAATGTAATTCCACAAACTAGAAATAGTTTTAAATAATCAAATTAAACAACTATTATTTGTAAAACTTCATGCATAATTTTCAATTACAATATCGACAATAGTATATGTCAAATTCCTTTAACGTTTGAAATGTTATTTATTACTTCAATTTAGATATATATTGCAATCATTACACGCTGATAATAAAATACTTTATTGCGTCCTATTCCATTTTTGAATAAGAAATTCAATTAGCATACGAGAGTCGTGAATTTTAAATGTGAAATGAGCTTTGATAAAACATGTACTTATAAGAAGATTTGTTTATCGATGTTTATATTTAAAATTTCGGAAATAATGGCAATGGCGTCATAGTTTTGATGTAAATTTATTTTAAAATTTAATATAAAGTCATGCAACATTTTCGTACAGGATTTTATAAAGGATATGATAACACGCTATCGATTTATATAGATTTAGCTGTATATATCGATGTATTAAATATTTATTTTTATTTAATTACTTAAAACAACATTAACCCCTCACTCTCTGTTTGCCTACATATTTTATACGCATATATACATCGGTTTACAGCATATATCATACCGTAGCGTACGTAATTATAGAAAGGCGAATTCATCTCGTCGAAAACCGCGCAAAAAGCGTAGCCGAACAGAGCCACGTGATTTGCCACGTGATTTAACACAAATCCTGCTCAAATTATCCTTTAATCAACTTATTTCTACCCAGCCCAAATAACGGATTGTTCAGAGTTAGACTTAAAGGATCAGGGTCCATAAGACGTGTTTTTGGCCCATGAAATAGACTAAAATTCTATTTTGTTATACTGACTTAATTATTTCACTTTTGAATATTAGAAGGTTTATCCTGTACGATTTCAACAATAGTTTTTTGCATTTTGTGTATTTATATGACTTACACAAGCTCAAAGTTTGTATTATTCGTAGTTTTTGATGAAAAATACGCAATTTCTCGTAATTTTACCTCAATTATTTATATGAGCGCAATCGTGCAACATTTTCTTCTTTATATATATATATTATAAAATACATCAAAATGTACAATATATGTAAAAATAAAAGTGTTGCAAAGCTACACTCATAGTAAAATAAAATATTAAAAAATATATTAAAAATTGAGGTAAAATTAGGAAAAATTGTGTATTTTTCGTCAAAAATTACGAAAAACTTTGAGCTTGTGTAAACCATATAAATCCGAACAAAATGTAAAAACTGTTGTTGAAATCGTAAAGGATAAATCTTCTAATATTAAAAAGTGAAATAATTAAGTCAATATAACAAAATCGAATTTTAGTCTTATTTCATGGGCCAAAATATGGCTTATGTGAAGGAGGAGTTCGATCAAATTGATCTAGCGCTAATATGTCTCGAGAATATTAAAGTACTTTTGACAAAAGAATAAGGTAAATTTTCTTACCTTTTCTGAAGGTGCTTACTTCGGCTTAATATCCAATTGGTAATTTAATCCATAGGTAATCCGAGATGGCACTTATCTCACAGTCGTTGTTATTACACCGTCACTGGAAACTAAATAATTATATTAGTAGTTGGACACAAAATAATTGGACTTCTTTCTCATATTGACGATTATATATTCTTGATTATATGAAGACTGATACATAGCAAACAATTACAATTAAACATTTATATTTAAACTTATATTATTAGAAATTATATATTTTATCTTATCTGAGCACGCAGGCTCACGTGTGTTCAGGATTACATTTTGTTACAGACTGAAGAAGTTAAAGTCATAAAAAATGCTCAGAGTTTATGATTGCATTATTGAAAATACGCATACGTCAGTGGAAAATTACATACTGCAAGGTCTGAACGTAATAGCGTAATCGGAACATTAAAGTTTCATTTGCAGCTATAATTTCTTAAAGTCTTTAATCTATTTCGTATAATAACAGTTTATCAATTTAGAAGAGTTCCGGAATATTTATTTGAAGTTGAATGGTCATAAATATCAAACTGCAATTCATTATGCGTTGAAGAAATGTTGAAGGTCTTTTCCTTCTTTCGAATAGGAAGTGAAAGAGTGGTTTTTCTGAAAATAAATTACTGGATAAGGTTAATATTTCTAACATTATGGACCCTGATCCTTTAGGTTCAGGGTTTACTTTAATGAATTTTGATTGAAGGCTGCAACACTTTTTAGAGATTGACTTCACATATTATAAGCAACGGAGTATACCTTTTTTATATCGCATGTCGTGATCAGACTATCGTATCGTACTGCTTATTTTCTTGCTCGTTTTACGCCCAGTAAGTTAAATTATTAAAAAGGTTTAATTCAGATTGTATGGGCACATTCAAATAAAACCTTCTTCTCAAACTAAGATGTAGCATATGGTTTCTGAGATGTATATAGAATTTGATGAGATATTTTCGATTAAACTTTAATTTGAATTTTTAATATAAAAATCTCGTTTTTCATTGATTGTAATCTCTTCATAGCAAGGATAAAAATCATTGAAAATTACTCAATTCTTTCACATTAAATAAAGTGAGATTTATAAATGAGACAGAATTTTGCTTTTAAATGTTGTACTATTTTCACCGATAAAAGCATTTTCCATATAAAGTTTTTCTTTATTTCTATGGAAAGTCATGTAAATTTTATTCACTTTGGCCATTCCTTTTTGGCGTTCAAGGTTTTGCATAAGGAAATGCATAAGCAGACTAAAATGATGCGGTGAAAATGATTGTTTCAATCATAGTAAATTAATGTTAATGAAATAAAACATCAATCTAATTTGAGTCTTTTTAACAGAAACATATTAAAGAGAAATCGGTACCCTTTAAGCATTTTTTTTTATTTCAGTATTTTATGTACCTTTTTGACGTATTATTAAATGGTTTTATTAAAGAAAGTGATTTAATGAAGAAAAAATGCTATTCGCTTGATACAATTTGCAAAATGCAATTAAAAAAAACAACAACAACAGTTTAAAACAAAATATTTGTATAATTTGAACATTTTGCAACAGTTTTGTCTCGCCATTATTATGTTTGATTCATGTCTGTAAAGACCGGATATCCAAAAAGTAATTAGTTTAAGAAGTAATTAATATAATGTAATAACCATTATATGCACATAAAAACTGTTATGTGCACTATAAGGGAAATGCAACGTGGAAATATGCACTATATCCGAATATGTTGCTAAAATCCAAAATATGCACATACAACTTTTAATGAAATTCACATACTTGGAAATGCAAAGCCTGTTTTATCAGGCAAGTTACTGCTAAAGTTAAAACGCAGAACCTTTTCTAACACTTGCCAACAAAGTTGAAAAGTGTTTATAGATTCGGTTTGTCTGTCTGTCTGTCTGTGATCTGATTCGCGTAAATATACGCGCACTGCCATGAAATTGATATATGTTATTGATGGATGCATATATGTTATTGATGGATGCATATACGGTATTGAAAATGAAGTGTATTGCATTTATAGTTCATTTACAGTTACACTCAAAAGAATTCCGTTACATTATGGCCTATGGGAAAAAATGTTTGGGGTGTCTTTTAATGATTTTAATATGTCTCAAACATGTTGAAATTGATATATATCATTGAGGTGCATTAGAATATGCTTACTATAGATTATGGAGTGTATATCATACATCGTTCATATACAGACAGGGACACACAAAATAATTCGGTACAGTACCGTTTATGAACAATGATTGATGGAAGACCGTTTTCAGTTGTGGCACGCGTTTTGAAATTTTTGCATAATGCTTTGTGTCTATAAATTCTATAGATCATATACAGGGCTGCACAAAAGATGTTTTGTGCATTATCGTTCATTGACAGAAATTGCCGAATAAAAATTTTCGACTGTGCTGCGTGTTTCCTAACTCAACTAAATTTTAGTATACTATGTGGCATATAAAGAAATCTACTGATAATATACAGGGCTGCACAAAAAAAATCGGTTATTTTTCTGATTATTAATTATAATTACTGAAACTGGGTTTTCAAATATGTTATGTATTTTCAAAATTGTTTACTTTGATATGGGCGGAGCTAGTTGAGCTAAAGCCGAAAGGTAGGTTTCCCCACCTTTCAACTTATCCACCTTTCAACTTTTCATATTTTCAACTTATTAATCTATGATGTTTTTTTATAGTATTATGAATGTGTTGGAAAGTTTTTCATAATCTATGCTTCATAATCTTAACGCATGATTTATCGTTCTTCTTTAATTCTACCTTAAATTAAACAAAAATATTTTATTTGATGAAGTCCGACCTTGCAGATTTGTATAGTTGATAGAAATATGTTTTGACCTGAACGAGTTAAGTACTACTAGTTTTCAGGAACTGCACGCAATTACTTATCTACTTGGAAAACGAAAGATTTCAGGACAAACTTGCCTTTGTATGAACCACATAATAAAAGAGAACCATATCACCATCGTTTTAACTCTTGAACAGTTTCATTATTGAAAATTAAATAAGAAATGTTCGAGCAGAAATATGTGAGAGATAACAATAAACATTGTGACAGGCTAGTAGCAGGTATGAAAGGACATTTTCCATAAAATGGAACACCATAATTTATATGAGAAATTCTCTTTCCTTTGAAAGAAGCCATGATACCATCCCTGATATCATTCTTTCCAGAATAAGACGTCTTTATAGAAAATTGCTTCTATGTTCAGAGACTGCTTAAGTCTCATTGATTCTACATCTTCGTAGCTTTTGTATATCTGATAGAATATGATTAATGCCTTGTCATCACCAATTATTCCTTGAATAAAGTGTATTTTTCAGATGGAATGTTTGTATTTATTTAGAAGTATTTTCACCGGACCAAAAGATTAATTTTTATTAATAGCATTTTAGAAAAGTTTGAAAATCTTTTATAATGAATTACATGAAGTATGAATTTTATTTCTTGTTATGAATGTATTAAAAATGTTATATTAATTTTTTTTTCTTATATAGTTTACTTGTACACAATGCTAAAAACTGTAAACAGTGTTAACAAATTGATTTTAAGTCATGATTTATCATTATCATGCGGAGTAATTTGATTAATTTCTTATGTTTTTTATAGGAAAATCACTACATTGATTTGCAACTATACTGCAAGCGTGACTTCTTGTAATCTTCCAACATAATGCAAAGCAACGTGATTTTACTTTTATGTATAAATATTTCTGCTACTAAAATTGATGTAAATTTGGTGGTGTTTGTTGCTGCCAATTATCGACGGGAGGGATGTAAGCCGATGACGATATAATGACAAAATATTAATTTCTATCTAAATAATTATTCCGCAAAACAAATAATAAATATTTGTGAGAATTTTGCTAGATTGCAAATACTTCTATTCAGTTAAATCAGGTTATCTAGAATAGGTTTATATATCAATCTATGTTGAATTACCAATATATATATATATATATTTATCTCAAAATAGGTAATTAATGTAAAAGTGAGTTGAACAGTCTTTTATTTTTTAAAATAACTGCAAACACGGGTCTCCAGATGCGTTATAAATCTCAAACATAAAATAGGTCGTAATACCGTGTATATTAATTATTAAGGAGCTATTTGTTAAATCTAACTGTCTTCTAAAATAACGCACACCGAAGAAATTGCGGCTAAAGTTCGGTACGTCTGTGCAAATTGTGATATATGCTACGTTCCACTAATGACAATATATTACCATATACATCCAAATACTGTCATTGCACTCAGCATGCGTCTATGACATGTGTGAACTAAATATCTGTTTAATGAAAGATACGTCTGTCTAAATCAGTTATGAAGTCGGTTTATCATACATCATAACATTAGTTGTTACACTTTCACTATACTATGAAAGACAACAGATGGCTTAGATGAATATAGTATATGCATTTAACAAGATATGTCAAAACGTGTTTCGTAAAATATTTCCATAAAGTAATAATTAATGCTGAAAATTCGTTGCAAGTAATAAAGAGTATTAGTGTTTGTGTCTCAAAAATAAATTATTGTGAAATGTTATGATAAATAACTCAATTATTGATAAGATAGTTTCTGTTATTTAAGGAAATGTAATCAGAGAAAAACAGTTTTCGTCTCAAATTTTATGTGGATAATAATTGTGAACGAGAAAAAGAAATAATAAAAACATTCTTAATCGTATCATTACCCTATTAAAATGCCAGAAGAAGGAATCTTTGGAAATGTTTAGGCTATAAATTTAATATTTATTTAATGGTACTGGAAATATTACTTTACTGTAGCACACAAATGTTTGTTATTACATGAAATGTCGATAGATAAAAAATTACATGCTCGAAAATTATCTTTTAATTTCATTTGTAGTCACCAAAATAACAGCTTGAAAACAAACTTAATTCGAAAGAGCGTTTTTTGTTCCATTCACTAGAGTAAAAAGTGTAATTTGGGAGATATTTGCAAACGAAGATATATTCAATTAAAGCGAGTGCGAAAGAGCATGTCGCAACATCTACTGTTAATTTTGTTCTTAGCGTTAATGATGAATACATTTGTGTTGAGAATGAACTGGAATATTACGCCATCACAACATTATCGCAAAAAAGTTTTGTGAAAAATAAATCTCACTTTTACTACTATATGGTGTATTGTTACGCGACGGCTGTGTATTAATTCTATTTTAAAATTTAAATATCTTTAATTTAAATCTTTTGCAATTTAAATCTTTTAAACTCAATATTTTATTAAGTCCTAATTTAAATCATTTTAAATTATTTATTTCTAATATTATTATTCAATTTTCACTTTAAAAGATAGTCCTTTATAAAATACTATTACATTCATAATATTTCTGCATCTTCCTTTTTCAATATCTTATCTAACGTTTCTGTTTAGTCTACAAAGGAAGAATCCCCCTTTTTGGCCTCTCAGTTAAAATTCCTTTCATCCTAGCGTGTCTGGGCGGCTGCTGAGGTCATTGACTTACGGTTCACTGCTTCAGCGACAGCGAGCTTGTGCGGTTGAGATATTTTAACTGGCCCTTTAACGGCTCGAGTTTCCCGCCGATACTTTGAATTCGGGATGATCTGAACGTTATCTCTCTCTCTTCCTAAAAAATCTTCAAGACGATCGGACGTAGTTTTGTCCGCGTCTACGAAATTTTAGGCATATCGGGCGGGGACTAAACGGGTTCTCGTCCGATATAGCCATGTAAATAATAACTTATTAATTAAAATTATAAAACAATATAAATATAAAAATCTCAAAGAATTCTGTATTATACGTGGTTTATTTGAGCCTTCACAAGTCTGCTTACCAACTATGTGATCCGGATGCCACAGTTCGTGATGATGCGGAGTGCCGTAGATCGTAAAGATGCGTAAAGATGCGGAATGCCGTGCCGTTATGTTACGATGACGCTAAGCTCCCGTGAATGAGTGTGGTTTGCTAATCTAAGTACGATGTTTGCGTAATAGGTTCTCATTTGAGTGTACTCTGGTATGTTACTATTTTATTTTATAATTCAATATGAACACAGTACGGAGTGATATGTGCAAATATGTACTAGCGATGAGCAATTAATTAGCATATGTATTTATGCAACTCTGTGGACTTCCTTCAGCACAATTGAGACTTGAGTAGGACGTTCATTTTGGAACAATTCTATTCATTGGAGGATATGGTTTAGGACGTTCATTTGAACAATTCTGAATTATTGGAGAATATTCTTTGAAGAAAATCCTTTTTTAATTGTAGAGATGCAACGATTTAGTTTGATGTTAGCCTGACTTCTGAAAGTATTTTCAGAAAATATGATTGTCATACTATTTAAATATTGTATTAATTAAGTTCTTGATAGGGGTCTGCGCAGATTTCTTTATTATGATTATTAATAATATCATGTAATAAACATAATTATGTTGAAATATTTATTTGTTTTATTTATTTTAGTTGTGTGATTTATATACACTAATTTCAAGATATATTTTCATGTGCCTTAAATTTAAAGTAAAGATATGATTAAGAATTCAATGATTAAATGATAATTAAAAATAATTAAATTGATAATTAAATTAATTAAATGATAATTCAATAAATGGAATCTTTTCAGGACTCGTTGGTTAGATATTTATAACAAATAATATGAATACATTATAATACCAACTCTAATTAAGATTTATCTACAGTAACATAAATAAAATACATATTAAATATTATCAGGCACATCTTTGTTATAATTTAAGTGTGTATTTCAGCATAGGAGGTACGTACATTTGGTGTATGTACTATTTTGAATCGGGTAAGACATATTTTATGTTATTTCGCCATGAACTTTCTTTTAATCTATATTTTCCATGTATTACCACTATACATATAATAATTATTTAGATCACTGGCTCATCTTCAAAAATCTCAAATTCTTTTCCTTTTTGATATTCCAAATTTTAAACATTCCCCCCTCTCTTTTAATTCCCCCCACTTTCAAGTAATTCTCTAAATTTTAATGTAATTTTTATTCAACCCCATTGCCACCCATTTTTGTCGTTACATTTATTATTTTTGTCGTTACATGTATATGCATTTATGTATAATTAGAAATACTGTTTTAATGTTTGTATAAGTTCTAATTATACATAAAAGTACACCATACAGTAAAAGTAGGATTTATTTTTCACAAAAAAAGTTTTGCGATAACATTTGTGCTGTTTAATATAGATATGGTGCAAAAAAATACTTCGAAGAAATACTGATTTTAATAACAAACAATATTTTTTTTCTTAGTCAAATTAATACAAATAAACGATTATATTTTAAAATAATATTTAAAATATATCTTTAAACACACATATCGCTAATATTAACGATATGGTACAGTTCATATGCTGCCGAAACTAATTTTTCTCCGCAAATCTGGTCACAGAAATTTAAAATATTAGAAGCTCCTTTTCAAATGCATTCTTAGTTAAAAATGATTGACATCTATTTAGATCGTGTATAATATATTCTTTTAAATCCAGTGATATCTTTGCCATAAAATTATCTGCAATAGATAGATCATTAATAATAAGTGAGAAGGAATATGACCCACATCTTATTATAAAAATCGCATTTCTAGAAAATGGCGAGAGTTATATAAAGTTTGGACATCATTACATCAGTAAGGTCCTTAACGATAATTGTATGTATTCTATCATATTTCTATGTATTTTCCTTTCTTATCAATATTCGTATTAAAAAATTGAAGTTCAAATTTTATTTTTGAAGTTAATGCTATATATATATAATTATATACCATATATATTCACGTCAGATATTAGAACTAAAAACCTAATTTATACGTGTCAAACACGATGAAAAATAAACATTTCTCATTCTCAGTTCCAACTCATTTATCGTCAGTGGAATAAACTTAATATTTCAATGTACATTTTCTGTGAATAAGGAAAACTTTTTTTAATGAAAAATTATAGCTCTTCTTTTTTGTTATAAAGGAGGAATTGTATTTTTTCATTTTCCACCCACATGTTATTCACCAATATAGTTCATTTTTTAATTTTAAAATGTAAGCATTAATTTTATGAATTATTTAGTATAGATATCTACTTCAGATATTACAAACAAAAATCTAATTTATATGTGTCATGCACAGTGAAAATATAAACATTTCTCTTCCTCAGCTCTAGTTCATTCATCTTCGATGAAATTCGTGAAAGAAATTTAATATTTCAACACACATTTTGTGCCAAAATAAAAATAACATATTTTTTTGTGTTTTGAGATGAAAAATTATACAGCTTCTTTTGAGTAATAAAGAATGTATACTGTGAAAAATGAAACATTCCCTGACGTCCACAGTCACGGTTAGAAATGTGAAAATACATATGGTTCCTTTTTTGTTTTCTAAATAAAATGAAAAACTATAATTCTGGATAAAATAAAAATTTGCCTTTGGCTTATATAGTGTATAATATTTAAAGAAATTTTTTGAGTTTAAACCAAAAATAAATAATGCACAGTGAGTAATTTTCTCTTTGTGAATTTAATTTTGCATTAGTATATTTTAAATTAGTATATTACATTAGTAATAACATTACTTTTATTTCGTTTTCTTTCATATTTTCTCAAATTATAGCAGCCAATAAATCATACATGCCGCGGCACCCCCATATCTCGGCTGCTTTTCAGCCTAATTTGATCAAATAAAAGTTCGAAATTTTATGTAAACCAGTCTATCTTAACCATGGAATAGTAAAAACTTCTGGAAGTATCGCAGCTTGTCTCTTTCGTTGTCTTCGGAAATACGGTGATTTTTACACAAAAAGTTTAATTTTCGATAGTTCAAAGTAAAATATTGTGTTATGATGAAGTAAACATTAATTGTACTCAAAAGTGTAAAGTAAGTAATCAAACTAATATTTTTTGAAAGAAGTAATTTGAAAACTAATGACACATTTTGTTTGATTTTATTGAGAATGCTTTATGAATAACGACAGGTGTATATTTGTTTACAAGGGGAATGCAACTATTTAACAATAATGTTCTTAAAAAATAATCGCTATGTCTTTAAATTTTGCAAAACAATCATTTTAATGGCAGTTATTGAAGGATAGAGATTAGAAGGTCGTTCAAAGGCAAGATTAAAACTGAGTACTCAAACAGAACGAGAAATGACAGAAAAAGATGTAGCTGTGATATGTCCACAAAAACCAGAATAGAATGTACTCCAAAAAAAAAGTTAAAATTTCAGGGCCAAATTCACCTTGTTAAATAATTAAAATTCATAAAGATACAAATAAATGTAACTATATTACTTGAAGGTGCGTAAAAACATACATAAAAATATTTAAAAGCACATTATAGTCCTTTTAAAATCAAAACGTTTTCAACCGAACTTACCCGGTCATCATTAGTAAAAAACTAATAATTAAGTTGAGTTATTGTCTCTTCGCGTTTTCTAGCTTGCCCTAGTTTGGAATGAATTAATACATGATTAATTAACCTGTACTTGTATTTGAAATGTTGAATGACCTTTCCCATCCCACCTTATATTCCACACCCTTGAAGTAAAATGGTTTGTTCCGGGCAAGCTAGAAAACACGAAGAGACAACAACTCAACTTAACTATCAGTTTTTCACTGATAATGACCGAGTAAGTTCGATTGAAAACGTTTTAATTTTAAACGGACTTTAATGTGCTTTTAAATATTTTTATGTATGTTTTTACGCACCTTCAAGCAATATATTTACATTTATTTGTATATTTATGAATTTTAAGAATATACTCTGTAATTCATTTTTTCCCTTTCAAACCAAAAGAAGGGTTTTATTTTACAGTTTTAAAATACTTTGTAAGAGAAAGCTTTCTGAAGATGTGAAATTCTGAATGTGAAGGATGGAGATAAGAAGTTATTTCATGAATGCTAAATGTTGTATCATCTAATAAATTATATGTGCACTTAAACGTCTATGTATGTGACCAATCGACACTGTAAAAAAAGAGAAATGTTTCTTAATCTAGCTTTTACTTTTTTTTTACGGTTTACAAAAATATAAAATAACCTTTTCCGATTTACCCGCGATTCCGAAAAGAGTTTCTTTGTGAAACCAATAAATTTTAGATATTTACAGGAGTATTTGTCAAACAAAAGTTTCTTCTCGAAATTTTCGAAAACATTTCCGAGAAGTTTTTACTGTGTATTAATCAGTTTTCATTACCCGTAATATGGGTTTTTCGAATGCTATAAATTATCAAGTAAACATTTTCAGCGGCATAACAGAATTTATATATGGATGAATAAAAAAATAACGTTAATTTTAATGTTAATCTTAATGCTATTAATTTTAATGTTTATGTTAATACTGTTAATTTATCATGTTTGTTGAACATAAAAATGTATGTAGCTTGAGAATTGATAGTATCCGAAAAAATTATATTTCTTGATGCGAAAACTAATTAATACACTGTAAAAATTACTTATAAAGTTTTCCAAAAAATCCGGACAACAAAAGAAACAACTGTTTTACAGATACTTCTAAAACAAATTCTTGTCGGAATTCTGTTGGTTTTTGTAGATAAAAGAATGCTTTTAGGAATCACGGGTAACTTGGAAGGGATAATATTATATTTTCGTAAACCGTAAGAAAGATGAAATCCAGATTAAGAAATATTTTTGTTTTTTTTAGTAGAGGGAGGAGTATATGAATGAAATAAAATAAAACTTTTAGAAGAATTTGAGTGATTAGGAAAATATTTTGTTGAACATTGAGTATTGGAGAACATTGATCAGTTAGACACTATTAAAAAAGTTCTAGACAAACTTGCTAAATGAGTAGATAAGTGATTTAATAAGATTTATAGTTTGAGTGTTTATTAGGAGTGAATCTACTTTAGGATTCCAACGATCCTAAATAAAGGCGGATTTAAAGATTCGAATTTAGATTTTGATGTATGACAATTTCTGGACTGTAGATACATTACATTCCAAGAACAGTGTTTTTTTTTAAATCTAGACAGACAAATGGTTCTTCTGACTAAACAGCAGTAATGGACTGTAACATATAGTCGAAATCTAAATGTATTAGAATCAAACAATTAATTAATATTAGAATAAAAAAATTGTATTAGTTAAGAAGGTGTGTTAAATTTTGTATCAGAACTATTAAACTCAATTAATCATCAGTAAAATATAAAAAAAATATGTAAGTTATCTCCAGAATATAATTTTACATTGTTGCGACAAATTATGAAAATTAATAAATCATTATTAGATCCCACGTCTACGAAAGTATTTATTTAAATAGTTAGCAAATAATAAAGAGTATATATATTTCAGTAAGATATATGTACAAGAAACCTGCTTACTAGTACATAAAATTTGAATTTTCTAATTATTAGAGGTGTAAAGCTCTTTGTCGTTATGCATCTGAGTAAAGGTCCCATTTCAATAGCAAAATTTTATTTTTGAAATTCTTTAGTTAATATCTCAAATGACAATAGATAATTTAATTTTTATGTATTTTATTTAATTTAGATAGATATTTATTTACAATAAATAAATAAATAAATAAATAAATGTGATCATAAGCACAGTTTGAATATTTTTAGTACATTTCACTTACTAAAATGCTCTAAGTAAATATTTACATATTGTTACTAAAACTTATTAAAATTAACGAACAATTTTTATGAATGCAGAAAATATAAGTTAAAAGTTATAAGTCAAATTTCCTACCTTAATACACTCCGAAGATATTTCAATAAACTACTTAGTTCATTAAAATATCTTGCTTTAAACAATTTTGTGTATTAGTTTTAAAAATAATTATGTAGATTTACTATAACTAAATTTAAAATTTTGCAGATATTTTATTATATTGTTATTAAAAAATTAACGATTTACACGGTGATATAAAGCACATTTAAATGTTAATTTAAAAAATATTTCATTATGTTCTTTTGTCTAGTGTCGAGACTTTGATGCAATTCCCTTTTAAGTATTTTGGTATATTTTGTATATTTATTGTTATACAGTAGGACCCGTATTTAACGAGGAGCTCGGGACACAGAATAATGCTCGTTAAATCCGGTTGCTCGCTAAATCCAGATTCAAGTTAATAACTAGTATGCACATAAAAGAACAACTTACGTGAATTGCTGCTTGATAATATTTAATGATAAGTGGAAAAATATTCATTCAAAGTTCATTGTTTGACTTAACAAAATTTCGTTTCGTTTAATTTTTGTCTAAAACATTTAATGAATTAAATGTTGAATCATCAGTATTTTTCATTGCTTCAAAAAACTGTTCAAGATTTTGCAATGGCTCTGCAGCACAATCACGTGACGGTGTTTTAATTACAGTTTCTTCTTCCGAGTCACTATCTCTTACATTTTCCTGTTCCTGCGCTTTTACCACTTCTATGACGATATCCTCAGTGGAGAGTATTCCTGAGTTTAAGACATCGTCTTCAGTGTTATTGTACACATTGATGTTTAAAACAAAGTTAAACTGCTCGATGTTATTTTGTTGCAAACAGACTGAGAGCCACAAGTCATCTTTATTTTCGAAGTCACCATCATTTATGTCAATCCATCCTGCTTTCCTGTAATATTTTTGGACACAGAATTGAGTCACACTTCTCCAAGCATCTGTCATCAGGTGTATAGCGTCAAGAACAGAAATTTTAAGATCCTGATCTTTTTCATTTCCCTCTAACATCAACAGAATCAATTGCTTTCTATAATAACATTTGAAACTGTGAATGAGAACTAGTTCGAGAGGCTGTAACTCCGAGCTTGAGTTAGGCGGTAAAAAAACAAGTTTTATGCTCTTTTAAATTGCTGACCAGCGGGTGAGCAGATCAATTATCAACGATGAGTGCAATCTTTATTTTCTGTTTCTGAAACGCTTTATCCCACTCGTGAAAATAGGATAAAACAATTCCGAAGTCATCCATGCGTTTTTTGTTCGATTTGTAAGTCACTGATAGGCTTTGTAACCCTTTAAAGCATCTTAGATTTGCAGATTTACCGACTATAAAAAAACTTTATTGTCTTTGCCTTACATGCTTACATGTCTTTGCCTAATGTGTTGCAACACATTAACACAGTTAAGCGATTTTTCAGCAACTTATCATCCACACATTTTTCACCTTTAAACTTCATCGTTTGATAAGGGATTAGATTGTAAAAAACGCCGGCCTTATCGGCATTGTAGATGTTATCTTCAGCATAATTTTCATGTAAATCTTTCCATGTGCAATCCAACCAGTTTTTCACATCCTTGTCATTCACACTGGAGCCTCGCCGATTATTTTTTTTCTGCACAAATGTTGTGACGTTGCTTGAAACGATGTAGCCATCCATTAGAGCATGAAAACTCTGTGTAACCTAGCTGAGCTCCAAATTTATCAGCTTGGATATTAATGATGAGCCCAGTTATCGGCAAACAAGAATTCCATTGCTGAACAAAACATTTTAAAAGAGCTTCATCCAGTCCTCTTTTTCACACTTTTTCAACCGTTTGCGATCCGTCACATTCGCTTCATAAGCTTCCATTAAGGACTCCTTATTTTTCAAAAGAGTTGACACAGTTGAACTGCTTACATATTTCAACATATTTTTTTCACTCTATCTAAGAATTTTATAATTTTCACCTTTTCTCTTACAAATAAAACTTTACTTTTCGACATTTTAAACAGCAAAATAAAAAACACGCTCCCAAGAAAAGGCACAAGCCGAAAATAAGTTTTTCTTACACGTAGTTCTGAAACAGGTAGGTAATTACACATGATTTGGATTGAATCAAGCCATTGAAGGGAGGAGATCTCACAAATGATGTCACTTGACGCCAAATCTTCGTTGTTCAAATTCCGATCTTTATCAGTTGGGACTGTTTCATTCTCCTTTTACCCTTCCTGTAAAACGGACAATAGGACAGGCGTCCAGTTCCTAACACCTCCCTTCCAAGAATCGATACCTGCCTCTGATGGTTTCAACTGTTGTTGGATAACTTTAAATAATGGTTATTTTGTCTTTACAAGAGGAATGGGGAAATTCTAGGAAAGCTGTGTGTTTTTCTTTTCTTTTCTTTTTTTTTCAAATCATTATTTCTGTAATTATTTCTCGCTTTAACAATTATTTTACTCGTTAAATCTGAGGAAGTTACAAAAAATTTGCTCGCTAAAAGAGTATACTTCAATACATTTATAAACATTATACCAACAAAAGTCTCCATTTTCCTCGTTAAATCCGGAATCTCGTCAAATGCGGGCTCGCTATAAACGGGCTCGACTGTATTAGCATTTATAAGGAAAATGAAAACATTAAAATGAATTCGAATTTCTATATGTACAAAAACATAGTTAAAAACGTACGAGTCTTTTAGGATACACAATTAATTTTGGTTAAGCAGCGTTTGTAAGAAGAAGAAACTTAAATACATTCTATAATTTTTAAATAAATTTTTCGTATGACAAAATCAGCTAGATGCATATTAATGAAACATTTATGCTGCTTAAAAAAAATTGTAATTTTTAGATTGTTTATTACCAATCTTCATAAAAGATTTTTCTTACAAGAAGAAGTAAATAAATGCTTACATCACAGTGTTTCTAATAAGGCCCTGTTTCTAAAACCAAGGTTATAGCAGCTAATTATCTCTGTAAAATGTGAACATGATCCTATCATTATAAAAGGACATTTCAGAAGTTAATGTTTCCTATGTTCCCGGAAATTGTTACATTCATTTTATAGGACTAAAGGATGCGCATTAACTTAGAATATTCGATTTATGCAGTGAACTTTTGACTAAAGAACTTTCTTATTTCTGGTTTCTGTTCATAAAAATTGCTTCTTTTTTTTAGAAATCTGTACGTTATTTCAAAACTTAAGAAAATTTGCATAAACTTAAAACATTTTGTGGTTTTCTTACTTTTTAAGAGAAATTTTATATATAATACAAAATTCTGAAAAATAAGTCATTTCTTTGAAAAAAAATGATATAATAATTACCTGTACTACCTATTAAAACAGACATTAATTTTAAACATTTATTTTAAAAACACACCAAAGAGCAGTGCGCATGTCTAAAAGCTTCAAGAAACACTTTTAAATTACACTAAAACTAGTTCAATGTTTAAAAGTTTAAAAAAAATATTTTCACCTCTTGGCCCCGAGACATCTGCAGTTACTGATGCTATGTTTCTTCCTCGCTAGTCACTCTGTTAAAAACTCCCTCAGTTTTCCTATTCCTAATAACACATGGCGCCATCTATTATCAATTTTAGCGTGCATCATATCATTGCATATTTCTGATTGTGCTGTAATTATCTCTGTGGCTTCAATTTTCAGTTGTGTTTTCTTTAATTTTTTAGCGAACATTTTCTATCCAATTACTTGGTACCAGTTTAAACAGTTTTTTATCTATGATCGTCATAATGTCATTTATTAACATAATTACCTGTAATACCTGCTTAGTGTATGTAATTATAAAGTTAATAAATGACATTATGGACGATCATAGATTTAAAAAAAGATATTTCACCTTTATGTAGTTTTTAAGTTATCATTTTCGAACATAAAAGAAATATAATTAAATAATTCATTTGTTTAATTGCCGAAATACTGCGTTTTATTACTCTTGAGACACGAAAAGATTTTGGTGTCTTTCTAGCTGTTTGTATGTCATTTATAATCCGAATTTGCAGAGTAATTGTTAGATAAAAATCCAAAATAACATGTAACTAGTGAATGGTTTGATCATTGAGAGTAATAATTTAATATACCAGACATGATTAAATCTTATATGAAAATTGATATTAATGTTAATATTTCAGCAATTGATAGAAAAAAGAACATATTTTTTAGTACAAAGCCTAAAATGGAGGTGTTGTGGTACTGAATTCAATATACTAAAATGCTCAAATAAATAATTAAACGAAGGCTATCATATTCAAAAATTGTTTGGTGGAAGCCACTAGAGAATCGATGGGGTATCCGAGAGTTACAACATCTACAAAAATATTGAAAAGCTGATAAATTCTATGCAAAATATTGTATGCTTTTATGTATACTTGGCATAAACAAAGCAGTGTATAGAAAAACATATATAAAGAGGAAATGTAGCTTATATCTATTTCTAGCCTTGAAAAGAATACTGCGTTGTTGATTTTTTTCCAATCTTTTAATTTGTATATATACTGGATATATTCTATTTCAACTTTTCTCCTTCTTTTTTTTAAAATTTGGTATTCACAAAATATAATTTGTATGTAAATATTTATTGATAAAAATGTACACAGTAATTGTAAAAACTGTTATTAATTTTCTGTAAAAATTAAAAAGTAACATGAAAAAATCCCTTAATTTGAAATAATTTCAGTTGAAATGTGTAATTAATGTGATCTAACTGTTCAAAGAAAGTATTGGCGCTAGTTTGGCTAATGGGAATACCACCATTACATATGATATATTTATTTTGAATCATGACTCTTAATTTCATAGAAAAATTTTGCGTTTATTTAGTAAACTTCATGCACGCCACTGTGTTTAAATAAACAAAAATTGAACTCTAATGCTTTGACATTATTTTGAAAATCAAACAACATAAATCTGACTGTAAAATTAATATCTATGCTATTTCTCATATATTTTTAAAACTCCAGTAAAACTTTCGCAATTTTTTAAATTAGATATTAATATCTACCCCTGAGAATACCACTAAGAGTAAATTTCAAATTAGGAATAATTTTTCCAGTGAAATATA
Source organism: Maratus michaelseni (assembly GCA_963931845.1). Classification (NCBI taxonomy): domain Eukaryota; kingdom Metazoa; phylum Arthropoda; class Arachnida; order Araneae; family Salticidae; genus Maratus; species Maratus michaelseni. The sequence goes on from OZ007587.1 coordinate 406,258,827, forward strand.
CCCCACAGATGATTTTCCTCTAATTAACACTTGAAATAAATATAAATACTATTATAAATTTCCGAAAATTAGAAACTTTATCACTGAGTATTCCCCATATAAACATCTTTGATTTAATATACACTTGAATCTCAGTGGATTTTATGAGTTATTTGATTATTTTTAAAATATGACAGATCTTTTACTGATTTAAGTTCTTCTAGTTCTACAACGTATTGTTAGTATTTACTTATGATTCAATCGGATTAATACCCACGTCACACACCCGTCCCTCATGCACACATACACATATGTGGTGTCGGATTTAATGCTGGCACGAGACGGCACAGCAAGCGCACTCACGGACGACGCGACGCGAACCTGCTACGGGGTTAGAAGCGGGAAGTGAGTGAGAGGAAAGGTGGTATTCGGCTGCTACGACGACGTATTAAGTTTTCAACACTCTTAACACCAAATTATTGTCCTGTCCCCGTGTGCTGTAAATAAATGTTCCTGTATACAACTTACGATGTTTTAATTGAGTAATTAAGATGTTTTTGCCATACATACATATATGTATATATATGCATCTATAGAAATAAATAAAAATATATATAAATATATATATGAAATAACAGTGAATTATTTAAAAATAATAAGATAACTAATCATTAGATAATTAATGGTGACTTTTTTTAATCAAAGAAAAAATATACGGAACATAATATTAAAAAAGTTTTCGTTAAAATTATGACTTCTTTTTAGAACACTAATGCAAATAAGATAAATTGCTTTTACATTTTTGCATTTCAATAAAATTACAATTTTGTTTTTGTTCATTCTATTCAATCTATTTTTTTATTATTATTAAATCAATGAAAAGTCTAAAAAATAAAAAAAACATGTTTGTCACAATCGAACTGTATTTATCAATCTTAAATTAGAGACAGCATGTTTGATGCTGCTATTGTTTACATCTAATATGAAAAAAAAATTGTAGGAACATAGAGAAAAAGTTTTGTTTCTTCAAATTTTGTTATAGAGTTTTATATAAGTTAAGTTTAGGGCATTATATTATACCCTCCAAAAAGGAAATATCGAATTTTGATATCCTATGATTGTTTTTTATAAGAAAAATATTACAATGCAAGTTATCAATTAAACAAAAAAGTGTAACAAAATATAACACCTCGGCAAATGTTTTATTTATTTTTACTATTTATCTTATTTATTGCCAGAGAAAGAACATATAAATAAGGGAATAATAATGAGTAAGCATATCATTCTGAAGATAACTACTCTGTGCCAAAAATTTAATTTAATTACATTTTGCTAAATATGTAAAGAAAACAATAGTTTAACGCAACAACAAGTCAATTAAAAATAGCTTTACATCAAAATTTGAGGCAGAGAGACAAATTAAACAATATCGTGAATTAAAATAATATTAATTGAAACCATCAAGAAAATACACCCAAACTTTTAACATAACATAAAAATACTCTTTGGGAAAAAAGAGACATGAATAACAGCATAGAATACTATGTTAATCACATCTAATTAAAGCGTTTTCAATAATAAAATTAAACTATAAAGTATAAAAATGTCAAAACAAATTTTTTAGTTTTCATTTTTAGCAATCTTTTACATTAGGAATGATGATTTTGAACACTTTCTGATAGTTTGACAAAAAAAATGCTTACCTTTTGAATGACTTATCGAAATATAGGATGAAATATTCAGTTAACAAATGACCACCAATGCAAAATATTATTAGCTTTAAATGTACAGGGTGATTATAAAAAACTATCCCGACATTTGGGCCCCCTAACTATCATACCATTAACAGAAACTGAATGAAATTTTGGCAAAAGGTATTTTGAGGTATGCGTTTAAGAATGATATGGAAAACAACAGTGTCACTCAAACAGTTACGGTTACAGTGAGAAAATTTCGAAAAAATCAAATGGCAACACCCAGTTTTTTTTATTGGAATGTGATCTCCATTGTGAAAAACCCTAAATAGCGTTGGAACGGCAACTGTAGCATGAAAATCACCGGAACTAGGCAAGGGAGAATTAAAAAGGACTTTGCCGTGCACCAGAGCATTAATTTTCGTTTTATTTACGTCACACATCACACTGTTTCGTTGGCTGATATCCCAGCCTGATTAGTTCTCCACAAAACGAGAAGAAGAAACCAAGAAACGCAAATTTTGGGTTCTACATAAGCCACAGTCATGACTGACGTCGTCAAGGTGAAAGAAAAGGCACTGCGAAATGCGAGCCGCGTATGTTCCTTTCTGCCATTCCGAACAAGATGCCGCTTTCAGGGAAAGAACGTAGGGAAATCGTAAAGATTTATTACCTGAATGGACAAAATGCCGCAGAGACATTACGTGTTTACCGCAGAAACCTTGGATTATGGTGAGGCCCGTGCACTGTCAAAGCTGTACGGGACTTGATTCATAAATTTGAAGAAACTGGTTGCACATGCGATCGACCTCGGTCTGGACGACTTCCTGTGGAAGCTGTTGCAGAAGTCCAGCAGACGATAAGCACAGTTAGTCCCGCAACTGCATGCGGTGTTTCACGTGTTCTGTATCTGTAATTCAACTGTATGCAAGATTCTGCGCTCTGTTCTAAACATGTTTCCGTATCGATTCCAGCGTGTCCAGATGTTGGAAGCGGGAGGCTATCAATTACGGCTGGATTTTGAAAATCAATTACTTATCCGGTACGATGAAGATAGCAGCTGGCCCTTACGCATTCTGCGGACAGATGAGGCGCGTTTCTCGTTAACTGGTAACGTGAATTCGAAACATTGTGTGCACTGGGGGCAGAGAATAATCCACATGATGTGCATGCACGTCCATTACACGAGGGAAAAGTGACTGTGTGAGTACGAGTATAACGAATACGTTCATCCTCGGCCCTTACTTTTTTGAAGAGGTTACTGCAAACGTGTACAGTAACAAGTGCTCGCTATCTGCACATGTTAACTCATTACGCGATTTCCGTATTGCAATGGCAAAATACTCTATCTGAAGTTGTGTGGATGCAAGATGGCGCTCCTCCACGTGTCGGGTCTTCAGTCAAACGTGTCTTAACTCAACAGTTTGGTGACAGGGTTATCTCCCGTCATTTCCCGTTTACGTGGCCACCAAGGTCTCCTGATCTGACACCAATGGATTTCTGGCTGTAGGGATACCTGAAATCCAAAGTGTATCAGTTTCGTCATCAAACTGCATCTGATTTGAAAGATGCCATCAGAACTGCGATTCAAGAGATTCATATTGCCATGATACGTGCTATAGTGCTATCCACCATCAGCCGCATGCAAAGTGTCATCGTGTGTGAAGGAGGTCATGTGGAAAATTTGTGAAACACAATAAAATGCTTTATTTTATGCTGCTACTCTGTCCTTATTCGTTGTCCTCACTTTTAACCTGTCTACTGCCGCCGGTGATTTTCATGCTACAGTTGCCGTTCCAACGCTGTTTAGGGTTTTTCACAATGGAGATCACATTCCAATAGAAAAAACCGGGTGTTGCCGTTTGATTTTTTCGAAATTTCCTCACTGTAACCGTAACTGTTTGAGTGACACTGTTGTTTTCTATATCATTCTTGAGCGCATACTTTAAAATACCTTTTGCCAAAATTTCATTCAGTTTCTGTGAATGATATGATAGTTAGGGGCCCAAATGACGGAATAGTTGTTTTATAATCATCCTGTACATATTTTCCTTCATATCAGTAGATTATGAACAAGTTAAGTATAATAAATGATACATATTATAAAAGTGTACGTTTAAAAAATTCTTACAGAAAAATACTATTGCAAATCAAGATATCAAAATAGTTATCGAACTATAAAAATCCTCATGCAATATTACATAAAAATCACACCCGGAAGTTGAAATGATTCAAATAACATACAGCATTGTGTCATGGAGGTATAAATATCTGAAGCAGCTGAAATTAATGACAGATGAAAGCTACGTGATACAAAATCAAAACAAGTTAGACTTGCTAAAGATTAAAATTTACCAAATGGTTATTTTGACTTTTTAATTCTTTCTAGTTCCGTTTCACCAGAGCGCGATATTTTTACGACACATTCCTTTGTCATCCAGGTTTAAGATATTTATTTTTAAATATGCAGGTTTTTTTTCTTTTTTAACAGAAATTAGTTTTAAAATTTTAAAAAATCACCAGATACAGAAAATTCTAAGGTCAAATTGAAGTTGTTAAGTTCATTTTGACATATGAACTTTCTTTTGTAAGTATTGCTAGACTTGTTTCACCAAAATGCTTTGTTTATATACAATACCTTTATTTTCTATCCATTTTTTTTCTTTTAAATATGCAGTTTCTTTCTCGTACAGAGAATATTTTTAAAGTTTCAAAAAAATCACCGCATACAGAAAACGCTAAAAATAAATTCATGTATGTAAAAATGCAACAGTAATCTAAAACAATGTCGGGAAATAGTTTGTCGGTAAAAAAAGTAAGATAACACCGTTGCATTGCGGGATGTCAGCATCTAGTACGCATGCGTCGGGCAAGTTGTACGGTGTAAATGTTTGTCCAACAGTTGCCCAGACGTTAATTGTTCAGATATCAGTTCAATTCAGTGTAGCCTAACGGAATTATTTTTGGTTAACCGAACAACCCTCTAAATTAAATGGGGGCTCGGTTTGCTTATAGTTGGTATAGCAACTCCCCCATTCCCCAGTGGCTTCGACAAACTGCTAATTATCTGTAATATTTGGGATTATTTGATGAAATTTTTATTTTGACCAGTTAACTATTATGAAAAATAAATATATTCCAGTGGGAAAGACCGAGCTACGCTTGGTTAAAATTAACTTTGCATTCAACTCGATTTAACAATAATTTCTCACTGTCTTATTGCTAGAAAGCATTTTATTTTATAATAGCATTATTTACAGAAACATTCAATATTAAAACTATGTACATATTTCTAAATTTTACATTACGTACATATTTACATTGAAATATCATCCTTCAAAACTACATTTTTAGTTTGTCGCGTTCTAGAAAATTCCTTCAGATTCTGAAAGCGAATTTGTTTGCCAAATATTGCAAAGTTTGGAGTAATTTTTTTCATTTGAAACCAATCATGTGCGGAGAAAGTTCTTTGTACTGATTGGTTGAATTCGATTTTTGAGAATGTTCTATGGACTCTGATTGGTTGAATCATGTACCTTGGTTCCTATTGAGAATTTCTAGCAAATTCCTTCAGATTCTAAAAGCCAATTTTTTCACCAAATGTCGTCAAATAACGCCATATTCGGCGATATTATTTCATTTGGCGTCAAGCATGTGTTTTAGCATTAATAATCTTAAAATTAGATTTTCCGCCAAATCTCGCCAATGTCGCTATTATTTCACTAAACATCGCCAAATGTGGCGAAATATTGCCAACTTTGCGACTTTGTCTACTGCCAACTGTTCAACAAATTAATAATTGTTTCAACCTTCATTCCCATTGACCCGTAGTGACCTCAAAATGACCCACTAATCGAATTTTCTTGAGCATGTGACCTAGCCCAAATGTCTTTTGGCACCCCAAAACGGTAGAATACAAAATTTCGTCAAAATCGTTAGAGCCGTTTTTAAGATAAAATTTGCACAACCACACACACACACACAAGATTCGCTCTTATTATAATATATGATAATAATTTAGCATAATAATTTTAAGACCAATAAGAATATCGTCAAAGGAAAAAAAAATATATATGGCATTGCACACTTACTTTTTTGTTCACAAAACCTACGGTAAAATTGTTTTACCGAGCATATATTTTGCAATATAATTCAACAATTCCAGACTTTTATCCGTATTATATGAATTAAAGTATTTCGTCTCGAAAATATTTCTGAAGTTATTTTTCAAGAATAATTCTTTTTTAAAAAGTTCCATAACTTGCCTGTTAATTCACTACACTTAATTTTATCAAAAGCCCTTAAACGACACCGCACGGATTGTTTAATGAACCGTCTAAAAAATTAAAGAAATCACAGTAAGTGTTTTCCGTAATCAAGTAAGTCCATTAATGCTTCTTTCACATTTCGTTATTTTTTTATTTGGTGAATAAAAAGTCTTTTTTTTACTTAGATTAATTTAAAAAAGAAAAAATTAAACGTTCAAAGTAGATTTTAGTTTTTGTAATTTTTTTTTTGTATAGAAGTGTCTTTATTGTTGCACTGCTTATATTAAATGATAATACACTATATTGCCAAAGGTGACCGGTCACTTGCAATTTTAGACGTTTTGTTAACTATCTAGAAAAATACATGAGGCATTAACCTGAAACTGCAGGTGTGTAAACAGTATAGTATAGGTTATATATTTTAGCGAAGTTTTTTTCACGAAACCCCATAGAGGACTGTCAACAAATTGAAAAAGAACGAGTATCTTTTGGATAACCCTGTAAAAACTAATGTAGCAAGGGCGTTCAAACTCGAGATTATTAATAAGTGGCTTATTGTAATATAATGCGTTCATTTTTATAAGGATAGCATGTATACTCGTAGAGAAATTAAGGTTTTTATAAAAACAGTCCCAAATTTCGCCTAGTTTTTTGCTTATAATTTGCAGAGTTCTTAATATAAAAAAAAAGTTATTTTCAGAAAATATGACAAACAACATTGTACATAATATTCTGCAATCAGAATTAAAAAAATAATAAAAATTGGATGAAAAATGAGCAGGTTTACTGAAAAATGTTTCACTGCGCATGCGCGAATGCAATCAAAATATAATATGCATAATGTATTAGCTAAGTATAGAGCAACTTTTGTGAAAGTCTCAAAATCATAGCTTGAAAATTCTGAAAATTATCGTCGATAGAATAAGCTCGAAATCCGTTGTTCCCAAAAAGAAGCAAAAAGATGAGGGGTTGTATCAAATATCTGTTGATTAGTGCCAAGATAGCGTACACAATATTGCACGTACTACTACATTTGGATACAACCCCTCATATTTTTGCTTCCTTTTAGGAACAACGGATTTCGAGCTTATTCTATCGACGATAATTTTCAGAAGTTTCAAGCTATGATTTTGAGACTTTCGCAAAAGTTGCTCTATATACTTAGCTAATACATTATGCATATTATATTTTGATTGCATTCGCGCATGCGCAGTGAAACATTTTTTAGTAAACCTGCTCATTTTTCATCCAATTTTTATTATTTTTTAATTCTGATTGCAGAGTGTTATGTACAGTGTCGTTTGTCATATTTTCTGAAAAGAACTTTTTTTTTTATATTAAGAACTCTGCAAATTATAAGCAAAAAACTAGGCGAAATTTGGGACTGTTTTTATAAAAACCTTAATTTCTCTACGAGTATATTTGCTATCCTCATAAAAATGCACACAGTATGTTATAATAAGCCACTATTTAATAATCTCGAGTTTGAACGCCTTTGCTACATTAGTTTTTACAGTGTTATCCAAAAGATATTCGTTCTTTTTCAATTTGTTGGCAGTCCCCTATGGGGTTTCGTGAAAAAAATCTTCGCGGAAATATATAACCTATACTGTACTGTTTACACACCTGCAGTTTCAGGTTAATTCCTCATGTATTTTTCTATATAGTTAACAAAACGTCTAAAATCGCAAGTGACCGGTCACCTTCGGCAATATAGTGTAGTTACAAAAAATTAAAACGTCTTCCAGTAGGAGTATTTATTTTATTTTCGAAAAAAAAATCATTGTTAATCACATTAAGCATAATATATATTTTAATTTTTTTAAGTTAATTTTTTATACACATTATTGTAAAAAAAAAATTAACAATCGTTGATTCGTCCGGGCCCATGATAATAGCTTTAAATGAACGACAGATTTATATGATTTTATATTTTTAACCCGATTTAGTATGAATTTATATTTTTGAAATGTCTGATTTTAAATGAAAATGAAAATCTGTACTTCATTAGATTGAAAAAAAAAACAATCGTGGCATCAGGTTTAGCGATGACAAAAATTTCAAAATATCGATACATCGATTTTTCGATATATTGCTTTAATTACACCAATATCCGAAAAACGCTGGAAAAAATATCGATAGGTCAAATTTTCAAAATATCGGAATATTTTCATTGTTACTTAATGTTTTCTATAAATGGAATGATATATTTTCATTAATATTAATCAATTTAAAAATAGAGTCAATCAATTTAAAAATAGTAATTTTTATAATAGCTGCCACTCAGAAGATTTCTTTTCTGCCTTAATTGCATTTTCAATCACAGAAAACAGAATCTTAACTGAGATAGAAATCGCAATAACAACTAAGTATTGTCTTGAAAAATTTAGCATAAAGTAATTTTACGTGTTCCTAAATGTCCAAAACAATCCTTAGTCACTTCTAGCTATACGTATTGGCCCAAAGATATATCGAAATCCATATTTGTAGAAGAGGTTTTAGACAAAGCAACGCAAAGTATTCAAAACTACTTTACTATCTATTCCGTTTGATCTTGGGGGATGAACAGATTGTTGTGATAACGTAGCCGATGTTTCTTTATTTGTATTTTCCAGTTTAAGTTACTCCTTTATATTAGTCTTATAAATTTTGATAAAATATTTTCAAACTTGGTTTTAGGAGCCATATTACGTATATAAACTTACTTGTTAAATAGTAACGAAAAATCCTTAAAGAAACCTAAATACTACATTACAACATTCGCGAAACACATACCAGTCCACCTGCGGAAAAAAGGCAAAACACAAAGCAGGCAGAATTATTTTTCACATCTTGACCAGTGGAAAAGTTATTTGAGACAAAGGTAAGGGAAGATCCCCTTACCTAGTTTCACATTTCACCAATGATGTTTATTTAAAATTCTTGTAAATTATGATGGGACGATTTTCTGATTGCGTGAAAGATATTTTCCCATTGCATAAAATTCTGAGCCATATTAAACGACTAAGCCAATAGAAAGAGGTTTTTTTTTCAGTGTTGTATGTAAATAAAATATATTTAGCTAGATTTATTTAGAAATGTAAAATGAACAACGATTTTTAGATGTAAAATATTAATTTCTAGAAACTATCGATAGATCGGGTGTAAAAAAACGATGTATAACTATATATGGTGAGTCTACCATCGATGTTTACAATTAATATTTTTTGTTCCGATATATTGATATTTTATTGCCATCATTAATCAGATTGCTCTTACATCTCTTTTTCTCGGCTCTTCTTTAATTTATTCTATATTGTTCTAATACCATTTATATTACTGTTTTTATATCTTTTATATGTGGTATTAATGTTTGATTTGAAATTTAAGTTTTGATTAGATCACAGATCAAACTGAAATCCAGATTTTGCTATCTTTATCCCTTTCTATACGTAATGAATTTTGAATGTTTCTTTAAAACAATCAACGCACCGTTGTAATTTTCAAATATTTTTGAATGTACGTTTAGTGCTGTGTTATAACCTCATCTCATACATAAACATGAGTCTGCAAATATTTGTTCTAAAATGAATATACAGTACGAACGAAAAACTTCACAAATAAAATTCTCTTCTAAATGTTTTATAAATTTATTTTTTCAGTACATTCTGATGTTTACAGGAATGTATTTATAACGTTTTGAAAACTTGTCTTCAGTCATTGAGCACATATCATCAAAATATTATAATGGCGTTCAAATATATATTCTCATAATTTTATGTATTTTCTATGCTGTAGCATGAAGTGGATATCTGACTTCTTAATTTGACTATATTCAGAAGTGCTCGTTTCAAGCACATCTCGACAGACGATAGTTATTTTTCTACTTAACTATTAATTTTAAAGAGAGTGTGTTTCTCCTATTTTTTGGAAAATTTTAACTAGTTAACATGAAAATACCAAAGAGTTTTAGACTTTTGTCTACGTAAATTATTTATGACTTGAAATGAAAAGAATTAATTGAAAGAACTGAAGAAGATGTGAGTCTTTTTAATATTTTATTTTACCTTCACTGTTTAGGGCTTAAATTTAAGTATACAAAAGTCTTTCAGTGTAGACTTTAAATCTGGTGATACAAAAATGTTAACGCATAAAAATTGCAAAGCTTATCCCATGTAATTTCCCCGAAAGGAAGAAACCCCATTCAATTAATTAACTTCCTTAGAATTCAGTAAGGAGAAAAAAGGTGGAAATAGCAAGGATTAGAAGAGTAAACATTTCTTCTAACAATTACTTCTAGGAATCGGCTTATGTTTTTACGTTTAGAGAGAAAAATGTGTTTGAATAACACATTTTATGGTTTAGGGATTATTTGAAATGCTAAATCATTACAAAATAATCCGGTGGTTGAAAATTTGTCTATTAAAGTTTTAAATGTGGGATTTTATTCTAATATATTATATTATATATATATGTATTAATTAAACAAAAATCGCCATTTTTCCTTAATTAATTTATTCCAAATTCTTACAATTCTACTTTTTTCCCTGTTTTTCAATAATATCTTAAAACTAAACTAGATGGTACCCGTCAAAACTTGTCGAAAAAAATTACAATAACAATATTAGTAAAATAAGCTTCTTTATTACATAAGTAGGGGTGTTTATGAAACAGTCTTTCAAATATTTTATTTAAAAAAAATCCCCCAGTGAATTACGTTCTTAATTCCGATGCAAACTCTAAACAAACAATCCGTAAACAAAATGGAAATCAGTTTGACATTACCGCCCTATTCCTCACGGCAAGAAAGAAAATTTCCTGAACCTATGAAGTATCATACAAATAGCATATCCCTACGTTCATCTCATATTCAGTCAATAAAAGAACATATTAAATAAGGCACACAACCTCCCCCTTTGTGATAATGCAACCGAATGAGCTCCTATGCGCTTGTGCATTGCATCTCCCCAAACGCACCGTCGAAATTCGACGTTAAAAAAAGTTTTAAAATGTTTTGATCAAAATTTTTAAAGTGTCTTCTTTAATCATTGTTCGTTTCAAATCCATATCTTCTGAAACGCATCCATTGTTTTAAGCTAATCAATTTTTATGTAAAGATGAAGAATTTTTTTTACAATAATAAATCAATCTGCAGATAAGGAGATTTTTAATGTTTTCAAGTGTAATTTATTTGTATGGTTTCTTCATTCCTTTACATAATCAGGATGATTATTCCTTTTCCATAATTAAGAGAAATAATGTAAATAAATAAATATCCAAGATTATTTTTGATTCTGTTTTCATTAATATATTGTAAATTTTATTGTTAAAAGTTACTGATAAATGATACTTTAGTAAATGGGGCTTTTCTTAATTATTTATTATTATTATTATTATTTTTCTTTTTTTTGAGACTTAATGGCAACATTCTTCCGTTTGTTTATTGGGCGCTACAGTTTGGCGAATTATTTGAGGTACTTTTCGGTTAGCAGGACGCCAATGAAGTATATATGTATGTATATATATATAGTATATATATAGTATATACATACATATATACAAATATATATAATGTATATAGTTTTGTTTTTCTAGTATTGAATTTATGTGGTTTATAGATTTTGGTTGGCTTTTGTGATAATGATTCTGCAAGTAATTTTCCATTGGAGTTTATTATTATGTATATATATATATTACTGGCGCCGGCTAACCTAAAAGTACTTAATTTGCATATAGTTTTTTTTTCTTAATGGGACGACGGGATAATGCACGGAATTTCGACGGGATAATGAATATTTTTGATGGTACCAGAATATTTTTTTGTATTTTATAGTTATATTAAGAAATACATATTTTATGATTTGCTGAATCCCTTATTTGTTTACTTTTTCATGCATTATATTATTGAAGGTTGTTAGTTCTCTTATTCGTTTAAATATACCCTATACTTATATAAAAATAGCGTGTGTTCTCTGTGGTGTTTCGCATAAACGTTGTAAAATTCAGGTTATTAGATTTTATCCAACTTTGCTGTCATAACAGCTGATGAAGCAGCCATTTTTTTGTTACCTGTAAAATGTTTGTTTTTGGTATAGCCCGAACTAAGAAAAAATTGAGTACTTTTCCATTATACGGACACCATTGTCGCCAAGCATATATTTACATGTATGGCATGGTATCGGTATAACGGAAAAGAACCAAAATTCGCGATCGATCAAATAATTGAATTTCGTTAAACATTAAATTTTCTGGTACTTTTCTATTATCCGGTCGACCACTTTTCATAACAAAAAAACTATCGCCAAACTGTAAAATTAAACGCCGAAAATGAAGTGCGATTTACTTGATGTCAGAAGCATTATACGTGTTTGTTACGTCATCAAGTGAGTTTTTAATTCGAGATTTGCGTCTATTTTCCTTATGTTTTACTGATTTATTAGTTATTTCATTAATTAAAATAACAATTGTGTCCATAAATTCATGTATTTTATTTATTTATTTATTTTGATATTTCAATGGCAACGTTCTCCCGTTAATTTGGCGTTACAGTTTGGCGATAGTTTTTTGTTATGAAAAGTGGACGACGGGATAATAGAGAAGTACCAAATTTCTTATTTTTAATCTGAGAAAGAAGCAATAATCATGGATTTAATTAATTTTGCAATATGCGGTGCAAACAAAATAATTTTGATTAAATCAGTACATATATCACAGACGCACCTGGGTTATTTTTCGGCGCCTAAATGACGATTTTTGCTTTGTATGGCAACCTGGTGTTTTATAATAAAATTGAATATGTGTGTAAATAAATAAAATACAAGCGGGAAAAATTCTACCTTACGACAGAATATAGATTGGCCACCCACGGTTTTATCGTTGAGATTTTTTCGGCCAAGTCTAACTCGTCAAAAAAAAAAGTGTTTGTTAGCATAAGCCAGCTTCTCCACTTTAAAATTCAGTTAGCGCTCTAAAATTTTTTCTGAGGCTGGCGGAACATATTAGGCACGAACACACCAAGTTTTAAAAAGATTCGGTGACTAGAAGTATTTTTAATAAATATAATAGTAAAAAGATGTGGCTCCAATGGGCTGAGACGTGGCGAGGTAGTTGTTGTTTACAAATGTGCTGGCTTAATGACACCCTTTAAACTGTTTTTAATGGTTCAAGGCATTTTAGCACTTAATAGATAACATAAAAAATGCAATGAAAAGTTCTATGATAGCAGCTTTTATGATGGATACAGCTAAGACAAGTTATTTAACAAATGATGAATTAGCATTAATTGACGGGATCTTGGAAAGCGGTGGGGGGAAGGGAGGGGGAGCTATACAAAACACAAGTGCTCTACGAGACCCGATTTAAAATGAATCCTCACTTGCAATTGAGAGAAGGAACTGTAAAAGGGATCCCCCTTTTCGCCCCTCTGACGCCCCCCCCAAGAGAGATACGTAAAACCTGAGGGCGCCAAAAGAAGCGGGGGGGGGTATAACCTTTAGGCGGTTTGCAGCTAATTTTGGTGAAATTTTGGAGCTGTCCGGCCCATAGGAACAGAGAAAAATGGGAAAAACTAAAATAAATATGAGAAATTGAAAAAAATAAATAAGAAAATGCTCCTGACAGGAGACGGGAGAGAAGGAGGGGGAGAGAGTAGAACCAGACAAAAGTGCTTGATGAGATCAAACTTTTGATATGGTACATGACGGGGTTTGAACTCCTTGAATGTCTCCCTCGCGGGGGGTAACTCCGGCCCTATGGGAGATAGGGCCTCGGGACCCTCTTAGAAATGTCGGCCTCGACGATTTTAACTTCGTTGGATCCTTTAGAAGAAGCCTACGTCCTCTGTGGAGCTTTAAGGGGCTGAGAAAGATTGGAAAAACTAAAATTTAAAAAGTGTTGAAACAGAGAACTATGTTTCTTAAGGGAGGGGGGAGTGAGAGGCGGAGAGTAGGACCAGACCATAGTGCTTGACGAGATCTATCTATTGATATGTTACATGAAGGGGTTTACATGGGTTTACATTTGGGGGGAGCACCAAAAAGGTCTTACCGAGCCTTTCCCATGATTATGCCAAGGTTGCAGTTATGATTTCGCCAAGATCATCGCAAAGCTTATATAGGCATACTACGCATATATATATTCCAAACACTCCTATATGTGCCATATACGTCATTATACACATATTATTTATGTTTTATATGTCGTATATACATCATATACACATGTCATATATATATACATCATGTATGCATCATATATGGCTATAACTTGGCTACATACGTACAGAAATGTTATATATATATATATATATATCATATATTATTATAATGTCATACATGCTTTTTATAATTTGGCGATAAATCTTGGCCGCTTGGCAGTTCATCCTTGGAAACCGCTATAACACGAAAGTACCAAATTTACAATATATTAATGAAAACAGAAACAAAAATATTTCATGCTTGGTGGCTGCTATAACACGAAAGTACCAAATTTCTTTTTTATTTTTCATATCTGATAATTTGCATCTATCCTTTTTTGTAATTTTAACATTTTTGTAACGATTTTATGCATTTCTATTGCTTATTCAAAGAAAAATTCTTTTAAAGTTACAGAATTTCGTTAAAAACGGTTAAAATAGTAAAATGCGAACATCGCTTGGTACATTCTCAATCGAAAGCAACAACCGTTATCATTATCTTTTTACGCGTGAAGGTTTCGTTATGGTACTTCATTGTGAAGTTTGGTAATTTTTGAAATTCATTATTTGAAAAACGGCATAATCATTCGATTTGAAATTTATATCAAGAAAAAAACAATTTTTTTCCTTTCTAACGCAGTTTGTCTAACAATTTTGTGACAAATACTTTTTGAGCTATTAATTTTTTCAGTAACTTCAAATGTTTCATTTTCCGAGATTAACCTGTGGCAACGATGAATTGCTGTGACTTTTCATAAACATGAAAAATGATAGATATTGAAAGAATAAGCCTCCCTGTGGGCGGCTAAAAATAGGTACTTTTATGTTAGCTGAGCGTGAGGAATAACTCTCCAAATCTTGTTTCAATTGGAATCATTTAAATTGCAACATTTTACGTGAGATTTGTTATTCATATTGATATGATTACGTTTAGATATTTTATTATGATTATATTCTAGCCAATTAAGTTTTTTTTTAAAGATTTTATACTACAATGTTAAAATATTACCTAGTTGATATTAGCTAATGTCAAAAGATTGGCGAACCACAGAGTTCAGGGAATAAACTCTATGCCCTCAAAAGTGGGAGTTGTCGACTTTATGACGTCATAAGCAGAAGTAAATTTTTAATTGAAAATTACAGCTAATTAATTAAATTTTCGAACAAACGAATGCACGATAACAAATCTGTGTCGAAATATCTTTCATTTAAAAAAAGAATGGTGTGATTTGATGCAGTAGTTTGTTCTGAAGGATTGTCGAAATAAATCGCTTAGCGTTTTAAATATGTAGATTATATTTTTATTCCATATCTTTAATCAACATATACTTTTAATTCTTATTCTAAAAATCTTAATCTGTTAAAATCTACACTTCTTTGTTAAAAAACCTTAATTTATTTCTTCTTTTGAAACATTCAATTTTTATTTCTTTAGAACGTATCTTAGTATCATTTTCTTTTTATTAAAATTATCATTCGATATCCAATAATTTATTTCGACTCGCGAGTCTAACTTTTCACTTCAAAATTATACCGTGTATAGTAATAAGTTCCACGGCCTTGCAAGCTGCTTATTGGTTAATTTACCGTGAATTGTCCAAAGATTCATACGTCTCACTGCCTTTAAAACGCAGTTACACAGCCCCGGAGCCAGAATTTTTACGTGTTTTCAATTGCTAAACAAACCCCGTCAATTGGAGGACAAGTGTCCGTTTGGTGTAATTCGCTAATAAATTTAACATATTCATGCTGTTTTCTATTACATAGCACAACTCAATTATGACTTCTGAACATGCTAATTAGTAGAATTGTCTTTGATTGGTGAAGTGTCAATAAAAATTATTCATACTAATGTAGCGTCCTGTTATTTATCGGGGAAACTCCTAATGCTTTTCTGAAACATCGTCTTCCATCTGAAACATTCAATTGCTAAGCATCTGCTGTTTTACGGAATCATCGATTGTCAGAATTGATATATTCATTATGAAATGGAAAACATTTCATATATATATGTAAGTAAATGATATATAAATAGTCACTTTACTGAGCCAATATGACAAATAATCGATGAACAACAGAATACTAACTTTAATTTCACATATACACACTTTTGGTTAAAACTATATAACAACAATTTAGCATACAATAATCCAGCCAGGCCGAAATACACATTTTCCGGCTAATTTCCTTTATATCTTGCTTCAATACAAAAAATAGAAAACTGGCTCTTTGCCAAAACTCGTGATCCAAAGTATTTTCAGCTCACGCATTTAAATCATGGACAATAGCATTAGAGTATCAGTTCATTTGATGAAGTGAAGCGTTCAAACTGAAATCCTAAAATCCTACAAATCGGTCATCCTGACATGATGGCGTCTCGACATCAGCATCTTGATTTGTTATGTTTTTTCATACCTATTGCTTCTGGAATGATAAGAATTTGAATAAGTTTCTCGTCCACTATAATCTTCTTTAAATCCATGATGAGAAATTTTTTTATGTGATGGTTGTGAATATTTTGGTTCATTATAACTAGCCTTGTATGATCGTTGGCCACCATAATTATAATTATTTTGACCATAATAGTAGCCTCTATTCATGTATCTAGGGGTAAAATCTGGATTGTACCTTGCTTTTGAATTATGTGAAGTATTTTCTGTTATGTCTTGAGGTTTCAAAGAACTCTGTTTCCCATATCTATATTTATTGTAATTTCCACGGTTAAATGACTGTTCAAAATATCTCTGGCGATATCTATTATCGCTTCTGTTATCAAATGGTCTATTAAAATTTCTGTTCTTTCCCTTATGATCGAAATTCCTATTGCGATCTTTCACATAGTCTTTTCTACCATGTGCAGGACTACTACTTTCGTAATTTTCTTCTGGAGATGGATAGTCAACATTCCATTCATCGGATAATCTTGTATTTTTTGTTTTATTCAGCTTACATGGTTTTATTACTTTTCTTATTTTTTCTCTTATTTTAATGTATCCTACTCTTACTGTGTTGCCGCTTGTTATTCTAACACCTTCTTCCGTTACTTTTAACGTCATGCCTTCTACTGCTTCTCTACCTATTATTAAATCGCAGTCCGTCTCTTGTATCACGTAAAATGTATCTTGGATTTCTATTTCATCCACGTAGACTTTATGCCAGAAAAATCCTGTTGGCTTAATTTCTTCACTACCTATGCCTGATATGTATATATTGTCGCTGGTTAGTTTTGGCGCCTTTATTGCAGTATGATATCTTGAACTGGCGATTGAAATATCGCTTGCTGTATCGATTATTACGTTTGCTTTTACTCCACTAATATCTAAGATCCTTCCTTTTTTACTATTTAACATGCCCATATTAACTATTTTTCTTTGCGTGTTTTGGGACTCATTTTGGTATTTTGTTTCTCGCCAATTTTGATTACGTTGCGGGTGAAAATTTGAATATTCTTGTTCTGTATTATTTGTCATGGCACATTTCGCACTCACCTGACCAGGGTTGCCACATGTAAAACAGATTATATGCGACTCTTTGCTTCCATAATTCATACTGTGTCTATTGTCAATTTGGCGTCTTTTCAAATTGGCGTAATCAGCCACTCGCGATCTTCTGTCATCAAATTCGCTACTTGTATCCTTAACTGATTGTTTATTGCAAACCCTTCGTGCCGTTTCGTAAATATCCAATTTATTAACTAAGTCATCAATTTTCTTTATTACTAATACTTCCTCTGCAAAATGTGTCTTCGTTTCCGCAGGTAAATTATGCCTGATTTGAGTAACAATAATTAATTCAGATAAATCTTCAAAGTTATTTACTTCAAGACCTTCAATCCATTGTTGAAAATAAACCTTTATCTCATAAGCGAAATCTCGCCAATTGGCTGATGGCTCCTTTTTAGATGAGAAAAATTTCAGCCTAAACTCCTCTGGTGATAGCTTGTAGCGTTTTAGTAGAATATTTTTTATATAATCATCATCGTGAATTTCAGGTTCGTTTTCCCTTGTTATTATATTGACCACATCTAACGGCATTAGATTAATTAAATAATTTACCCATTCTTTTTTAGCAATGCCCGTTTGCGCCACTTGCCTTTCGTACATAGCTAATTATAAACTGATATCATTCGAGCTATCATATTTAGTTAATAATCTAAGCAATTCGAATTGCTTACCTGGATGTGTCCTTGGGTTATCCTCAATGTGTTCTCTTGAATTTTCTTGTATCTGCATTTTCTTGATTTCAAAATCTCTTTCGCTTTCGCGGTATTTTTGCTCCATTTCTACTTTCCATTTTCTCTCTTCCATTTCCATTTCCATTTTCAGTTTATTTTCTTCAATCTCTGCTTGTAATTTCTTCTCTTCTCATTCTCTTTCTGCTTGTAATTTCATCTCTTCTCTTTCTCTTTCTGCTCGTAATTTCTTCTCTTCTCTTTCTCTTTCTGCTTGTAATTTCTTCTCTTCTCTTTCTCTTTCTGCTTGTAATTTCTTCTCTTCTCTTTCTCTTTCTGCTTGTAATTTCTTCTCTTCTCTTTCTCTTTCTGCTTGTAATTTCTTCTCTTCCAGTTCTGCTTGTAATTTCTTCTCTTCCAGTTCTGCTTGTAATTTATTCTCTTTCTCTTTCTCTTCTCTTTCTTCTTTCTCTTTTCTACTTGCTATCACTACTTCCAATCGATCTCTTATAAAATCTTCTTCGTAACTCTCCCAACTCTTGATCAGCTTTATTAGGACAGGTATTGTCGGTTTTTCTGGTGCTTCAATTCCGCATTCCTCGCAGAGGTTTATTAGATCAATTCTCTTGGCTTTATTTAGAGTTCCCATCTTTCAAAAATTGTACTTTAAGTGATACGATTACGGTTTCACCTTGCTAATTCGTAACCTAACTTTTGATACTGGCGTTTTACAATACTTTACGTTTGGTTTCCATTTCACTACTAGTGGCTCTTACTTTTAATAATCTTGGCATCCGAGCCCCCAAAAATGTAAGTAAATGATATATAAATAGTCACTTTACTGAGCCAATATGACAAATAGTCGATGAACAACAGAATACTAACTTTAATTTCACATATACACACTTTTGGTTAAAATTATATAACAACAATTTAGCATACAATAATCCAGCCAGGTCTAAATACACCTTTTCCGGCTAATTTCCTTTATATCTTGCTTCAATACAAAAAATAGAAAACTGGCTCTTTGCCAAAACTCGTGATCCAAAGTATTTTCAGCTCACGCATTTAAATCATGGACAATAGCATTAGAGTATCAGTTCATTTGATGAAGTGAAGCGTTCAAACTGAAATCCTAAAATCCTACATATATATATATATATATATATATATATATATATACTTTTATTTTTTATTTTTTTCGGAATAAACTGTACGTTGGATTGCAACTTATTGTTTTGTTTTCACATATGTTGTATGTTTTAAAGATTTTTTTTGCTTTTTTTAACAACTAGAATTTTTATTCAGACTAACATATCAAGTAATTTTACAAACTACTTTAAAATGTTCTAGCAGGTGCGTATAAACGGTTTTTGTAATGATTTAAGCAATTTCTTAATTTTACTGGTTGAAGTTTGATATTAAAAAAAAGTAAAGATTTTTGAATATATTATTGTACCTCTCTAATGCTTACCTTCAGCCACGAAGAGAAAAGTTAACACCAGCCACTAATTCTGCGCAAACAAATATATAAAAAATGTCAATACAAAATAAGAAAAATATCTACTATGAAATAGTATGCATGAAATAAGTTTTTGAGAGACGTATGAACGTAAATAAACAGTAACTTTTGAACTCTCAGTAGCAACATCTACATAGAAAATAAAAGTTTCTATTATGTATTTCTATTTACATCCAGATAAAAAAATCAAGCAATTTGGAAAAAAATCAAATAAAATAGTTATTAACTCTCAAATCCATTAAACGGATGTCCTGAAAAGCTTTATTTAGGTCAACTAAAGGATGTGGAATTACTGTTTTTACTGTGTTCTTCTTGGAGGGTTCTGATAAAAATTATTAGCATTTTATGCTCATTTTATTTCGGGGACAGTCTCTATGAGAATTGTAATAAGACTATCCAAAAGGAGAAATTTCTAATAGATACATATCTACATTGTGTTCTATAAACTTTTGTGCAAAATTTTTAGAGATTTTTTTTGGTGGGGGGGGGGCTATACATATTTAAATATCATTTCATAAGTCTTATTTAATTCTTACTGATGAAGAAGAATCATAATATAATAAAAAAAGACTTTTTGGTAATATCCGTAACGGCAGTTTCCTCTGGACAATACTAAAATCTAAATATTCGTCACACGTTAAATATAAAACATCAAGTATGTGCTTATTTGAGACGCAAAGCATAGGGGTTAATATCTAATAAATATATTAAGTCTTTGAACATATCATTAATTTATATCAAGTAATAAGCCTTCATAATACAAATTCTAACATTTTGTTAAGCAATATTCAGCTCGTTCAAGATTGTATATATATATATATATTTCTATATTGTTTTTTAGATGTCTATCCTAGAACTCATCTTCATACCACAGATATTAATTTAGTTTGATTTGTGAATCTGTTACGAAAACAGAACACAAATAAACATAAGGTTTTATGATTTTTTTTCAGTAAAGTATTTTTTTCTGTTTTACCAGTATCTCAATCTTAAAGAATTTTACTTTAGTGCGAATGAGAAAAAATGCCTCACCAGTGACGGACAGGTTCTGCTTATAAAGGTGGTAAACAGGAGATGTTGAGTTAAAACCCACGTCGCGCTTCTCGGCATAACCACGGGCAGTTTACCGTGGTTTTCTTAGAACCTTGCTTAGCTGGCGTAAATACGGGTTAATATCCCTTAGAAAGACCCCACAAGGACAATTCTCCACTCAACCTGTATTCCTTGTGCTGATAATAGGCTGTAACAAAAATGACAAAACGACAAACGCGAATGGCAAATAATATAAATTCATTTAACATTGTACACTTTTTAAATGTTACAATTTTACTATTAAATACTATGTATTATATGTATCTTTTTAAATTTGTGTATTCAGTAATCAAAGAAACTCATCTTTAAAAAAAATAAATCACAAAATGAACTGAAGAATTACAAATATTGGTAAATGCACAAATTTTTGTAAACATTAAAGAAGAATTTTTTAATAATCCCTCTTCAAGACTTTGAATTCATTATTAATTTTTATTTTGATACAATAAACTAAAAGAATAGGAAAATCAGCACTTTTTCGTAATGTAAATATTTGTCTTATTCAATCGAAAAGTTTGTGTCATTAAATAAAACAAAGATTACAATTAAAAATTTGTCATATCGAAAATCTCGGAGTAACGGAGCAATCAAATTCTTCTTGCACGTATGGTGTACATACAAAACTGCTAAGGTGTTAAAGATCTTGTAAAAATGTTTCAAATAATACATATATATATATACAGGGTACTCATAAAAAACTTTGCCGATATATGCCGATATATCGAACTCTGGCGGCCGGTCAGTTCAACCGATCGAGATGAGATTTCAGATATAGTTATTCACAGGTATGAGCACGGTATTCTGTGAACAGCAACAAATCGGCGCTCACGGTTACGGTTATAGCTACAGAAACTCGAAATTTTCAAATGGCAACGCCCATTTGTTTTCATCGCAAAATGCTCAGCACATGCGAAAACCCTAAAGAGCGTTGGAACGGTACATGTATTGCAATAAACGGACGCGGTATGCACGCACAAAAACAGCTCTGCGAAAGGCAAAAAGAAACACGATCAGGGCGCACGAAAGAAATTTGCATATGACAGAGGCAAAACACCAATCACGGAACGCCGTTCGCCAGATAGTCAGCGTAGAAAACGGATAAAAAGTGGGGTGGTAATATTAGTTCAGACGGGAGCACGCACATGCCGACGAAATGACTCTTCAAGCGATAGTTCGTGGTTAATTGGTAAAACTCTATTATCAAAATCGGATGAATGCTGCGAAAACCTTGCGTGTTTACCGTCGAAACTATCGCCAAATACATGGCCCATGTAGCCGGCAAGCTCTTCTTGATTTAGTAAAGAAATTCGAAGAAACTGTCTGCACCTGTGACAGACGCGATCCGGACGATCAACTGTTCCTGAGGATACGGTTATGGAATTCGATCACACAGTGACTACAGGACACATGCAAACTGCAAGAGGTGCATCTCGTGTATTGGATATACCGAAATCAACGGTCCTAAAGCTACTGCGCTCTGTAATTCGCATGTTTCATTACCGGTACCAGCGCGTCCAGATGTTGGAAGTGGGGGACCATCAATAACGTATAGACTTCTCTAATGAATTTCTTATCCGATATAATGGAGATAACGACTGGCCTCTTCAAATATAATGGACGGACGAGGCACATTTCACCTCAACTGGCAACGTCAACACCAAAAATTGTGTGCACTGGGCAGACATGAATCCGCACGCTGTGGCACCAGTATCTTTTGATGAAATAACAAAGCAAATAATCAGGCGAGGCCTTGGATCGAATATTTATATTGAGTTACGAAAGAACATAACACAATGACAAAAACATAGTAACTAACTGAAAATTGAACATCACTTATATTTATAAATTCATCTGGGATTCTGCAGTCATGTTTCCCGGACGTGCAAGAAAGCTTACACAAAAATATCATCCAATAAAATTTAAGATGTAATGCAACGATTACAATTACGATACGATATACTAACACCCGCCCATAATCTAGCATTACATTAGAAAAACACAGTATGAAAAATTACAATAAACAAACATTAAAAATATGACAGAGTTAAAACATTAGTTATACAAACAGCAAAGAACCAAAAATTCATAAAATTTAACTTTAGGCAATGCCTTTGTAAACATATCAGCAATTTGCATATTTGTAGGAATATATTCAATTTTGATATTATTTTCTTTTACAACATTACGAACAAATTTTAGTTTTATATCTATATGTTTCATTCTACCATAACTACTTTCATTACTATCACATTTTATGCAAGACTGATTATCCTATAAAATAACTAAATCCTTAATACTTACAATTTCACAAGCAATATTTTTTAACCACAACAGGTCTTGCAAACTTTTAGTTAAGGCAATGACTTCAGCTTCAGTTGAAAATAATGCAACAGATTTTTGCTTATTACAACACCAGAGAACAGGCATGTTACAAAACATTAAAATTTAACCTGATACTGATTTTCTATCAATTGTATTAGCCCCCCAATCAGAATCAACATACATAGATAATTTAGGATCAGATTTTTGCTTTTTATACACAAGTCTTCAGGACAAAGTTCCTTTCAAATATCTTAAGATTTTCTTTAGTGCAATCCATGCAACTTCAGTAGGATTTTGATGCATTTGACTCAAACAATTAACACTATATAAAATATCAGGTCGTGAAATATATGCTAAATACAATAAACAACCTACAAGTTCACGGTATGGACCATTAAATGGTTTTCCATTTTTGAAATCAGATGGAGTGGATTTAGGAGAAATAGGAATATCACTAGGTTTACATTCTAGCATATTAAATTTACTTAACAATTTAATTATATAATACTCTTGATCCATTATTAAACTATCAGATTTAAATTTCACTTGAATACCCAGAAATTCTGAAACACATTCTGATTTTGACATATGAAAATCTTTAGAGAGTAAAGAAATAACTACATTAGATTCATTTAAATCTGAACCTGCTATAAGCATATTATCAACATACAGAGCAATAATTATTTTATGACCATTACTATAACGAATAAAAATACAAGGTTCATTATCAAGAGATTTAAATTTTAATTTTGAAACAAATTCAAGAAACCTTTCAAACCATTGTCGTGGGGCCTGTTTCAGGCCATATAAACTCCGTTTGAGTTTACATTATAACCCACTTTCGTCATCATAGCCTTGCGGCTGATCTATAAAAACAAGTTCATTTAACTTACCATTCAGGAAAGCTGTTTTTACATCCAAAACAAATGGATGTAAGTCATCATTTAAAATCACAAAAAGCACTAAACGTAAAGCAGACATACTTATTACAAGGGCGAAAGTTTCACTATAGTCTAGTCCTTCTTTTTGCATAAATCCACGGGCTACAAGGCGAGCCTTATAACGTCCATCTCTTTTGATGGTATACACCCATTTGCAGGAAATAGCTCGTTTGTCAGGTGGTAATTTTTCGAGATCCCAGACGTCGTTGATTTTCATGTTTTCTATCTCTGCATCCATAGCTTCCTTCCATAAACGTTGTTCATCAACAGGGAGAAATTTGATCTCATCAAAAGATAAAGTTTCTTGTTGGCAAAGTAATGCTTCATACACCTCAGGAGCTGGATACCGAATAGGTTGTTTTCTTGATCTCTTGGATTTTCTCATTTTATCTTCTTTCTCTTCAGAATCCTCGGATTCTGCCCTAGTTCTTTCTTGAGCATCTGGGTCAATTTCACAATCAGTCAATTCTGAATTTTCCACTATGTGTTGCTTTGAGTTTATGGTATGCTTCTTCTCTTCATCAAATTTGACATTTCTTGATATAGTTATGCGTTTCGTCTCAGGATCTAACAATCGATATCCCATTGAAGAATGACCTATGAAGATCATATGTTTAGACCTATCATCAAGCTTCTTACGATGAACGGAAGGAACTAACATGTAGGCACTGCATCCAAAAACACGTATGTGCTTCAAATCGGGATCTTCTCCAAATTTTAAGAAATACGGCGTTAAGTTCTCAGTGGAGCTGCTTGGCATTCGATTTTTCAAGTAAGCTGCTGTAAGAATATCTTGACCCCAAAAAGTCTTAGGTAAATGTGATTCAGCAATTAAAGCCCTTCCTATATCCAGGAACGATTTATTGCATCTTTCAGCATCTCCATTCAAAGCTGGAGTGTATGGAGGAGCGGTATCAATCACTATACCAAGATCTCGAGTAAAATTCACTAAATCATTGCTTAAATATTCTTTTCCGTTATCACATCTGATTTTCTTTACTGTAGGATTAGTTTTTAAAAAAACTTTCAATTCTTCTGAAGCTTCACTTTTATGCTTCAATAATCGAACTTCAGTAAATCGTGAAAAATCATCTATGATAGTCATAAAATAGCATTCACCAGAAAAAGTTTTTAGAACAATAGGGCCACATATGTCAGAATGAATAGCAGATATTGGAGTACTTTTTCTTTTCCTATGTACTCTTCCCATTGGTGTTGCACTCTGATTTGCTCGAACACAAACATCACAAAAAGAAAGTGGTATTGGAAGTTTCATTTCCTTCAACACTTTGTCACTTGGATGGCCCATTCTGCGGTGCTAAATTTCAGAATCACTTTCTTTTGATGTGTGAACAGTTTCATAATTTGGGACAAAATAACTAACATATTGTCCATTTGAATCATGTTCAACAAAACAAAAACGATTTCTTCCTTTTTCTATGAACACCTTTTCATTCTTGAAAATAACTGCATAATTTGCGCTTTCAATTTTTCTAACGGAAATCAACTGTCCACTTAAATCTGGTACGTAAAGAACATTATTTAGTGTAATTTCCATTCCGTTTGATAATTTTCCAATAATATTTCCAACACCTTTAATTTCAAGATTCGTTGTTTTCGACGCACACTTAATAGTTCCTGAAGATGGCTGTAAAGACGTGAAATATTTCTCATTAGAGCACATATGGGAAGTCGCTCCAGAATCCACTATAAATTCATTCTTTTTAATGTTCCCCGCGACAAAAGATACCGCTGAAGAAGCAAATTTTTCCTCATTTGAATTTTTAACAGCTTTACAGTTTCGTTTAAAATGGCCAGGCAGTCCACATTTGAAACAAGTAAGTTTCTTTCTACAGTATTTATCTATTTGCCCCTTTGAATTACAGTTTTTGCACAGAAATTCTTTGCGAGTTGATACAAACGCGGTATTATCATGAGCAGTTTTGGACTGCACTTTTTCTTTCTTTGAGTCGAGCATAAGTGCTTCAGCATCTAACAGCCGTTGTGTGACAAAATCTAGAGTCAAAACAGTATTCGGTTGATTTTCTAACGCAGTTTTAACATTTTCAAATTCTTGAGGCAACGACATTAGAATATAAACAATAGTGTCGGTTTCACTTACTTCAGCACCGGAAATTTTAAGTTCCGAAATTAATTAATTTATTTCATCAATGTGACGTCTCATCGACACAACACGATCCTTTTTAATAGTTGTTAACCTCTTTCTAATTAAAATTTGATTAACTGCACGCTTGGTATCATATGTTCGTTCTAATTTATTCCATATCTTGTGTTCAGTATTTTCTTCTTGCAATGACGCAAGAACCCCATCGCTTAAAAGCGATAATAATAAAGCATAAGCCTTTTTCGATTTTACAACTTCGGCAGTTTCAGTTGTCGCTTCATTGTCTAAAAACTTATCCAAATCTTTCGCCGCCAATATGGCTTTAACACGCCTTTTCCAAACAGAAAAATTCCTACCGTCGTCGACAAAAAGAGCAACTCCGTATAATTCTTTTTCACTTTCCATCGCTGGGTAAAAAAAAAAAAAAAAAAAACAGAAACAAAAGAAAAATAAATTTTCTCTCTCAAAACCACAGCAATAAATATGAAAAGGGACTAGCGTCACTCTGTCTGCGAATTAAACCAAGCTCTGCTGATGAAATAACAAAGCAAATAAACAGGCGAGGCCTTGGATCGAATATTTATATTGAATTACGAAAGAACATTACACAAGGACAAAAACATAGTAACTAACTGAAAATTGAACATCACTTATATATTTATAAATTTATCTGGGATTCTGCAGTCATGTTTCACGGACGTGCAAGAAAGCTTACACAAAAGTATCATCCAATAAAATTTAAGATGTAATGCTACGATTACAATTACGATACGATATACTAACACCTTTATACAACGTCAAAGTTACTGTGTATTGCGGCATTGCAGGCACAATTATTCTTGGGCCGTACTTCTTTGAGGAAGCGACACCAACGGGATTTGTAACTTGCTCTGTAACAGGCTCCCGCTATACGGCAATGCTACAAAATTACGTCATACCAGAATTGCTGCAGCGAAATGCACTGAATGACTTCGTTTGTATGCAAGATTTTGCACCGCCACATATAGCGAAGTCTGTTCGCAGGGTCCTGGAACAGCATTTTGGCGACCGTGTCATCTCACGCCATTTTCCATATCCGTGGCCTCCGCAATCTCCCGACCTCACTCCTATGGATTTCTGGATCTGGGTATATCTCAAATCTAGAGTGTACATGTGCAATCCGCAAACTTTACCGGATTTGAAAGATTCTATCAAACGTGAGATTGCAAACATCCCTCATGTGATGTTACGTTCGGCTGTATTGTCCACAGTCGCCCGCATGTAATGTGTAATTTCCTGTGATGGCACCCATGTGGAAAATGTGTAATCAAAATAAAAGTTTTCTTTTCGCCGATATGTGTTGTAATCAGTGATTGGTGTACTGACTCTGTGTCATATGCAAATTTCCTCCATGTGTTTAGCCGTTCGCAGAGCTGTTTTTTGTGCGTGCATAACGAGTCCGTTTCTTGTGATACACGTACGGTTCCAACTCTCTTTAGGGTTTTCGCATGCGCTGAGCATTTTGCGACGAAAAAAAATAGGCGTTGCCATTGGACAATTTCGAGTTTCTGTACCTATAACCGTAACCGTGAGCACCACTTTGTTGCCGTTCACAGAATCCCGAGCTCATACCTCTGAATAACCATATCTGAAATCGCACCTCGATCGGTTGAACGGACCGGCCGCCAGAGCTCCATATATCGGTAAAGTTTATTTATGACCACCCTGTATATATATATATATATATATATATATATATTATTAATTACAAGTTAAATATAACTTGTGGTTATATGTACATATATAAATATAACGATGAATTTCGTAAAGAGAAATATGTGTAATTTTATAAGTATACGTAAATATCAAACAGAGCTGAATTAATTTTTAAATGCTAAATGTATGGTCTGGAACAGTTGTTTGATGAGATTAGCTAGGAATGCGTCCTGTGTGTTGTTCTGTGGTTCAGTCGTTCGTAGAATTTCTCTTTGGCACTTCAAGGGGGACGTTGAATGCATAAAAACGAATTTAACCCTGCTGTGCATGTTGTTAGACTTAATACTGCCTTCTGGTTTGTTCTTTCTTGGTTTTGTTTTCCTGTTAGTTATTTTGAGTTTGGTTGTATTGGAGTAATAGTTTAAGTTTGTTTTATTTTAAAGTTTAGTTAAATTATTAGTATTTGTTTTTAGTCTACGTGGTGTGGTTAGTGTGTATATTTATATTTCAAATTTGAATTATATATAGTATATAATAGGGCAATATTTCGTTTGTGAAACCCACATTATATTGAAAATATATAGATTATACTGAAAATGTATATTTTTATTCTATCAATGTATTCAGAGTACTCTTATAAATTAAATAATATATATTATTAAAATTGAAATAATATTGAAACTTTTTATACATAATTCTACAGTTATTTTTACCATGAACTAGAAAAATATGTTTCGTCGGATAGATAAATAAAGCCAAAAAAGCTTTAGTAAAAATTCTAATATCGAATTCAATTTTTAAACCACATTGTACAATAAAATATTTTTTGGCTATTCGTTTAGACTTTATGCTGCTCAGTTAACCTATTTTTCCTTCCAGACTTCTCAAATATTTCTGTAGTTAAAGTATAATTTGGAATCCAATAGAAAATTTCAATGTGAGGAAAAATTGAAAAGTTTTTTAAAGAAACGAAATTGTTTAGTCACTGCTACGCCTTTCTTCCTGTGCTATAAACTGAGTCACGGATGTGTAGTGAATTCCACCTCGCACCTGTACAGAGTTTATTTTGAAAAGAAGCTTATTTTTTTTTAACTTTTAAGAACTTTTAGGAAAAGTTTTTGTCGTTTTGTCATTCGTATTCTATCAAAGTTGTTGTAATAGTTTAAATTCCAGTACAAAATATAAGGTTTGATAAATAATTCAGGAAGTGAAGAAAGTAGATTTTTTTTATACATAAACATTATAGAATTAGGAGTAATAATTTAAGCGTGTTCATTATAAATCTAATGTGTTAAATAATTTTAAATGTGTATAAATAAAGAATAAAATAGAAAAGTTCGTTTTATAGAAAATATATTGATATATTATTTAATTTAAAAACAAAATGGTTATTTTATAAGACTATTGAATTATTTTTAAACAAAAAAATGAAAATTCATTAAAATGTATTGCAATAATAAAATGTCCGATAATTTTTATGTCGGTTAGCAATGTATAATTTAATTATAGTTGGTTTGTAAAATGATTAAACTAATTAATGCAAGTACTACTGATATGTTGATATGTATTTAGAAGGTAACGTATTGAATTTCTAAGCAGAGATTAGCTATTTTTTATATGGCATTCTAAGCCTTTATTTATAAGTGAAATCAAATGGCCTTTTACACTGTTTTTGTTCCCTGGTTGATCGTAAGCCAGTCTAAATTTATTAAATAATGAAATTGTGTTATATTTATGTATTTACAAATAGCAAATTCTATTTCTAATGAAAACTCTCTTAGTAATATTTTTTAAAAACTTTTAAAGTTCTCTGATAAAAACAAACAAACATTTATTATCAAATCTCACACTTACATCAAACATAACTCATTTATTATATGGCAGAAGTGAATTAATTCAACTTTATATCCACCCCCACCAAAACAAATTGCATTATGTGTCACTTTCCAAGTTTGAAATCATACTATGCCTGCAAAAGTTATAAATTTTCAATTACAACTTAAAGTAGTAAAGCAATTTTGTCTGAAATGGGAAATCAAAAGTGTTATATTTTACGTTATGTCACTTTATTGCATAAAATATGAAGTACCGACGGCAGTATTTTAAAACTAACAATTAAGTTGATACAAATGTAACAGAAAATTTTGTTATTTTAGTCATGTGTCAGTTTAGACAAGCAAGATAATATAAAAACTTAGTTACATTGTGTCACAGTTGGATACAGGATTCATTACATTTTGAGATGAGTCACTTTTAATGAAATGGTATAATTTATGTTCTTTTGTGTTATAATGGTTTTATTTTAAGAGAACTGTTCTATTTGATCATGTATAGATTCTGGAATTTAATATATTACATAATCGTTTTCATTAAAATTTTTGTTAAGTCGTTTCTGATGAAATATACCAATGACTTGTTTCTATCACTCGACATGCATGTATCGAGCATATACATATCGTAACTCGAAAATATTCTCCAAAGAACTGAAATATCAAGACAGTTATAAGCCAAAAACCTTATTTTTGCATGAATTTTCAGCAGTTTTAATGTTTCTCAAAAGCAATGCACATTTTCCAAAATGTGTGCTATAAGAAAATAATATTTATATTTACCGGATATATTCACTGCATCTCACACACTTCTAATATATCTTTTGGAAACTGTTACATAACTTACCTGTCTTATCATTATTACAGAATAAACATAGCAATCGTGTGATTTTTAAATTGGTGAAATTTAAACTGAACATTGAATGTAATTCCGTTTGTTTGCCTTGAAATAATATTTTTATAATTGTTTTCCGAGAAGCTGTGACATATTACTGACAAGTAAAATAATTAGAGAAAATATTTATTTGTCAGTGTAGTATTTGTATTTCGAATGTACATTTCATTTTGTCTCCTGCACATTTCCATACAACAACGTTTTCGGGATATTTTTCGGAAGAATTAATGTGCGTAGTGGTAGGGAAAATAAATTATTGTATTAAAACGTTCATCTTCTAAAATGTTAACCAAAAGTTAATAAATTTGTATCATATACTATAGTCACGTCACGTACAGGAGAAACCATACAGAAAAAAATAGGATAAAATAAAAGTTTATTCAAAGTCAATAAGAAGAGACGATGCAGTGGCACGGAAAGTAATTAAGTTAACACTGGTCAAATAATTTTCTAATAATAAATTGAATGAAAACCACTAGAATACAAATTCAACTTACGTAACAATGGCTACTCTAACACTTCGCAGAAAAGCTCCCCACCAAATAGCTAGAAACGATGAAAAAAAATATTAAAATTCACTGGCAAAATATGGACATTTTACTTAAAGAATCCCGTGGATTCTAATTTCTCTTTATTGAAAACACTAAACGATTAATGTCGTATTACGACATCGAAGCACTTCGTCGATAAATCACTGGAAGTAACAACTCAAAACACTCTCAAAATACCATACACTGGCGAGTTCTGAACTAAATTCGTTGAATCACCATTCTATACTCGTATTCTATACACGTACCATAGTGACCTAATCAACATATTACTGCACACAGTAACCGCGATGATCAGATCGAGGGAGATGCAATCATACGTTGTGAAAATGACAGATAGGTCATGAGGTGTAAATGACATGTCAGATAGGTGGCACTTTCGCGCACAAACGTTAGAAGTAGAACAGTATTTCAAAACAGAAATTAGACTACCCTTATAATAGAAAGCCACAAATTGATACACAGCATACTATTCATAAGTTTAAAACTATTATTCTATTATTATTTATTTATGGTAATTTGCTATGTTATACATTATTATGATTTCATTATCATTGTTATCATTATTAATTTTTCTATAAAAATAGTTGTTCCCTAATCTATCTAATCAGTACTCTAATTTCTGATTTAAATTACTTCCTAAAACATTTATAACATATTTGACTATATATTTGGTGTGCATATATTTGTTTTGTAGTAATACGTTGAATTTTTCAGAAGAGCTTTGTATTTGTGATATATAAATGGTGAAGAAAACCTTATTTGACAAAAAAAAAATTGCATTTTGCATTTTTCTTTCCATTTACGTCTTACATGTAAAGATACAAATTCTCACAGTTACTGTTTTAAAAAGTGATAAAAAATCCTCGCAACAGGAAGTATCTCATAGAAATGCAGAAGTAAAATATTCACAACTCAAAGTAAATCGTTTTTATTTTACTTCAACATGCATCGAAAACATCGCAACTGAAAAAGTGAAATTTTTGAAAGACCAGGACAGTTTCGACAAATAGTACTAAATGAATCTTTTTTTAAATTATTGTTTTTGTTACGTGTATTCGTTTACTCTATAAGCATAATCTTTACCAAACAATTTCTGACGTTTGATTTAACATCAGAGTTCCTTTGATAAGTTTTGAAACATCATTCTTAAAGAATTTAAATTAATTAACAATGTCCTCTCAATCTTTGTCTATTACAGACACATCTTTTTAAGTACAAATGTTTCATTTTTATTCGCATGGTGTTCTATACTCCTCAAAATCCGACAAACGTCATTTAATCCTTTCGTACAATTTCTCAAATGTATTCAAATGTCTCAAATGTATTCAAAATGTCTCAAACTTCTAAAATTATTATACAACTTAAATTTAACATCAAACTTTCTTTGATAAGTTTTGAAACATTATCTTTAAAGCATTTAAATTAATTAACAATGTCCCTTTAATTTTTGCCAATTAAAGACACACCTTTGAAAGTACAAACGGTTCATTTCTATTCGAATGATATAAGATACACTTCAGAATATTACCAATGGTCTTTAATGCATTAAAGAACCAATCAGAATGTTCTTTAATGCTTTAAATTAATGGAATGTAATAAAATTCTAAAATTTGTATCCAACTTAAATTTGTCTATTTTTTTAGCTTAAAAATTTATTCCATCTCAATCCATTCTCTGCTGATGGTGCTAAAAAGCACCATTGTCACAAATAGCTATTTCTTTCTTGTGAAAATAAACATTTGGATAAAAAAAATATCTAAAATTACAACTTTGTTTTAACTAATTACATTATATTTTTGTTAACAATTTAGTTAGCAATTTTTTTCAATAAAAAAAAAATTGTGAAATTTCAGTTTTTGATTCTTTGCAAAAAATGCAATGTGGCTGTACATGCCCTGAAACCTTTCATAAAATTTACAAATTGAATTTCCATGAAATTTAATAACCTCAGAAGAAATGCATGTAATCCATGCATTTATTTTTCTGTTTTATGAATATCTGATTATATCAAATTTTCAATTATCGTTCTTGATGGTACGTTTTTGCATTGTATTACGTTTTAGAAACTAATAAAATATTCCCTTTTTATTGCAATTTTGTCAATGCGATTATCTTAAAGGTTAGTATGGAGTAAAATATTATATCGCCAGGGGAAAGGTTAAGGAAAAAAATTACAAAGCTGCCAACCTTCCGTGTATTTTTTTAAATCAAGCAAAACAATAATGTATTAAATAAAATTAGTTAAATAATAATTACACACAAAGGAGAAACATATCATGAAATATTTTTACTGGTTCAAAGAATGTTCATTTGAAAAAAAAAAAAAAAAACAACAACTGAAGTTTGACAGCTACGGATTGATAAACAAATTAATAATGTTGAGAAAATGTATTCGAATGTATTCATTTTGTAATTGTTTTCAAAAGATACTTGATATGACGAGTCTATTGTAGTATATTAATAAAGTCCAACAATCTGCAGTTTTAAAGCGCTAAAATTAAATTATTATCTTATAAGAAAGCATTTGACCTAATCCTCACAAATGTTTGAAGTCTCTAGAAAGAAAAACTGTCCTAGAATACATTTCCAAAATAGCAGGAGATGAATAGTGGCCAGTTGCTGATAATTTGATCACACGATTTTGCTTCTACATAAAACGTTATTTATAACAACCCCCGTTTATCGCTCATAACACAACAAGCGTTTAAGCGTTGATTAGTTTTCTATATAATTCTTATTATTGAATCAAATACTATAAATGTTTGATATCCACTATCAAAGTATGCATTAATGAAACACAGAACCTTTTAAAATTGACTTTCATTAAATTGTATTTATTTATAAGATATCGGGATTTCACAATTTGTTATACTAATGATTTTTGTTCGGTTTTAAGTGTAATATTAATACCGGGTGAACCAAAAGTTTGTTTAAACTTTAAAAAATTATAAAAAAGAAGCTATTATGATAAAGAAGTGCGGTTTGCAAGAATGGTCTTACAAGGTAGTCGGATTGTTTTAGCAGCAAAAAAATATTTAGTTAAAAATGTCACTGGTAGAGGGCGCTGACGACCCGAAGCACAATGAACAGGACAACAGTACGCTCCATCCATTTATTCTTGCAATAACAATTGCTCAACATGACCTGCAGAACATTGTACGACACAACTAAGGCGACTCGCTACGCCCGTTACAGCTAAATGCAACATGTCGGAATGAATTGCAGAAACTCTCCGTTCAAATAGAACAACTTCACCAACAACGCTCGATCTGATAATGATAAACATTCTGAAAGCGAATGAGAAATCCTCGTGTATCCCGGGCTTTTATTACAGGATTAATTTGCATAATTCTGCTGAATCTCTCGCACGTTAACGCCATCTATATGTGAATTTTTTAACTAAAACTTTTTTGCTGCTAAAAAAAATCCGACTACCTTGTGAGCCCTTTCTTGCAAACCGCACTTCTTTATCATAATTTATTCTTTTTTTATGATTTTTTTAAAGTTTTAACGAACTTTTGGTTCTTCCGGTATATAAAAACATTCAGATATTCAATTCTGTGTAAGACGTCTGACTAAATTATGTATGAGCTTGTAAATTATCTCTCTATTCACTGAAAAGAATATTCCCTTGTCTACATTTGTCTGAAGAAATCGTGACGATATATACAGGGTGACCATAATTAAAGTGACAGTTTTTAAACTTTCTTTTCTTTTCCACAACGTCACATTTCCACCTAGCGGTAACTTTTGGAAATAATTTTCTGTTTTAACGTAATTCTTCGTCACCCGTCTTGTTTAATCATAACACAAAATTTGGCTCCATTCTCGCAATTAGATCGCGTTACAGATCACGCTGATCACTGTCACTTTAATTATGGCCACGCCGTCGCAAATTTGTCAGGTAAATGTAGACGAGCGAATATTCTTTTCAATGAATACAGAGATAATTTACAAGTTCATACACAATTTGGTCAACATTCGTACAGAGAATTGAATGTCTGAATGTTTTTTATATATCTATATTACATATAAAACTGAACAAAAATCATTAGTATAACAAATTGTGAAGTCCCGATAGCTTGTAAATAAATTATATTTATTGAAAGTCAATTTTAAAAGGTTCTGTTAAAAGGTTCTGTTTTAAAAGGTTCTGGTGTTTCTTTAATGCATACGTACGTAATTACGTACATAATTAAACGTACGTAATAATAATTATACGTACGTAATGCATACGTACATATTGTACGTAAACTTTTATACATTGAATGTTATTGATACAATAATAAGAATTATAAAGAAAATCAAGTAACGCTTAAACGCTTGCTGTCTTATGAGCGATGGTTGTTATGAACAACGCTTCTATGTAGAAGCAAAATTGTGTGATTAAATTATCAGCAACTGTCCGTTATTCATCTCCTGGTACTTTGAAAATTTATTCTTGTAAGATTTTTTTCCAGAGACTTCAAATAATTGTGAGGATTACGACAAATCCTTTCTTATAAGATAATAATTTAATTTTAGCACTTTAAATAAACTGATTGTTGGAAGTTATTTTATTATAATACTACAATAACTATTTTTATTATGCGCAAACCTAATTGACTCACAAGGAATTATTTGCGATTGATATGTACTTCTTTATGCAAATTAGTTAGCAATAATAATAATAATATGTATAATATGTATAATATTGAAAAACTGTCTTTTAAGCTAATATAAAGATACAATGTCGGTTTTCTAAATTCAGTATCGCCCACCTGCTTGTCCAGTGGTTAGGGAACTGGTACTGCACAAACGTTGCCGAGTTCGAAATCCAATTCAGGCACAGATGTCTGTAGTTAGTCGGATTCTACTTTATACGGAGGCCCCGGTTTGTTTAGCCCTCGTGGGCAAAATATGACCGTAGCCTCCCCAACAAACAGAACCTAAATTCAGTATAAAACTATCAAAATGAAAAAATAAAGAATGATAGGTCTTTTTAATTCATTTATGTTAAATATAAATGCACCTACTCTTTCTTAAATATAAAAGCAATTACAATGCTAATAAAATTAAATCTATATTGACAAAAACATTTGGTATATATGTTCTGTCCTGTGAAATTCGTCTTTTTTAAAGCAAAATTTAATAAACATTCTTTAAACAATACGCAAACACGCATTGCATTAACTGCTTTTCTGAATTTAATTACTGAAATTAAAAGGAAAATAAATAGAAGAGAAGTAAAAGTAAACTCTGTTTTTTAAGTTTTGAACGTCGTTCAGCACTTTTAATTAAATCTTATAAAGAATGCACATGACATTTATTTTCTCCGACAAGCAGTGGAATGTTTTTTTTTCTGGATTATTTAGTTTATTTTTATTTTTACGTTTACGTTTTTGTTTAACATAAATTATCTTACTTTAAAAAATTGCTTTCTAACAAACTATTCAACTTAAAAACATTTAAAAAATAGCAAGCGAAACTGAATTAAAATGAAACAAAATTGCTTTTTTATACGAAATAAAATTAAATATGAATAACAAAGATAGTAATTTTATTTCATTTATTTTGTGATTTAGTAACTATATATGTTTTTTACAGGATTACAAATAATTACTGCGGCAGATTGTTATGTCAATATTACTTTTATGAATTATTGTGTTATTGAAGAAGAGATTTAAGACATTTAAAAATGATTCCCATTCAGATCTAAGAATTGCTTTTTTTAATGGGGATGTTCTAGTGTAAATTTTAAGCAATATCGTAAGTTTCTAAACTAAGGGTAGACGAACATTTAATTTCTGTTTGACTTTGTGGTAATAACTGCTTAGTCCATTTGTACTCAGAATTATTTAATGTTTATTCCTTTTTTTCAAATTGTTTTGATTGTTACCACTTTTTTGATATTTTGTACTAATATTTGCCTCATTTAATACATTGTTAATTAAGTTGAATTTTACTTTTTCAAAAAAGTCGAGCAAACAAGCAAGCTGAATAAAATAATGCCCAAATGGAAGCTCTGCTTAGCAAGAAATACTGCCATTACGTTAATATGGGTTAATTACAATCAGTATACTTTCTAAAGAACAGTATTCGGATATTTGACTTTCTTACTGTATGTGATGGTAATTTTTTATCAATGATGCTTTGGCAAACGGTTCGGTTTTTAAATTGAAAATAATATTGCGAAGACATGATTTGCGACCCTCGCCTTTGTACGTGTGATGATATCTATACGGCTCCGAGTATGATGCGATATTAAACATTTTTAATATTTCTATCCAAGCAGGTATTTATTTATGTAAATCTCGTACTTGGGTTTATAAACGAATTTGTAACGAATATTTTCTCACTCCGTTTGGCAGATCACATAATAATTTACATGCCGGGAATCATTTAGCATCACTCAATCATTCCAGAAACCTTCAATCGATTTCTGAAATAATATGTGAGAAAAAATATTTTCGATTACACAGTTTTATTACTAAATATCGTTTGACATTTTACTATTTTTAGCTACGGGCTTGAAACATTTGATCGCTACACATAAAACTCCAGATATTTTTATAACTACGCACTGTTTCTCTACAAGTATTATAATTTCAGTCCTAAAGGTTGCATAAAATAAAATTCACAACTATAGCACATCTATTAAATTATACATTGTGTAAGTATGTGGATTATACGATAATGAGGTATGATGAAATGGATTATGAATTTGATTTTTCGATACTTTTATATTAGCCGGGCGCCAGTGATACACACACACACATTGATATATCACTGATGCCCGGCTAACATAAAAGTACCGATTGTTCTTTGATTTAAAGCTTCAGTTTTTCGCAGCATCTCGTAAAAATAATTATTTGATTTATGTGAGTTACATTCGGATCTCTTAAGAAAATATATTAAAGAAGTATGTTTATTTAAATTCAGATAGAATAAATATATACAGCCTCAGTCAAAAATCTTCAGTACTCCCATTTTTTTAACTTTAAAAGGAATTGTCGAATACAAATA
Organism: Maratus michaelseni; assembly: GCA_963931845.1. NCBI lineage: Eukaryota > Metazoa > Arthropoda > Arachnida > Araneae > Salticidae > Maratus > Maratus michaelseni. The sequence continues at coordinate 406,297,089 of OZ007587.1, forward strand.
TTTAACGGCATACAATTATTTTCCTGCAAAAATAATTTCAATAATTACCACAGTTTACTTATTTTAAAAAAAGAGTCTGTCTATTGTAGCACGATCCGTATTACCACCATGGCCTAATTTGTGAAAAAATTCTCTATCAATCAAATTTATTCAACGTGCTTTTTCCTACCTGAACACTGATATTGTGATTAAGAACCACTCCCACGTGAGCTGTCTAGCTCTTGGAGTTTCCTCCAACGATTAGAAGTAACCTTACAAACATTTTCAGATTGTTTTTTAGGTTACCAAAATTCATTTAAATCCATTCATTAAATTCTCTTTTTAAGTTATCACAGTTAATAAAAAAGGGACAGCAAGCGAGCAACTTATCCTTTAATTAATAGACACATAATTAAATCATTTTTTAAAGAGTTTTTTTTTTAAAATATTACTGAACTATTTTGTTTTACTGGAAGTTTCGTTTATCTTTTATGCATGTTAATATATAATCATGAAAATTAGAATAATTCTTGTAAGAAATTCCAAAAAAACTTAGTCTTTAGAAGTAATTTTTTTTCAAAAATCTAATTAAAAATTAACTAAAAATAAATACATATATTTTTTATTATTATTTAAATTTTAATGTGTGTTAATATTATAATATAAAAATATAGCACTAAAATTTTAAAAATAATTTTCTTAACTGAATTTTTTTTAAAATAGCCTTTATTTTTTTTTGTTGCTAGACAAAGTTTTTATATTTCGGCATAATGTAAAAGAAATATTCAAAGTTTCAGGATTATCTAATAAATGTCACAATAGAACTACAAAACATCAAGCAAAATCAAATTGCTTAGAATTAAAAAAAAATATTTTTAATGGAAATGGTTTAATTAAAAATATTAATTGAAAATATGAGTTGTTTCTGTTATTTTCTAAAACTGTAATAACTAAAAAGATAATACATAATAAGATGTGCATATAAACATTGTATCCAACTATTGCTTTTAAAGATGCATTAAAATTATCCTGGTTCTCAGTACTTTTATCCAAACTGTATATGTTTTAAAAGATGGAGAAAATGATTTTCTGTGATTTTTTTCTGCCAAGCACAAAAGACAAACTAAAAATTTCTAATTGGGTAAGGAAGACGATTATGATGACGCAATTGTTTATTTTCATATTCATTAATTTCCTTATAAGCTGTCCATTGCTGCAATATGAATCTTCTAAATATCTTATAAAAATATCTTATATAAATTTTCTGTTAGCAACTCATGTGTGTGCGTTTTTTGATAGTAAATATGATGCAAGCTATGCAAGTGTGTCTCACATAGAATTCTACACGATAATATGTCTCTATAAATAAATACCCCTGACATTTTATCTTTAAAGGTATAAAAAACAAATAGAACATTGCATTTCAGTTCACAGTTCTGACTTTTACAATTCGATTACACATTTGGAATTACAAGGATGTCTTTTACAACAAACTGACATACATTATTACCTTTAAGTAACGGATAAATTATCAATGCTTATTTAAAAAAAATAGAACGTCTTTCGTGAAACCAAAATGTGAATAAAAAATGAAATCCTAAACATACTAATTTGTTTAAATAATGCAAAATAACGTCTATAGTTGTTTCTTATTTTAAATGTAAATGTTTCGTCTATTTTATCCGGATTAAATCTACAATTACTTCATAAATTTTAATGTTACTCTAAAGAATAATTCAACAGGCAATGAACGGAATACCGAGTGAATGATTTCACTATAAAATTTATTGAATCCATTTGCAAAAAACATTTTAAGCTTTAAAGAAAATCCTCCTTTAACGTTTAACTTAAACTTCATTCATTTGTGTTATTCGAAATCACATACCCATTATTTCCTTATAATACCGTATTGTAATTCTATTACTGATCATTATTGAAGAAAGATAAAGACGACTTTTGGATATTTGTTTCCGTAAAAGATATATTTTATGCATAAAAACTATTTGAAAGAACTAAATTTATTCATGAATGGACAAAACTTTTAATTATATTCGATTTGTATAGATCCAACACACCTATTAAATATACAGCAGGGTTAAGCGATAAATCTGAAGAAAAGTATTTTAAAGAGGTCAGAATTACAAATAGGAATTTTTTTCGGTTTTCTTTATTAAATTACTGTTTTTTCGGGAAAAAATCTTATTGTCTAAATTGAAAAAAATGTCTAAATTGAATTTCATAAAAATAATAAATAAATCTTGATTCCTTTTCTTCCGTTAGGGGTCACATCGCTACAACCAAAGCGCTCATTGGTTTACTAATCATGCTATTAAAAGTGACATCGACACAGCTGTTAATGTTTGTAATACATAAAAAAATAGTTAATTTTCATGTCGCTGAGCACAGAATTGACTTGAATATTCCGCTCACTAATTGTGGTTTAAGCACTAAAGTATTTAGTACATGTTGTATAGCAATATTTTGTCTATATGGACAGTACTCAAACATAAAATCGTGTTTAGTTTGAAAACACTCTTGATTCATAATTTTTTAAGGACGATAATGATAAGCTTCATCCAGGGTGTCTTACAAAAAACCGACAGTTTTTTTAAAGCTCAATAACAACTAAACAGTGACAGTTATTGAAATTATTTTTGCAGGAGAGTTATGGGTGAAATTTCTTCACTCTGCTGAGTTTTTTTTAGTTCTATGTATGACAGCTTACTGTTTCTAACTGTCAGAATGCTATAATAAAGGCATAAAATTATCCAAAATTCATTGAGTTTTTAACCTTTATTCTATTTAACAGTTAATTCTCCAATAAATGGCTTGAATATGAAATTGAAAGTTTAATTTTAGCAATATTGCAGTTTTAATAACTGCATCGCCATCTGTTGTTAACTGAAACAAGAAAGCTTACTACGTAAATTCATGACTTTGAGCATTATTTTCCTGCAAAAATAATTTCAATAATTACCACAGTTTACTTATTTTAAAAAAAGATACTTATTTTAAAAAAAGAGTCTGTCTATTGTAGCACGATCCGTATTACCACCACGGCCTAATTTGTAAAAAAATTCTCTATCAATCAAATTTATTCAACGTGCTTTTTCCTACCTGAACACTGATATTGTGATTAAGAACCACTCCCACGTGAGCTGTCTAGCTCTTGGAGTTTCCTACAACGATTAGAAGTAACCTTACAAACATTTTCAGATTGTTTTTTAGGTTACCAAAATTCATTTAAAGAGGGAAAAGCTTAAGACATGCGGCGATTTGATTTATGTTATTGAGATTTGTGGGGCTGTAATATGTGTGGTGTGCAAAACTGAATTCCCTTTATTAGACACGAACACATTTTGTATAAGTTGTAATTTTCCAACTGGATGAAAAATGTCCGGGCCAGGATTCGAGCCTGGGATCTCTTGGCCGAAGCTGCCATTGCTCTACCAACTGAAACATCCCTGTCGAATCTGGAGGACTTAATTCATCCAGTTAACCTTATTGATCAAATTTTTCGTCCAGTTGGAAAATAACAACTCATATGATTTCCTTACCAATTTGAATAATTGTGTTAAAATCAATCTAACATTTTGTATAATTTTAAAATTTCTTAAATAAGAAAAAAAAAATTAAAAAAATGAACAAACACCGATTTAATATTTCTTTTAACTACGATATGGTTGTTCTAGATGTATAGATTCACTTTATGAACTAACGAAAATTAGTTTTCATTATTTTTAACTAAATCATACTGATTGGTAAACATATCATACAAATTGACATTTTTCCAACTGAGTGAAAATGTGTCCAGGCAGGGAGTCGAAACCAAGACCTTTGGCTTAAATTGCTAACTTTCTGCCTATTAAGCTACTTGGACCATCAACTGAGGGCACTAGGTCAGCCGGTTGTCGGTCCAAATGTGTTCGACATCTGAACTGGACATTTTTCTACTCTGTTGGAAAAAACTCAATTCGTATAACGAATATTATTTCATTAATTATCATATCGTAGATAGAATAACACAACGTGGATAAACAAGTAAAAAATATAATAAAACGTATAATTTTTCTAAAGCTTATCTAAAAACTTTAAGAATGATTGAATTAGAAAATATTAAATCTCGTTAATTATAGTCCTTTTCAAAAACTTTTTGTTTTGTGAATTTTTTTTAGTAATAGAAATCGGCATGCATTATAATCGATTTATTTTAACTGCAGGAAACTGTTTCGGATAGCCCGAACCATAAATTATACGTGAGCAAAATGAATATTAATAATATGTACCCTATAGGCTTCATTAATTAGAGGTCGAAGAGCTGTCAATTTTCCTACATTCATAATAAATTGAAAGTAAATCCTCATTTTTTTTTCTTGCGTCATAATCTGCTAATTTGTTTCAAGCACTGTTACCTAAAGTAAAAGACGTCGTATCGAGGAGAAACAATGTGCTCAATCTTTAACAATTTAGCTCTAAGTTGTATGTGAATAACAAGCAATAAACTATTTTAAACAATAGAAAACGATAAATAAGCCCAGTTAAAAGAAATACATAAGTAAATAATCAACAGGTTAAAATTTTTGGAAAAAAGCTTATTGAGTGTTTATAAAAGTAAATTTGGGTTCCTTCTTTTTCTGAATCATTATAAATGAAATTTCTTTTCACAATTCTAATAGTTGTTTCAGAATATCATGTCTTACAAAGTTAATTAGTTTGAATATAATTTAAGGTAAAATAAATTGAATATAATTCTAAGTAATTAATCTGAATTTATGTGAACTAAATCTAATATATTTATTTTATTTTGACTCAAAGGGAATGGTAAGACTTTCAAATAAAGAATTTTTCTTTTTTTACTTAAAGTACCTCTAAATTGTGACTGATATCAAACAAACATTTTGCATCTGCAGTTAGATAAAAAAAATAATAAAATACAGTAAAACCTTTAAATACCGGGCCCTTCAGGAAAGTGGAATTATTTTGTAGTTCGATGATGTCCGCTGTAAAGTGGTAAAAGCATACAAATAAATAGCTTTTGGTAATTTTTTTTAGTTATTTAAAATAAGAATAAAGTTTAAAAGATCGTTGAAAATAATAAATTTTTATTTATATATTTAATTGAGATCTTTAGAATTAATTACGATGTTTAGAAGAAAATAAAAATTTTATATGAATAAAATAGAAATATTATATAATTTTATAATAATGATGTTAATATAATTAGGTTAAAATATGGAATTAAAAAGCTACAAAGTACATTATAATATAAAATTCATTTAAAGAAACGGAAATTTTAGAAATTATTCTGACCTTTTTCTCTCTGTGACCTTTATCTCATCTCTCTCCTACAACAACCATTATTATGTCTAACCAATATTTTATTTTTTTTTCAAATATTATGACCGTGATCTGTTGTGTCATAAATACAGGAGAGCTTTTGTACTTCTAAAATTATAAATTCACTGTCTAATATATTAGTTGCTCTAGGCTCCCATCTTACTTTAAAAAAAAAGAAGTCAAAATAGTAATGTAGAACAGCACAACAGAAAATGGCAGACAAAATAAGAGACATTCCTCGGTTTACTCAAGAGCAATTATGGCCACACAATCAGCTTCAAATATTTTCAAACAAGTTGGAAATTGTACGTCAAACGTTACAAACGAGATGCGTTCGTACGCACGTTTTAGAATTAAATTCATGATATCCCGTGCGTAGAACGGGTTAAACAGCTAGTTAAGTATATATTTTATGACACTGTTCATACAAATATCTTAACTAGTTATATAAATATTCAGATATATATGTATCAACTAGTTATATAAATATTCAGATCTAGATGATTTTTAATTCTGTGAAATGAATTATATCGTCTGCAGATTAATTTCTGTCATAAAATAAGTATCTCGGTCGCTTGACGATTTAACATCCATCGGAAGCTCCTATAACAAAAAAGCACCGATTTAAAAAAAAAATCAAATTTCTTAATAAATATTTTTATTAATATCTCCTAAAGTTTTGATTCGATTTTAATAAAATTTGAAATGTCTCGACAAAATTCTGCAAAGATAATATATTTTAAATTGCAAACCATTTGGTTGGGTAGTTTTTGCGTTGTTATATGCGGACAGACAGACAGACAGACGGACGGACCAAGCGACGACTATAGGTGCTACGTATTTATATAATTACGAACGCACCTAAAAATGGGGCTAGGTCGATTTGTCGATCTAGGTCGATCTTGAAATGTTTTTCTCTTCTCTAGTCACAGGTGGGCATTGGAATCCAGTGTGACCATTCCAAGCTTAATTCCATAAAATTCACGTTTTTGTATTGATTTTTCGTTGTTTATACGCGTTCAAAGAAACTCAGTAACTAGCTTAAGAAGTGTTATATTGCAACGTTACTCACAAATTAAAGATAATTAGTATTAAAGTCGCTATAGTTAAGAATCGTCCACTTCGTTGTTAGAAGTCAGTTTGATTGTTTCAAAAGCGTTTGAAACTCCCGAAGTTTTAATTTAGATTTATAATATTTTGAAGTGATATTTATCTCTTGTGCTAGATTAAGTAAAAATTATATTTTATGTACTTATTCAAGCGATCTCAAAAATATTTCAAGACTTTAATTTTATTTCATATTTAGGCTAGAATTTGAAAGTAGGTATTTTCTCCACTTCTCGTTTAAATTAATTATGCGATAAACTAGTAATACTTTGTATTGCGACAGACTAAGCAAATAATTCTCGGTATTAAAGACTAATATTAAAAAAAGAGAAGAAGCTGTTTATAAAAAAGAATAATCAGCAGTGTTTAATTAAAAAATAGTAGGATATTTTTATTTTTTACATTAAAACAATTTAAATTATATTCACGGAAAAAGTATTTTTTGGGGAAACTTTACAAATAAGTCATACGAAAGGCACTAACTATAGATAATTTAAATATTTTCGTCACCTAATAACAGATGTTCAAATCAACCTAAATAAAGATAGAATATTTTTGTAATTCAATTTTTACAGTATTATGTTTTTAAATTTTCGTCTCAAATTTTTCAGTCACATAAAAACAGTTCAGTTTAGGAAAAAAACGTCTTTTTCAGTACTTTTTGTTACATATAGAAATATGAATTAACATTTGATTTGCATAAAATCGCATTGACTTTAGAAAATTACAATTTCTTAAAGATAAATACAATGCATTTACATAAGTTACAAAAAGCGCCAGCTGCTTCTACTTGATTGTTTCTGTAACGCATGTTTTCCTTTTGATATTCACTTTGTACGAATGAGACATATTAATTTATTTTTATACATTCATTTTCATGCAAACGTTAATTGATTTTTATAAAATAAACCATTAAAGTTTTTTAACTAAAATGTTTGAAATCTAAATTTTAAATTTTGACTTTCGTGGAAAAATGTAACTGTCACCAAAAAAGGTTTGTAATAAGCTGTCATATATTTTACAATACATTTTCTTACAAAATTTTGATGTTAAATACTTCAGTACTTACTGAGAGTTTAGAAATATTTACATTCATAAAAGACGAAAAAGTGTAATCTCAGAAAATGCTTAAAATGACCACTTTGAATTCTTTATAAATAAAAATATTGTCACTTTCGAAAATCCACATGCTGAAAATATTTCGTTCCATTGTGTTGTAAACAAAGTTGATGCGCCTTTTTGCATTTTATTCTTCCTGAAACTTTTGTTATGTAATACTAAATATCTGTGCATAAATATCTCAAAACATAAATTGATGGTAGTTACACGAAATGTTACTTAGAATATTGCATTCAAGAATTTAAAATTTTATGTTGAGTCATTATGGTTTTCTCTGGTCAATCCATAAATTTCGTACTTTAACTTCTAGTTCCAAAGATTTGCAGAAAAGCGATTGATATTTTTGCTTAACACACATAATCTTCTTTTAGATTTCAAAAGTGTTATAGCTTCCAAAATGTTCACATATATTATTTTGAGTGTTTCCATATTTTTGAGAAAATTACTATGTATTTATTATTTATGTAACCGTTTGAACAAAAAAGGTTTTTGGAAAATGCTTCAAATGAAATTTTAAGCATTTAGAAAATATCAAGATAGATGTAACGGAAAAGAGATTTATTCGCATACTATTCAAATATCATAGTGTGTTATTTTTAAATCGTTAATCCTTTCATTATTTTAAATGTTTAAAAATAAACTCACTTTGCTTTACATATTATTCAGTTAAAAGGACTATTTTATATGTACGGAATGACAGCCGAATTTTTAACCGACTTCAGACACAGGTTGATGTAGATTCGTGGGAAAAAAAACCTGAACACCACCCACTCACTCTGCAACAAATTATCGTAAAAGAAAGTTACTGGTACTAATCGATTGAAAATAAAGTCTACTTTTAAATGATGTATATAAAATTTGCTTAGAGGACATCTACATATGAAAACCAGTCCGAATTTTATTTTTTTCAATACCAAGACCCATTTTTGACATAATATGTTTAATCTTTGGTTCAAACTATGTCTAGATACCAAATTTCAAGTCATTTGGATAATACGTTTTGTATTTATGAAAATTCAAAATTTAAAGTTTCTAATGTTAAATTACATTTTCATATTTTTATTAGTATTTCCTGACATTTTAATCCTAAGCTGCTAATTGTTTGTTTGGTTATAGTACTAAAAAGCCTAAATATAAATACTTTGAATTTGCAATTTTTGTAATTTTATAATATGAATTATGAATTATAAAATTATTATTCGTAAAAATTAAGAAGTGCAAACTACAGTTTTTTGAGGGATTTATATGTATTTATTATGTCCTGCTTTGTGCGCATTTAAAATAAAAAACAATTCTTAAGAGTAGTTTTTAAATTATGCTTAACAAACGGCAAGGTGCTGATTTAAGGGGACGTCAATGATGTGCAGAAAAACATAATTTGAAAAAAAATATATTTTACTTATTTCACTGTTGATTAGAATAAGATTTTTTTTTTACTTTTCCTGTGTCTGCTTTTCAATTTTTTATTAAAATTACGTAAATCATATTTGCATAAGATATAACTTTACAACAGTTATGTAAATTAGCTTCACTGTTATTTTTACATTAACAAAGCTCATTTTTTTAAAACATGAACAGTCCTACCTTAGAACAAAAACTTACTCATTATTTTTGTTACCCTAAATTGAATTTCTAGCTTCTTCTCCAGTCTCTTAAACTTATTTTATGTTTTCTGCGGTATATATGTTTGAAGTAAAGTTTCTTATAAATGTATATGTGTTGGGTATTTACAGAAAAAGTTTTAAAAATTTGCCATTAGCAATCAAGTTACAAATTATATTCAGACTAAAAAGCAATTTGTCTGGGTTTTTTTCTACACCGTCTTTTTATACTGCTTAATACTTTTTTTCTAAATTTTTTATTCACTGATATCTTTCACATATAAATTTAGAAAAGATCGAGTAAAATAAATTCGAAGTCTGAGAAAAAGCATCATAAAAGCACCTATAACATTTCAATCACATTCACATATTCGAAAGCTGTTTTGATAAGAGATAACCTTATAAAATTTTTAGTAAGATAATTCAACTCTTGTAAACATTACGAAATGAATATTAAAAGGGATTTTACCATATATAACAATAGTCGAAACATATTAAGTGAGTAAAATATTGCCAAGAAATAATACAATAGAAGTGACTTAGTCTTTTTGCAGCATTTCAGCAATCGAATACCGAACTTCGATTTGTATACAGCCCCTAAAATATGCCCATTTATATGTAGATGTCCCCCTAATAATTTTACATACAGCATTTAAAAGGAGACTTTATTTCCAATTGTTTGGTACCAGTAACTTTCTTCTACAAGAATTTCTTGCAGGGTTAGTAGGGGGTGTTCAGTTTTTTTCCCACAACTGTACAAGCACTTTGTTTATGCAGGGATCCATCATTGTCCCGTAGTTAATTCCCAAACCTTAAGTAATAGTTGTATATTTGCATTCGATAAAATCTTTCAAATGTTATTATCTATAATTATGAAGTCAATGAAAACAAAATAGTTAATTTTGTAAAATTTTCCATATTTATTTTTTTAGAGTGCCTGGAGTATAAGTTACAATTAGAAAATTACACCCCATGCTTTAATAAATAAAACAACAACAACAATTGATTCTAGTATGAGCAAAACATACCGAATAATGATAATTCGAATTTAATTTATTTTAAGAATTTTCTACATCTTAAAACTTTTTAGCCAAGTATTAAGAAACTATACACATATTTATAATTTGCAAGCGATATAAGTATCGTTATATTTTTCCAAATGACGTAATATTTGAAATTTTTATGGCTGTACACAATATATAAATTAATTAAAATTCATTGTGTTAAATTCATGTTGAATCGTGTTAAGAAATATGTTAAAGTAATTGTTAAAAATACAGAAATAATTCAATAGCAGTGAAGTCTTAAAAAATTAAATTCCCAAAAATACTCAATGTAGAAGGATGGTGTGATCGTAAATATGGCCAGAATTACATTGGACTATACGTTAATAAATTATTTGCTTATAAAAAATAATCCATGGACACAAACATCAGCTTCAATCCATGAAAATCAATTTAAATTTTTTTCAACATTTATGAATTATTCAATTGGTTACGAAGGTTATTACAAATATATTTTGCAGGTATATTACTTTACGAATTATATAGAATTACTAACTTTAGAATTACAGTTTGGATGAAAGTAAATTTAGTATGTTTCATTTAAATCAACACGAAATCGAAAATTTTATTAAAAAGAGGATAGGAAGCATATTTCTGAAATGTTGTAATTTATGCAGCAAATTTTATTTTTCAGCACCAAAACGTCAAAAAGGAGAAAATTAGACAGTGGCAACATTAACTACATTCAACCGTCAGTAATACAGTTCAGGGCTCCCAAATGGTTCGCTTTTTAAATGCTGGTATTTTCTTAGAAATTTTTTATTTTTTAGATTTTTCTTGCAAATTTTGCAGAAACCATCTTCGGAGGTAAAATTTTGCAGAAATATGATAGAAACCTACGATGAAATTTTCTGTTAAAAATTATTGGTTTTCAGTTGGTGGACCATTTGGGAGCCCTGTATAATATATTTTCACAGCGTAGTAAAGGGAAGAATCACCTAGTTAAGGTGTACTAATTTCGATTACTCCTAACTAGATATTTTTTGTCGTAAAATAATGAATTGTTTTTGTTTTACTTAATAGACCATGAACAAAATGTACTGTAAAAAAAGAGAAATGTTTTTTTTTTTTTAATCTACGAAATCATTATATAACTACGAAGAAACATGTACAATAACTTCTGCCGCGTTGTCCCTCATTCCGAAAAACTTTCTTTACTCTCAGAATATCGATTTCAAGGATGCTATTAATTCTCAATTAAATATTTTCATATGCGTAATCGAATTTATACATGCAACAGTAACAAAATAATATTAATTTTAATGTTATTGGTAATGCTCTTAATTCAGCATATTTGTTTGTTAAACGTGAAAATATTTACTTGAGAATTGATAGTATACAAAAAACTGTATTCCGGGTTGAGAAAAGTGATTAATTTACTTCTATTAAGTAATTGTATTTTTTTCTCTTGTATATTATTCACTAATTGTATATTATTATATTATTACAAAGAATAATGCCCCTCGAAAAATAAAGAAATCGACAATAAAGCTGTATACAAAATTTGAAACACATCGGGTAATTCTGCATGAAATACCCATTTATATAATTAACGGGGAGATTAGCCCACCTTTAATACTTAACCAATGAACCCCCAAAACTATTCAGGGAAGCGCCTTATTAGAATAAACCTGTATACCAAATTTGAAGAATATTGAAAATATCTGCATGAAAAGCCATTTATAATGAATGGGTAGATTAGACCCCGTGCCCCCGTTTATACTTAAACAATGAACCCCCATTAATAATCAAGGAAGCGCCTTATTAGAATAAACCTGTATACCAAATTTGCAGCAAATCGGAAAATTCTGCATGGAAAACCCATTTATAATGAAGGGGGAGATTAGACCCCTTACCCCCTTTTATACTTAACCAATGAACTCCCCAAAATAAATCAGGGAAGCACCTTATTAGAATTAACCTGTATACCAAATTTGAAGAAAATCGGAAAATTCTGCATGAAAAACCCATTTATAATGAAAAGGGAGATTAGACCCCGTGCCCGCATTTATACTTAACCAATGAACCCCCATTACTAATCAAGGAAGCGCCTTATTAGAATAAACCTGTATACCAAATTTGAAGCAAATCGGAAAATTCTGCATGGAAAACCCGTTTATAATGAAGGGGGAGATTAGACCCCGTACCCCCTTTTATACTTAACCAATGAACCCCCAAAACAAATCAGGGAAGTGCCTTATTAGAATAAACCTGTATACCAAATTTGAAGCAAATCGGAAAATTCTGCATGAAAAACCCATTTATAATGAAGGGGAGATTAGACCCCGTGCCCCCCTTTATATTTAACCAATGAACCCCCATTACGAATCATGGAAGCGCCTTATCACAGTGGACTTACATGCAAAATTCGAAGCAAATCGGATATAAACCTGCACACCAAATTTGAAGCAAATCGGATAAGTCTGTATGAAAAAACCTTTATCTAAATTAAGTGGAGGGATTAGCCCCCGTTTCGCTCTTTATACTTAAATAATGAACCCCCAAAACTAATCAAGGAAGCACCTTATCATAATAAACCTGCATACCAAATTTAAAGCAATTCGGATATTTCTATCAAGAATTATCGCATTATGTACCCCGTGCATACATGATGTACAACATGCGGGCACATTAGCTGTCTGGCTTTGGTAGCTTGTGATCTAAAATAATACTGAAAAAAGTTTCCGAAAATGAGTGGCAACAAAAGAAACTTCATTTTCATAAATACATCTTCAAATCTCGATTATATATTGGTTTCTGAGATTTCTAAACATAAAGACTGGTTTTGGAATCATTAGTAACTCAGAAAATGGTATTGTATATTTTCGTCCGTAGTTATATTATATTTTCATAGATTAAGAAGCATCTGTCTTTTTTTACAGTGTGTTTTTAAATGTAACTTATAGGACCCATGGACAGTATAAAGTTTTATATTTCATATCTTTTAAAAAATTAAGCTTACTGATGTAAAAGGCTTTTAAGAATAACAAGTTGGAAATTGTACGTCAAAATGAGGTTCCTATACTGTTATTATTTCAGTGAAATGAATTATATCGTCTGTTAGTATGATAGGATTAATTTCCTTAATAAAATAAGTGCATTTTAAGTTGGCAACATTTTATCTTTTGTTTACATTTACCGAAAATTCCAATGGGATAATAAAGCGTAGCTTTGAAAATTTCAGAACTTGAAATACATATTTAGAATCTTTTTCATTTAATATCTGTTTCTCCGGAAACATCTATCCAAAAAACTACTGTTAGATTATAGGATTGATATAATTAAACAATTTTAGTTTACAAATTCGGTAATACAGATATAATTTTACTCCATCTTAAATAGGACGTAATCGCCATGGCAACCTAGAATCATTACCTATCATGGGGTATCATTGGAATAATTACGTATGATATAATTTAATAGAATGAAGAATGTGACTATAACTTGTTCATAGAGGTTATAAAATGCCATATACATCATATATGACTATAACATCATACATGTTAGATAACTGGGAGATACAACTCGGTCGCTTGACGATTAATCCTCGGAAACTACTATAACAAGGAAGTACCGATTTTAAAAAAATCAAATTACTTATAAATACTTTTATTAATATCTTTTTAAGTTTTGATTCGATTTTCATAAAATATGAAATTATTCGACAAAATGCTGTAACGATTATATATATTACATTTCAAAACATTCGATTGGATAGTTTTTGTGCTGTTATATGCTGACGGGCGGACCAGAGGACGGCTATAGGTGCTAATGTATTTATATAATTTGGAGCGCATCTAAAAATAACAAATTTTGAAATATTTTCGCAATTGGAAGTCTGCTTTTAAGAAAAGGTTCTTCGCTTGCTACTTGATGAAATATTATCGCTGCTCTAAAGCAAATTTTATATATTACAATTGAAATATTAGACAGATATTTTAAGATTGTAAAGCTCTTAACAATAACAATCAAACTTCTAGATTCTATTTCAAATTAATAACAAAAACACACAAAAAATGAGTGACGTTTTAAAATTTTCTTACTATCTGAAATCGATCGTCGGTACGTCTTGGTCTTCGCTCTTTGAAAACGTCTGAAATTTCTGTAATGAATAGATTTTTCCTTTTTTCTGAAATCGATTAAAACTATTTTAGCTATTTTTAACGTTGAAATAATAGAAAAAAGCCGATATTATGAATTAAATTTTAAAGAAGAAAACGCTGATAGCAGATTGTTTTTTCTTCTCCGATAATATTAAAGATAACTAATTCATTTTCCGATACCATTCAGAATTTTTATCCTATTAAATATTATTTTTATGCTACAAAAATCTATAATCGAGAAAAAATATGCGATAACTCTAAAGACAAATAAATTAATTATTCATATTTATTTACATATGTTACGAATTATTACAGGGTATGCCAAAAAACCACTAATGAAATCCTGCAAGAATTACAAAATAAGTGTATTACTACAATTGAATTGGAAATGCTACACTTTCGTACTTTTGATAGGATACATGCGGTAGTACATCTTGATAACATATTTAAATTTCATCGATATCCAAAAATATTTGGAATGCAAAATCTTGAACTCATAGAAAGATATATAGATGTTATAACATCGATTCAAATATACTAGAGGGTATATAGAATCTCTGATCACATTTTCAAGTACAAATGGGAGATTAGTCTTTCTTTGTCTGCATTCAAATTCTCTGAATTTTATAATAAAATTTAAGAATATTATTCCTTTTTCGTAAATATTCCCAACTTTAATAAACATTTCAATATTTATTACAAAGTATTAAAAGTATTGAATTAAAGTACATAGAAGTACATAGAAGAAAAATAATATCACGAGACAAACTATAGCAAACATACTTGTTAAAATATTATAGTATAATTTAATTGTACATTAATTTTTTCAAAGGATACATAATGGCATTATTGTGTCAAAGGAGAGATACATCCTAAATCGTTATCAATGGATTTAAAAATTCTTTAACTGATGAAAAATGAGCCAATCTAGATTACCTTTCTTTTAAAATCAACCATTTTCCCATTTTCTCTTTCTTTTCATATTGGAATTTTAAAATTGATTGATGTTTCCCATTTATTTTCATAAACTTTATTTTAAATTGTAAGTACATAAAAAATGCGTACTTTTTCTATTACATCACGTGATACACACACACACACAAAAGAAAATTATTCAGTCCTACATTACATTTCTGACAATAGCAATTTTAAAAGGAAAACTCTATAACAGCTATATAATTTAACAGTGGATTTAAAAATTATTTCAATGACAAAAAGTGAAGAAATCTTTGTATCCTTACTTTTAAAGGGCAACTATTTATCTCTTTCAGTTATTAAACAACTTCAAAAAGAGAAGATTCTCGATTCGACTCTCGTATGAAATTTTTTTATGTATATTGAACGATTACTCCGAAACTATGCGACTGATTCATGAGGAATTTTTAGCTGAAAGATGATATTCTCGAATTGATCCCATTTAAATTTCATCAAAATTTGTAAAGGTTCAACATAAAGGTTTTCATGTTAACGAATAAACAACGATATTCATTCAAACGTAAATTGAGTTTTTAATAAGAAGGAAAATGACATTTTGTTTTTCAAAGGAAAAAGTCACAAGTTCTTAATCATTTCATAATAGATTAAAAAAATCTTTAACTCATGAAAAGTTTACTTTTTATCCTGGATTATGAGAAATCAATTATCCCCCCCCCCTTTATTCACATTAAAAAAAAAATCTCGAGTCCACCTTTTCAAAAATATGTATTTTTTCCCACCACGTCAGAGTCTGTTGTTGATATACCAATTACAATAATAGTAATAATTCAACTGTAAGTTTAATTTCTTTAAAGAATGTAAAATGGCATTGTTGTAGAAAAATGTAGTTATGTTTTAAAAGGTTTAATAACGAATGTAAAAATTCTTTAACAGATGAAAAGTGAATCAATTTTGTTATTATTAATATTGAAGGAAACTGTTTAAATGTGTGTGTTTCTGTTGTTCTGTATATTGTATAATTCACTCCATACGTAATAACAGTAATGCGTGTAAAGTAAAAATTCAACTGTAAGTTTCATTTCTTCAAAAATGTAACAAGACATTGTTGTAGACAACTAACTAGAGATAAGCCCGAAAGTAATAAATAACGAATGTAATTCTTGAAGAAAATGAAAAATGAATAAATCTAGTTAAACCTACTACTGAAGTGAAAATATTTCAAGTTTTCAGTTGTTCTTTATACTGTATTATAAGAATTAATTGATTTAGTTTTCTTTATTCAAATAATCACATTTAAAAACCACAAGCCCATTTTTAAAAGAGAGGTATCTTTTCTTTCACACCATAATCCAAAGCAGACATACCAAATAAACAATCATAATCATCAGTTTTGAAAAGAATAAAAAATGATATTTTTAAAAGTAAAAAGCGATAAGTCTTTAATCATTGAATAATGGATTTAAAAATTCAACTGATGAAAAATTAATAAATCTTGATAATCTTACTTTTGCTGTGAAACTCTTTCTGTTGCTTATTTGCATTTTGGATTATTAGATGTGACTAATTTTTTTTAAATTTATTATCATACATTACACAGAAAAATTATGAAACTCTATTTAAGAAATATGTATATTTTTTTTCAATCCCACCGCAATCTATAGCACATATAGCAATTAAACAACGAAACTATATTTAAATGTGGTCTTTGTGTGCGCTAAAATGATCCCAGTAATTCCGAAAATGAATCACCGTATTATTTAATCGCAGAATTTATGTGGTTAAAAAAAACAAAGTTAGATGTTCGTAAACCCACCAGCGGCTGAGATATTATTTTCGCAATGCTGGTAGACGAGAGGTGCTAGTTTTGAAACCATGTCGCTCTTGTCGGTCTAATTACTCGATCTTTTACTTGGTTATCTTTAAACCTTGCGTAAATTCGGATTATGAGAATATGACGCTGTTCTCCCAGAAAACCCCCTACGAAAAGTGATCTCCCCCCTCTGGCTATATGCCACACATAATTGGCTGTATCACAACCACCACTACCCCCACCACCCATATGAATCAGGATTCCCCCCCCCCCCCCGTATACACGTATCATCGAGGCACTGTTGACTCCACTGGTATAATTCAACAGTAAGTGTTAGTTAAATAATAAATAAAAAATTGCATTATTAGGGAAATGAAAGCTATAACCAAATCATTCAGTAGCATTTAAAAATCCTTTGACTGATGAAAAGTGAAAAAAATCTTTATAACATTCCATGTAAAGGGTCAGTCTTAGTCGATTAATAACTTAAATTTCATTTAATCATTACTCACATTTGTTTATTGGACTTGACACATTTTTTTCTTTAATCTCAAGAATTGAGTTTAAAAGTCGTGGTTCATTTCTTTATAGCTGTATCTCTTTTTCTAAAAGATTACGGTTTAAATATATTTATGTGTATGGCAGTATAGCATAAATATACTAGAACTAATCTATACATTTTAAATAAAGGTCATATGCATAAAGTTGACTAGGAATTTTTACATTTACAAAAAAAAAAAAAAAAAAAAAAAAAAAAAAAAAAAAAAGAATTGAAATATATCTTTATTGTGCTTATTTTTAACAGCTCCATAAACATAAAAAAACACAAACTATATACGAGCACAGTATATTATTAAATTCACATTATAAAAGCAAAACAGTATCTATAGAAGATATATCAGATAAACAATGACAATCATTCTATCGTAAATTCCGTTCTTGAAAAGACTAAGAATTACATTTTTGAACAAAAAAAGACGATAAATCCTAAAAATAGAAAAAATGAATTTGAAATTCTTTAACTAGTGAAAAGTGAATAAAAATTTAGATAATATTTCTTTTAAAGGGAAACTATTTCCCCCTCTTTGTCGCTTTCCATATTGGATTATTGGAAGCGACTGATGTTTTTCTCTTTATTCTCATGAATTACATTTTAAAGTCATGAGTTATTTTTTAAAAAGATGTATCTTTTTTTTATATAAAAGATTATCATTTAAAGATACGCATGCATGATAATGTAATGCATGTATCGTAGAAATAATCTATTCATTTTTAGTTACGGGTTATATCTACAGGGTGTTCATAAAATACACCAATAATTAAAAATTCAATAATTCGTCAACTATAATAAGTAGTAAAATAAAATAAGTGAGATATTTATAAGGTAGTTAATAAATGTTGTATACAGTAATTTTAAAACTAGTTAAATCTTTTGTCAGCAGATGGCGCTGCAGTATCTCAAAGCGTATGAATGCTCGAATTAACGTATAGATCAAAAAGCAAAACCTCATTCCGTTTTTACGCTACATCCCGTTTCTTTGTTAAAAGATTAGATACAAATTTGATTTTGAACGTTTTAAAATTAGGAGCATTATTTCAGGTTATAGTGCAGCATTATTTCTTAATTAAAATATTTACTTTTTTAAAATCACTGTTCACGAAATTTATCAGCTATCATATAAAACATGATACTTAGCCGATTAGTGAATTATTTATTATTAAATATATGTTTAATATAGTTAATTAATATACGGTTATTATAGTTAATAGATAAATGATTATTAAATAAGGAATTTAAAATTCCGTAAGGGTCTTTTAAGACTTCTTATAACGTGTATATGTATGGTTGAACGGATACAAATATATTTAATTTTGTTTTTCATATGTAACTGAATATTTAAATAAATAAAAAAAAACAATAAAAAAATATTACTTTTTTTGCAATTATATAGATGAATCTATATTTAATACTTGGAAATTGTTCCATAGAAAATTTCTTACGCCTTGGATTCACAATATTCAAAAAAATTTAATTGCTTAAAAGGCGTATAGCCAATGTAGTGAAAAAGTAAAGCAATTAAAAAAAACTTAAAAAAAAAATAAAATAAAAAATAAAAAATAAAAGATTAATATGAATGCAAGGTGTGAGAAATTTTCTATGGAAAAATGTCCAAGTATTAAATATCGATTTATTCCATTATAGATGCTGAATTTTCTTTCGTTTCGTGTTTGGCCCAGGGTTGGTGGTTCAAGGAAAATATTTCATCTTGTGCTGCGTTTGTAGCATTGCCAACATGTTATAGTGGGAATGTTCCAAGCTGAGTACCGTTCCCAAGTGGTAAAATGTCAGTGCGCTATACTGATGACCGGGGTTCGAATTTATTGTTCATTATGTTGGCTATACGCCTTTTAAGCAATTAAAAATTAAAATAAAATAAATAAATAATTTAATATTATATAGATGTTCAAGTATATGTAAATTTACACTCTTTATGGTGCATCTAATCATAGCTAAATGAAGCAAAGATTAATATTAAAAGAAAGTGGTGTCCTAAATTAGGATCTATTAGTAGCTATGATCTAATTAACATACATATTCTCAGTTACAATCTCAAAAATTATAAAATTTTCACTATTTAAATAATTTATAGAATTAGTGCTGTTTTATTACCTAGAATGAAAATACGCAAAGTGCTACAGCAGAAATGCATATTGACCTAAGAGGATGTGCATGTATAACGTTATCACTTTACGGGGAGGGGGTCTGGCATTTCACATCGTACGATATCTCTAGGGGGCGGCGACTTTTGTCTTTAGATACCGTTATTATTTTTGATCTAACCAATTTTTTGTATCTATTTTTATGAAAGTAGAAAGTTATTATTAAAGCCATTAAATTATTATAAACTCATTTCTTTCCAAATTATGTAATACCGCAAAGTTCGGCATTCCTGGTGGAAAAAACCAGCTGCGAAGTACGTTTGAAATGATACTTGTTGTGTGCACTAATGTTCTCCACTTGATTTGTTGATAAAAAGTGCTGCTCTCACTCTCCACGTGAAGGGGACACGTGCATAAAGACAATATTAATGTTGAATGCTTTATGTAACAATAACTACTTTTAAATAGTAAATATCTCCTTTTAGATGGTATTTGATATAAAGTTACCTCATGTAGTATAATAGTGATATTTTATTGACTCCTTCTCTTCATTTTAATCTGTAAATTATACAAATAATAAGTGCATAACCATATCTGTATATCACTGCAAACGCAAGAAAAACAAAAACAATTTTTAGACATTGATAAAGATATTATTAAGAGGGGGGGGGTCGAGAAATGATATCGCATTATATAGTATGGGGCGGGAAGGAGTCTAAAATTACTAAAATATTGATAACGTGATATACAGCACCTGAAATCTTTTAATTTTCGTTTCAACTGTATGCAATATTATGTTTATGAGTATGAAAATTACAGCACAAGAAGCATAAATTTATAATAGTGATTTCAACTTCGCATATGTCGTCTTAGTTACTTACTCGTTACCACATATCTGTTTTTTGTCTCAAACGTTGATGTATTAGATAATTCATGAACCATTGTAGGTTATTTATCGTTAAATGTGCTATTTAATACCATAACGCAGCTCGAAAATATTCCATGTATTATTTTTTATTGTTAAATATCTTAAGTATTGGAATGCTGGATATCAGAAAAAATATTTATTAACAGATGAATCAAAAATATTTTTCACCACTGTAACTGTTTTCTAATCTTGAAATTTCTGTGTTTCTAAAATTAAACTAAAAACTTAAAAATATATCACTATCTAGAAAAAAAATGACGGAAAAATTAAAGTAAATATAAAATATGTATGTATATTCTTTTACACATTAGGAGCTGATTTAATTGCAGTTTGAGCGTCATTTACATTTTTTGCTTCTTTCTGTATAAATTTTCCAAGATTTAAATTTTATTTAAGTATAAAATTAATTTAAATAGCCGATAAATAAAATTTGATTTTTAAATTAAATCCTAGAATGTCTTTATTTAAATAACGCGATTCACTCTATAAACAGAGCGTCTAAAACATAATATAAAATGGTTAAAATTGATTTAAAACATTTTTATTTTAAGAAATTCTAATAAAGATGAACTTATTTGGTACAATGAGAAAAATGACACTTTCAAATCTAAGTAAATCGATGTTTTCATTTTATTATAAAAAATTTTCCTTCAAATAGGACGACCCAATACTTTCAATTCAGAAATATTAGAAATACTGAGAATATTGAAACATGGACATACTCAAATCTGAGCCCATAGATGTCAGTTCAAACTCATTTTTGAAATCTGGACATACTCAAAAATGATTAGAATGAGTTCAAACTCATTTTTGAAACACGGAAATACTCAAAACTGAGCACATAGAAGTCATTTCATATTTATTTTTGAAACATGGACATACTCAAATAGGAGCACATGATGTTTTATTCTTGAGTATGTGCATGTTTTCAGAAATGAGTATATACCTGTTTCAAACTTGAGTATTTTTGATTCGGAGCCATTTTGACTATGCGAAATACTCAGATTTGAGTATTTTTTGCTCAGTTTTGAAAATGTCGTTTTAGAGTGTACATACGTTGCATTTATAGCTAGTTACTCCTATTGTCCAAAGGCGTATCAAATAAGCCTGTATTAATTTCCATATATACTGTCATAGAGCTTCATATATTGCCTATCGTCGAAGCAATACTTTAACATCTTTTTGCTTTTTGCTTTTTGCTTTTTGCTTTTTGAAGTTATACCAGTGTAAATACTGTCCTGCAATTTGTTTCTGAAGGAAAATAAACCAGAGGAAAATAGTAGAAAATAACAATAAATAATAGATGGCTTCCTATTTTTGGGCTCTAATATCTTATGTTCGTAATGAATATCATTTGAATTGACGTTCGTACTTTATCCTTTTCTCATACAAACGGAAACAATTGTTGTGTGAATATCTGATGATACATTTCACAATGAGAAAACGTATTGCGAAATACATTGCAAATTCGGCTGGATCCTGTATTATTGCAGCTTATGAATATTTTTATCGCATGAACCAGGCACAAAAAAGTAAAAATGGGCGACCGCTGAGGAAAACCAAAGAACCTATTTGGAATACATTACTGTCCAAATGTGCATTAAAATATCACCATTCCGCATATTAAGGATGCCTACTTAAATTGATGATACGAGGTAGATTTCTTATTATTTTAAAGGGTGAAATGAATTAAAATGAATAAATGAATTTTTGAAGCACAACAGATTATACTTCTTTAACTTCCGTTTTTGTATGTTATATAAAAATTCAGCAATTATTTAGTTGAATTTTATGTTATGTGTGCGACAGAGATTTCATAAAAAACAGCTTAATAATTAAAAACTGTTTGAGTTATACATATTCTTGAAAATCTTAAAGTGAAAGAATCAACACCTTTTAAATAAATATTTAAAAAATATATTATATTGTTAATAATATATATTATATTGTTACATCATTCATTATATTGTTAAATATTTTCTTTAAATAAATAAATACATATTTTATTCATACAATAGTTTTGCCAGAAAAAAAGCGGGTTTAATTAGAATTTCTCATATCTAATAAGAATAAAATATATTAAAATAAACTTCTAATTATGATATACCAGATAAACATTTTTACTATTCATATGTCTATTATTTGTGACAGACAGTAACACAGATAAATCATTCTAGAACATAGTCAATCATTATAGAAGAAAATATAGAAAATTTGTACTTTTGTCGAATGTGCCTCATTAAGAAGTTCCAGAAAATTTTTGAATTCGTATCTAAACATTGATTAGGATGTTTTTAAGAGAATATGTTTGAATATGAAAGATAATGCTCGTTTGATTATTTGTATTAGAATAGAATAGAGATTTTGATAGGATAATATATCAAGAAAAGAGGTTCTTGTTATGATGTTGGAAAAAAGGATTCAAATTTTATGAAAACATTTATTTTGAAAATTAAAAAAACAAACAGAACATGTAGTAAAAAGTGATAGATTGCCGAATCATTTATCGAAAAAACTGATTCGGGAATCTTCTAAAAAATTAAAAAGAAAGTTATTTTTAAAAAAAAACTACATTTTTGTCTATAAAACAGAGCACTCCATTGTTGATTCATTCTAATAAAAGAGCTCTCTTATAATTGAAAATTTACAATGAACACTTTATTTTCATTTCTTAATTATTATTATTATTATTATTATTATTATTATTATTATTTTACAACGTAGTTTTTCGGCGTGTGTTTTCTTTGAAATGGAACCTTCCTTGGACTTGGAACATGCGATTTCTCCATTTAGCAGTGTCTCCTTCATATGCTTCAGTTACTTACTTGAAGAATGTTTTCAACTTGCAGCTTTTAGGGGAACACAAGTGTGTTTTCTCTCTTTATTTTAGTAGAATAATTCTGATCTTTTTTGAAGACATCTTTGAAAGATTTCCTCTACATTTTGGTATTTGTTTTACAGGTATTTATGTAAAAACCTTGTTTGTAGAAAATGCATCTGATTTAGAAAATTTTTGCTCTTCAATGTTAAAACAGTCTGTAACATCGTGTTGTTTTAACGTTTTCTTCTACTCATTCAAATAGTGCAAGAAAAGCAATATTTTACTGAAAAATGTCGCAAACTGAACACAAAGAATGACTAAATCATTTTTTTTTAAAGGAGAACCTCGTAGTTCTTATTACCTTTTAAACTGAGAAAATTCATGAAAAACCCCACAATCATCGGTGATGATAACATACAGAATCAATAAATTACATAATTAGGTCCCAAACACTACACATGCTCTAGCCAGAGTGAAAGCGCTTTTGTGCAATGGTGAAGGTTTTTATTTGAACCTTTTTTACATTTTTGATAATGAGGGACGTTTTTAATGGAAATTTTTAACCATGTTTTTAGGTAATGTGTAAATGTAAATTGGTAATATGGACAATAAATAGTAAATATACAGACATTAACAAATGTACATCTGTTTTAATATTGCAGTGTAATTGTTATTTACTTACAGATCGGTGCTGTAGTCGGAAACAAACCTCAGAGTATACCCTATAGACAGAATATATATGTTAGAGAGTGTACGCTATAGCTTTACCTAAGTAATAGAGTGTATTCGGAGTTTCTTTTAAAAATCCACAGATAATATGGCATATACTGTCCGTATACCCTGTACTTCCTCTGCAGAACTTTGACTCCTTAAGAACATCTTATGTCCCTTTAGTAACAAAAATTTGTTAATTTCTATTGCTTTAATGGAAAAAAAGGTCGTTTTATCACTTCCCAACATAGTAGATAAAGTGTTTATGAACGCGGTTTCTCTGTCTGCTGTATGTCTGTCAGTGCTTTAACTTTCGTAAATATACTAGCATTGGTGTGACAGTTTTATATGTTAATGAGGTTTACTATAAAACGTTCGGTATTGAAAATGTAATTGATTGTTTTTATAGTTCGTTTACAGGGATACACAAACGAATTCCAGTACATTATGGCCTATGAGCAAAAATCGTTTTCGGTGTATTTTATTGATGTTACTATATTTCAAACATAATGAGAATATGCATCACTGAGATGGAAAACAACATACTTTTTCAGAAGTATAGAATAAGTAGCAGTTATAGTTCGTTTACAGAGACGCATAAATGACTTCCAATACACACCCAGAGAAAAGATTTGTTGAAACAACAAAAAATTTGGTTGACCCAACAAAACTTTCTGTTTAAATATGGATCAATGGACATTTTGTTTGAATCAACAATTTTTTTTTTTGCAATTCCAACAAAATATTTTTGTATCGTCAGCAAAAATGTGTTTTGTTAATTCGAGTAAAATGGTCCAATTTACTTGAATTAACAAAATTATTTTTGTTACATAATATATGCTATGTGATGTATTTTAACAATCTATTTTCTTTTTTAAATAAAATATATTTTGTTTGTTTAAATAATAAAATATGTTATATTACGAACTTGTTTTGTTTATACTACAAAAACTTTTGTTAAATGAATAATCTAATATGCAATTTTAAATATTTTTAATTCATTTTCAGTAGTGAACTACGCCTGTAATCCTTGAATAATAACAAGTAAATTTTTATCCAGCTTTTTTTAAAGCGTAAACTGATAGAGTGAAAAACGCCCCAAGCAACGACATGATCCCGGGTCCTCAGAACAGCGCTCTGAAGCTCTACTACTGAACTACAAGGAACGATACACGAACTCGGTATTTCTCACTCTTATATATCGGACCGGCTGCAAACGCAGCACAAGATGGAAATGTCATCAGGAGCACGCAAATTTCTGCGGCAAACATGAGACGACAATATAAAGCCCAGCATGCGGCAACACATAGTTAATTTTTAATTCATTTTCAGCAGTTAATTACACCTGTAAAAAGCAAGATAAAAATTCACTGATTATTATTCAAAGATTACAGGCGTAATTCACTGCTGAAAATGAGATAGAGTTATTGCAGAAATCGCGAAAAAAGGGACATAGCAGAGCAACCTGTTGCGCGATTTACACCAAAAACTAATCAGCAACAATTTATATCAGGAATATCTGAATATAAAGTTTTATTAAATTCCGTGCATTAGTTGCCACAAAATGTTTGTCACATACTGACAGGCAGAGTTATAGACAGTCATTTTCTAAAAACAGTCAAATCGTGTTTATGACCTTCTAAAGTCCGTCGGAAACCGGAAGTCGAAATTTTTCATGAATCCAATACTTTCTTCTTTTAAAGATAGAAGAAAGTAATAAATGGGACAGAGGGATTTTTAAAACTACCTTGGTCCGTCCCAATTTAAAAAACTTTTAATTATCCAAAAATCATGTTAATCCTTTAATTATATAGCTATATAAGTCAAATAAATCAAGTTACGTAAGAGAGTTATGACTACTACACAACAATTTAAATTTTGCAAAAACAACAAAATTTTGCTAGAATTACAAATTTAAATTACAAAATTATTGTAAAATCAAAAAAACAGATTTTGCTAATTCAAGTAAAATTGATGAAATTTTGTTAAAATTTTGTAAAAGTGTTAACAATATTTTTTTGTCCAAGCAACAAAACTAGTTTTTTACTTCAGCTAAAAAATTTTCTTAAAACAACCAAAATGTACTCAACAAAACATGTTTTGTTGTTTCAATCAATTCCTTTTTCTGGGTGCATTATAATACATCAGTAAAAATTGTTTGTCATTCTTTTTAATGATTTTATGATATTTCAAACGTAATGAAATCGCTGAAGCGTAATACAACATATTTTCTACAGATTAAAAAGTGCACAATAAGGACTGTTTCCTAGAAATTCGCACAAAATTTTCTTGGTGGGAATGCTATGTAAAAACGATACAAATAATAGAACTTGGCACTGTAAGGTAGCTTTAATAACCACATTACTCTGTAAAACAATTTAGGTTTCAACTAAGCCGTTTCATCGGGTATAACCGATTTTACTTTTGGTGGTACTACCTAGACCGTGTACAAAATTTTGTTCCATAATTTTGAGACAGTACTTAATTCACTTGATCAGTTTCTGGATGTTATATGATTTCCAGCCTTTAGCATACACTTTAGGCTTAAGATATGCCCAGAACTGCTCAATAGCTTCGAATTTCAGGAACGTTGGCAGGGTTCTCGGACTTCTCTACGAAAGTGATGCTTTGCTGATGCAAGTGTTTGACAACGATTTTACAGTATTGACCGTCTGACCAAGTCTAACCAGAAGTCTTATTTACCGTCGTTAGATTGGCACGGATTTAGGGGGTGAGACGACGGCGAATGCACTCGTTCAAATATCATTGCGCATTGACAGCGAACCCAGACTTTCGGAAGAAAGGACGACTCAAACATTTCGGTCCATCGAAATACAAACGAGGACTTTGTCTTCGAATGTCCATTTACTACCGAATTTAATGATAGGTTGTACTGTGGAGACGTGAGATGTGTAGCAGCTAACATTACCCTTAATAGCTGAATAAGTGAACGTGAAGTATGACTCGCCATCCAAGATGAATGCTCGATCAGATATTTTTCTGAACAAGCAACCAAACTTCGTTTTCGAGGCAACTATTTGCTTTTCTGTTCGTTTTGATATGAACCTTTTCTTGTCATATTTGTTGTTAAACTCCTTGGTGATTGTCTTATGCAGGTAGCCGGGTGAAACACTGGCCGTTGAACAGATTGTTACTTGGTATTTCGTGTTAAACAGTCGCTTCAACAGCTGTAGCTTTGCCATGGTGAGTTTTTGTGTCTTCTGTCCTGATCCCGGATGTTTTTTTTGCCCGGGGGTCATTTCTCGTAACGTTGTAGAATATCGTACAGCGTTTGTTTTGGGATATTTTCGGTAAAAAAAATGATTCACGGTGAACTTCTTCCCATGATGAATATTGCCTTCGTAAAACTTGTACACACGCGTAAGCAGACACTCTTTCGACTCCATTTTCGGAAAACACAGATTACTTAATGAACTCTCGGCTAACAAGCATGTTCTTATATTTTATTACGCAACACTTCACGCGCAAAACTTGGCTGATTTGTATTCCTTTGCTATTTTACCTAACTGCAAAATTTCTGCGGATTTCTAGGAAACAGTCCTTATTTATCATTCATTTAGAGATATACACAAAATAATTTGGTTACAGGACTGACTAAGATTGATAATTGCAAGAAGTGTGTTTTCCACAGTGTTATGCATTTGTAAACTGATCTAATTGTGATTGAATTTGCTGATGTGTATAATTTCTATAGATCACATATAGGGATGCACAAAAGAATTCACACACATTACAAGACATGGACAGCAATTGCTGAAAATAGATTTTTACTGAGTTTTGTGTTTCTTTAAGTTGCTTATTAGGATATCTATATTCGTTGTATGAAGAAATAAAATCTGTTAGAGTTGGAAATTTTTCATAATATATGTCGGATGCATGATTTTTCATTTTTGTTTAAATTTTCTATAAATTCTTATGCTGTCTCTGCTGAAAATTGAAAAGAAAACACATTTTATGAACTTTTGAAAAAACTCATCTTTTATATTTAAAATATATATTCTACGCCAAAAATCATTACACCTTTCGCTTATAAATCGTCTTTCAAGTTAATATGAATTGAACTATATTTTTGAAGGAATTTTATGTTTATAACTTGGGAAAAAGACAAAATATAAGTTATTTTTACTTTTTATTCTATAAATTATTTAGATACCACAGTTTCAAAAATTTGCTCGGAACATTCCTTGAAATACAAAAAGTATTCGTAGTTTTCGGGGGAAAAAAGTTAGAATACAGTGCAATCTGTCGATCAGATTTGATATTAAATAAAACGAACAATAATTTAATATTTATGAATTTTCCAATTCATATGCTCTTAGAAAATCGTTTTCCATCTTTGAAAAGTGTTTATGAATTCGGTTTTAATGTCTATCTGTCTTCTTGTCTGGCCGTCTGTCTGTTTGACCGTTTTCTAACCATATGTCTGCCTGTCTGGCCTTTTTCTAACTTGTGTAAATATTCTCGGATTGCCATGCAATTGATATATGTTATTGAGGTTTACCATTGCATGTTCGTTATTGAAAATGAAATATGTAACATTTATTGTTAGTTTACGGAGACACTCAAACGTATTCCATTACATTACGGTCAATGCGGAAAAATCGTTTTCAGTTAATGTTAATGAAGCAACACTGTTTGGTTATTGATCTTCATTACTATGGTGCACTACAGCATGTTTTCTACAGATTATATAATGCGTGGAATTTACCATTTATTTACAGAGACACTCAAAATAATTATGTTACAGGACTGAGTATGAGCCTCAACTATTGGACGTGCGTGTTCCGCTGTGATATGCATTTTATGCTGAATTATTGCTGAATTAGATTTTAGTATATAACGAGGTGTATGGATCATATACAGGGCTGCGTGAAAGAATAGGCATACATTATAGGCTATCGACAACAATTGCTGAAAACGTAAATTTATTAAGTTGCTTTTTCTAATGTTTATTATTTAGCTAACGTATTTCATTGTATTAACAAAAATGAAATTTCTTAACAATATTCCGAAAGTTTTGGAAAGTGTTTCATGATCTATTCCATTATGCATGATTTTTTTTCTTGTTTTATTTGAAAACATGAGTAAATAGTATTTATACAGTTTTGTTATGTCTGTCTCTTCCTGTCTGGCCGTCTGTCTGTTTGACCGTTTTCTAACCATCTGTCTGCCTGTCTGGCCTTTTTTTAACTTGTGTAAATCTATCTATAACATTATTATTATATTTAAATTTAAGTATTTTTTGTCAATCAAAGGTTTTAATTATCTATTAAAAGTCCTGTTTTGTCTCATTTTATTGTCATTAACTTCGCTATTCTAATACACTCTAATTTAAAAAATATCCTTTTTAGAAAGTGATGATAATTCCTCAAAAAAAATCGAGTCGAAATTGTCACTGGTCCCTAATGGCTTATATTTTCTCCGACGATTGAGCACCAAACACATCACCATTTCCCAATAGTTACTGAAATGTTTTTACTAAAAAATCGACTCTTTATTGCAATTCCGGATGACATACGAGTTTTTGCTTTTTAAACAAGAATGTATCCTTCTTTTTATGCACTGAGAACGAAAAAAAGGCAGTTTCACACTTTTACACTTAAAAGCTTTTTTCAAAGGAAACTTTCATTTTCTACCTAGAATAAGCTTTTTTAAAACCATCTGAAATATTTTTTTTTCATCCAGTTGACGCTATCAGGGTAAAATTTTCTTACTTCTGAGTATTTTATACAATTTTTAAAAAATGATGAAAGCAGATACTTGTTCAGAAGAAAAAAAATGTATTTTCCAAGATTTTAAAATTTATCTAGAATACATTTAATGCTAATGAGTTTAAGAATGAAAATAAAAAATAACTATATTTTAAATATTATATGATTTTAGTATATTATTTTTGATTTTATAATTTTTATAGAGTCATTAAAAACATAAATAAAAATTTCGTATATTATATATTTACATTAATATTTATTTTTTAATAAAAGAAAGACGTTTGTCTTTGTGTAGGTCTGTGTGTGTATGTCTGTTGGCAATGGCTAAGGAAATCTACCGTACGTAGATGCTTGAAAACTTGGATGATGATAGTCCAAGGCAGACGAATGCACTTTAGGCTCAGATTTTTAATTTTAGGATAATTAGTCAAGATATTATTTAACCACCATATTGGACATCGCAAAATGGCGCGCTACAGCCTATCGTGGCGACTTCGGAAGCTTTCTGGTGTTTCGCAAGAAAAGAAGAAAGGTGAGGGAAAAGGTTCAGTTTTTTTTGCGTTTTTACAAATCTGCATCAGTTTGACAAATCGAAATACGAAAAAACAAAAAAATACCCACTTAATTCTCGTTCTTTTTCCTTTCTAATTGTGTTATTCGTTTAAAAAATATTAATATTTACTTTTCAAAAAAAAAAAATTCTGTTAAGTGGAATTCGTGTTTTTTTAGGCATGTGTACAAATCCGTAAGCGCCTTCCTATTCGGAATACGAAACAACAACAACAACAACAACAACAACAACAACAACAACAACAACAACAACAAAACATACAGTTTCTTTCTAACGACATTTTCGATTTTTAAAAATATTAACATAAATCTTTTCAAAAGATTGTCATTTTCGCGAGTTATGTTTTCTTTGCAATTTTTAAAAATCTGCATTCGTTCTTCTGATCGAAATACGAAAAACAAAAGATAACCACTTAACAAGCGTACATTTTCATTTCTAATGACGTTTTTGATTAAATAAATATTAAACATTACAATCTCAAAAAAAAAAAAAAAAAAAAAAAAAAAAAACTAATAATAATAAAAAAAAACCTTGGAAATCACTTCAGGATTTTGGCAGACATTCTTTTTTTCTCATTGAAAAGAAATGTTTTTCCAGAATGCATTTCGAGAGATATGAGTTTTAAGAATTTACTTCCCATTTGAGCTAACACCCAGAGCTTCCAATTCTCCGGCTTTTCGGATACCAGTATTTTAGTACAGAAAATATTGTTTTATGTAATCGGAACATTTTTCGATTTTAAAGAACAGCATTTTCTCTAAAATAATACTGGTATACAAAAATCCGGAGACTTGGCAACTCTGAGCACTCAACGTTCCGAAGCTGTTTTCGAAATTTTAATACCAATATATATATATATATATACAGGGTGTCCCACAAGGTACGCAGCGTCTAATATGTACAAATTCGGATAGAGCACATCAATATGAGTATTTTGAATGGTAACAAGTGGGGTCCCCGAATATAGCGTGATAGTCTAATTACAGGATGAACGTTATCATAGCTGCCAACTTTTACGCTTTTTTTCCTACCACTAAAATTTTATAGTAAATTTTACCTTATTAAATCTCCGAAATCACGGAATTCAATAAGGCAAAAATTTCTATAAATTTTTAGTGGTATCAAAAAAGCGTAAAAGTTGGCAGCTATGACGTTATTGACGAATCCGATAGTGGGTATTCAAAATGACGATGTGTACAACATGAAAGATTCCCCAGATGATTATGCAAATTTGTGGTAACTACTAAAAATTCATAGAAATTTTTGCCTTATTGAATCCCATGATTTCGGAGATTTAATAAGGTAAAATTTACTATAAAATTTTAGTGGTAGGAAAAAAGCGTAAAAGTTCGCAGCTATGATAACGTTCATCTTGTAATTAGACTGTCACGCTGTATTCGGGGACCCCACTTGTTACCATTCAAAATATTCATATTGACGTGCTCTATCCGAATCTGTACATATGAGACGCTGCGTACCTTGTGGGACACCCTGTAATATATATATATATATATATATATAACCACTTATTCTTAGAAACTTTCCGATTCTAACGGTGTTTTTGTTTTAAAAAAGAATATTAATATTTATTTTTCAAATTCTGTTTCAACTTCTGTTTAACTTCAGAAATAGTTCTGATAAAAAGAAGGCACATAATCACTACCAAATTAAGTTTGTCCATTTCTCTGCTATTTTCACTTTCTTTACATGAACACAACATTTTCGCTTGATTTCTGCTTATAGTTACAACGATTCTTGTTTAAAACCATATAATAATTATATAACAAAGGATAATTATCAGTTTCTATTCAGCGTATATCCAACAGAGTGAAAAAATTTCCAGACCGGGGATCGAACCCAGAACTTTTAGTAATTACGCACCAATGATCTACCATTTGGAGTTATCTGGAACAAATACAGTCTAGCACACTCCCACTCCTATGTACAGGCATGACTGAGACTTCGCAGCTCAAGATGTATGGTCAACGATGAGCATACAATTTTAGTGGCATGCAAGAGACCAATTATACCCAGCACAGGTGAATAAACACATGCTCATTAAATTTTCCAGCAGAACTGAAATTACGCTTGAAATTTCTTATATAACGAAGGATGTGAATTATCACTTACTACTCAGCGTATAACCAACAGAGTGAAAAAATGTACAGACCGGGGATCGAACACGGTAATATACCAAATATTTCGGGTTCAATCACCGGTCTGGACATTTTTTCACTCTGTTGGTTATATGCTGAGTAGTAAGTGATAATTCACATCCTTTGTTATATAAGTAATTTCAAGCGTAATTTCAGCTCTGCTGGAAAATTTAATTAGCTCTCAGATAATAATTCTACGTTATCTCTTTTTAGAAGAATGCGTAAAGAAAGATCTGTTTTGAAAGAAGATTTCTTGTATGTTGTTACGTCAGAAAAAATACATTTCTGAATTCCATAAACAACGCGAAAATAAATGAAACGAAAGTAAAAGGAAAGAAACGAAGTGAAGAATGAACAAGTTGGTAAGTGTGATCGAAGATAGCACAAAGGGTTTCGTTTAATATTCCTTTCAAAACACTTTATCCTTTCTTTAATAAATCCAAAGAAAAAAAAAAGTCATGTTTTTTATAAAGTAAAAATTTACGGGTCTATTTTTCTCGTTTTTCGAATATATGAACCGGCCCGATAGCGGGCGAATCCCGCTATTATACTATGTCAAATAATATCTGTCATGTGGGCTAGATGCGATATAAAAAAAAATGAATTTCATAACTATACATATTGTATACAGACCTTCAAAATTTAAAAATATGCCAATATGTTCATAATTGGGTTTTTATCGTGATTCAATATGTTCTTCAAATTCATATGACGTTATAATCACTTGATGACGTCATACCTACTTGCTTTCTCTATTACTCATATTGATACTCTCTTTGTATTGTTCTCAAACATTTGAAAAAGTCCGCGTTAAACTTCCAATATGACGTCAGATTAATTTTCTTTTTAATTCTCTAATAACGTGATATTAAGCTGCTTTCTCTATTTACACATACTCATACACCTTGTATTATTGAGAAATGCTTAAAAAATTCCGTTTTATTACAAATATGACGTCATATTAACATATATATTTTTTTCAATTGGTGAAACTTTTTATTTCATTTTTATTTTTCACGTGGAAATCTTTCAATAGAAAATTAATTATTGTAGAAAGAATTTTATTGTGGATTTTTAATTGTTGGCAACTGCTATAACGTTTTTTATCTCTATATATCAAAATAATACGCCTTTTTCAACATTTTATGAATTTCAGCGTGACAGTAGGTATTCAGCTATAAGTACACAAAATTTCATGCTTGTAAGTTACATAGTTTCTGAGAACCGGCTCTGTGACTGACAGACAACGTAGCGGGAGTAATAGGGTTTCGTGAGATGAACGAAACCCTAGAAAACAGGAACGATCATGATAATGTAGTGCAGAGATAAAAAATATTTACCAAACTAGAGATTATGTTTTCGATTTCAAAAATCGAAAACATAATCTCTAGTTTGATACAGTATAGATAACAGTTTGATACAGTACAGATAACAATGCATGAAAAGGAATTGATATTTATTAGTGATTATTGTTTGTCGTGTATAAATCTTGATAGTAGTAACACATTCGTCAATAATACTACTGACCAAATTCTTGCGAGTCAAAACTTCGGGCATTCCGTGTTGCTTGAATCAATACTTTACTGTTTTTTATACCAGTATAGTACAATTACCATAAATAAGAACTAAAATAACTTCTTAAAACACCATAAAAACTTTAAAATGCTCTAGGTCTTTCGAAAGATCTGAGTCTTTTTTCGTCAGGCGCAAAAAGACGTGCGTCTACTATGAAAGCAGCAGCAAGACCGAAATGAGAGGTAAGGGAGAGGAAACAAGCTGATGCAACAGCCAATAGGAAAGTAGAAAACAACAGCCACTAGGAAAACAGAAGACAACAGCCAATCACAGAACAGTAAAAACAAAACAATAGAGAATACAAAATAGAAGTTGAATAAGGAAGTGAAAAAAAAATAAAATAAAAAATAAATAAAATAAAATAAAATAGTATAAATAAATATATAAAATAAAATGAATAAATAATAACCTAAACATACACAACCTTAAATAAAACATAAATAAGATTTATAATTTTTTTTCGAATTTCCCAAGTCAGCTTCACATTAGTAAATTTATCTTTTTAGGACATAAATCAATTTTTTTTTTTTTTTTTTTTTTTTTTAAGCATCTTTTTTTCAACATCTTCATATGCAAAACTCTAGTTTTTGATCATATCCTTACAGCAGAGTACAATTAAATTTGTCAATCTTTTAATACTAAAATGATCGTTGTAATATTTTTTTTAAACAAATTTTCGGAAATTCGTATGTTATTAACCGTATAAAGACTTTTATTTTCATCTATCAAGAAAACTATAAATG
Organism: Maratus michaelseni; assembly: GCA_963931845.1. NCBI lineage: Eukaryota > Metazoa > Arthropoda > Arachnida > Araneae > Salticidae > Maratus > Maratus michaelseni. The sequence continues at coordinate 406,332,043 of OZ007587.1, forward strand.
GATTTCTATATAGATTGCCTGTATGTTTTATTGCATCACTGGATATTCACTTAAATGTGGTTATGAAAACAATATGGTAGCAAGTAATGGGACACATTCTTCTAATATTCTGATAGAAAATTTAGTAGTTATGTCCGTTAATGGCAGAATATATCATGCAAAAACTTTGTTGTACCGTGTTTAGGAATCAATATGTCAATTTTACGAAGCTAAAAATGTTTTCAACCATTTATGTACGGATAACTTTTACGCTGTTAAACGATGTGTAGTAGAAAACTTTATACTAAATAAACAATTTCAAAAACAAAACAAAAAACAAACAAGCTGTATTTATTTATTTTTGCGATTTTATGTGAACTGAAAGATTTCAGAAATTTCTATTATTTGTGAATTAATCTATGTATTGTTGCTAATACTTTACACGAAAGACTTTAACTTCATTTTAAGTATTTCAATTTCAATGAACAAAACCTTTCTAAATTTCTTCTTATTATTAAATAAATTTTCTAATCTGTCTTCAAATACTAAGGAGGGGTTTTCCTCAATTCAAAATTGGGGAAATAAAGTGATAATAAACATGACATTCTTATAATTATTCGGGTTGCTTATAATCTAAAAAATATATTAGCTTAAAAATGGACACAAACGATAACAATAACAACAAGTTGGAAATTGTATGTTAAACGTGACATATGGTGGGTTCGTTTTATAACTAGTTTCGCAATGTTAAAAAAAATCATCCTCATTATTTCAGTGAAATGATTATGTCGTCTGCTAGGAGAGAAATGAGCATGCTTTTAGGTAGCTTTCAATACAAAAAAGTATAAAGCTACCTATTGCAGCCGTTCGGAGGAAAGCAGTTCCGGAAAATTTCGATATATTTTCACCGATCATGACCCCCAGACCCCAAAACCACCCTCCGTTCAAATGTTGATTTATATATATAGATATATCCATATATATATATATATATATATCTGACCTATGTCATACGATAACGCTCGTATTTATAAATCGATTTTGATGAAACTAATTGTGTGTATTAAGGTCACCAATGTCTCGACCGAGTTCGTTGGCCAGCATGGTCCGCCATTTTGTTTCAAGATGGCGGCCATTTAAAAATTTAAAACTAAAATAAATATACAAAAAAATTAAAAATTAAAATTTATTTTTTAATTACGTGTTAGGCCTAGATACAAGGATTCCAGAGCATTTTTTGGTTTACCTCTATCTTAAAAAAATGGCTGAGATAGAGCAATTTGAAATTCTAGGGTAGCTGACATTTTGAAACAAAACAGCACATTAACGCCATTGCTTGCAAATTATTTTCTTTCATTGTTGTAATAATTTTCCCAATCATACGCATAAAACTATATATTCATATCCGTTAGCGCCAAAATTGGCGACATTTGGCGGAATATCGCCAAATTTGGCGACCAAAATAAGTCTTCATAAATGAAGCCAATTTGGCTATTGCTCAATAATTTGGCGAATTTCTTATTCAAATTCAGTATTAACGAATCTTTTGTAAACGTTTCTTTGCATTTTAACTTGCTGTTTTCGTGTAACATTAGCTAAAATTTTAAAACGAAGATATAGGAAAGCTACCTTTTCCTCCCGGTACAGGCCGGAAGGACTTTTTTTTTCTTATTACGTATGCCAAGTTTACAAATGCGAAAATTTTCACCATGGAGATTTTGCTTTGCGAATGATTACTTCCATTGTTTAATATTTTTATGACTCATAATGAATGAATCTCCTGAGTTCATTTACTCTAATAGATTGAGATATTTGGTTAACCTAAATTCAACTGAAGTTATCTCATAATCTATATATTGTTGAATGTAACTCATCTCTCAAGCAAACAATTTTTTTGAACGATCTTTCTAAAAATGTAACTGTTATGCAATTTTATTCGAAAAAATAATTTTGAATAAAAATGTCCGTTTGGCCTATGAAAAAAGATGTGGTTAGCCCGTATTTGTTTTCCTCTGTCACACATGACTTGCGCTTTTATTATGTAGATTACGTAGGATAGGATTTAACAGAATAAAGAAAACTTTCATTAATAACTTTTTAAGTTTTGATTCGATTTCGTAAAATTTCAAATGACTCGACAAAATTCTGCAACTATTATAAGTATTAAATTTCAAACCAGTCGGTTGGGCAGTTTTTGAGGTGTTATATGCGAACGGACGGACGGATCAGACGACAACTATAGGTGCTACGTATTTATATAATTACGAACACACCTAAAAAGAACAAGAATGCGAAATCATGCGTCGAGCATAGATTATGAAACACTTCCCAATTCTTCGGGAATGATTTAACCAAATTTCACCATTTAATAAAGTGAAAAGGGATGTGTAAGCAAACAATTTAGAAAATGCATAACATATTTGAAACCCCAATTTCATGAGTTACCATCAATAGTCAGAAACGTATCCGAATGATTTTGCGCAGACCTGTACATGATCTATTGAATTATATATACTATACTACATAGTTTTCTAAAATTTAATTCAGTTAGGAAACGCAAAGCCCAACTGTAAATTCTGCTTCAGCAGTTCCCGTCAATGAATGGAAACGTACTCGATATTCCTTGTGCTGCCTTGTATATGATCTATAGAATTTATACATACGAAGTAATAAGCAAAAAAAGCTTTAATTTAAAAATGCGTACTATAACTTAAAATGCACTTTCAGCATTTTTTGTTAATAGACACTACTGTAACCTATTTATTTTGTGTATCCCTGTAAATGAACGATAAATGCTATGCAAACCCTGTTCTATTTTAAGCATCTTGCAATGCACGTGAGTAATATATATCAATTTCAATATGTTTTAAATAGTATAACATCATAATATACACTGCAAACGAGCTTTTCTCATACACCTTAATGTAACGGAATTCTTTTGAGTGTCCCTGTAAATGAACTATATATGCTATACACTTCATTTTGAATACTGAACATGTTGTTGTGGACCTTATTAATATATATCAATTCATTGGCAATCTGAGTATATTATCGCGACTTTGAGAACGGACAGAAAGACAGACCAACCGAATTCATAAACACTTTTTAACTACACTGTAAAAAATGACCAATGTTTCTTATTTTATGAAAATATGCTATAAGCACGAACTAAAATATAATATAATCTTTTGAGTTATCCGAAATTTCAAATAGCATGTTACATTGTCTTTTGAATCCCCAGAAACGAATACATTTTCAAAATTTAAAGAATAATTTATAAAAACAAATTACTTTTAGCTGCCCGAATTTTTCAGAAACGTTTCCGAAGGGTTTTTATAGTGTATTAATTAGTCCTAAGCTTGGAATACCTGTTTTTCGAATGCTATCAATTCTGAAGTAAACATTTTCATGCTAAAATAAAAATGTTGAACAGACAAACAAGCAAAATTAACAGCGTTAACAATAACATTAAAATTAGGATTATTTCTTTACTCTTTCATGTATAAATTAACTTATGCGGCTGAAAACGTGTACTTGAGAATGGATAACATTCGAACAACAGGTATTCCAGCCTGAGGACACTAATTAATACACTATAAAATCCCTTCGGAAACGTTTCTGAAAAATTCGGGCAGCTAAAAATAATTTGTTTTTATACATTATTCTTTAAATTTTGAAAATGTATTCGTTTCTGGGGATTCAAAAGGCAATGTAACATGCTATTTGAAATTTCGGATAACTCAGAAGATTACATTATATTTTCGTTCGTGGTTATAGCATATTTTCCTAAAATAAGAAACATTGGTCATTTTTTACAGTGTATGTTAGAAAGTGTTAAAATGAGTTCCGACAAAACTAAAAGAATTGATCTAAAATTTATTCAAACTATTAAACATTAATTCATTTTTTTCCTAACACATAATAGTATAAGGAAAGCATTGTAATCATGACCTGTATGTGTTTGTGTGATTGAACACGATAACTCCTAAACGATACTTCCCAGTGAGCTCGCATTTGGCGAATATATTGTAGACTTCTTTTGAGGGAACTGTATAGATTTTCGTTCAAATCGGCATATGGATTATGTATTTAATCCATTTTTAAACCAATGTCAAACCATTTTGCAAATATTTTATAGGAAAAATCACCAAGGAAATTTGATAGATTAAAAAGGCTAAATATTGCAGTAGTGTAATCAAGCATTATCGGCGTGGAGGTACGGGAAATTCAGCATTCGAATTCAGCCGATTTTGCCGCGCCAGAAATTTCTAAAAATTCTTTTAAAAAGAAAAGAACACATGCGGCAGTGTTTGGAAAACCGAATGGAGTTACTCTATCTTTTTTTAAATTTTAATGTTACATATGTTTTTTAAAAGGTATATTCCGTGTGTTATTAACTAATTTTACTCCGGAAAAATGAATTTAGTTGAATGTTTCAGGAAATACTCTCGTAGTTTTCCCATCCTCTACATAGGTAATGAAGAAATGCGGAAAACGTAGGAAAAAGAGCCGAATAATTTTTTCATTACCAAGGCTTGAGAAATGCGGTCGTCAGGTCGCCATTGGCGACCAAGTTTTTATCTGGAGACCAAATTACTTAATCTGGGTTTTTTTGTACAAAAATTAACATAGGGGAAGAACGGGTAGCCTCGGACACTTGGATAAATTGCAAATAATAACAAATGAATGAAATTTCTGTCTTTATTTTATACTTAAAATAAAAATTACGAACTGCTTTAATGATTTTAATTAAACATTGCTAATAATATCGAATTATATAACGAAATATACTGAAAATAGTATGCCTTACTTTTTTTGTGTCACAAGAAACGGCGGGTAGCCCCGTACATATTAATCAATGGTGTCCCAACCGTTTTTTGGCCTTACAAACATCACAGTTATAATAAATATCCGATGCATCTATATAAACACAATCTTCACGTGCCCATTCTTTGCATTCCTGGTACTGAATACAGTCTTCTTCAAATGTTTCTTCACATATGATGCATTCTATCTCGTTTTGCCGAAAATTTATTGACGAAAACAAAACACTCACTCACGATTAACTTACTCGCCGCCCACGTCGCAATTAAACTGTATTTGTTTCGACTCTAGATTGCGTTCATTTACAATAACTCTTTATTTACGCAACACTTTGAATTTCTTAGAAATTGAAATGTCCGAGGTTACCCGCCGTCCGCGGCTACCCGACTTTCCCCTAACAAATGAGCACGAACAGTATTTTATATCTCTTTTTTAGGATTTTTAATTTAGCAAAAATAAGATCTCTAAATGCAAATTTTAAAATAATAAAATCAGAATTATTTGACTGACGTCGACAGGAAAATATGCAAAAAATGTTTTGCTTGCTTCACTGTTTCACCGATCTCCCCCTCCTTTATCAGATTTAGGTTTTGCAGCTCTCAATTATCCGGACATTTGCAGATTTCGGCTATCAGCATTTCCCGAACATTTCTTTTAATTCAGTCTTTCAGTATATTTTTTTCTCATAGATGTAAAGTTAATTAGAAAACTTGGTTTATATTATCTTGCTAATTTGAGTACTATTCTAAGCTTTACAACTAATATTTCTAAACTATGCTTGTTATTATTTTTTTTCTCAATTAATTCATAAAAAAGTTTTGTGCTTTTTAAAAAATCAATGAGGGTGTTGGGGGGGGGGGGGGGGGGGAGGTTGTTAAATATTTTGTACTGGCAAATAAAATTTTTTGCAAATTTTATAATTTTTTTAAATTTCTGGTCATTGCAAAGCTCAGCCCCATTTCAGAACACGTATTTCTGAATCAATTTTATGGAACGAGATATAAACGACAACAAAAAGAAGAAAATAAATATATAAATTCACATAATTAAATTTTAAACATTTTCAAAGAAATCTATTTTTTTAACTTAATAATATTATAAAAAAAATTAAATTATTTATAAAAAACTAATCTTATAATTCAAAATACATGACGTTTTCCTTACTCATTTATAATTAGTTTATGAAAAGCTGAAATTTTGCATTTTTCCCCTGTAAATCAAAGTAAAGAAAATATTTTTCAACGACAATAATATGAAAACGTTTTATTATGTCCTTACGACAAAAAGCGTCTTTTATGTAAAGAAGTTCAAAAGAATGATTCATTGAAATAGATTTTAATGTTATCATTATGTAACTTTAAATGGCAGCTATTACAATAACTTTCTTTTTCAGCCCACAATTTTAGAAAAAAATCTTCTTTTGCTACTTACATATCATCTGTACTACGTAAAATTGAATTTAAACTGAAAAGACAACAATGATCGTATTTTAAATTAGTAATTGAAATGATAAACTAATAAAAGAATTTGACGATTTGAATTTTCGAATATTATATTTCTTTTAACAAAAGTCATTACATTCAGTCATATACTATTCCATGTTTCTAGTACTTTGTTCATTTCTTATCATCTTAAAAGGATATAGAAAAGTGATTTTAATAGTTAACTTTTCTTGTTTACTACGAGTTTGTATGAGGAATTTTAAATTAAACGTGTGTTCACAGAAGTAAGGCTTTTTTTATTTTTTTCTTGTTCAGATATGCAATTTCCTTTTAAACTCTATTCTAATCATATCAGTGTCAAATATAAGAAAATGACTTAGAAAGTATTTGTGTTACACAGCTGGTGTAGAACTTATATTTCTATGTGATAAACTATTATCCATTAACAATTATTTGCCAATGAAAACAAAATAGCTTTTCCCAACCTTTCTAAAAAGAATTTTTTACGAGTTTTATTGACTCTGAATCTATTATCTAATAACTTGAGTGGACTCCATCAAATGTACATTGCAAATAGCAATGTGAAAAATAAAATATACAAAAAATGTCATTGAAAAATATATTTCAAGATATGAAATGATAAAGTACAACAATTAAAATAATAATAATAATAATATGTCTCTGTTAATTTATAGATTTGATAGCTGTTGCTGTTTTTCCCAGCAAGCTTTGATATTGCGGGTTGACTTATTTTATTATTTAATTTAATTTTACTTTTCTTACAATCAGTTCTATATTTGATATACTTTTTTCTAAGCTCTTCATAAAAATAAAAGAAAATGTTTGTTAGGTTGTTTATCCACAAAATTCGAAAGATAAAAAGATTACATATTACATTAAAAAGTAGCTAGTTACACACAAAAAGCTACTAGAAAAAATATAAACAAATTCTGAATATTAAATAAACTTCTTTTAAAAATGAAAATTCCATGCGAAATTTTCGGTTATTTCTAAGGTGTTGTTTTCTGTAGGTTATTTGATAATTGGAGACTGTTTCGCTAGGCTATAGAAGTAAAATTTATCCGTATCTCGAATTATTGGGATAATCTTTAAGCTTAGAGACCCGTGTTTTGGAAGATTGTGGTTCATTTTATGTAAAAAATAATGTAGACTGTAATCAATAATTTTTTATTATGAATTAATAATTAATTTGTATGTTATGAATTTATAGTTATTGCTGGAGTAGGTGGTCAGTAGTAACAGCAAAGAAAACTAAAAATATCACTGTTGTTGTATGTTAGTTTGTATTTATCTGTATTTTCATGCCTCCGATTTGAAAAAATAATTGATATATTTTTTTCACATTAATTCAAATTATCCCTCTAGAGAACCAGTGGGAAAATAATTGTTGATTGCTAGGTAAAACTGAAAATAAGAAAGTTTGGCCAGTAGCCATTGCCTTGATTTTTACAGGTATTTTAAGAACTCCATTTTTCACAAAAACGTAATGCTTTGTAATGTGCTTCACTATCCTTTACAATTTATTGAAGAGATTTTGAATCACTCTGTAGTGCTTCGAAATGATAACTTCCTACATAGGCGAAATTACGCTATATGAGTTGTAATCTTTCCAATTCAGTGAAAAAGTGTCCGGTGTGATATGTAATTGAATAACCATTGATATGTAATTAAAATTAACTAGATGGAACCCGTCAAAACTTGACGGAAAAAATTACTATAACAATATCAGTAAAATGATGATGTAAGAATTGAAATTCTAAAATGTAGTAAAAAATTGAGATTTGTAGTATTTAGAAGTGATGTAAACGCGATGAAATCTAAAGCGATATAGCCGTTTATTGTTACAACCATTGTAGATTTCTGAAAATTGCCACTGTGTTTTGGCTGGCGTCCAAATGTAGACTACCATTTTTTGACATCGAAAGAGAAGTGAAATAGGACTTTGCCGCTAATAAGGAACTGTTAAATGAACTTATAACAAACCTACCAAAATAATTCCTATAGAATATCAGCCTTACATTGTTTATTCTAGCTAAAAATACAATCATTATTATTATTATTTTTTTAAACCATTGGGGAAGTGGTTGCTTTCGGTCGAGAATGCACCAAATGAGGTTCGCATTTCACTATTTTAACCGTTTTTAACGAAATTCTGTAATTTAAAAGAATTTATCTTTGAATAGGCAATAGAAATGTATAAAAGCGTTACAAAAATGTTAAAGTTACAAAAAGAATCGATGCGAATTATCAGATATGAAAAATAAAGCAGAAATTATATATATATTATATATATAACATTTCTTGACGTATGTGGCCAAGTTATAGTCATATAGGATGCATATTTGATGTATATATATGACATATGTATATGATGTAAAAACGACATATAAGACGTAAATAATATGTGTATAATGACGTATATGGCACATGTAGGAGTGTTTGGAATATATATATATGCGTATATAGAATGCATATATAAGCTTTGCGATGATCTTGGCGAAATCGTAACTACAACCTTGGCATAATCAAAATTGTGGGGGCCGCTATAAAGCCAAAAGTACGGTAATTTTTTTTTTTTAACCATAACATTATTTTTAATAATTTGAATTTTTCTGAAATATTTTACTTTTGTGAATTTTTTTCTTAAAAAATGAAATTTTCTAACCTATAATTTAAAAATAAGTAATCTGTAACATGTATTAAGGAATGCAATCAAGATGAAGTAACCAATAAAGGCTCCAGTTCTAATCTTTAAAATTAAAAATTGATAAATAAATTAAAATTACGTCATGTTGACACAATCATATAAATTTTTCTTTTTAGTTTTATCAATGTTACATTGCATTTCCAGCTAAGCATAACGTCATTTTTACCGGCGCAAACTTTTGACACTTACTTTGTATATGTTACTTTTATGCGTAAATACCATGTACACAAGTAAAAATATATGTTTGATGTTAGTATTTGTATTTAATTGTAATGAAAAATGGCATCAACAAAGTTATAATAATGCATAATAATAAAATAAACCCATTGAACAATATTCCCTTGACGTCACAATAAATATGAATTTTTATACGCTTATGAAATACGCGGATAAATATTTTTACCAAAATGTAACTTGCAAATTTAAAAATTCGGTCTAAAAGCCACGTGCTTTTAATATTATTTATCTGTTATTCTCTAAGCCACAGAGTTGAGAGAATAAACTATGTGCCTCGTAGCAGTGGGCGTTAATCCGATTGCCGACTTTATGATGTCATAAGCAGATGAAAAAGTCTAATTGAAAATTACGGCTAATTAATTAAATTTTCGAACAAACGAATGCATGATAACAAATCTGTGTCCAAATATATTTCATTAAAAAAAAGAATGATGTAATTTGATGCAGTAGTTTGTTCTCATGGATTGTCGAAAGAAATCGCTTAGCGTTTTAAATATATAGATTATTTTCAACCCAATCATGTTGATTAATAAGTATATCGTACGAATTGTAATTTTTCTAACTCACTGGAAAAGGTTGTCGGAGTGATTTGTGCCGGGTGTTGTGTGTTTCAGGTGGCTCAGGCAGTAGAGCATTAGCGATATAAGCCAGCAATATCCCCAGTTCGATTTCCGGGCTAAACACTATTCCATTCAGCTGAAAAAATATAACTTGTATGATTTATTTAACAATAAGTATTAAAAATAATGAAGTGAAATTAACCTATAATTTAAAAATAATAATAAACTGTCTTTTTAAGTCTGATTTTCAGCTAAAAGACTTTATAAGTTTCATGATATAAATAAAAAATCTCACAAAATTTGTTTACTGTTGTAATATTCGCAAAATAACGGGAAGAGCACTAGATTGAAATATATTACACAGACATGTTAAAAAAAAAACGAGACATAATATTAAACTTTGGCATTACAATATCATTAAAGTTAATAAAGTGATTTCCTGTATTAAATATCAGAATAACATGCGGGAATTTTTGAACTTTTTAATTAAATTTTGATCATTCAGATTTAAAATGTATTACGTCAGATAGATAAGAAGGATATTTTTTGGTAAAACATCATTTAAAATATTCGAAATTAATTACTTCAGTTCCTTCTAGATGTCTCTTGACATTTAATCTATTTTAACCATCCGCTGAAAAATTAAATCATTTTTCTTAACTGATTTGAAATTTTCTTTTTCGTTTGTTATAACAAATAGATAAGAAAACATATTCTAAAAAATTTATTAAATAAAAAAAGGAAATACATATACATACTAGCATCAGTTTTTTTATATTTAGAAATAAAATGACTGGTTTAAAGAACTTAATTTATTTGTCCTTTAATGAGAGATGGTAGACTTTGTAAGAAGTAAATATAAGAAATTTTATTTTTGTGTTACAATTTATTGTTAAAATTAAAAAATATATATCATTACATTGCCTTATTCTTGAAATAAGGTGTATTTTCATAATTCTTACTAAAAGAAAGTACTGAAAATAACGCATCGTAATATATTTGAAATACATTTTTTTAAAACAAATCGCTGTTTATATATCTTTAAAATGTTTCATTTGCTTTAATTATTGTTCAAAATTTTCAATATCCTCGATTGACAATCTTGATACAGACTACGAGAAATATGCGTATTAGTTTTATAATACTGGCTCATTAAAGTTGTAGAATGTGCAGTGCGGTGTCCAGGAACGAATCAGGCACCCTTGAACAGAAGACGATCGCTATAGAACTGGGAAAAAGCTCAAAGGCTTTGTGCTAGGATCTCAATATATACTGTTTGTGCGAGATGGCATCGCTTCACACTCCAACCCTAGTGAGAAAGATGTCTCGTTGATATTGTATAGGCGTTGTATATTCTTGAGCGATGCTGTCGTGTTGCCGTGCGCATACGTCATATGCGGCATGACAGGCTTTGTCCTGTCATGTCATTGGACATGTGTGATGTGTGGCGTGACAATCTTTGTGCTATTCTGTTGCCATGGGCATGTGTGTTGCGTGGCATAACAAGTTTTATGCCGTGAGCATTTCACAACCCTTGCGTGCTGGGGATGATTTTTTTAGGTATTGCCATCCGTTGGTCTCGAGAGGAGATGATTGTGAGGTTGCCTCTGCTTGTATATTTCGAGGTCACCATTGTAGGATATGCAGAGCCATGACCAGGATCAAACCATTGATCCTGAATACTAATCAAGTTAGCCTTTTTTTGTCGCTATGTCCTACATCGCAAGTTTCTTTGACGTCTTGGTCATCATTCCAGGATGTGCCAGTATCGGTGGCCGGGATCGATTCAGGAAAGCTTGAAAAGTAGAGGAACACCATAGTGTCAAGCAAAAGACTAACTCAGCTGCTCCGTGCCAGAAACTCGATATATACGGTTCGCGCGAGGTGGTATCGATGCAAGGTTTTCAACGAGCAAGTCTGTTGACATGTTAAATTTTAGTAAACTATATCGTACCATTTTTTTTAAAAACTGTCACTTTGATTAAAAAATTAATACAAAAATTGCTTATATTTTGTAATAAAACTGTCCGTTAGCGCGATTGAGAAACGTGTACGAAAATTTGGACGAACGAAACATTTTAGAAACTGCGGAAAAATTGCCGTGAGAAAGATGCATTTGAAAAACTTTATGATAGGATATTTTCTTTAAAAGAAGTATTGCTGCTAATAGTTTGGCATTACTTGTGTATTGTAGTAAACGCATTCAGTCTTGAATTGTTCATTAAGAAAAAAAAATCGTTCTTGAAGATAGTTATTAAAAGGAAATATTCGAATTTGAATGGTTGTTTCGTTGGTATAAAAATAACTATATAATATTGAACATTTTATCATTAAAAAGTTGATTTCGTAGAATACAGCCCATTACTGAACTTATTTGTGTAAAGTTTATTGACTGGATGAAAGAAAGCATAAACATATATAATAATATACTTTGAGCCATAGAAATATATTGATATTTATTTTCGTTTTCAAAATAAATTTTAACGCAAAAAAAGAAAAAAAATCGTATTTCTGTTGTTTTCCAACTTTATTATCTCCTTAAAATGCTGCATATTTTCAGCTTTTTTCATATTGTACAATTAAGTTCAATTTCTGATCATGAAAACAGAAATATGAATGTAAGGATTCGTTTATATACGTGCAGGGATACATTCTTGTATAGAAATAGATTAAGAAGTAGATATAAAACCTCTGGTGATGAAAAAACTCGGCTTACGTTTTCGCGCGTTACCGCTTGTTCAGCATCGTCCCAGATGACGAACATGTATGAACTGTTTCTTACGAAATATTTGCTCGAAAAGAAGAATAATTCGTTTTTAGTAAAATGAGGAAATAGAGTTTGTAAAAAATATCGGCAAATGAAAGTAGTGTATGGATAATATGTTCTATCATTGAGTTGTGTGCAGAGTTCTTGCAAGAATTTACACAGACGACATAAATCTGTGAAGGATTATGAGCAACCTACCGAAGCTCGCGTTGTCATCACGTACAGACTGGTCTATCACCATTCGACTTCCGTATCTTTGTTCGGTTGAAAAATACATTGGAAGGCCTGAGTTGTTACTCGTACAACAAAGTTATGAGACAACAAAATACATTTCGATCTAAGACAAAGGTGTTCTGCAAGCGGAATATTTACCGGCTAATAATATAATGGGATATGTCCTTGTGTAACTTTTGGGATTACGTTTGAAATAATCTATGTGGTTTCATTTTGTGACGTCTTTTCCATTCTATCCCAATTGGTTAGTTTTATAGTCAGAATGTAACATGCACTTGAAGCCCGTTTGCACTTTGTAGAGAATTCTTTGCAAAGGTTTAACGATGACAAAATATTTATTGTATTAATCAAACTGAAAGCACAATTAAGTAACTAGGTCAATTAGCCTAAATACAGAATAAAATTAAAGGTTTGAGGGCCTATTTTACCTTCGCGTTTAAACTCAATACCAATCAGATTCAAATAAATCCCAAGTCTCTACGGATGGGCAGAACAAATCACTATAAAGAACATGCATAAAAGTTACAATGCCAATTCAGTTGCTAACTTGAAATAACTTGTAACACCATTATTTTCACTAAAGTCTTTATTCAAACACAAAATTAATTCAATAAACACCACTGGTTTCCCCAGAGCTACGTTTTCGTTCGCAAAGTGGACTGTCTATTTTCCATAGCTGCAACGTATGATAAATAATCTTATAAGAAAATTTGTGTGCAGACTCTACAACTGTCCGGCCTATCGCAGGTACAATTCATTGAAAAAATCCCGTTTAGTCAATAAATTCCTCCAAATGTATAGGTTAGAAACCACAATCACTTTATTGCCACAAATTCGCAAAGTGGAAATAACACTCCAGTTCCTCAAATGAAACGTAAATATCGAAAGGAATGGTTTCGACATTTACGCTTACGCGTTAACACACTATGAACAAAACGCCTCGATTCGCCAACCTATAAAGTGCCTATACGTCAGACATTGGACAAGCATGCCAACAATATGCATCGTAAACATTGAAAATAAACCAAAAAAATGACAGTTAAATTTTATGAACGAAATAAATTTTCCAATAAAAAAAAAGAATCCCCACATTCGAGATGCAAATCAGCATGTTTCTGTTGCTTTGAGACAGAAGAATATATATAACTAATTCTTCTAAATATCTAATTCAAGTAAACAAATATTATAATGATTTCCCTTTTTTTTTTAATTTATTGTATGGTTATACTTGAATTTCAACAAAAGTTTCATTTAATAGAATTTTTAAATTTTGTTTCAATAAAAATAAAAAGACAATGCAAATAATGTTACCCGAAGACTTTCGGTTGTGGGACATCAAACAATTGTAATGCATGTCATTAGCTGTCTAAGAATTTTTTTATGATAAAATTATTTAAAGAAAACAAAATATTGTTGAAAATTTTGCTTTTTTTTCCTCTTTTTAATTTCAAACAGAATTGAAATGTTGAGTATTAAGATGATGCACAGTGGGACGTTTTGAAGATCTAGGTAAACAAAATTATTCCATTGAAGATTATTTTGGTTTTGAATGTTTTTTCGAATGTATCACTAAAAAATACTCAAACAGTGATAAATATTTGGTTTATTTAACAACACTTTCTCAAAATAAAAATATAATCCGTTACAAAGAATGCGTGCGACACACTTATTTTACTATTAAGTAAGAAAACAATTTAGTGCACACGTGTGAGTTAACATTCATTTTTAGGTGTGTTCGTAATTATATAAATACGTAGCACCTATTGTCGTCGTCTGGTTCGTCCGCCTGTCTGTCCGTCTGTCCCCATGTAACAACGCAAAAACTACTCATGGTTTGGTCACAACGAATGGTTTGAAATTTAAGATCTATTATCTTTGCAGAATTTTATCGAGACATTTCAAATTTTATGAAAATCGAATCAAAATTTTAGAAGATATTAATAAAGTATTTATTAAGAATTTTTGAAATTTTAAAAAACCGGTGATTTTTTGTTATAGGAGCTTCCGAGGTATAATCGTTAAGTGATCGAGATACTTATTTTATGACAGAAATGAATCTGCAGACGATATAATTCCTTTCACAGAATTATAAATCATCAAGATCTGAATATTTATGTAACTAGCTATAGTACGAATTCACCTCACTTGTCACGTTTGACGTACAATTTCCAACTTGTTATTTTTATTTTTTCTACTCAGAATCGTTCGACAGTATTTCGGGCGTCTTTTCTTTATCATACGGATGGAGAATAACGTTTCTCAAATTATAATAATATTGTATTGTCAATGAATTTATATATGCATTCGAAGTTTCAGCTCAATCGAATAATTAAAACTAGTTTAAAATTGACTTGCAACATTTGAACTAAACATACATACACTATAATTTAAAACAAAGCTTGTTTATTAATAAAAACTTAATGATTTCCACACTTTTGTGAGATTTTTTAAAAGTTTCCGATACTTTAGGAATGGCAGTTTGATTTTTTTATTGTTTAATAATTCTTAATACTATGTTAAAAGTTAAGATAAAGTTTATAAGCAAAAACATGGATCATCCCGAATCACAACCTCTGAAAAAATTGGCTAAGAGGAGTCATAGCCCATATTTTCAAACAACAAGAGGTTAAATTTTACCGATAAACATGCGACATATGTCTACTAAACTCGCGCTTTCAAATAAAACAGAATAATCAGGACGTGCTTTTTGAACTTACAGGAAACTAGTGCAACCGTTGAAACTCCCTCAAACCAACTTCGCAAATGGCTTCTTTACGGTCGTAATTAATCGACATCGCGGCTTTTTTCAAGAAAACTCTTGCGGATCTCGACAAAAGAGACATTCAGTTACCAGTATATACGGTCTTGTAAAATTCCCAGATAATCGGAAAAATGAATTTTGTCCACCTAGATCATCAAAAAGTCCCACTGTGTGATGTGGGAATAGTGTAATTTGTTAATACAATCATTTACATCATCGCAATTAATGTTCATGTGTTTCTCGTGAATAAGCCAAACGCGAAACACACTCAGAAGCGGTTTTAAGTCTCTTAAATACTGCGTAAATTAAAAACAAAATAAAGAATAACAATCTATATTTAAAAAATAAGATAAAAAATGAAAGTACCTGGTTTTTATACTAAATATTATGTTATTAAAAAAAATCTATTTTGATATTAAAAATTCCCTCTGATCCGGAAATTTAATTGAGCTATTTGTAATCCTTCGGAATGCATTTATTATAAAAACATTAAAGCGCGTATCCATATACATCTATTTTGGTATATTTCTATTAAAAATTTCAAAAACTGGCAATTAATGGTTTACTATAATAAGATTAATTATTTTTAGAAGTTCTCAAGTATATCCAATTCCTAAGACAATACAATCAATATATTGCACTAATTTAAGACAATAACATTTACAATAATTAAAAGAAATACTTATACATTATCCATTGTCAGCATATACGTCGATACTGCACTTTTTCTGACGTTTTTTAATAAATATGAGATAAAATGTACATAACTAAAACTACACATATTACATTCTGTGAATATATCTTCTACATAGTTCTTTACGTTCAAAATACTTCGAGAGAAATCAGTAAAATAAATTTGCGATTTGTATGAGGAATACATTAAATGTGTCAAAATTATCTGCATGTATAAAAATATTAATTTATCATAAGTTGTTTCTACCATTATAAAGGATAAATAATTTTCGTTTCCAAGCAAAATTCTAAACAAATAATACTCCACATTTTGTGTTTATTTGTTTCAAACATCATTTTCTTAAAGTTTGGAATTATACGTATTTAAAACTTCCAAACGTGTATGCAAAATACTTGGAAAATATCAAATAAGGGGGCATTTTTCCATTAAGTTTTCAATTCATAGATAACATTATCGTCAAGTAAGACATTTACAATATTTTTTATGGTAACTAGTGATATAAAATCTTCATTTCTTGGTCTATGAAAGGAATGGATGTTATTATTGTTCTTGTATAATAAACTCACTTTAATCTTATTTTTCCAAAATCAAGGCACACTTTAAAAAAAGACAAATGTTTCTGAATATAAATAAACTAATACAATTACAACTGAAATATATACACTAACTTGTTACGAGCTACTCACGATTCCGAAAGCATTCCTTATCTTTAAAAACCACATAAACCAACATATTTTCGAGATTGTAAGGAAGTACTTATAAAAATAAAGTTTCTTTGCTGCCACTGATTTTTGGAAACGTTTCTGAATGATTTTTATAGTGTAATAATCAATTTTGTCAACTCAGAATAAGGTTTTTCGTATGCTATCAATTCTGAAGAAAACATTTGCATATTCCACAAACACGTTTACAAACAAACATGCTTAATCCACAGCATATAACATTAAAATCAATACTGTTTTGTTACTCTTGTAAAAACTTCAGTTACGCAGCTGAAAATGTTGAAATAAAAATTGCTAAAATCCTAAAAAACCTATATTCAGGATTAAGAAAAGTGATTAATAGACTATTAAAAACTAATAGTAAATTATCCGAAAATTAGTGGAAGCAAAAGAAACCTTGTTTTTATGAATGTTTCTTATCTAAAAAATATATTGTTTTTTGAAGTTTCTAAAGATAACGAACGCTTTTTGGATTCGTGGGGCACTTGGAATTGGTTATTATATATTTTCGTTTGTGGTTATATTGTATTTTCATAGATTAAGAAACATTTGTATTTTTCCTTTTAACGGGCACGCTGATTGCAATTTGTATCACAAATGTCACACGTAATGCAATTACCTGAATGCAGTATGTTGCAAACACTTAAAACGCAATCTATAATATATATGATCATTAGTATCATTAGTTAGCAGTACTCATGTCATTTATTACCGGCAATTTATAATTTTAATAATACCAGCCTGGCGTAGAATTTCGATGGTTGAAATCTCAGGTATCTGGAACAATCAGAGTATCCCTCTATTAGTCTTGGAGCTCCGATTTCTAAAATTTCCTTTGAGAGGTTTTCATACCTTATTAATGATCTGTGAAATAAGATAATTTCATGTCCGAAGTATATATACGGGATGCCCCATAAAGATTGAAACGCTTTAATCCTTTGCTTCAGTGAGATCGTAGACAAAAGTGTTCAGATTAAGGTAGGGATTAAGACGATGTTGGTGAAATAGTCCTGTTACAATTTTCAAAAAGTTGGTTTTTATTTTCTTCTATCAATAATAGAAGAAAGTATTGGAATCGAAATTTTTTTCGACTTCCGGTTTTCAACGGATTTAGAAGTTTTAGGGGTCACATTTCCTGAAAAACATGTTTTTACAAAATGTCTGTTTGCCCGTGACTGCGTTTTCAGTGTATCATCCTATGGTTATGCATAGAAGTGAACCAAATTTTATTTATATGTTTTTGGCTATGGCCAGTAGGTCCCAGTTGATTATGGGGATATTCTGGGGTACTAAAAAAATAGAAATTCTGAAAGCTTTTTCCGTTAAATGTTCGGCATTTATTTAAAGATTCCAGATCATATTTTGTTTTGCCTCAATTGAAACAAGACAGCAGGATCCCTCCATAAACGAGTTTTATTTATGAGTTTTAGTGAACATGGTTTCTGGCAAATTTTCCTTCATTGTTGTAACCATCTTTTTAACTCTTGAATGCGTAACACTATAAATTCATTTTCTCCAGCGTCAAATTCTGGCGAAGCTTGGCGATACTTGAATATGCATGACCCGATGATTCGCAAGTAGCTGACGTACAACAGAATGACGAAATTTTTTGATTTTATTGGCAATATGATAGCGAATTTTGACATAGTCACTTGTATGAGATAGAAGAAAGTTTTGGGGTTGGCATATTAGAGTACTTAATTTTTTTACTATCCTTGGATCCTGCAAGTTATATTTAGTAAAATTCTGAACATGCTCTGACAAGTAAAACAGTAAAAAATTCCATTCTTCTACGACCAATACCCACTGATCTATGAAACTTTAAATTTTATAAAATTTTGAATTTTTTTAACGTTAAAAACACATTGTCTTGTTTTTAGAGCCAGATCGTTCCGAAATTTCATAAAATTTGAAAATATATTTCTTTGTTTGCTTCTGTTATTCTATGTATTATTTGTTTTCGTTTGTAAGAATGATTTTATTTAATATTTAATGTTATAACTCATTTCAATATCAGAAAATGTTACATATTAAAGGTCATAATTAAGTATCTATATATTTAAAACGAAAGACACATTCTGTCAAATTTTCACACGAATATCGTCTCTTTACGCATGCGCCAAGGTTTTTTTTAAGGATTCTCCCTCGAAACGGAAAACTTGATTGATTAGCCTGTTTAGCCTAGGGGGGTTGAAAAGGGTTGATTTAAAGACCTTCTAATATATTTTTCTATGAGGTTGAAAGCAAAAGCTTTTTTTTCTTTTTTTCTTTAAAGAACTCATGTTTTCACTACTAAATATGCATATTTTTTTTTGCAAAATTTTAAAGAGAGTTTGGTATCATGGTTTATCTGGGTTTTAGAATCAGGCTGATAAAATTAAAATTAATGAAAAATTTTAAAGGCCGCGTAATTTAAAAAAAAATAGAAAATACTAAATATTGATATATATATATATATATATATACATTTTTGAGAGTGTAGTAAGTAAAAATAAATCATTCAATTAATATTTTTAGTTAAATTCTTGCTAAAATAATTCAAGTATAATAGGATGTAAATTACAAGCTTAAAATTATTTCACTTCATTAGTTGAATAGGCTGGACTGACAACACAATCTATCGTCTTATATCTATAGGAATAGCTTACACAATATAACACTTCATAAATTTTTCAATATTTAATTAATTTAAAAGCAGCTAATTAAAATTAAAAGTATATTTCTAGAGGAGCTTTCAAGTTATTTACCGTCAATTTTTGACAGGTACCATCTAGTTTAAAGTTATAGTAGAGTGTAAAATATATATTTTCACTAAGATTTCTTATTGAATTAATTTTGCTTCATAAACAATTCTGGAATGTTTCGATTTATTATTGCTTTCATTATTGGGCGATGACGAGTTCATTTTATACCAGATTGTATCTCCATTCTTGGGCGATACAAATGGCATCATTCTAGATTGAACCCGTCAAAATTTGACGGCAAACAACTTGATAGTACCGTAAAAATAAAATCCAATGATAAGTAACAGGAGGGGTGTGTTCAAAATTTAGAAAAGTACCCCCTTGGGGGGTCAGAGGGTTTGGATGGACACGGGAGATGCATAATATGATTATTTGTCACAGACCTTTCCAATGATATATCACATGAGGGGTGTGTGCAAAATTCAGAAAAGTACCCCTTTGGGGGTCAAAGTGGGGGGATGGACATGGGAGATGCATAATATGATTAAGCGGTCACAGACCCTTCCAATGATATATTAGACACGAGGGGTGTCAACAAAATTTAGAAAAGTACCCCCTTGGTGGGTCAAAGTGGGGGGATAGACATGGGAGATGCATAATATGATTAAGTGGTCACAGACCTTTCCAATGATATATAACATGAGGGTTGTGTACAAAATTTAGAAAGTACCCCTTGGGGAGGGGGGCAAAGTGGGGAGATAGACATCGGAAATGCAGAATATGATTAAGCAGTCACAGACCTTTCCAACAATATATGACATGAGGGGTGTCAACAAAATTTAGAAAAGTACCTCCTTGGGGGGTCAAAGTCGGGGGATAGACATGGGAGATGCATAATATTATTAAGTGGTCACAGACCTTTCCAATGATATTCAACATGAGGGTTGTGTGCAAAATTTAGAAAGTACCCGTTGCGGGGGGAAAGTGGGGAGATGGACATCGGAAATGCATAATATGATTAAGCAGTCACAGACCTTTCCAACAATATATGACATGAGGTGTGTCAACAAAATTTAGAAAAGGGGGGAGGGAAAGTGGCGGGATGGACGCCGGAGATGCACAACATGAATAAGCGGTGAAGAGTGGTATAATGTATTATATACATTAATTAAGTAAATTCAATCAGCAGAATTAGTAATTAGTCGAGGTGAACTTTAAATAACTTTAATTTACATGACTACACAAACACGTACATCTATACAACACAAGTGACAGAAAAACATTCTTAACAGTAAACAAATACTAAATACCCGTAGTTGACGTAGTTCGCTGTGGTGCTGCCATCTATTAATTACATTTTGAAGTAAACACCACATACTCTCCCCTCCTTAACCTGGAAATTTGCAGGGAGCTTTTCTTTTCCTGGTGGACCTCCTAGGTACATGTTGGGAAAAAGAAGAGTTAATTAAAGTATCTTTAGCATCATCAATAGAAGTATTGGACACCATGGGTTTTGGAGCTGAAGGTATCACTTTAGAGTCTACTGGAGCCGGACTTGGAGTATTTGGGAGGACACAGTCATCTGGTTTAGGATTTGGAGCAGATGAGACAACTGAGTCAGCTGGTCGAGGATTTGGAGTAGATGGGACAACTGAGTCAGCTGGTCGAAGATCTGGGACCCTAGGAGGCATTAGCTGAGAATCACTTTGATTAACAACTGCAGTATCACTTTTGTGACTTTCTGCACCACTCTCTTCAGAATTTGAATCATTAGTTAGATGTATCTTCGAACCGACATTAGTTATCTGATCAACATGCGTTTTCCAAATATTCGAACCAACTTGAATTCTATAATGCAACTTGCCCTCTCTTGCAATAATGCGACCAATTTTCCACTTGGCTTCTGGAGTATAATTTCTTACAGTCACTTTCTGGTTGATTTGAAATTCTTTTACTTTAGAATTGGCCTTTCTCGCATTTTGTTCATCATGCACAAAATTTGTGACATTTGGAATGATCAAATCTATTTTTGTTCTTATATTTCGTTTTAGAAATAGAGATGCCGGACTTTCCCCCGTAGTAACATGAGGCATCTTTCTATACTGTAAAAAGTTATTTATTTTCATCTGCAATGTACCAGATTCTGAAGATAAGGCTTTTAACCCTTTTTTAAGAATCTGCACATATCTCTCTGCCTGCCCATTTGTAGCTGGATGGTATGGTGCACTAAACCTATGTTTAACCCCATGATTCTTCAAAAATGTCTCAAATTCTTCAGAAGTAAATTGTTTTGCGTTATCAGATACCAGAGATATAGGATATCCGTATCTGGCAAAAAGAGAAGAAAGACAAGTAATGGTATGTTCTGAAGTTGTATTAGGGACAATAAAAACTTCAGGCCATTTGCTATGAGCATCAACCACAAGCAAAAGCATTTTACCCATCACAGGACCAAAATAATCTATGTGAATTCTTTGCCATGGAGCTGTAGGCCATTCCCAATGATGAGTATCTACCTTAGGAGGATTATTTTTTAAATTGACACAAGTAGTGCAATTTCGTGCAAGATCTTCAATATCTTGGTCAATTCCTGGCCACCAAACAAAACTGCGAGCTAAGGACTTCATTTTTACTATACCAAAATGTCCATAGTGCAAATCACGTAAAATTTGTTTACGGTGACCTTCTGGAATAATTACTCTACATCCTTTTAAAATACAACTATGTTGAAGAGTAAATTCTTCTTGTTTGCGACCAAAAAGTAAATTTTTAGGAATTGGAGAACCAGAAATTAGATGATGAAAAAGTTGACGTAATAAAGGATAAGATATTGTAGCTACAGCAATTGATTTGGCGTTTAAAGGCAATGTAGAAATTTGGTTAATTTGAAAAAATTCAGATTCATCAATTGCATTACTTGAATTTAATTGTGGGGGTAAATCTTCACTACGTAATGGAAGTCGTGAAAGAGCATCGACATTTCCATGTTCGGATGTTTTCTTATAACGAATATCATATTTAAATTCTTGTAAGTATAATGCATATCTTTGCATCCGAACAGCTGAAAGAACAGGAATACTTTTATTTGGAGAAAATATGGACACGAGTGGTTTGCTATCTGTAAATGAAGTAAACCTATTACCATATAAATATTGAAAACATTTCTTTACTCCAAAAATAATAGCTAGTGCTTCCTTATCCACTTGGCTATATTTGTTTCTGCATCCGTAAGCGTTCTGTACACAAAACCGATTGGTTTCTCCACGTTATCTGGCATCACATGCGAAAGAACTGCTGAGATACCATATGGAGAAGCATCTGTTGCTAATACTAAGGGCAATTTAGGGTTGCAATGAGTAAGAACTCTTTCTGAAATAATTTCATTTTTTATATTTTTAAATGCTTGTTCACAAACAGGAGACCAAATAAATTTTACATTCTTCTTGAGCAATTGATTTAAAGGATGAGCAATTGTAGATAAATTTGGTACAAATTTAGAATAATATGTGACTAAGCCTAAAAAGGCTTTAACTTGTGACACATTAATTGGTCTAGGAGCATTGACAATAGCCTCAATTTTATCTTGCGTTTATGAATACCTTGCTTATCAATTTTATAACCACAATATGTAATATGGTCAGCCAGAAAAATTGATTTATCTTTATTTATCCTAATATTATATTCACGTAATCTTTCTAAGACTTGTTTTAGCCTTGTTAAATGAATTTCATCCGTGTCCCCTGTAACACCAATATCATCAATGAACACAGTGACACCATCAATACCACTCAATATTTGTTCAATCGATCTTTTCCAAATTGCTGGAGAGCTAGTAAGACCCATTGGTAACTTTAAAAATTGAAATAAGCCCTTCGGAGTATTTATAGTTAACAATTCTTGTGATTTTTCGTCTACAGGTAACTGAAAATAAGCTTGATTTAAATCTATTTTCGTAAAATGTAAACCACCACCTAAAGTAGCTAACATGTCCTCTACCCTAGGTAAAGGATATTTTTCCACCTTCAAAAATTTATTTACTGTAACTTTAAAATCTCCGCATAAACGTATTTTCCCATTTGGTTTTACCACTGGAACTATAGGAGTTGCCCACTTACTACTGGTGACAGGTTTAATAATACCCTCATCCTCTAACCTTTGGATTTCATCATTTACTGCATTACGTAGAGCATACGTGACTATTCTAGCCTTACAAAATATGGGCGTAGAACCTTTTTCTAGATAAAGTTCTGCTTTCAAACCTTTTATTTCCCCTACTTTATCCGAAAATAAATCAGAAAAATCATTTAATAATGTTTTCAATTTATCAGTAGAATTTGCAATTTCATTTACATACACATATTTAAAGTTAGTAGGAAACAAATTAAATGCAGCTACCCAGTCTCTGCCAAATAAAAGTGGGAAATTATTTTCTTTAATTAAATACAATTTAAGATTTTTAGTAATATTTGCATAAGAAACATCTACTGTTACATACCCCACAGGTGTAAACACCTCACCCGTTGCTGTTCTCAACTGAACGTATGGTGAAAAAATTTTATTATTCGGAAAAATTCTCCGAAAACCATTTACAGGTGCCGCAGAAATTCCTGAGTCCGTGTCTACCTCCATTTCTGCTTTAGCTTTATTTTCAATTAAAACCCACACTATTATAGGTGTAGAATAGGGCGTATCGAAAAAATCCAAATTTCTTAGACCTTTTTGCGGTAGAGCGGAAAAGTTGTGAACTATCTTTATTAAAAAGTGTGCGGAATCTTAAAACTGTGGGTCGATATCTTCTGTCGCCTCAGTGGGCCGAAAGTTCCGAAAATTGGACTAAAAATGATTAAAATACAAACATTAATAAATAATCAGTGATTTCGTTCATCGGTTTGGGGTAGTGTTTACAAGTTACTATTTTTTAACAACAACAGCCATAATTTTTTTTAGAATTATTGATTGATATCTTCTACCGACAACATTTGGTGTCATCGACACCAAATTTTTGAAAATAAGGACAACAATTTAAATAAATACACGTCACACTTACCTCATTTTAATGCGAACATAAACTTTATTTTACCTTTCGAACATCCAAATAACACAAGCACTACTGCTTGTAAACAGTTTTGGTCTCAAATTTTGACCTATGTTTTCTGAATTCTAGTGTCGCTCTAATAAATCTATCCCTGTTCTGCGGCCCAACTGTTTTTCCAGTGGCTGCAATACCTAGTTTCACAATCTGCTCAACCGTTTGAGTGTGTGAAGGAAATTTAATAAAGTTACAGCAATCCATCGGCATACTGTCCTGCATCATCTTCAGAAGTTGTTGAGAACGGATTTCTCTGAGAATTAGAGGCGATATCACATAACAAGCTTGCCAGTCAGTGAGAACTACATAGTTTGTAGCTCCAAAGTTAACAGCAGGAATAATGAATTTGCGAACACAATTTCTGTCTTGGCTAATTTCTCTTGTCTTGATAATCCACCGAGCTGCAAAGGTTCTAATAGGGCACCTCTCATCAGTTATCATGGACAAAAGCATGTTTTCTGGAGCCGCAAAGTAAGCATTGCGAGAAATAACTGGTTCGATTACGACACGATACTTTATAGGCAAGTACCGAGATGAGCTGATGAAATGCCACAGGTGTCTAGCACCGTCTTTTATGGAATGATGAATCTTAATTCGGAACCATGAGGGTGCGTAGACTCTTAGACTAAATACAACCAAAGTTAATAACTCATTTGATGGGTCTGATATAGATATATATAACCTCAGTATTCGATTTACAGTTGTTAGCCAGCGGGGCAAATCTAACGTTCCTGGTTCCCGGATAGCTAGATCTGAATAACAAACACCAGAACTAATAGCGGTACAAATGTCTAATAAGTATTTCTGATCTGAACTGAGGGTGGTAGGATGAATGTCTGGCAACTCGCATTCAATACAATTAAAAGCAACAATTGAAAGCGTTTCGCATGCTTTGAGGTTTCATCCAACGTCTCCGGTGTAACATGTGAAGCCACATTACTTGCCGTCTGTGGACTCAAATAGGTGTGGTAATGGCAACTCATTGAAATGAAGAGTAAATCCACTTTCACGTGCAATATGTCCTCGAGTGTTTCTGATGTTAATGTTTTGTCATGCCGTCCATCTAAAAAAAGGCCAGATAGAATAGAACGATTTTCAGTTGACTTTGAGACCAATTTTTTATAAATTTTCAATTTTTCCCTCCATATTTTACTTTTGTCTGTGACGAGGCTCGTATCTGATTCCGATATTAAACCAAAATCTTGCATAACACTCTCTGCCATATCTTTCACTCACAAGAACTGTGTTATCAGTTTTAAACGCATTTGAACACTCCTTGCGGGGTGCTGAAGAGACGCTGTGTAAGACGCGTGTTTGGTGCCGACCTTGTCTTCCTCCGTCATCTTCTATTTCATTTTTCCTTTCATTCTCCACCGAATAGCTTGAAGCAGAAGCAGAAGCAGCACATTTTTCTTTCCGTTGTTTGGTCAATGAGGAAAGCCTGCTCTTTTGCAGGAACTTTGTTTTCTTTAGGAGAGATACACTCCTTAAAAATCGCGCATTTACAGGCAGATATGTAAAAAAAAAATTGCTTCCATTTTGAAGTTATCAACATTTTCCAGAGTAGTTTTATTTTTATCCACACGTTTTACGTTTTTCATGCTTGATCAATATTTCCCCTGGTATGCGTGTATCATATCACAAACACGTTTATGTGAAACTGAAGGAATGGATGCGTTGACGTATAAATTTTCAATCTTCAAAGCAACATTTTCTGCAATAACTCAAAAGCATGGTTCTTTGTTTCCACCCATTTCGCAACCAGTACGCTTTCTCTCGTGAGCGCAACATCTTATGATGTCTTCATGTGTTGGCAGCATTCGTAAAAAATCCTTAGGTGTTTCAAAAATAGGGCATTGCAATGCTTGTCGACTTGAAATCTTTGACTGCGATGATTTTGGCATTTATAATATTTACCAATATCTCTTATTAGAAAATGACGATGAAATGCACAAAACCACAAGATAAATTTCTTAAAAAACTACACTGTTAAAAATTTGCAGCAAACTGTCCAGTCATTTGACCGTTTTGAAAATTTTTTTACCAGAGACAATTTGACGATATTCTTAATTTTTTGCGTAATTCCTCAAACGTTCATGGAAAAATTCATGAAATTCGCTAATCAATAGTCGATAAATTATGAAATTCAACAATCGATAGCAGTAAAATTGCAAAATTCATCAATTGATATTGGAAAGATCACGAAATTCATCAAATGGTCTCTGGTAAAAAAATTGTCCAGCATGCTACTGTGGTTCGCTAATCAATAGTCGATAAATTATGAAATTCAACAATCGATAGCAGTATAATTGTAAAATTCGTCAATCGATAACGGAAAAATCACGAATTTCATCAAATGGTCTCTCGTAAAAAAATTGTCCTAAATGCTGATGTGATGATCAAAAGGGTTTTGAAATATAGGACAAAATTAGCACTCGCCAATCGGTGAGTAATACTGAAAATTTGGCGATTGACTTTATTGCCACCACTGGTTAAACATAATAGTCACACTCGCCAGTTGCGATGATTAAATGGAAAAAGATTTTTTCCCCGCTGTTGCTCGACAAATTTCGAAACCACTTGGCGAATTTTCCCCATAATTATTTGATGGATTGTGATATATTTTTTTCAAAGCCATTCGACGATATTCGAAAAATTTCCCCCCCGAAACCAGTTGATGAATTTTGCGATTTTTCCACTATCGATTAATGAATTTTGGAATTTTTCTGCTATCGATTGACGAATTTCGCAATTTATCGACTATTGATTAACAAATTTCACGATTTTTTCCATGAACGAACAAACTGCGCACTTTTTTTCCGCTGATGTTTGACAAATTTCGGACTTTATTTCCACCGCCGTTCGACAAATTTTGCAATTCTGTTCCGCAATTGTTAGACAAATTTCCCTATTTTTCTCCCGAGATCATTTGACGAATTTTGCGATTTTTTCTCCCCGAACCTATTTGACGAATTTTTCGAATATTTTCACGACAGTTAGACAAAATTAATTTTTTTCCTGTAATGACTGATTTCTTTCCCGAGACCATTTGATGAATGTTGCGATTTCTTTCCTGACACCATTTGACGAATTTCGCAAATTTTTTATCAAGTATTTGTAAATTTGTTATTGGCCAGTGCTGAAAAACACTGGCGAGTAAAAAAATCCATGTACTGGCCAGTGGCCAGTGAGTAAAAAAGTTAATTTTGACCTATATTTTGAAGGTATTTATTTTATTTGTTGTATTGTGTATAAATACCTAGGTGTCGATTTTAATTTTAGCGTTAAAAATGAATTTAAGCTCATTTATTGTTCGCCAAATCGATCCAAATGGAAATTGCCTTTTTAGAGCTCTGTCCTTTTGTTTGTATAGTACAGAAAATAATTCACATGATACAAAATTGGAACCCTTATAGTCTGTTTATTATTTACGGTGCATGTACGGTGTTCCGATTACTACAATAAAACTCATAATATGTGAAAAAATAGCGATTTTAAAAAAAAAACTCATACTTACAAATTATAATTGTTTTGATGAAAGCATACATCTAACACGTCACTGAATGTTTTCACTTCTTTGCAAACTCTTAATATATAAGAAATATTCACATTATATGGTACTTTTCCGTTATATGGACACTATTGTCACCAAGAATATATTTACACACATTATGCATTAGCATACATTTTGGCATGGTGTTCGTATAATGGTAAAGTACCCATTATATTTTTTGTATGTATACAAATATTGAATGTTGTTTATTATCATTGTTTTCATTATTTGGCAATGACAATATACATTTCATACCAGATTGCATGTCTGTTCTTGGGCGATTCTTATGAAACTCATAATTTATCTCAAAATGGTGATTTTATTGACTTCGTACTTACAAATTGAAATGATTTCATGACAATATACATCTTTGCCCAAGCATGCGAAAAAAAACTATTATTGACTTCAGGCGAAATGAATGTGGTTATTTCAGTTTTTTTATAATCTTTTCGACACTTTGCCATATATTATCAGTTTCATAAGAAATCCCTATGAAAATATCCAACTCATTATATATAAAAAAAACTGGCCAGAAATCACATTGGTTTTTGTAGAGATGTATGTTTTCATCAAAACAATTTAATTTGTATGTATGAGGTAAAAAAAAAAGTTTTCTCACATATTATGAGTTTTATAAGAAAGTAAAACATTAAGTAAATATTAATGATTGGAACTGGTTCTATCTATGAAGTATATTATTTCGCCGAAAAACCCCCAACAAAAAAATAATTACAAAGATTAAGTAATCATCTTTAAATAAAACAAAAACCAATGTGATTTCTGGCCAGGTTTTTTTTATAAATAACATTTTTTATATACAAAGTAAAAACAGTATTAACCTCATACATTTCGTCTGAAGTCAAAAATAGTTTTTTTTTTGGGGGGGGGGGGGGCAAAGATGTATATTGTCATGAAACCATTTTAATTTGTAAGCACGAAATTAATAAAATCACCATTTTGATACAAATTATGAGTTTCAAAAGAATCGCCTAAGAACGGACATGCAATCTCGTATAAAGTAAATATTTCTTAAATATTAAGAGTTTGATAAGAAATGGAAACATTCAGTGAAATGTAAGACGTATGCTTTCATTAAAACAATTATAATTTGTAAGTAAGAGGAAAAAAATCACCGTTTTCTCACATGAGTTTTATTGTAGTAATTAGAGCATCGTACGAATAAATATGTATTTACTCATCGCCCAGAAATGAAAACAATGATAATAAATCAAAACAGTCAAGATTTACATGATATGATACTTTTCCAGGAACAGATGGTTTACACTCACGCAAACATAAAAACAAAATTTTGGCGACTTTTTTGTTGGCGCGATTTTCAAAACCGCGCCAAACGAATAACTTAATACAATTGCAACAGGTTGCCATTAAAGGAAAAAATCCCCTAAATTTGGCGACTTTTTTCCTTCTTATAACCGATTAAAAAAAATCTGTGCATGAGTGTATGACATCATAGCCCTTTTCCCTTATACGGACACCATTGTCACCAAGCATACATTTACCTACATATATACATACATACATATTTACATACATTATGCATTAGCATACATTTTGGCATGGTGTCCATATAATGGAAAAGTACCTATTATATTGTTTGTATGCATACAAATCTTGAATAAGGCTGTTTATTATCATTCTTTTCATTGACAACATATATTTTATACCAGATTGCATGTCCGTTCTTAGGCGATTCTTATAAAACTAATAATTTGTTACAAAAGGGTGATTTTATTGACTTCGTGCTTACAAATTAAAATGGCTTCATGACAATATACATCTTTGCCCAAAAATGCAAAAAAATGACTTCAGGCGAAATGTATGAGGTTATATCAGTTTCATAAGAAATCCCTACGAATATATCAAACTCATTAGAAAAAAAAAACCTGGCCAGAAATCACATTGGTTTTTGTATAGATGTATGTTTTCATCAAAACAATTTAATTTGTAAGTATGAGGTTAAAAAAAAACATATCACAGTTTTCTCACAGATTATGAGTTTTATAAGAAAGTAAAACATTAAGTTAAATATTAATGATTAGCGGAACTGTATACAAACATATATTGTTACGTGATACATTGTTTGTATACATACTTCTTTGTATACATATATTGTTTGTATACATACAAACAAATATAATGTAAACATTTCTTAAATATTAAGAGTTTGCAAATCAAAACATTTGTATACATACAAATAATATAATGCATACATACTCTTTACAAATAAAATAGCACACTTATGTAATGACAAAAGTTTTAAATCGAATATAGATAATATATTTCTGTTAAAAATAATGCGGCCATTTTGTTGGAAATTTGACGAAATATGCATTCTATTTTAAATATATAGACACATTGTAACATTACCATCATATAAATTTATAATATTCACAAAAATATTAAAAATTCTTGTTGCCGCATCTAACTCTAAATGACTACCGTGCGTGCTGTCTTTTGACATTATATTTTACATAATCGTTTTCATTAGCAATCGGAACACCATACGATTCATTCCCGATAATAAACGGACCATAACTGGTCCAATTTCGTATTACGTGTTCTACTATATTTTTATGTACGTTTGAATAATTATTTTCTGTACTATAGAAACAAAATGATTTGATTTCGCGAACGTTAAATGAACCTAAATTCATGTTACACAGTAAATCCGAAATGGACACCTAAGTATTCATACAAATTACAATAAATAAAACAATAAATAAAATAAATACCTTCTAAACACTCCACAGTTTTTTATATAAATATCTTGCTAGGTTTAACGCAACGTGAAAGAAGCCATCAAAACAACAGGAGATGATCCCAAATACGTTTCGAAACAGTAATAGACCCACAACTGATTGGCCGGTCCTACTGGAAGATTTTTTTGACGCATGCGTGAACGGCTCGATTTCGTTGGAAAATTTGACAAAATATCCAAACTGCTTTAAATATATGGATAGTAGAGTGTAAAATGTATATTTTCATTAAGATTTCTTATTGAATTAATTTTGCTTCATAAACAATTCTTGAATGTTTTGATTTATTATTGCTTTCATTATTGGGCGATGACAATTTCATTTTATACCAGATTGCATCTCCGTTCTTGGGCGATACTTATTAAACTCATAATTTGTCTCAAAATGGTGATTTTATTGACTTTGTGCTTACAAATCAAAATGGTATCTTGATAATATACATCTTTGCCCAAGATTGCGACAAAAAAAAAAGAAAAAAAACTATTTTTGACTTTAGGAGAAATAAATGAGGTTATTTAGTTTTTTTTTCGGTTAATCTTT
This sequence comes from Maratus michaelseni, assembly GCA_963931845.1. Classification (NCBI taxonomy): domain Eukaryota; kingdom Metazoa; phylum Arthropoda; class Arachnida; order Araneae; family Salticidae; genus Maratus; species Maratus michaelseni. The sequence goes on from OZ007587.1 coordinate 406,363,634, forward strand.
TTTGCCACTTCCCCATATACTATCAGTTTCATAAGAAATCTCTATGAAAACATATATTTTAAACTTTACTGAATGTTTTCATGTCTTAATTGAAACATCAAACTCAGTTTAAAGTTATAGTAGAGTGGAAAATGTATATTTTCATTAAGATTTGTTATTGAATGAATTTTGCTTCATAAACAATTCTTGAGTGTTTTGATTTATTATTGCTTTCATTATTGGGCGATGACAATTTCATTTTAAACCAGATTCCATCTCTGTTCTTGGGCGATACTTATTAAACTCATAATTTGTCTCAAAATGGTGATTTTATTGACTTTGTGCTTACAAATTAAAAAGGTATCGTGATAATATACATCCCAAGAATGCGAAAAAAAATGTAAAATGTATACTTTCATTAACATTTGTTTTTGCTTTAAAATTTTTTGAATGTTTTGATTTATTGTTGCTTTCATTATTGGGCGATGACAATTTTATCTTATACAATATTGCATCTCCGTTTTTGGGCGATACTTATTAAACTCATAATTTGTCTCAAAATGGTGATTTTATTGACTTTGTGCTTACAAATCAAAATGGTATCTTGATAATATACATCTTTGCCCAAGAATGCGACAAAAAAAGTTGACTTTAGGAGAAATTAATGAGGTTATTTAGTTTTTTTTTATTATTAATCTTTTTTGCCACTTCCCCATATACTATCATTTTTATAAGAAATCCGTATGAAAACATATATTTTACACTTTACTGAATGTTTTCATTTCTTAATTGAAACATCAAACTCAATTTAAAGTTATAGTAGAGTGTAAAATGTATATTTTCATTAAGATTTGTTATTGAATTTATTACATAAACAATTCTTGAATGTTTTGATTTATTATTGCTTTCATTATTGGGCGATGACAATTTCATTTTATACCAGACTAGATATAACCCGGCAAAATTTGACGGCAAACAACTTGATAGTACCATAAAAATTAAATTCATAGCTGCTTTAAAATGTTTGAAATTTTTGCAGAATAAATCAAATAAATAACACACCAACCTTGAATTAAAGCTAGGTTGGGGACCGGCAATTGGCTGAGTAGTGAATCCAGAATACACTACACACTTTTCCATCTATTGATCCAATAACCATTTTGTCATTATAGTGTATCTTATCTTATCATTATAGTCTAAACGAAAGACGCATTCCGTCAAATTTTCACACGAATATAGGCTCTTCACGCATGCGTCAAGGTTTTTTTGAAGGATTCTCCCCTCGAAACGGGAAACTTGATTGATTAGCCTGTTTAGCCTAGGGGGGTTGAAAAGGGTTGATTTAAAGACCTTCTAATATATTTTTGAGCTGAGGCTGAAAGCTAAAGCTTTTTTTTCTTTAAAGAACTCATGTTTTCACTTCTAAATATGCATCTTTTTTGCAAAATTTTAAAGAGAGCTTGGTATCATGGTTTATCTGGGTTTTAGAGTCAGGCTGATAAAAATAAAATTAATGAAAAATTTTAAAGGCCGCGTAATTTAAAAAAAAAATAGAAAATACTAAATATTGATATATATATATATATATATATATATATATATATATATACATATATATATATATATATTAATTTTTGAGACTGTAATAAGTAAAAATAAATCATTCAATTAATATTTTTAGTTAAATTCTTGCTAAAATAATTCAAGTATAATAGGATGTAAATTAAAAGCTTAAAATTATTTCACTTCATTAGTTGAATAGGCTGGACTGACAACACAATCTATTGTTTTACATCTATTGAAATCGCTTACACAATATAACACTTCATAAATTTTTCAATATTTTGTGGCGACTCATCCGTGCAGTGCTCTCTAGCTGTCGCCGCTGTGGACAAACTCTAGAATCTAACTACCCTCGATTCGAGCAACTCATTCATGCAGTCACTCCAGTTGTTTCGACAGTGGACAAATTTCACCAGCGAGACCTACTGGTACTGAGATATGGAAGTACTCTACTTCTCGACACCCACTTCGATGGCTCGGCTTTCCGATACGAATTATCTGATGACAGAATCAGACGGGTTGATAAGATGCAAGATCTCTCAAACAGGACTGTATTCATTAATTCTTTTCACAATGGCAACAGGCGAATGCTCTTGTATTTAAACTGGAAGTTATTGACAAGAAGCGAGTCTAATGAATTCGGGAGAGCATGACAGTGCCTTCTAGGCAAGCTGGCTATTATTGCCTTATGTGTGTCTTTAGCAGTGCAAAAAGCACGTTACTTTAATTTATAAATTTCTTAACTTATGTTTGTTAGGTTAATAAAAGAATTGGTTAACCTTCATTGTTCTAGCTATTCGTCTACATACTTTCACACGCAACAATATTAAGCTGACGGCTGACCCCTCTACAATTTAATTAATTTAAAAGCAGCTAATAAAAAATAAAAGTATATTTCTAAAGGAGCTTTCAAGTTATTTACCGTCAAATTTTGACGGGTACCATCTAGTAAAAGTAAAAATAGTTTTTACAAAATGTCTCTTTTATAAGCATTCAATGTTTATCTTTAAAAAATTCATGACTGCCTAATTCCATCACTGCATTTCATGTTTTCCCCAAAAATGTCCATTAAATGACGTTAATTTGGTGGGAGCACCGAACTCGATTATGCACAGCTTTCCAAACATCTGGTGGAAAGCGATCATTTTTGCATTGTTTCTTTTTTAAGGTAGGGAAACAAGAAAGAAAAAATAAAACATTATTTAAACTATTATTTTCGATTTCTAAATTTCTTTCTCAATGTATAATCATAAATTAAATAAAACTATACTATTAATTGATAAAAGCGTAGTTTTGTAAAAATATCACACTTTTTATTTTTTTATCTATAATTTATTTTCTACTTTTTAGCACTGGAAATGTTTCCTTGTTGTAGTTTCACAGCCATTTGGCATATTTCAGCGAGAGTGAATTGGGGCATAATTAAATTTACCGTTGTTTCAACTCGTATACAATTGTACGAGTCACAGAGAATATTTGGCAATTTATCACCTCTGGCTGGCTAACAGAAGAATTTCCTTGAAACTAATGTATTAATTTATAATTAATTTCTAAAAGTATTAAAATGTTGTATTGGCAAAAGAAACACATTTGCGAAAGCAATTTTTATAATTCTAGCCTATGAGGAAGTCATTAAAAAATTGCTATAAATTCCATCTTTAAATACAAAACCCAGTTTGAGTCAAATAAAAAAGTGGAAAATGTGGAAAAGTTTTATATTCATTTTTCAAGTAAAATTATGTTAATGTTTCCTATTATCATCCGTATCTGTTAAATTGTAGAACTAACATCGTGTGTAATCGTAAAATGACAACAATAAAATTTTACTAGCCACAGCGTCCCATGTCTTTCACGCACTTTTCCGTCGTTCTCAGAAATCCATTTTTCACTTAACATTACAAAATTTATACTAATACATAATACTGTGTGCTGATGTTTTAACGATCGTTACAACGATTTAAGCTGTCGCTTTCGATAACATATTATCACACCTTTATCGATCACAAATTAATTTGTGAATGTCACATAATTTCAATTTTTATAACATAGAAAATGACAAAATCTACGTTTAAATGAATTTGAAAGCTATAACATTATTTAGTGAATTTTTATGAGCTATAAAATAGTTTCCAAGTATGATTGTTTTAAATTTGTCTCAACAATAGACATTCGTTTGATAAAATAATGTAAAATACTACAGAGTTATTGCAGAGTATAAAGAATCTACTGTATTATTAGAATAACTATTATAGCAACTCGTACGTACAGATAATATTTTTGGCTAACAGAAAATAATATCTATTTCAGAAACACCCTTTCTTTTGAGAACATTCTGATAATTTTCTCGAAGAAAAGTATTTTATTTTTTTATTTTTTCTCAGAAGTGCAACGCTGAATTTAGTTTTTTTGTATAAATATTCATTAAAGAAAATATAAAAGTAATATGGTTTAATGGTTTTTAATATTTTCGTGATAACTTCACAAATTACATCTTATCTATTTTTAATCTATACACTAAAACCAGAAATTCATCAGAAAAAAGTAAAACATAATCTGTCTGTAAATATACTCATTTGGAACTTATTGTGCAACTTGTGAATTAGTCTAAACATCTACCATATAAACTCCTATGATATAAGATATAGGATAATTTAGACTAAAATTAGAAATAATAGAGTCAAGTGGTCTATGTCTGATGATGGCAATGTGTGCCCTAAACCAAAATAATAATACCACTTTCGGTGTAATTTTGGACCGATAACCTAAGACAAAATATTTAAAGTGTTATTGTTCAATTAATATACATAAACATGCGATGATTAGTATATTATGATTATTAATATTAATGATAATTATTATATTTTAATTTGAATATTAATGATGATTATGATTATTAATGATGATTATGATTATTAATGATGATTATGATTATTAATGATAATTATTATGTTATTGGTATTACATTAATTTTATTAGATTATAATGATGTATAATTATTATCCTTGTCTACGTTGTAGCAATTGTGGACAAATGCTAGACCCATCAAATTTATAATAGTGAGATAATGGATAATTTTAGCTTTAACATACTTATGTAGTGAGAATAAAGATCATTTTAATAAAAAAATATGTATATATATATATATATATATAATTATAATATCTATGAATTTCAAAAAACATATCAAGTTCTATTCTACTTAAATCTCCAAAGAGATAATCAATGATACTGTGTATACAGAATACCACATAGCTAATAATTAACATGTGCAAACATAATATTACCATAGCTGATGCTTCAATGGTAATTGGCCAAATTTTACTCATACCAAAATAATATTGAAATAAGAAATAGAGAGAAAGGGGGAAAAAAAAATTATAAATTGGAGTTGCAATTAAGTAAACACAAATGGATTAACAAATTAAATATGAACCATACACAATGGAAAATTGGACCACATGAGAATTAAATATGAATTGGACATGGAAAAACACATGCACATGTACTCATCAGCCTGGATGCACCCACATGTGTTTTAATTAATAATTCAGTGTTTCATAATTCTACTGGCATAATGCTAAGATCAGTAGAATCATCCAGGTACACTGAATTATTACCAGACAACAATTGGAAATATTAAAATTTGGAAATATTTAAATAGGAAATAAAAAACCATTAAGAAAATACAATATATTTCACTCACATCGATTATCCAAAAAACTGTAATTAACACCTCACTAATTTACCACGAGATAACAGTTTTGAAATAATAAAATTGGAAATATGAACGCGTAAAGTGTAGATAAAATATTTTACTCACAATAATTATACAGAATCCTTAAAATGTCACAACGTCTACATAATATTCACATCCACATGGCAATGCATCATACATGTTAACTAAGTCGAGTTGAGAGAAATGATTTGTAAGACAAGTTGAGAGCACACTTTTTTTAAAACACAACCCCATAAATGACACCCAATCACAAAATGATTCAAAAACACTCAAAATAATTCTGGTTTTAATACACTTATAACAAATTTATATCCGTGAATATATATTACTCCATCCAATTTTAATTCCTGAAAGTAAAATTAATATACAATCAATAGCTCCCTCTATAGTTAAATTAAATATAATATTAACAATATTATCTACAACTACCTGAAAGGTAAAGTGTCGCCATCTATTGGTATTATAATAGTTCATAATTAATATTTAGTTAAATATCCACTTTATTAGTTACATACTATTCATTAGATTTATTTATATAAATAAACTTTAAAAAACAATACTAACTTGTAATGTTACTCAAAATTCAAATAAAATATAATACTACTATATGAATAAATCTACACAGAATTAATTCAACTTGCACAGCATTTCAGATATTCTTAACAAGAATATATTATGTAAAAGAGATATTATTTTAATTCAAATTATTTTTGCTGCCAGCTGTGTTAATCCACTGATATTATAGACATTTATTAAATAATTAATGTTTTATTTTTACTACTACTTAAATATATATTAGACTTGTTTTTAAATAATTAATGTTTAATTTATACTACATTGTAAATATATTTTATATTTATAGATTAATTTAAATATATAATTAAATAATTCATAAACAATTCAAAATATCTCAAAATTTATAATGTTGATAATTAATAGTATTACTACTGTTTTTCAATCAAATTAATGCAATGCAGTAATTAAAATACTTGTTAATTTTAATTATTCATAGACAAAAATAAAAACTATATATATTTATTTTTATATATATTGCAAATAGATATATATATATGAGTTATAATCACCAATGTTATCATTGTATAATTTAATTTGTTATTGTATAAGTTAATTTATAAATGTATGAAAACTGCACATCAATAATACCTTAAACAGAGGTGATCGGCAACGCACAATCACAACTATACAAAGTATAAATAATGTTCAATCAAATATTAAATTTCCTAATATGTTATAATTGTAATTATGTATGTTATATTTGTAATTTTCTACATAAAGTGTATATAATGTTCAAACAAATATTAAATATTAAATTTCCTAATATGTTATAATTGTAATAATGTATGTTATAATTATTATTTTCTATATCTTTTGTTATATCACACTAAAACAATAATTTATTACATACCATGTTTATATTTAAATTATATAATAAATGTTATTTAAAAGAGTTGATGATTGAATTTATCATAAAAATAGGATATCCATATATTTTTGCTTGATCTCGAATATATCTAATATTTTTGTTTTTATTTATATCTGAGCATAAGTATTTTATACGATATAGATAATTGATAATTATATTTTTATAAACAGATTTATGTAAACATGAAGCATAATTGGTAAAAATATTTACTTTAAATGGGAAATCAAATCTCTTATCATAAATATCAAAAATTAATTTATAATTATTAGTAATATTAATTTTTAAGTCAAGAAAGTTTATATTATTATTAATTAAATCATTTTCGCTTAATTTAAGCTGAGTAGGATAAAAATTGAGTGGTGATGTGCAATTTTTTTCATTGAAATAAAATATGATAATGTCATCAATATAGCGATAAAATACATAATCATTGTTCGGACTTATATTTCTTTCATAATAATATAAGTAAAGGTCAGAGAGAATACTAGATGCGGTTCCGCCCTGCGGAATTCCCTGGCATTGTTTATAGATAATATTGTCATATATAATGTAATTATTATGCAATGTAAAATTTAGTAAAGTTTTAAAAAAATTTACTGAAATATGTTCTTTTAATTTTAATTGAGATTTAAATTCTTTAAATAATATACACATTGTTTTATGTAAGTCTTTTATATCAATGTTATTAAATAAATCATTAAAATCCAATGTTTTTATGAATCTTACCGGATTGATATTATGTATTTTATTAATGAGTTGAAAACTATTTTTTAGGCAATGTTGGTTATTATGTTTTAGCGTTATATCATATATCTGCTTTAAAATATTAAGTAGTAAATTGCTTGCATTTTTATTATATGTGTTACAACCGATGGTAACAGTGCGAAATTTAATAGGATTTTTATGAAATTTTGGAATTATAACAAGATAAGGATAATTAAAATTATTACATTTGATTTTTAGTAATTTGTGATAATTTAATAATTTTCTGTTATTTATTTCAATATTTAATTTAGTTTTATTAAAAATATTACTTGTGTTGATTGCATTGTGAATTAACACTTTATAGTATTCTTTACAAATGATAGCATAATTATTTGGAGATTTATCTACATAAGTAATTATAAATTTGTTTTGTAATTCTGATATATGTTTATTTATGTTTTTAAAAGCTGCATGTGTAATATGATGATAATTTTTTATAATTTCATTTTTTAATTTATCAATTACAGAAAATCTCCATTCACTGAAATATTCGATTGGTTTATTGTAATCAACAGCAATTTTATATATAAACAAATCAATATCTTGAATAAACTGCAATATTATGGATTTGATATTACACTTATATGGAAGACGAAATTTTGTGCCATTATGCATTAAGTTTTGTAAAATAGGTTGTTCTACAATATTAAGATCACCAGTAATGATATGACCATGTGTTGTATTTATATACTTTTGATATTTTGGGTCATTACAATAACATGGGTAATTCTTTGAAGAGACCAAATTTTTTGCAAAAGAATTGTAATTAAAAATTTTACGTCCAAGTGTGCGATTATATTTATATGTCTTGTGAATGGTAAAATTTTTTATTGGAAAATTATTATTAATGTTGTTTATTATATTGTGTAAATTTATATTATTAAATACATGATTGGAAAAATTTATAATTAATTGTGTATTATTAGTTTTATATTTAGGTTTATTAGAAAGACTTGTATTTAATAGGTTTGCTCTATAATGTAGAATATCATAAAAGATATCACAAAAATGTGGAGAATATTGATTCTTTTTAAATACCTTGAAATAGTGGTTTATATATTTCTTTTTTATACTAAAAACATGTTTTCTTATAGCAAGCCAACAATAATCATTACAAAATTGTGCCTCAAGATTATCAAGCTCTTGTTGAATCACAATATCATCAGTGAATTTTTTGTTATTATGTTTACCTCTACCAGATCTAGAAGTTTTTTTTAAGTTTGAAAAATTTAAACCGGAATAAAGATTTTTATAATTTTCATATTTAGTTAAATCTGAAAATACAGGATGTGATTTTTTGTATACTAATTGATTTAATCCATAAGGATATGTAGTATTAAAATGTCTTATATATTTAGATTCTAGAAAAAGTCGTTCAGTAAAATTTTTTTGTATTTTAAGTATTTTAATAGTAATATTTTTAAAATCATGATTTTTGAAATGAGTATATTCAATATTATGAGTTGTTTGAAATTTAGAATTTTTATATTTATCAATATGAGAACGATGTAAATTTAGCCGCTTATGTAATTTTTGACAAGACTGTCCAATATATTCCATGTTACACGAATTGCATTTCAATGAATAGATTACATTGTATGCTTTGCAAAATTTTACCAAATTAAGATTGTTATTATTTGAAATCTGTGACTTATCAGCTAATGGACATGTAAGACAACGCTTAGATTCACACTCTCGAAAACATAGTACAGGCTTGGGACAATAGAATAGGTTATCTGATAACGATCCAGGAAGATCCCTAATAATCTTCCTGTACCGAGCATTAGTCCTGGATCCACCAAGGCCTAAATTGCCAGTATCTAACATTTTACTAATAACTGCCATATTTGTTTGATAGCAATAAAAATTGCAAGAAATACATATTAAATATATCTATAACATATTTAAAAAAAAAAAATTGTTATGAATCAATCTTAATATTACTTGAATATCCATAAAAAAAAAAATAAAAAAAAAAATAAAAAAAAATATTAAGATTGACTGTTTAATACTTGATTAAATATAATAAAGCTATATAATAAAACTATTTACATATATACATAAAGTCCCATTAAGCAAACTAACATCAAAAGACAACAATATAAAAACCCCTAGCAGTCATAAGTCAGTACAAAATTAATGTTGGTAAAAAAAAAAAAAAAAAAAAAAAATCATTAGAACCTGAATAAGATTTTATAAAGATGCCCTTGAAAATTCAATAGATAAACAAATGATACCAGGAAATAATAGTAATACTAAAATATTATTATTATTAAATTATTATTAAATACACCATTAAAAGCGCAATGCAGCTATAATAACTATGTATTTCAAACAGAAGTTAATCAAAGTGATTTGTGAGCCAATTAGGCTAAATTATGGTATCATATAAAAATCAATATTTTAACTAGCTAATTGTTGAAAAGAATATTGAAAAGAATATGTAAAAACCATTCCATACCAATTTGCGCAATGCAGCATAATTTTATAGAATGTTAAATAATTATAATATCTATGAATTTCAAAAAACATATCAAGTTCTATTCTACTTAAATCTCCAAAGAGATAATCAATGATACTGTGTATACAGAATACCACATAGCTAATAATTAACATGTGCAAACATAATATTACCATAGCTGATGCTTCAATGGTAATTGGCCAAATTTTACTCATACCAAAATAATATTGAAATAAGAAATAGAGAGAAAGGGGAAAAAAAAAAATTATAAATTGGAGTTGCAATTAAGTAAACACAAATGGATTAACAAATTAAATATGAACCATACACAATGGAAAATTGGACCACATGAGAATTAAATATGAATTGGACATGGAAAAACACATGCACATGTACTCATCAGCCTGGATGCACCCACATGTGTTTTAATTAATAATTCAGTGTTTCATAATTCTACTGGCATAATGCTAAGATCAGTAGAATCATCCAGGTACACTGAATTATTACCAGACAACAATTGGAAATATTAAAATTTGGAAATATTTAAATAGGAAATAAAAAACCATTAAGAAAATACAATATATTTCACTCACATCGATTATCCAAAAAACTGTAATTAACACCTCACTAATTTACCACGAGATAACAGTTTTGAAATAATAAAATTGGAAATATGAACGCGTAAAGTGTAGATAAAATATTTTACTCACAATAATTATACAGAATCCTTAAAATGTCACAACGTCTACATAATATTCACATCCACATGGCAATGCATCATACATGTTAACTAAGTCGAGTTGAGAGAAATGATTTGTAAGACAAGTTGAGAGCACACTTTTTTTAAAACACAACCCCATAAATGACACCCAATCACAAAATGATTCAAAAACACTCAAAATAATTCTGGTTTTAATACACTTATAACAAATTTATATCCGTGAATATATATTACTCCATCCAATTTTAATTCCTGAAAGTAAAATTAATATACAATCAATAGCTCCCTCTATAGTTAAATTAAATATAATATTAACAATATTATCTACAACTACCTGAAAGGTAAAGTGTCGCCATATATATACATTGTGACAATAAGGGTACTTTAAATTTTAAAATGCAGTCTAAATAATCATTTAATGGATTCCCGAGGTCTGTAATCGTTCATCTATGAAATAGAGATTTACTTTTCAGTTGTGATTTCATATCATTTTAATACATGATTTTTTAATCATAACATGCTGTACTGAGACTAATGTTTCAATTTATCTACCCCATTAAAATACTTGTGCGTATCTATGTATCTTCAAAAACTCGGAAACTACAGCGCGTAGGAGTACGAAATTTAGCACACGGGTTGGTGCTAAGGGGCACGATTGGGGCAAAAAATCCAAAAATTGTAAATACATTTTTTTTACTCTTTTGTTTTAGATGAATTTTTGCATTTTTTATGTTTAACCCGTAATCTTGCGAGTTCTAACCACTTCCAAATGTTTACTGCAATGTGAGATATATGTATTACGTACGCCACACTGCAATACTAAGAAGCTGTAGCGGTATTACGATAATTCTTTTAACTCGCATCCAAACAATTAGAGATTATTTAATTGCGTTTAATCATTACCCTTTTTTAAAAATGAAGAAAAACATTTTATGACAAACATCAACAAAACTTTTTATTGTATTTATTCCCTTATTCCAAATATATCGTTTTATCGTCTGCTGCCATAGCAACATGTTAAAATAAATTTCATAAAAAAATGCACAGTAGTAGAAAAATATTTTTCTACGTATTACATAGATACATTTGGTTGTACTGATTTTTATTTGTTATTCAGGTTTTAGAATTAAATTTATGAACTCCCGTGCGTAGAACGGGTTAAACATATAGTTTAAATATTATTTGGTGTAAATAAAAAAAGGACAGAATTTCGAAAACAGCAACAGAAATTTTTTCCATTGCACATTCCAAAAATAAAATATAACTCTTGCTTCTATAAGCTAATTAAGATAAGCTAAGTTATATAAGCAAGAGTTAAATTTTAATTTTTGAACATTATATCAGTTAAAAAAATAAGTGTTAAAATGATATGATCCTAAATATATTATATGTATTTCAGAATATATTTATCTGTACCCTTAAACTACTATTTTCCAGCAGACTATTAAATTCTTAGCTTGGCATATCCTCTTGGGAATTTTTATTTCGCAATCTTGAACTACTCTTGAAGATTGTTTCTCTTCATTCAGCCGTCTCTTTGGAAAATAGCTGCGCTAATGTGCTTGCCGAAATCATTATGTTGGTTTGTTTAATAATGCAGATAACAGAAAACAGGATACAACAGCTTCTCTTTAAGCCTGTAACGTTGAATTACTAAAAATATTCTAAACGCAGTGAAGTTATTTAACAAAGTATAGACACGTTTTTGGTCAATTAGACTTTCAGTTGACTAAAATTATCTAATAAGAATGCCATAAAAATTAAATATTTTAAAAGAATGTTGGTATATCACACTTTTACTAGAAATAGTTAACAGTTTTAGAAGGTATTGTCATTTTAACTTAGTGGAATCGGAATATTTAATTATCGGAATGGATTCTGGCATCATAAAATAACAGTTATCATCCGATTTTTGCATAGGTATGTGATGCTTATAAAAAGGTAATTTAAGTATATTTGATATTTTATAAAATAAGACTCATTTCACTAGATTCATTAAATAACCTTTGCATATCTTAAAGCTGTTATGATGAGAACTTCTACTCCGGGAGGTAAAATCACTTAGTTGTAAATAGATTTTTTACTATGTGTGTCGTTTTCTTGTAAATTTGTGTTCAGGGCGTTTTCAGGAAATATATGTCCATAGTCATAACAATAACGACTGTTAAATAAAATGTTGTAGTGAATAGTATAATAATATTGACAAATAAAGTTATGGAATATTTTGTTTCACACAATTTCAAGTTTTTATGTCCAACATTATAAATACAACGTAAAATTAACATTATAGGATATTTATAAATAGAAAAAAATGACACTAGTGATCACCTGACATAACGTCATTTACATATGTATAATATTCTGATTGTCAATTAATTAAAACGGTTTGTAACAATGTAATGAGCGTTTAGTTTTTGCACTAGTTTATAAAAAAAAACTGTTAAAATATATCTTTATACCTTGATAGTTAAGAAATGTTATTTTTTGAATTGTGAAGTGTTGAAAAATGTTATTTTTTGAATTATGAGGTTTTGAAAAATGTTATTTTTCGAATTATGAGGTTTTGAAAAGTGTTATTGTTTGAATTATGAGGTGAATAAAATGTCCTTTTTTAAAAATGTAAGTGGCTATATAATCATATATTTCGGTACAACGGAATATATACTTGGCTTAATTTTATGTATTAGAAAAAATAGCCCTTTTTAATTGTAAATTATATTTTTATGTAGCTAATTTTCTCAGTGTTTTAAAGATAGTGATTAGTTTAAATAATAATTGATATTAAAGTATTATTATATATCTTTTCTATATGTATTTATTTTAATCTCGTTCGTGTTATTAATCAGGGGTTCCTTTTCTTTTAAGTTAGAAAAAAAAAATAAAAATCTAAAATGTAAAAATTAAATTCAATAGAAAACTCATGGACGTTTGAATTGAATAGTGCGGAATACACGTTTTAGCTACCATTTGCGTTACTTTTTATTTAATTTCAGTCACTTTACAGGTATTACAAGCGCTGCTGTATATTTCTAGTTTCAGAAAACACACAATATTTATAGTATTCAAATTATCATAATTTAGTAAGTTTTAGTGGTAAAGAATGTAATTCTTTTAATGTTCTTCTTAGACGCGGAGAAACATTTTTATAAATATAAGGTACAGGAAAACGCAACCGTATACTAATATTAAATAGAAATGCATTTTAATATAAATACAATTTCTTGCAGGCAACTACCATACAAAAAGATATACTTCATTTGTATAAATGTAATTGGAAGTATATTTCTATATCAGCTGTTTAAGAGATAATCGTCATTAGGTACTTTCTTTTTAAATGAATGTTATTGACAAAATTTCGAATTATTCACTGTCAACAAATACTTTTTATTTAGAACGGAAATCGCTTAGCAATATGTCTTACGATAAAATCAAATGTCTAATGAAAATAATACATACATACACTGTCTGGTGTCGAAGTATAATTCACACCTGTATGTCAATTACAATTTAGCATAATTTTGTTAGGTGGAGGACTATACAATTCCTTTCACGATATTTTCTTGACGTAACTAAAATGTAAACAAATTCAACTCATGTAATAATTAATTAATGAATCAAATTTCAAAACGAATCCTAAGATACTTTTTAAGAATTCAAGAAAGAGAGTGTTAGGTGTTGATAAAACTCCTGAACAATATCAAGAAAGAAGAATAACAAGAACGAAAAATCATGCGTCAAGCATAGATTATGTAACACTTTCCAACGCTTCCAAAATAATTTTACAAATCATACCGTTTAATAAGCTAAAAGATAACATCTAAGTAATCCGAATACTTTTCATCAGCCCTGTATAGGATCTATAGATTTGTATATATACTACATAGGATGCTAAATTTTAGTTCAGTTAAGAAACGCGTAGCACAGTTTAAAATTCTTCGTCTGGAGTTAAATAATACGGAAATGTGTTCGCGAACTTTTGTGCTTCCCTTTATAGGATCTACAGAATTTATACACACCACGTAATAGACAAAAAGCCAGTTAAAATTAAAATCGCGTTCAGTAACTTAAAACGCACTTCCAGGAATTATTGTTAACAGACAATAGAGAATTATTTTGTGTGTCCCTGTAAATGAACGATGACTGCTATACACACAATATTCTGTAGTAAGCCTCTTGTAATGCACCTTATATAAATTTCAATGCGCTTAAAATAGGGAAACATTATTTAAATAAACCGCAGACGACTTTTCTCCATAGACGTAATGTAACGGAATTCTTTTGACTGTCCCTGTAAAGTAACTATAAGTGCTATGCACACACTATTCCATATTAAGCTTCTTCTAATGCACCTTAGTGATATATATAAATTTCAATGCGTTTAAAATAGTGAAACATTATTTAAATAAACCTCAAGTGATTTTTCCCCATAGACCGCAATGTAATGGAATTCTTTTGAGTGTCCCTGTAAAAAAAGTATAAGTGCTACAGACTTCCGTTGAAATAGGGAACATGCTATAGATAACGACTATAACATATAAAAATTGCAGAGCAATCCGAGCATATTTGCGGGAGTTAGAGCACGGACAGACGGCCAGACGGCAGACGGCAGACGGCCAGACGACCATACGGCCAGACAAACCGAAGTCATAAACACTTTTCAACTAGGTTGGAAAGTGTTAAAAAGGAAACAATAAGATAGAGATGATTGCCTTGGAGACAATTGATGAATCCCATACCAAGCGAGGAAATCCGTCAAATGTGGGACAAACAGAAACGTGGTTTAAAAGGTTTGAGGTTATTATTAAATGGTTTTCAAAGTTCTGTATTTCACCAAACAATATTATCTAAAATACACCAATAAGTCTGCAGTCCGATTATGTAATATTAACAAGAAAGCTAAAGGGAAAACAAAAATATATTTTTTAATATTTTGTAATCGGGAACAAAAAGAGAATTGGCGTCAAACATGAAAGATACAAGTAGCAATATGGTTTAATTTGAACGTGGCAGTAAGCGTTACATATATATAAACCCATTCTATGCACGAAATCATATTAAAAAAATACAGCAAATTACGCATAAATGCCGAAGTTAGTGAGTTACACAGTTATGAAAACTCCTGAACTAAACGAACAAAGGAGAGCAAAGCGAAAATAAATCGATAGCGATCGGTTGTTAATAAGAAAATGTTAGAGAAAGTTGTTAAGAGAAAGTTGTTAATAAGAAAATGTTAATCAGATTTCACGCCAAGGAAATAAAATGGCCAAACGGAAGCGATACTGATAGAAAATATGGTTTAAAAGGTATATGATTATCATTAAACGACTTTCTATATTTCACCAAACCATACTAGCTAAAATACGTCAATTAGTATGAAGCCCGATTATGACACATTATCAAAGAAGCTTAGATGATAAGATGGTAGACTTTCTAATCTTCCGTAATCGAATCTACAGCCAAGGTTGGCGTGAAACCAAAAAAAATATTAGCAACAATAGGGTTTAATGTGAATGTGGATACCAATTAAGGGTTATTACAAAAGCACTTCGTTGCACCAAATCGTGTTAGCTAAAATACATCGATTTTCAGTTACGGAAGATTACTTAATAGGTATTCTTCCGTAGTACATTATATCTCCGCATTAGCGAACGTATTGCCGAAAATAAGAAAACGGACATCAAGCTTAAATGCCTAAGTATGTGAGGTAAGCGGTTTTTGTAAAGCTTTATACCAAAAATATTAAATACATAACAACAAAAAATATGCGAAATGCTGACACGATCGGAAAGCGGTCTGTCAAAACCTTCCAATTTGGTAAAGGATGAAAGAACTGAATTATGAATAAAACTAATATGTTGCATGCTTAGCATACATTTAAGAGATACCAAACTGGTCGCCATAGGTGACTAGTAATAAAAAAGTGTCTATCTCTGTGTCAGCCTGCTGTGTTTTAGACCAACGGCTGCAACTACAGGGGCCGCATTTGCTGTGAGGTTAGCCTTAAAATTATGCATTTTCGAATCTCCATTTTCGAAATTCCTATTAGAATTCTTTTATTATATATTTTAACTTTATGTTTATGCTTTCGCGTTTTCTATTCACATTAACAAGTGTTCGTAAAAGCAATCCGATTTCAATTTTTATGCCGTTGTGTACCTAAAAGTAATGTGCGATTGGAAAATAATTTGGAAGAATGTTTAAGTGTTTTCTATTTTGTTGTAGAATAGTAAATCACATTTCTGTATTCTTGAAATTTTTTAATATTAAATTTATATATTAAGCATAACTTAATTTATCGAATTAAGTCTTAAATGAGGAATCTAAAATTTACCATAACAATAGTGAGTTTTCTTAAGTCTAGAGAAACTACAGGTTTTCCTCACTTTATGCGGTTTCAGTTAGTGCGGATTTAAATTAGTGGGTTGCGGTAATTGATTTAGGAGATGCTCGATTAGTGCGGGAAAAATTTCTATTCGTTTGCAAAGCACGGAATAGACGACCCCATGTTGATTTCATTTCACCACGGCTCAATATAAATATTATGTTGACGAAAAGAACAAATGTTATTTGAAGGTATTTTGATTACGACAAGTGCTGCTGTAACGTTGTTTAAGAAATTCGACGAGGGCCATCCTTCTCTTTCCTTTACTGACATTTCTTCCAATATTACATTATTCCTGTTATGAACAATAAAAAGTTTATCAGTTTGTCCTAATTATCTTGGCGTTTCTTTTGTTTCTTCGACTTTGTTTTTCTATGTCAGGACGAGAACTGGAGGTTATTGGACAAAAAGTACACGCGATGTTACATCTTAGCAAGATCACAAAAGTTATAAAAATCATGGTATATACGATATAAAATGAGCTCCCGTCGCATGTTGCCCACGGGGGTCGCCTGCTCGCGTTCCGACCATCGCTCCCAAGTCTCTAAACGATTTATATCGACCAGCAGCTTTGTCTCGCCATGGCGCTGCGATCGGCCTGCGGCCGCTCCCCAACTGCGGACTCCCAAGCCAATTTACCAAGTGTCGATGACACAGGTCGCTGCCACAGTAACCCCACATCTCGGAGGAAACTTCCGCAGGAACGGACACTTGATGAACCGCCGAGAACACCCAGCGGCTTCGTCGCCGAAACCCCATGAGGGGAGTGGGTTTCTAGGTCATATGCTGGGCTTCGCGACGGCACTTGCTTTACCACAGCTAGAGGGGTGTGAAAACCTACAGAGGTAGTCACGTTACCTCTTGTCGTGGCTCGGTATATACGATATACTAAACGACGGCGAATTGTTATGAAAATAAAATAAAAATCTGACAAGCAATGTAACCAACAGTGCAACAATCAGACTTATTTATTATGCATAATTGAACTTAAAATCGACTTTTTTATGTTTCTTGACTGTCACTAATAAATTAGCTCGCACGTTATCGCTAATGGAAGTTAATATAACTTGAATTAATTTTATTTAAATTTTAGAATTAAGCTGTAATATACAATTTCTAACAATACAGCATCCTAAACAATATTCTAATAGTACTTTATTATATTGTTCATTTCTGCATAGTGAGTTTTAAGAAAGATGCCTGTGGATTTATTGTAGCTTTTGACAATGAATCTATGTTTCGATTAGTGCAGCAATGTCGCGGGATCAATTAACTGCACTAGTCGAGGGTAACCTGTAATTAAAACATGCATTCACAGAAATATAAGTTTCAATAGTGAAACATTTGTTTAGATCTAATAAGTATTTTTCAGGGAAATATTTCTAGAAATCTATTTCTCTTTTCTTTTTGTTTGTTCATATTTTTTTGTTATATATTTTCTATTTTTGATAGGTTTCTGATTATTTTTTAATGTTTTAAAATCAGTAATGCCATTTTCTATGTTGATGATTTCATCCCTACTTCACTACATCGATTCCGTATTAATTAGATTGAAAATCTAAATTTTCAGTAACATTCAAAACATTTTTCTATATTACCTACATAGAAAATATATCCAAGAGTAAGCAAAATAGTTTTCTTAAATATGAAAAAAAAAACAGAGTATTTGCCCTAAACATTTTGCATATACGTGATAAGTATAGTGAATGTTTACTACGTTTGCTTTTCCATTACCAAGATTTTTCCACCATAGATATGCATGTACATTACTTTTTACAGCATTAGATATTACTCATATATATTTTTTCTATTTTCTTTGTCGATTTAAGGATGAAATATATTCTTTACTTTTATATAAAAATGTGTGATACATTATAGCTAAAATAGTGAAGAAGAAAGTACATAAATATCTAAAAATGTAATAATTTATCAGCATAAAAATGATCCTTTTATTCAAAAATAGTTAAAAAATTAAATAAATTTCTTTTAAATTTAATAACAGTATAGCCAGAAAATTTTATTGATTCAAAAAATTGTTTTTGTTGATAAATGAAATAAGGGATTAAAAAAAAATCAAAGCAGCTTTAAGCAACAGTTTCTTAATCCACGACTATAGTGACATATAACGATATATTGAACTTTTTTTTGTTTTGTTTTAGCGAGATTGGTTTGGCCCAATGAAGCGTATTTGAGATAACACTGCCCAACCTATTTGAAAAGTATTTTAGACTTCGGTTTGTCTGCCGTCTGCCGTCTGTCCGTGCACTAACTTGCGTAAATATATTCAGATTTCTCTGAAATTTTTATTGTTATTGTCGTTTACTATAGCATGTTCCCTATTGAAACTGAAGTGTGTAGCACTTATAGTTTTTTTGCAGAGACAGTAAAAAGTATTCCGTTACATTACAGTCAATGGGAAAGAATCGTTTCAAGTGCATTTTGATGATGCTACATCATTTGAAACATGATGAAATTCATATATAATTATGAAGCTCAGTAAATTTGCTTTTTATAGAATATGGGGTGCAAAGCATTTATTATTCATTTACAGGGTCAAACAAAAGAATTCTGTTACACATTGTTCTATGGGAAAATATAATTTGCAGTGTAATTTAGTAATATTTCATTATTTTGCACATAATGAAAATTACATGCATTACTGAGGTGCACTGTAAATTGCTCTCTTGAAAGTGTGGTGTGCATTGCGCTCATTTACAGGAACACACAAAAGACATCTGTTACAGTACATGTGTGATATTTACAGTTTAAGAGTGATAAGTGCGTTTTCAACTTTTGTTTGCGTTTTTAAGTTTAACTAAATTTTTTCATAGTACGTGTGTGTTTATAAACTTGGTTGATAATATACAGGACTACACAAGGGAATCCGTAAGTATTACAGGCTATGGGAGTGAATTGCTAAAAGGTATCTTTTAATAGTGTTACGCATTTTCGAGCTGAACTATATTTAGTAGACTAATAAAAGTTTGTGGAATATAAATAAATTCGTATACAGGGCGGCGCAGAGAAATAGACACATTGTCGTTTACGGTTGGTAATTGCTGCGAGTGAGTTTTAAGTTGCCTTTTAGCTTAATATGTGGTGTGTACAAAAGTGTTCTGATAATATACAGAGCTGTACAAAAAATTTCGAGTGCATTTCAATCGATTCGCGAAAATTGCTAAATGTGAATATTCTAACTGAACTAACTTTTATCATGCTATATATCCACATCTATTGGTCATAGACAGGGCTGCACAAAATAATTCGACTACTTTTGGGCACTGGAAGGTCATTTCGAAAACTGGATTTTTGAATGTGTTATATGTTTTCTGAACTGTTTACTTACATATCTCCTTCCACCTTATTTAACGGTGAAATTTCGTTACAGTTTTCTGGTGTGGTGGAAAGTGTTTCATAATCTATGCTTGATGCATGATTTTTCGTTCTTGTTATACATGATCTAAACGTTTTCAAAATAGTATAATTATAATTTAAAACCATCCCTGGCTTACTGAAATTGTAGAATAAAATGTTAAATTCAAATATGAATAGTGGTTGTTTATTAGATTTCGAACGTATATACGTACATATATATGTACACCAGTCAGAATTAAAGAAATATACTTGTCTTTATTAGCAGACCGTTTACGATAAAATCATACCGAATGTGTCATTAGATTCGGAATATAGGCTTTCTTCTGAATATGAATGCTATGTTTGAAATAGGTGTCATTTACATATTGAAAACACCACTAAGCTTAACTTTCGACACCATATTTGAGTTTTTAGGATCAAGAAAGCTCGGAAAAAGGTATAGTTTATACCTTTTATTGAATTTTCATCGAGTTATAAAGGAAAATCTATTAAGGTATCCACCAACTAAAAAAAAAGAAAATTGAGATACCAAATGAAAAACTTCCAGAATTGCACCAATAAAATTGCAAAGGTAATTGATAATATAAAAAAAAATCAAAACAAAAAAAAATGATTTCCCTAATTTATTTAATACAATTTTTTTTTACATGCATTTTCTGATTTTCATTTCGTTTTTTTTAACTGTAAATTTACATGGCTATGTTTTTGCCGATGCCCATTCTGTTTATGTAAAAAATTATGTAGGCATAAATTCATAGTATTATAATAGTAGTATTAGTAAATAAATTCATAGTATTATTGAATGTTGTTGCTTTGTTTCATTTAGTAATAATTTTCATAACTAAAATTATGCTTTTGAGTCAAAGAAATGGATAGAATTTGTTTGGGTCCATTCAATGTATGTCACTCAAAACAAAAAAATTCAATCGGATGATTGTGTGGAAAGATTTAAATAAACGTTTTTCACGTGAATTTAACATTAGCATTCTGAAATTTTATTTTCGTCTAACTCCACGAAGATTTAACAAAAATACACTAACTCTATACTTTTGCAGGTTAATTTGATTCAATAAACTTAAATAAAGTGTAATTTGTAATAGTATGTTTGTATGTTTGTATTTATTTGTAAAGAATTCTTTCCAGCTTAAATTTTCTATGAATGAGAATCTGGACCAATTTAAGAGCACAAGTGAAATATCCAAACCCTGGCAGGTGTTTGTCCAAAATACTAGAAGTATTTTCCCTCCGCCGTAGTTTTCCTTTCAAAAATGGTCATCGAGTTTTAGTTTTTGAAAGAACAGCTTAAAGGGATATCACAAAAAAAAAAAAAAAAAAACCTTCAAATATTCCAAAAGGGAAAATTTCCCAGATACTGAGTTTCAGTTTTATAAATTTCCCCCACACAGTGGAGAAACATTACTATCTCTTTGGTCAGCCAGTAAAAAGTGAGAATATTGTGGATATAATTTCTTAGGTGTGTGATAGGATAGACTTACATCTTGCCAACTTTGAATTTTATTATTAGAGTAATTGATAAATAAGTTGGAAATCGTATGTTAAACGTGACATAGGAGGTGCGTTCGTTTTATAACTTGTTTCACAATGTCAAAAATCATCCTTATTATTTCAGTGAAATGAATTATATCGTCTGCTACGAGCGAAATAAGAATGATTTTTTTTCTTATTATGTATGCCACGTTTACAAATGCGAATTTTTTTCCTACATCATACAGCACTGTAAAATTCACCATGGAGATCTTGCTTTGCGAATGATTACGTCCATGGTTTAATATTTTTATGACTCATAATGGAAGAATCTTCTGTGTTTATTTACTCTAATGCAATGAGATATTCGGCTGTTAAGGTAATTTCCACTGAAGTTATCTCAGAATATATACATTTTTTAATGTAACTCATCGTTCAAATAAACAATTTTTGTCAACGATCTTTCTAAAAATGCAACATTTATGCAATTTTATTCGAAAAAATAAATTTGAATAAAAATGGCAGTCTGGCATATTAAAGAAAGTGTGGTTTGTCCGTATTTGTGTTCCTCAGTCACATGACTTGCGCTTTTATTATATAGATTCGTACGATAGGATTTAATATAATAAAGAAAACTTTTAATAATATCATTTTAAGTTTTGATTCGATTTTCATAAAATGTGAAATGACTCGACAAAATTCTATGTATTAAATTTCAAACCATTCGGTTGGGTAGTTTTTGCGATGTTATATGCAGACAGACGGACGAACCAGACGATGACTATAAATGCTACGTATAATTACGAACGCACCTAAAAATAGTTCAGTTCCTGAAAGTTTGAGAGAGGAGAGAACATTTATTTAGAAAGAGCTGTTTTAGGGATTAAGTTAAGAATTCCAGTTTTATAGTGAAATTAAGCCAGACAATACTATGAGTTGTAATTTTCCAACAGGAAGAAAAATGTCCGGGCCAGGATACGAACCTGGGATATCTTGGCTGAAGCCACCATGCTCTACCACCTGAGCTATCCCGGTCGAATCTGGAGGACCTAATTTAACCAGCTAACCTTATTGATCATAACATCTGGTCTGATATCTGCATCAGCTCAACAGAATAAAACGCAGGTAATTTGGACCTCCAGTGAACGCTGGATACGTGATTACACTAGATTAATTTCAACACAATTATTCAAATTGGTAAATAAATCATATGAGTTGTAATTTTCCAACGAAAAATATCTGGTCCCGGATATTTTTTGTCCAGTTGGAAAATTACAACTCATATGACTTCTTTACCAGTTTGAATAATTATGTTAAAATTAATGCAGGTACTACTACTCTATTCATAAGCACAATCCTCAATGGGATTAAAAGATTTAACCCTTTAAAGACTGAATGCACTTAAAAAAATGAATGATACTGGTAAAACTTTTACCTGCAGTCTGAAACTGCACATAAGAGTCGAAAGACTAACAATTGAATATTTTTTGCTTTTAATTTACATTTATACCAGAAGCCTGTTTTTATTTTCAATAAATCACGCTTTTTAAGTAAATGAATTTTTTTTATATGTCACATTCTTATTAGTCAATTTTCGATCTATGCGTATTTCTTTACAATTTGAAAAATCGAAGTTGGTGAAATTATAATATGTAGAACAGGCCCATATTCCGAGTCTATTGGCAACTGTGGTTTCGTAAAATAAAGGGATAGGGTGAAATAAGGTACGTACAAATATAGAGAGGTGTATCATGTTTTTATACTCACTGTACGTGATACATAATACGAAATATGTTAAACACTGAAAAGTTCAAATTAACAATAAATAATGCAACACACATATATATATATTAATACTCGTTTATCATTTAATAGCTTAAAATTAATTATATTATGATTATACGTTGAGAAAACAACTCAGAAATCCTGAATAGATAGTTTAAATAATCCCTTTTGATTCCTGTTACCCTATCTTAAAAAAAGAAACTGAACAAAAACATTTTTATTTTTCATTAATTCACTAGCTCGCTCATTTAGTCAAACGGAAATCAAAGCGAGGAAATTTTAATATTCGGAACCCACGCTAAATGAACGTATTGTAACTACATGAATTGCTGTCATGAAATGAGGCGTATTTTTTAAGATAAACAGTGAATGCTTATTAAAGAGAGATTTTTTAAAATTATTTATACTATTATTTTTAACGAGCAGGGAAGTCCCAGCTATGCTCTGTCAAAATTAGCTTTGAGTTCAACTATTATGACCCATGACAAAAATGACCCACTAATACAATTTTCTCGGACATGTGACTAAACCCAATGATTTTGCTCGTGCCCCAAAACCGTAGGATACAAAATTTAGTTCAAATCGTCTGAATCGTTTTTAAGGTAATAATAGCTTGAGCCATGACGAAAATACCCGCTAATCGAATTTTCTCGAACATGTGACCTAGCGCAAAAGTCTTCTCGTGCCCGAAAAACATAGGATGCAAAATTTAGTCTAATTAGTCTGAGCCGTTTTTTAGATAAAATTAACTTGACCCACAGTGACCCAAAAATGACCCACTAATCGAATTTTCTCGGACATGTAACCTAACCCAATGATTTTCTCGTACCCGAAACTCGTAGGATACAAAATTTATTCAAAATCGTTAGAGCCGTATTTTAGTTAAAATTAACTTGACCCGCGTTGACCCAAAAAGGACCCCCTAATCGAAAGTTCTCGAACATGTGACCCAGTCTAATAGTTTTCTCGTGCCCGAAAATGGTAGGTTACAAAATTTAGTCAAAATCGTTTGAACCGATTTTTTATACAATTAGATTGACCATGGCCCATGGTGACCCAAAATGACCCACTATTCGAATTTTCTCGAACATATGACCTAGTCTATAGGTTTTCTTGTGCCTCTTGTGGTGGGATGCAAAATTTCGTTAAAATCGTTAGAGCCGTTTTTAAGATAAAATTAGCATATATATATATGTATATATATATATATATATATATATATATATATATATATATATATATATATATATATATGACCACACAAAATATTTGCTCGTATTAGAATATATGATGTAAAACCTGGGGAGGTCACTTTCGAAGGAGAATACATTCAAAACGGTCCTCTTTGTCAAACAATATGGAATCTGTCAATGATTACTTGAAACTGATAATTAGGTTAGATGAAAGAGGATATTCAACATACCGCTTCAATAACAATGGACATCAAAATAAAAGAAACGATTTTTCTTATAGAAAAACAAAAATTTCCTTATCTAATAAGGTGTTTATAAACTAGGGACTACTGACTGTGTGAACAGGTGGGAAAATCTTGTTGCAGCTTGAATATTTCTGAGCAGTAGTACATTCACTATTTCTTTAACGCTATAGTCAATCTGCAATGTCCTTCCATTTGATTTTTCATCTGTGTAGTTATCCGAATTTTCACGTAAGGTATTTGATGATAATATGGTCAATGCTGGTAATATGACCAACCCTCAATAATGTTATTAATTTCAGTGGAATCAAAAAGATAGCGTCTGAATCTAGTCGCTGGAAGTCAGAAAACCATAGTTTAGTACCAGGTTGCCTGCAATCCTTGATCACGTGGACGGGAGAGCAGTCATTGTTCGTTCGTTGTTAGGTGCGTTCGCATATTACAAATTTGTCTTATAAATTTGTCTATAAACAAAGTATTTGTATTTACTGTTATACATAGTATTTTAGCTGGTTTAATGTTCTTTTTAACTGTATAAACGAATTTAAATATCGGAGTGCGCAGAAGTATGAACACTTTTATAAAAGTGGTTTTTGTTCGCAATATGGCCAAATGGGCGAAAAAGCTGTAGATATGAGATTATGTGTTGTTTGTCGTAATTACGCGCATGATAAATCTGTCGGCCTTACCAGTTAAAATACTAAAGTTTCCATTCTACGCGTCAAAAAACAAATTAAAAATACTTTTTTCCGTAAATTTATTTAAATTTTTTTAAAGTTTTATCTAAATTTACTTTATATTTATTTTTCTGTCATTTTTATACATTTTCAAAATATAATGTTTTTGACTATTTGTTGTTTTTCCTCGTTAAATATAGACTTTTCTATTTTATGGAACCTATGGGCATATTAACTGTATATGGGCATATCACCTTCATCAACTAGCATTTTTTTTAACAAACTGCCGCAGGTGTAAATTTTGACTTAAATTTAAAAATATTTTTCCAGTGCTAAAAAGAGCCCACTTTCTTAGTCAATTATTATTATTTTTTGAAATCAGTTATTACTAGTGTTTAAAAATGCCTAAACTTAGCGTGGCCATATTACCATATTATATATTAAATCTTTATTCGAATTGGGACCGGTCCTGATAGGTTCGGATAATTGGTGCTCTACTGTATTTATTTAGAACCTGCAATTATTATACGTTAAAACGCGAAACAATGCGTTGATTGTTTGTATATTAAAACATTTAAATTGCTCTTTTGCTTTACAGCTTATATTTTAGATGCTGTTACTAGAATATACAGTCAATGAAAGAGCGTGAAGTATTATTAGTGCAAAAGAAAAACTAACAGCTGATATCAGTGCTACATATAATTCACATTCATTTTATTTTACTTTGCTTATAATGTAAAGCTGAATATGTAGAAGAAGCTTTAAGAGAAAAAAAATAATGTTCGCATTTAAATTTGGTATACACTGACAGAAACACAGAATGTTAATTTTCGAATCCACTAATAATATTGTAACAGTCTTGTTTTAAAACTAAATGTTTAAAAAAGAAAAGGAAAAATATACTTTAATGTTATACAATAGATTTTTCCGGCAGACAAGAAAAGGAGATTATACAAAAAATGTTTTTAAAGCACACATTTTTTTGCATTTTTTTGTTTTTGTGATTTGACGTCTTTTATTTAAATTATATGAGAATGTTGGTTTTAGAAAATACTTGATATCAATGCAATTAAAATATAATAAATAATACAATCCCAAAATAGTCCGACATTTTTTCCCCTTTATGAAATGCATATCTTTAAGTTTAGAAAAGATTTTCTTTGCAATTAATTTTCGTACTCAAATAGAAGTATCTGAACGCTTTTCTAAAATCAACCCTATTGAAATGCAATACGCCGTTCTAATGTTTCAGAAAAAAAGTGTTACATTGAAAAAAAAAAACATTCTGAAAGTTTATTTTGAAGTGTTTTGTAAACAGGTTGTAAATTTTGTATTCGCATGCCTTTGTTTACTCAGAGAGATTTTTACTATAAAATACAGTCAATATTTATTTTTCTTGCAGAAAAATTTTGCTGCCCAAACAATCGTTTTTTCTCATAACCTTTACTGCATGATAAAAATATGAAATGTTTATATTTCATGTCTTTAATCTCAATTTTTTTTCTGCCGTATGAATTGAAATCCAAATTATCAACATTAAAGTGTTTTGAACATATTTCAAATACGTAAAAAACCCGTAATTGGGGTAATGATAAAAAAGTGTTTGTTGTTAAATAAACAATTTCTGAAATAGGTCTTACATTAAGCCCATCGTAAACATAAATTTTATACGTATTATGAATTGGTGAAGACTTATTAATTAAATATAACAGAAACAAAACTGAGGTTGGCGAAATGAATTCCTTACATATTTTAATTAACATCACAGTACAAGTACGTACACATAACACAGAACTACATTTACATTCTATGAGTTGCAAAAACACTGCAGTGAAACAAAAACATCTGAACTATAGGTGTCAGTAGTGACTAGAGAGAATTTCTGTAGTGCTGCCATCTAGAGTTTATTCTTAAATGTAAAAAACCATAGATTCTGCCTCGCATATTAATATTGTAACCGAGTAGTAGCTCTTCTAATTCTTTTAGAACGTCTATGTACCTGTAGGGAAGAAGAATAATTATATATTACAAGATCTGCAGCAGCATCAATAGTACTATTTAGACCCATGGGTTTTGGAAATGGAAGTATCGAATCAGAGTCCACTGGTGCAGGACTTGGAGTATTTGGGAGGACAAAGTCAGCTGATTTAGGATTTGGAGTAGATGGGACAACAGAGTCAGCTGGTTTAGGATTTGGAGTAGACGGGAGGACAAAGTCAGCTGGTCGAGACACTAGGAAGCCTTAGCTGAGAAACACGTTGATTAACAACTGTATTATCCAATTTGGGACTTTATGTATCACTCTCTTCAGCATTTGGATCATTAGTTACATGTACCTTCGGACCGACATTAGTTATATGATCAACATGTCTTTTCCAAATATTTGAACTAACTTGAGTTCTATAATGCAACTTGCCCTCTTTTGCAATAATGTGACCAATTTTCCACTTAGCTTCAGAAGTATAATTTTTAACAGCCACTTTCTGGTTGATTTGAAATTCTTTTACTTTAGTATTGGCATTTCTCGCACTTTGCTTATCATGAACAAAATTCGTAACGTTTGGAAGTATCACATCTATTTTCGTTTTAATATGCCGCTTTAGAAATAGAGATGCAGGACTTTCCCCGTTGTAACATGAAGCATCTTTCTATACTGTAAAAGAAAGTTATTAAATTTCATTTGTAAACTACCAGATTCTGAAGAAAAGGCTTTTAATCCACGTTTAAGAATTTGCACATATATATCGGCCTGACCATTTGTAGCTGCATCGTATGGAGCACTAAACCTATGCTTAACCCCATGATTCTTTAAGAATGTCTTAAATTCTTCAGAAATAAAGTGTTTAGAATTATAAGATACCAGAGATATAGGATACTCGTATCTGGCAAAAAGAGAAGAAAGACAAGTAATCGTATGTTCTGAAGTTGTATTAGGAACAATGAAAACTTCTGGCCATTTGCTATGAGCATCAACCACGAAGGAAAGCATTTTACCAACAACAGGACCAAAATAATCAATATGAATTCCTTGCCATGAAGCTGTAGGCCATTCCTAATGATGAGTATCTACCTTGGGCGGATTATTTTTTAAATTGACAAAAGTAGTGCAATTCCGTGCAAGATCTTCAATATCTTGGTAAATTCCTGGCCACCATACAAAACTGCGAGCTGTGGACTTCATTTTCACTATACCGAAATGTCCAAAGTGCAAATTATGTAAAATTTGTTTTCTGAAATTTCTGGGATAATTACTCTACATCCTTTTAAAATACAACTATGTTGAAGAGTAAATTCTTCTCGCTTGCCACCAAAAAGTAATTTTTTTGGAATTGGAGAACCAGAAATTAGATGATGAAAAATTTGACGTAATAAAAGATCAGATTTTATACCTACAGCAATTGATTTAGCATTTAAAGGTAAAGTAGAAATTTTATTAATTTAAAAAAAATCACATTCATCAATTACATTACTTGAATTTAATTGTGGAGGTAAATCTTCACTATGTAATGGAAGTTGTGAAAGAGCATGGGCATTTCTATGTTCGAATGCTTTCTTATAGCAAATATCATATTTAAACGCTTGTAAATATAATAAATATAATGCATATCTTTGCATTCTAGCAGCGGAGAGTACAGGAATACTCTTAATAGGAGAAAAAATAGACACAAGTGGTTTACTATACGTAAATAAAGTAAACCTACTACCATATAAATTCTGAAAAAATTCTTTACACCAAAGATAATAGCTAGTGCTTCCTTATCCACCTGGCTATACCTTTTTCTGCATTATTGAGAGTTCTGGACATAAAACCAATTGGTTTTTCCACGTTATCGAGCATCACATGCAAAAGAACTGCAGAGGTACCATATGGAGAAGCATCGGTTGCTAACAAAAAGGTAATTTAGGGTTGAAATGTGTAAGAACTCTTTCTGAAATAATCTCATTTTTTATATTTTTAAATGCTTGTTCACAAACAGGTGACCATATAAATTTCACATTCTTTTTGAGCAATCGATTTAAAGGATGAGCAATTGTAGATAAATTTGGTACAAATTTAGAATAACATGTAACTAAGTCTAGAAAAGCTTTAACTTGTGACACATTTATTGGTCTAGGAGCATTTGATATAGCATCATTTTTATCTTGTGTTTTATAAATACCTTTCTTATCAATTTTATAACCACAATATGTAATATGATCAGCCAGAAAAAAATATTTGTCTTTACTTATCCTAACATTATATTCACGTAATCTTTCTAACACTTGTTTTAGCCTTTTCAAATGAGTTTCATCAGTTTCCCCTGTAAAACCAATATATCATCAATGAAAATGGTAACACCATCAATACCACTTAAAATGTGTTCAATTGATCTTTGCCAAATTGCTGGAAAACTAGTAAGACCCATTGGTAACTTTAAAAATTGAAGTAAGCCCTTAGGAATGTTTATAGCTAACAACTCTTGTGACTTTTCGTCTACAGGTAACTGAAGATTTTCCTGATTTAAATCAATGTTTGTAAAATGTAAACCACCACCTAATGTAGATAGCTTGTCCTCTACTCTAGGTAAAAGATATTTTTCACCCTTCAAAAATTTATTTACTGTAACTTTAAAATCCCCACATAAACAAATTTTACCATTAGGCTTAAACACTGGAACTATAAGAGTTGCCCACTTACTACTAATGACAGGTTTAATAATATCCTCATCTTGCAACCTTTGAATTTCTTCATTTATTGCACGACGTAGAGCATAAGTAACTGTTCTAGCTTTGCAAAATATGCGCGTAGTATTTCCTTAGAACACGAGATTAGAATGCAAAGTTAGAGAAAAAAAACCTTGTAGGACTGCTTGCCATGGGGGCGCTTAGTCAAGTGCTCACTTACTTTAGTCGTTGGTATGCATCATGTAAATATGAGTTGTGCATTTTTATTAGGAACATAAATTTAATTTTTACCAATATCGTTATTTGAAATTTACGGTATTCTCTAGGTATAACATTTATAAAACCTTACGGGTGAAGCTAAAAATTTCAAATTTCTTAAAGGGAACTTGTTTGTGTAAATCAGAGCAATACAATTGTTTTTTATTAATAAGAGCTCTCAATTAATGAAAAATCCACCGCCAAGATGCGCGCAGTGAAGTACAATAAATAAGTTATTAAATAAAAAGGCGTTAACCAATCCACCCCCATCCCATGCCTGCAAATATAACGAATAATTTGTTTAAGAAAACTCCCTTCCCCTAAATTAACGCGATCATTAAAAAATAATAATTATATTTTTTGATAATTAAAACATAACGAAGACACTTCGCTAAAATAGCCGCCAGAGTGCTCCCCTTCCCATCCTCAAATTAAAATCTATATCTTAATTAGTTATCTTAAATTTTGTTCATTACCAAAAATTAGCAATATTTCCTTTTATTTTTGCAAAGTAAATAGAGGGATCGGCCACAAAACAGATCTCGTTGTAGTTCTGTTTTTCTGATGATTGTTTTGCAATGTTTTGGAAAATATCTAAGATTTCCAGAATGGAATGATACTCTGCTATAAATAAAACACATGATACACATTTTACCATAGTTTATAATTTTAATTTCATTTTGGAAAATAAATGATTTTATTTATATAGTTTTCTAAAATTTTACGTCACATGTCAATTTTTATTATTATGCATTGTCTCAATTTATTACTACATCCATCGACGATGGATAAGTTAATCATCATTAACTAGTTTATGATTATTATGTTATGATTAACTAAGTGTGATTGAATTAATTGTCTATACTATCAATTTAATCGCGTTGATAAATTGCAGTTTTAATGACTTAGAATAATTATATGCCGACGAATATAAATAGAGATTGTTAAAGTCTATATCATTTAGCATGACATCCGAAATTCTAAAAATATATTACTCGGGAACTTTGGAGAGTTTCTGTCCACTATAATGAAGTTTCATCTATCATTAAAATGCTTCGATAATTTGCGATCTCGATTAACATTCCGAAATCATCGGAAATGAAGTCATTCATTTCCTTAACAATTCATACGTCCTAGAGATATATTCCAATATACATCATCATTATCTCTTCCATTCCGAGATGAATCAAATGTTAAGCATTAACAAAGTATTGTTTGTAGAAAAAGTCTTTAACGTTCTGTTTAACAGATAAACGAAAAAATTAGTTGTCCAAGTCTTAAATATACATCTATTAGAAAATCAAATATGATTGGAGAAAAACATAATAGAGAAAGTTAAATAAAATAACATATTTTTTATTTACATTGTTTTTGAATTTTAATAATTACACGGAGTGTCCATAAATTATTGTCGTGGTTTCTTTACCTTAAAACTTTTGATGTATGGTGACTATATCATGAAGGAAATATATATTCGTAAAGTACAACTTTAAGAGTTTTTTCATAACACAAAGAAGGTGACATTGCGTAATGTTGCAACTTAAAACGCTATTAATCAAGTAACTGTTACAGTCAAATAATAATTAACATCAAAATTTTATATTAAATTAATCAAATTAATTTAATACTAAATTTGTCAAAAAAGTCATGATGTAATATCTAATTATTTAACTTTGTGATCACAATTCATTAATAACTTTTTTGAGAAATTTGATAAAATTATAATATTAATTAATATTTGATTTTAATCGTTGTTTGACTAATAACGTTTTGAGTTACAATTTTACGTATATGAAACTTTGCGTTATTAAAAAATCTTTTTAAATTGTACTTTACGAATATGTGACAATATGTTTCGTCATGCTCTTAAATAAAAGTTATGAGGTAAGGAAACCCCGACAGTAATTCTCGACACCCTGTATATATTTTTGTATTCTTGATTCTTAAAATATTTATTAATATATTTTTTGAAAAATAAAACAAGTGTGCTCAGGAGGGGAAACAAAA
Source organism: Maratus michaelseni (assembly GCA_963931845.1). Taxonomy (NCBI): domain Eukaryota; kingdom Metazoa; phylum Arthropoda; class Arachnida; order Araneae; family Salticidae; genus Maratus; species Maratus michaelseni. The sequence continues at coordinate 406,396,372 of OZ007587.1, forward strand.
ACCATAAAGACAAAATTTAGACGCTCTACGGGCCTGGCTACTCCCGTCTGTCAGCGGAAGTAATTTGGTACTTTTTTCTATACAAGTGTTTGTTAGAGGTTCAGTCAGTGATTAAAAGGGTTACGTTGCTTATACAATGTATTTGGATACCACCTAAGACTATACAACGGACATGAAAACTGTCCGAAGAACCATACCTTTAAAACGTATAATAAAACGCATGCGAAAAAAAGTATGACTCCACAATCGAAGCAACAAAAAAGCTTTACTGAACCTCCTGAAATTTCAAAACAGATGATAAAAACATTTAAAAAAATAAAAGGTGTTAGAATACAGAAATGGCTTCGATAGTCTTGTGTCGAATAGAGGTTGACGGCAGGCTTACGTCGAATACGAAGTGAACAGCCATGGGTTGGATCACTTTAAAAGGTGATATATTAAAATTATCGACAATCTTTGAAAAGTGATAACGTATTACGTTTGTGAGTATTGCGATACGTACTTTACTTTGAATCAGGTTTAACATTAATGCCTTACAAACTGCTGGAGAATTTGTGACGACTGCTGCATTTTTCTGTTGCATTTTTCTCGTAAACAATACGTCATCGATGTATGGTTTTTTGCACAACTTTTATGTGCACATAGCGAAGATTCTCATTCTGCACAATTTGTACGGACATCCTGTATTATTGATTGTATTATTTCTTCATTGCAAATTTATTTATTTATTTATATGTTTTTTTTTTTCCGGTGATCCTAAGTAAATTTAATTACGTTTTTTAAAATGATTGTTTCTCAGATCCACTGCTCTAACATATGTCTGAAAATTTATTCCATATTGAGTAGGATTTTAAGTCAATAATATTTCATCTATTGAACATAATCGTTTTATTATATGTTTTCTTTCAAACTGACGCATACAATATTTGAATATATTGACGTAAAATTCTGTATATTGCGTGAATCTAATGTCAATTAATATTCTTTAATAACTATTTCCTTATACTTTATATACATAGATTGTTTTATGTTTAGATAATAAACATACCCATCGTAACATCTAGTTAACATAAAATCAAAACATTCGCACTCCCACATAACTTAAACTTAATTAGCAAATTAATGACACTCATAGGATATGTAGCTGGTTGGTTGTATAGATTGTAAGGGCGCAAGGTTCGGTTAGGGACAATATACATCAATATCGGATATGCGTGCAAAAACTATATATTTATAAGGCGTTTATGAGAAAATATGTTACAATGAAATATCTGTAGAGTTATCCTAAAAATATTATTGCTATCAAATTGGAATGTGTTGTCTAGCTATTGTAATTTTTTTCTTTTTAAGTAATTTCCTTCTATATATAATTGCTTTACAAGAACACATAACACATTCAAATATGTTTTCAATTACAGTGATTGATGCTTGAACAATGTGAAGTATTTAAATATGTAGCTCATATAATATAGAGATATAATATAAGTTGTTGTTACTGGTAAAAGGAATTGCCTAAAATTTAACTATTTTGTGTTGTAAAATAATTAAAAGAATCAAAATATCGTTCTTCTTAATTGAAAAAAAAAGTCTTCATGGTTCAACCATGACAAGTTTTTCATAAAATTCAGCTTTTCAGAAACCAATCAGAACAAATGCTCTATACACTCTAAAAAAATTGCTTTAGTATATGTAGGTTCTCACTTGCTTGCCTTGTGGTTAGAAATCTGCCTGCAAGTCAAGTGGTGTCATATTGAAATTACGACTGAAAGTTGGATGTTTACTGTGTATCGGATTCCATTTCTAACAGTTGTTTCGATTCGATTAGATATTGTTTGCAAAATATAATAGTAGAGATTTTATGGTTAAGCATTTTACATGTTTATTTTTAAGCATTAGATTTATATTTATTTTACATGTAACTGTGGTTTATTTATTAAAGCTGGACTAAGAACTGATGTCTCTTCTTTTTCCGGTCATTTTACATTACTTTTTAAGAGGAGCAATGTTACCCTAGTTTTCTTCTGAATACAACCTTCAATATACTACTGATCATATAATGACATAAAATCGGTCAATGTAAGAATTTTTCTATAATAATATGTATCAATTTAATTGATAATTTGAATCAATGTAAGAATCAATACAGATGATAATTTGAATCGATGTAAGATAATTTGTTGGAACACATAAATTACAGTTTTTCTTCCATTTAAGTCGTATCCTTACAGTAAAATAACATACCTTTTTCGTGAGAAAAATTCCAGAAAAAAAAGTAACAAGCACAGACATAAAAAAAACCCTCAAACATACGAGTTGATAGGGACCTAACTATATGTAACAGATTCAAAGCTATTTCGAAATATGTATTGGAAAAATGGTTAAGCAGCTTTGAAAGTTTTTTAACACTGGGTGCCCCCGGATCGGGGCCCAAAGTAAACCCCGATTAGTGAGCTTTGGTTCGCATGCTGTTATATCACTGGAATTAGTAGTATCACCACCCATGTTAGTATAAGGTCTCTTGATATCAATTCATGCATACATTAGCAATTTTCTAATAGCTATATTTAATTATTCATGAGGTGCAAACATATTGTATTTTGCAACCATTGATAGAAAATTTAGTATTATATTGTAATTCATTTTTATAATTGATAATTATTGTGTAACTGCTTATTAACTATTGCTTTTCTAATATAATTTGTGTTAGCGTATCGAAAATCTTACATCAAGATTTATTGCAACTTACAATTTCGCTCACCCAGCCTTAGGCTAAATTGGGCAGCACATGTGATTATTATTGTATATATCTTTAAAATCAATATAAATCTTCGTCGAAGGAACGGAGACCAACCGCTTGCATATCGGAGGTCTCGCTCAGGTCTTCCTTCCTCCCTTGTTTCTTCGCTCCGGTCTTCTGACCGTGGTTCGGTTGGTTGTAAAAATGTTTCCTTTTCTCGTGGACATTTTGCGCCTATACCTCACGGATGGTTGTCCACGAGCAGGTAATTTCTGTAATTTTTTGTAAATATCTGTCTTTTCTGTAAAACGTTTTATATAAAGACCGTAACGTTCGCAAGTATCAGATCCCAATACCTTGGGATCCAAGCGAGATCCCAATACCCTGGTTATTGGGATCTCATACAACACCCTTTCTTTTTATCCCATCAAATACAGTTTTTTATGATATTCGCACTTAATATCTTTCCGGGATAATCTGTTTGTAGAGTACGATCAGCTGTGTGAAGATTTTGTATCCTACGCGTAACTGTCTTTTAGATAATGGCATCTAATGAAAACTGGAAGAACCTTTTTGTACATCAAACATTTCCGCTAGAATTAAAACCGTTTGTAACAGTTTTACTTAAAATAAACATTTTTGCTTATGTGTACTACCGTAATATATAAAGATGCTAGAGGAAGAAATGAAAGAATGTACTATTAAAATTTTTGTAAATAAATTGCATCTTTTTATGATAATTCCTTGAATTTTGAAAAAGAAATTGAGATTACGTATTTCTTCTTGATTATATAAATTATATCATTATTATGGAGACGAAATAATTAAATATATAAATACAGTAACCTCTCGATATATAGCGCTACTTGGGAGATAAGAAAAAAGCACGATATACGGAGTGAAACGATATAACGAGGGGAGAGAGAAAAGTGTTTATAAATGAAAAATAAAGAGCCCTAAATTAAGATACGAGGTTTTCGATTTAATTGTTTGTTCAAACAAGCTACAAGTTCAACACAAAAAAATGGTAAAACGTTAGAGATATACAAACCCGTACATATACAGTATACATTTTTACTTACATTTTATGGTATTTTCTGAAAATTAGAATCCAGAGTTGTTTGTTTTTGATTTTCTTTGGTTATATGCTTGCCAAGGAAAATTAAAGAACATATACTAATTACATTTCAGTTATATGCTTAGATTTCGATGTTTCAAAATTTTTATACTTTTTTTCGAGAAGATAAATTTATCGGAGGACAACTAAAAAAGGGCGAAATAGGCGAATGCGCTACATACCGAGGCGCAATATAACGTGAGGTTATTGTACTTTTTTAAACATTTTTGAGATGAAAAAATATATTTTTTCCCGTAATGTAATATTTTTATTTCTTTGGAACATTTTATGTGCATTATAGTTTTTTTTAAAGATAAATAACTTACTGCTACATATTTTCAAATTAAAAAACATCTTATATATATTTAGTGAATACAAAACAAAAATTACATAGATTCTTTAAACGAAACTAGCCATAACTACATCTGACCGTTAGATTTTGATTTATTAAAGAAAAAAATATTTGATAAAATGTCTTGAACGTAAACTATAAATTTGAGTTTTAAAATGTATTTTAAATAAGTATGTATTTATTTAAAAAAGAACCGATTTCAGTTGCTCTCCTTTTTTAATTTCAATTAAATTATTAAACAAAAGGCTAAAATTCGTAACTTCAAACCCGATACCATTATGTTTACTATACTAGTGCGCATAATTTAAGCAACAAACACAAAATGCTAATTCCTGAACACGTGAGTACTCAAAAGGAAATTCTATAAAGAGCAAGTGTAGAAAATTGACACTACCTTAACAGCACAGCTAGTCGATGCGAAGACTCTTTGACGTCACACATGGTCACAAGTGTCACACTCACTACAATGATCTGAAATGTGATATCATTCATTCGGCTCACTTATACTCTCATTTGGTCACTCCACTGAGAAGTCCCCATGACAGCTGGTCTTTGACGAGTCACCAGGTGACTTTACAATAAATTCACCTGGTGACTCTCATGTGACTGTTATTTGGACACTCCTTTGGTAAGTTATCATGATTGCTGTTCTGTGACGAGTTCCCAAGTGACAGAAAATGAAATCATTTGGTGATTTTTCACAAAGGAGCGCAATGATGACTTCACAGTACAGTGTCGGTCACTTGAAAGTCAGTGATCGTCTTCATTGTGGCATTACTTGGTGACTCATCACAATGCAATGCTCACAATGACTTCAAAGTTGAGTCTTTAACTAACAGTAACGTGAGAATCACAAGGTGACTACATTATAATGTCAACTCAATTTGCTTTGTCATCACAATTTGTGATGACAAAGCAACGGTCACAGTAACTTTTCAGTGGAGTCACCTTATAACAATCATTTCGGAGTAATAATGAGACGAGTGAAATATCCCATATTTTGATTCACCGTAGTGACTGTGACACTTGCAATCATGTGTGACGCCAAGGAGGCTTCACACCCGCTGCCTTTGCTGTTAGGGTAGTACCTGTTTTCTATTCTTGCTCTTTATAGTATTTCCTTTTGAGTACTCACGTCTTGAGAAATTACCATTTTGTGTTTGTTGCTTGAGTTTTGCACACTAGTATAGTATATCACTTAATCTATAAATATTATGTCATTTTAATATACAAACATTACTCCTGGTATCATTTATATATGGGGATTTCAGTGTCAAGCGCCATATGAATAGTTAAAACATAAATTGCTGCAAATATTAGATTAAAATTTTTGTTGAGTCTCTACAAAATAATTATGTAATTCAATGATAATTTCGAAACACAAATTACGTTGATCAGTTTTATCAACAATTTCATGCCAATTTTATGTATCCCTGTAACACACTACGCACGGTGACAGCACTAATCTTAGTTAATGCACGATAGTCCTATTTAATATTATATGGTTTATAATAAACGATTTTTGCTGCTTGCTTCGTGGTAGTTACACTAATTGAGACGAATTATAAACTTTTTTTATCATAGAATAATAAGAGAAATAGAGATGAAAAATATATAGAAGTAAATCTAATTTTTCTACAGATGGTGACTTAATAAAATTCCATAGTTTCGAGAGCAATTAATTAGCAGATATCATCATCAGATAATCATGAGGAGGAGTCGTTAACCCAACAAGCGTAAAACACCTTCTACTTGTTCGAAAAGATTTTTTTTTACAGTACAAAAATGGCTTTCAATATGGCGGTAAACAAGATTTTAAATGTTTTAACCGGAACTATTACCTCTAAACCAAACGATTTAGAAATTAACCATTGAACAACCATAAGAGTGGACACTCTGTATATAACTCTTTAAAAAAATGATTTTCACTTATTGATTTTGAGAACAATTTCTCATGACATGCAAGGACTTTACTAATGACTTGAGATTGAAAAAATAGTTGTTTTGATAAATTCTTGTGGTAGCTGTAGATGATAGTTAGCTAAAGTGAAGTCAAATTGAATAATGATGCAATCCATGTAAAACTTTTTCATATTGATAAGTACTATTCCCGTATATGGAATAATTTCTATGTCAGAAAATTCATTATGCATGTAGTTGTATAACTTTATTCAACCATGTATTTTTGCACGGCAAAACTCTTGCAATTTTAGAAGGAAAATCATCCCTCTATCTTTTGTAACAGACATTAATTTCTAAGATGTATGATAAAATATATTTTTTTATTAATTTTGTAAAAAACTGAATTTAAACTGAAATAAATTGCTAGCCACGTCGAATAAAAATGTCAAATACCTTAAAATTAGTTCCTAAAAAACTTTTTCCTGAAATAAATTGAAGGTCTTGAGTAAAAAAGAAATCCTTATCATACATGCTCCAGAAAACTGGTAAAATGTCTATGGAATTTTTTTGTAAGAGCGAAAAATAGCAGTTGATTTATTCTCTAGAGGGATCTCAAGTATCTTCTTTAAGATCGTGTTTTGAGGCTTTTTACATAGCTATTTAACTATCTTACTATTTTCGTTGTTGTGTAAAACTTTTTTTCGCAAATGTTCTTCTGTAATGACATCTTTATCAACAGAAGCTATTTCAACGAAAAATATTAAGAACAAGTTTTAGAAGTACAGTATTTATATATCTTTTCTAAGAAAATAACTTTACTCTTAATATTTTAGAAAGCTTTCATAATGACATACTACGATTTAAATGTTGACTTATGGAAGAAAAAAAAAACAGAAATTCGGTTTAATTTGCATTATTTCAACAGTTGCATGAGGAAACCTGTGATGGTGAGGTGAAGAAAAAAAAAGCCTTAAGAGTAGTAAAAATTATAGAGAAATATCTATCTATCTATCTATCTATCTATCTATCTATATATATATATATATATATATTACATATATATGTATATACATGTATAAGTACATTTTTTATATATGAACATTTACTTTTGCCACAAAAGTTTTGACATTCCTAAAGATTTATAATGTTGTTCAAACAAAGCTGCCTCTGGCGACTAGTTTTATATTTTATTCGCACCACTTTTTTAAAAAAGTAAATTTTTCAGCATATTTGTCTTGTACGTATTGTCCAATTGTGTGTAAAATATTTTTGGTTTTAGAAAGTGGTGCGAGATATAATTAAAAAATTGTCGCCAGTGGCAGCCTTGTTCAAACATTTCTATCTGCATAATAAAACACCTCAACGTCTAAAAGAAAAGTTTCCTCTTTGTATAACATATACTCTTTTTATATAACGAATAGAATAGTTTATTGTTCGCACTTTTTAAGGAAATGTGTAATAAATAAAATAAAATAAATAACCTATTGGAATAATTATTTGAACATCTTACAATTATTTTTTAAGACCATTTCAAGTAATAAAATTGAACGTAGTAAACAAAGACATGCTGACGATATATATATCTCCCAAACTGGTAAAGTGTTGTTGGGTACTTTTCCTAATAGAAAAAAAAGCAGTTAGTTTAATATCTAGGGAACTGACAAGTGTCTCTTTGTACATAACTTGTATATTTTACATAACTATCAATCTATTTTACTATTTTTAGAATGTTATCAAATGTTTTTGAGTAATCTTCTTAGTTAATGACATCTTTTTCAAAAGAATCGACTTGAAAAATCAGCAAAAAGAATAATTTCAATTTCAAGAATATATATTTTCTGTTACTAATTAAAACATTTTATGATGACGTACTAGGATTTTATTTGTTTCTTCCACTAAGAAATATTATAAGACATTTGGCATTTTGATGTAGCAATTTTTTCAGCAGCTTCTGCTGTTAGTTATTGATGATGAGGTGAAAAAATAAAGGATTATTTTACCCATAGAATAGATATATTTCTTAAATAAGCGTAATTTATATTAGTGGAATACTTTCAGTGGCATAAATTAATGTTCTATATGTTTTACAAAACTTTACTTCAGCATTGTAAAACATTCCAGGGTTTAAAAAGAAAAGTATCCACATTGTACAAGAAATAAATGTTATAAAACAGATAGTAGAATTTATATTTTCAAACATAAAAAAATCGTTATGAACTAAATTAAATTGCCTATTCACATAACTACACGGAACAGAAACAAATAATTTACAAACAGATTTTATCTAAATTATGAAGAAACTGATACAAAAACATGCTATTTGTTGGATAAGCGCCTTATTCCCTATTAAGAATCATAACAAAATGAAACAAAAATGAGAGCATTTGAAATATACGCAACAAGTAGAGAATGAACTTGAAAACACTATTCAAAATAAATCAAATTCTATTTTTCGCTATTAGAAACTATTACCATAGACAATTTATCTCTCTTACGATCAGGATATTTTTACTAACTATTTACACTTTTATTCTTAGAATCAATATTAGAAGAAATTTTTTTTAATGTATTTGAAATATAAAGGCTTCCGAAAGTAAAGGCTATTGTCTAACTTATAAACAAATCAATATAAAAGTATAAAATTTGGTACACAAAACATAGCACTTTAGGACATAATATTGTAATATATCAAGAGGAAAATAAGGAAATTATTTGTAATATACACAGCAGATCAAAAAATCGTTTTTCACAAATTATCTATAGAAAAAAATATAATGTAGAGTACGGCCACATAGTTTAGCTATATAGATCGTATACATACTTTAATAAGGTAGTAGAAGATAGTTTATTGCAACAAATCTACATACAAACGCATGACCTTTAGGTCCTGGAATGTCATAGGAGAGGGTTGGTGTTTTACCATGCCTTTTCTTGAAGCATCCCAAACATAATTAAAAATTCGAAGAGATAGTTCCCTTGAGGGCTGATCCATGCAGGAATATCCTTCCTCTAAAGAATATTAATGACAATTGTGCTATGAGTAATAACGCATTATCGCCAATAAAATTAAGCGTGGACCGACAGCTGTTCAAAAATATCTTACATGAGATTCAAGGATCTCAACCTTATATCTTTTATGCAGTCATACCACTTGCATCGAAGACATATTGTGGTGTTCGGTTGTCCAATACCATAGCGCTCTAAACAGGTATTCTGCGACTACCCGGTTTACCATTTGTTTTTTGGATTATAGCATACATTACGAGTCCTTCAACTGAAGATTCGTCAAGAATCCGTTTGTGTAGCGATTCTCGACTCATCTCTTCATTATGCGAGTATTTTAACGAAACCATGATATGGGTTTTGGAAAATCATATAAGACTTTTACATGCAGCTGCCGGTACAAACTCAATTTTATGGACGATCTTCATTGTACAGATTGATATCGAACATTAATGTCATTGAGCATGTTTTGGAAGCACTAGCAAGAGCTGTTGTACAACTCCAATCCTGACTTAAGAGCATCTAAAATTTAGATATCTTGCATTCAGGCGAAAAGAATTTACTACTACAAACTGTAATCAACAACCTCATTAACGGTATCAGAGGCTTGTTGTTCGTCCTTATATATGAGCGGGTAGCCACACTCACATTAGCTTGTTGCGTTATGGGGATAGGATGTATCATGTTTTAAAGCAATTTTTAAAGTATCCTGTATGTTACAAAATATTTACTTTCTTTTCATCTTATAATGTTGCTATATATGTTTAATAGTATGAGACTTTTGTACAAAATTTTGCATTTTTTACATCAATTTGATTTTATGTTAGACACAGAAAGATGCACTTTAACTTTTGAAATTAGTACTACGAATTTACATTGTAAGTAGATATGTTCTAGGAATAAAAGTGAAAGTGGTGAGTAACAAATATTTTGATTCTATAAGCTTCTGTTAAATTTTCTATGGAAATCATTGCTAATAGTTAAATGTAGCATTTGATTTACTCTCTACAAGGTTCTGAAGTGTCTCTCTTCAGATTATATTTAGACATTTCTTTATTACCTAACAGTTAAACGTTCTTATTATTCATAGCATCGTGTGGAACGTTTTTGGAAAAACTTCTCTTTGAACAAAACATCTATATCAGGAAAACATTTCTTTTATTGTAATAGCACTTAAAATTTTAGAGAAAATTTCATTCTAAAATGTGAATAACTACTTCCGATAAGAAAATTTTATAAAAAATTCACAGTTTACTGTAATAATAAAAAAAACAAATCTGCTTTTTACATAAGTCAAAGAACGATGAAAGCATGGCACAAGACGTTTATGGAGACAGGTAGTGTGCTTCATAAAAAAGGCGCGTGCAACCAAAGGTGTTCGTACAACCGAAGGTGCTCTTGTGGAGATCTTTTAGCATCACATAAAAATTTCACACGGGAAAATTTCAAATTAAAAAAAAATTCTGTAAAATTGGACTGTTGTTAATTTTTTATTCTCTCTATTTATATAAGTTGTAGTGTTTAAAAAAAATGGTTAAAAGATCTACAGTAATATCTATTTACAATTTTACTGCTTCATACAAATAGAATATTACCGTCATTTTTACACTGTATTTTTAGTGCTGCAGTAACAGTATTGCGGAAGATATACCAGGCAAATGTACTATCCTCAAATTAAAAAAAAAAAAAAGAATTGCTAATAAACAAACATGCCAAAATTTCAAAATTAAATTTTCCTGAGAACATCAACGGGATTTTACGCATTTATCTTGAAAATGTAGCACTTCCCGTAAAATTACTTCCACAATTAATAATCATAATTTTAAAATACTCCAGAATTTATAAATATATATATTTACAGTGTAGCAAAGATTAATAAAATATATTTTTAATATCGTACACTCTCTTTTAAATAAATAACTTATCTCATTACTTGTCATGTCCATTTAACACTTAATTCATTAAAAGTAATGTAAAAAACAATTTGCAAGTGTTCTAAAAACCATGGCCAGGAGAATTCTTTTAATTCTTCAAACAAGGGAAACTTTAAACAATTTTAGAATCCCATGCAAGATCTATTAAGCTATTTTTTATATCCTAAAAAATATTTAATTTGCATGAGAAGTTCCCGATTTCTAATGTAGCATTGAAATTAATTTGAATTATTTAAAACAGGTTTGCTACTGATTTAGTTGCTCTTTAAATTGCTAAAATATTCAAATAATTGCTTTAAGGTTTATTTAGTTTATAGAATGCTAATTATATAAATGTACTGCATCGAGAATGTAGATTTTTCTATAAAAGTATGGTGATACAGTATTACTTAATGATATACATTTGCAATTATGATATTGAATGTTCAGTTTTAGGAAACATCTAGAAAATGAAAAACCTCAAGAGCTTCAAATGGAAATTTGTTGCAAAGTTTTGTTCATGAAAAATAACAAACTGATTATTCAAGGAAATTGTGTAAACCTATATTAAATTAATATATTTTATTTTTACATCACGACAAGTAATTTCATTTGATTTGACAAGAAAACTATCAGTAGATTAAAAAAAATTATTTATTAGATAACAGTTTCCTTTTCGCTCTATTATCTTTTCGCTCTAAACATGACCCGAATAATGTGGATCGATAGTAAATGTGAAAAATAAATAAAAATAAAACAGTTTGCCTAATTGTTTTTACAATATGATAAAGTTTTCGTAGTTTCTCTATACTAAGTTAGACATAGAAAATTTGCCTTACAGAATACTCGAATATAAATGTGCTTCTATTTATTTTCAACAATTTATAGGATTCGAGATATACTTATAAATTCGGGTTGTCTGTCACTACACAGTATTCTCATAAAGTGAAAAATATCTGTTTTCGATGTGGATTACAGCATGTTGCCTACGATAATATTGTGCCTGAAGTCATTGTTGTTAGTTTATTAGATTCTAGTAAATGTCGAATACATTAATGCCTATGGGAGGTTGCTGTTTAAAGCACGCTTTAATAATGATATTACTAGAATTTACTTGAAATGACACTTAAAATTAGATTTAAATTTACAAAAAAAAATGTGTTATAAAAATTTTCAAAGGTAGTTTTTAGCAAATACCGTGATATGGCTTTACAATCAATTCACTTTTCTCTCCAGAGAAGTTCTACTTATGTAGCTTCTTTTGCTGATGACTTTACATGCCTTTTTCGCATTTTCTGGATAATTCTTCTAAATTTTAAAAGAGCTTCATTTTCTAGAACCTTTTTAGATAAGTATTTGGGAATGAAAATGATCGTCAAAGGCGTCAAAATTTTCATCAAGATCGACCGATCAGTAGATCAGTACATTGTTAAAAATCTTCACCTTTTACTGCATAGTCACGCCATCGCTTTTATAGAATATCTCTATTTTAACCTAGGAAATTCTCCACGATATAGTAAAGTAACCGTTTTCACTAAAAGCGGTGGAGTGTGTCTGCAGCAAAAGCTGAAGATTTATAACAGTGTATATGCACTTTCTCGTTCATATGCAGCTTATCTTTTTCATTTTAAGACATGTGTTTCCTACATAGTTATTTGAAAAGTTCTTTAAACATGTAACAGCAAATTATATGAGAGATTTAGTGTTCTGCATATTTTACATAAATGATGTTTTAAGAACTATGAAAACATTAAAACTTTTAAAACAAACTATTTTGCATTGTTTCTTTTATAAAGTGAATTTATTAAACATGCTATTATATGAGGATATAATTCAGAAAACGAAACGATAGAAAATCTTAGCAAGTAAGAAAATAATAACTATTTTTTCGTACATAAAAACCGACAACAGGTAGAAATAATTTTCTTTAAAATGAAATCTCAAAAGTATTAAAATTTTGTTTCCATTTTATCTATAATTTTAAAAGCTTGATGTTTTTTTTCACTTAAATTCGAATTTATTTTAAAGATGGATTATTATGTCGCAGTTTTGTAATTTTCCGGCCCATATGCAAATAGAAACTTTCATGACAAATTTTCAAGATTTTGTTCTTCTTTAACTACTGCATTAGAGTTGTCGGTGAATTTTTATTTAAAAATCTTTGAATATATTTTTCTTGTTTTTACATAGGAATTTTTTTTGTAATTTTTCAACAATAAAGAAATAATATTGATAATAATTTTGAATTGAAATATTGTTGTCGGATGTGTATATAGCGAGAAACTATTCATTTTCAAAAAGTATAGGGGCACAAATTTATAATTTTTGTTAGCAATAAAAATAGCTTTTTTGGAAAATATTTCTCAACATGTAACGTTAAGAAAGACACATTGTGCACAAGAAAGTATCTTAAAGTTGAAACAAAATTGAGCAAATTTGCAGTTAAAGAAGTAGAATACAGATATAGACAAGTGACTTTGACCGATAATATGCATTCTACGCAACGGTTTCTAGTGGCGAAATTCGCAAGTTATTAAACTATGATAGATAATTAAAAAAGTAAATTACAAAAGTAAAGAACGTCCTCGAAATAGTATCTATTATAAACTATGAGAGATACTGTAAAAAGTCAAATACAAAAGTGTAGAACGTCCTCATAATAGTATCTAATGATGTATTACATGTAAAAAAAATATCAGAAGCCCAAAAACGTAATTTTAAAAAACACAATCACCGGTTTAAATAACATCACTGATAGCTTGCAGAAGGGCAGATTCATATTTATTAATAGTATGATCAAAGTATGATCAAAGTAAAATGTATGTGTGCATACGAGTGCACGTTTATTCTTGCGGCGGTGGAAACTTTGATAAAAATTAACTAGATTTTCTTATTAAATAAATCGTCCTTTTTTTTGTTAGTAAATGTGAATCCGTTTTATAATACCAGACTTTTGCGAGCAATTAGTGACTACTGAAGCCGATGATAGAATATAAAAGAATGTGAATTTTAGGACTTCCAATAAAGTTATTTTTATGCGTAAGAATGATTTAAAATTCGATATTTTTGCAACTGTTTTTTTTCACTATATCTCGTTAGTTTTTGGAAACTAGAGGACACTTCTATCGGTTCCATTAACTTAGTGGAACGCCACTTTACTGACCGCTAATACACTTGACACTTGCATAGCTTTAGCTCTCTCCATTCGAAAATATTTCAGACTCTCTCCAAATTTTTTCAGGAAAAGAAACTTTCTTATGCACCCAATATACGGCCTTTATAAAATACTTATTTTTATTTAAACTTCATATTATGATAAATTAAAAGAAGAATAAATAATTTTGCTCTATTTAAAAATTATTTATTTTTATTTTATTACCGAACACTCAAATTCTATATTTTTGCAATTAAAATTTTCTTTACTATCTCTCATTTATTAGAATAGCTAAATTACTAAATCAGTGCACCTCTAGTGGACATTCGCCACTAGACGACGCTTCTGTTGGTTAGATTAAGTCAGGGGATGTCACTTTACTGAACGCTTATACACTTGACACTTACATAGCTTAACCACTCTCCAGTCGAAAATAATTCAGACTCTCTATAAATTTTTTCAGGAAAATAAACTTTCTTATGCACCCAATATACGGCCTTTATAAAATATTTATTTTTATTTAAACTTCGTATTATGATAAATTAAAAGAAGAATAAATAATTTTGCACTATTTTAAAAATATTTATTTTTATTTTATTACCATACACTCAAATTCTATATTTTTGCAATTAAATTTTTCTTCACTATCTCTCGTTAGTTAGAATAGATAAATTACTAAATCAGTGCACCTCTAGTGGACATTCGCCAGAAGACGACGCTTTTGTTGGTTAGATTAAGTCAGGGAACGTCACTTTACTGACCGCCAATACCTTTGACACTTACATAGCTTTACCTCTCTCCATTCAAAATTATTTCAGACTCTCTCCAAATTTTTTCAGGATAAAGAAACTTTCCTGTGCACCCAATATACGGCCTTTAAAAAAATGTTTATTTTTATATATACTTTGTATTATGATAAATTAAAAGGAGAATGAAGGGATTTGCACTGTTGATTTTTTTTTTCGTTTACTACCAAACACTCTTAATAACTCAGCAAATTATCTTTTTTCAATAAAACCTGTCTATTCAGTCTTATCTTAAGTACCACATGATTGATAGAACAGACTCAACAATTAATGAAACTAATTGTGTGACTGGACGATTAATAAAATCTGAAGCAACTCCATTAAAGTTTATAAGCAATTTCCAAAGTTCTGTGCGTTCAAATAAATAGTTATATAGCAATGCAAAACTTTTACAAAAGTAAAATATTTCCACCGTTGAAAATGGCCTCATGTTTTAAAGAAAAAGAGCAACGTCATTCATAACTATTAAACATTTTTCTAATAATGTAATTTTCAAAACATTCCGCTCTATGCAATTAGGGCCAATAAATTAAAAAAGTAAGAGAAATTTTTTTTTACTAAACTATGTTACGTTCTGTTAAAACATAATTGTTTATAAAATGAACGAGAGCAATAAAAATATTTTAATTGAGATATTAGAGAAAATGCTTATCAGTTATCGTCTCAGAATGGTTGAAAAAATGAAACCCGTTGGCCCATTTCTTCTAAAATGAATTCGTTTCTAGCGACATGACAGTGGACTGTAACATAGTCAGTCACCAAATGGTAGCTCAATCGAAAGTATACATGGGGTGCTTATGAATTCACTCCCACAAACACATACATACCGACATCGCCGAAAAATTACCGAAACGAGCTTTGGGTAACTGAAAACCTGAGGAAATTCTAAAATACGTGTGTAGGGTAGTATAGCTATATTTGGACCGACGCTTTAAATGGATAGCTGCAGTTCTGCCGTTAATTACAGAAAGAGACGTCATTTACCAGTGAAATCCTACTTATCAAAATGATATCATCTGGGATTAGAAGAAGCACCCACCTTCCACGTGCTGTTTTCGGACAATTTTAAAAAACCTAAAATTAGACGGTTTGATCTAAGATTTTCCTGCTAAACGTAAGAGAATACTTTAAAAGAAAAGTAAGTAGTTATGTTTTTATATACATATATAAATGCATGTGTTTAATGCGCATATTTTTGCCGCAGATTTGTTTGTTTTCGTTTTTGTTATTAGTCTTGAGATTATCTGTTTTAAAAAAATGTCACAGTTGCCTTAATTGGGCCCATATATGTTGTTTAAATTGGACCAGATATACGATCATAAATTTGAAAAGTAAGTAATAAATTTTGAGGGCTGTACGGTTTGGACACTATTTTTTTCTTTTTAATATTTTATAATGGATTACTATCTCCATGCAAGTTTTTGAATATTTTATTTTAATTTTTTAATACATGGATCAATTTCTTTTATACAGTTTAGGCCTATATAAACATAAAAAAATATATTTTACATGTTTTTTCAATACATTTTGCTCTTGACCCGCAAGAATGCTGCAGATATAAAACCTCCCAAAAAGTAAAAGAATCGTTAAAAATGTTATCTCAGTTGCAAAATCAGTTAAGTCAAAGTACAGAGAGAACCAAAAAATAGCTGTGTTTACATCTTCACCATATAAAGTAACCCTTGAAATGTAAAAACAAAAGTTCGAGAAAAAGGAAGTCCTTAAAAAACAAAAGCAATTGGAACATCAAGTTTTAAAAAATTAGACGCAATTCATTTGGAAAGAAAATGGTGGAAAGGAGGTACTACAGACTTAAAGTAAAGAAAACTTCTGTTGTAAAAAAATGTCTAATGATTCCGAATATAAAAAGAAAAATCAAGACAGTAAAGATTGGCTTTGCGTAATTCGTAAGAAAAATAAAATAGCAGAAATGATTTAGTGTTCAGATTGTCAACCATGTTTCCATGTTGTGTGCGCTGGAATACAAAATGACCAAAAGAAATTCACGTGTAACACTTGTATAACTTCTTACATGATATTCAAGTAACTGGCATTTAGTTCCAGAATTTCTACTCTTAATTACTTATAACTTTGATTTATATTTTGAATACATTTTGATTAAAAAAAATTATTCTTACTTTCAGACATCTGATTTCATTATATTTCATTGCTATTGATTTGTTTGATTGTTTCATTTATCGCAAACTTTTAATAAAATTAATTATATTCCCTACTCATAACAGTCTAATATTTTTGGGTCCAATTTAGCAGAGTGGGGGTCCAACTTAGGCGACCAGTCGCTGAATCTGGACCACTTTTGAAAATTATGTCAAATTAAAATAAAATTTAACATTTTTAAAAAGAAATTGTTCTAAAGATTCATTTAGTTAGTAGATAAATAGATTGACCACGTGTTTATTTTTCAGATATTCCCCAAATGAAGTGAGTTACACCTGAAAATATGTGAATTGGTCCAATTTCAGCTAACCTCCCTACATGCATACAAATGGAATCATCGTAAAAATAGCAAAACCGGATTCAGGAAGCCTAAAAGTGTAAAAATAGACCAACATTTACATAATAGGTTGTTTTTTAAATCATTTCAATTTTAATAATTTACGAATTATGTTACGAGTTTCGATCTCACAAAAATTGTAACTGAATCGTTTTCTGAGAAAAACGAAAACAAAATTACTATATACCTGTAAATTCCACTTGTGTAAATAATGCTTTGATTTGAATACTGCGTCTACTAAAACTAGTATTTTTAAATTTGCTCAATCATCAAAAACACGTATTTCCTGCAGCAACAGAAAAATACAAAAACCTTTAACTTTAGTTAACCGAATGATAAATTAAGAGCTGAATCTGGACCACTTTTTAAATTATGTCAAATTAAAATAAAATTTAATATTTTTAAAAAGAAATTGTTCTAAAGATTTATTTAGTTAGTAGATAAATAGATTGACCACGTGTTTATTTTTCAGATATTCCCCAAATGAAGTGAGTTACACCTGAAAATATGTGAATTGGTCCAAATTCAGCTAACCTCCCTACATGCATACAAATGGAATCATCGTAACAATAGCAAAACCGGATTCAGGAAGCCTAAAAGTGTAAAAATAGACCAACATTTACATAATAAGTTGTTTTTTAAATCATTTCAATTTTAATAATTTACGAATTATGTTACGAGTTTCGATCTCACAAAAATTGTAACTGAATCGTTTTCTGAGAAAAACGAAAACAAAATTACTATATACCTGTAAATTCCACTTGTGTAAATAATGCTTTGATTTGAATACTGCGTCTACTAAAACTAGTATTTTTAAATTTGCTCAATCATCAAAAACACGTATTTCCTGCAGCAACAGAAAAATAGAAAAACCTTTAACTTTAGTTAACCGAATTATAAATTAAGAGAAGATGCAAAATAATCCTCTCCAGTATTGGATATGTGAATTTTAAATCTGAAACTAGAAGCTATTATGTTGCTAGTTCTCTCATTAAACTAAATGAAGTGTTCCATATTTAATTATTTTTAATTAACTGATTTAAAAGCTAGTTCAACTTTGAAAGTGTCTCTTGAAATTTAAGAGCCTTTCAATTAGGGATAGAAAACGTTCCTTGAAACTTGATTTTTCCAGAACTTCTGGAATTTTAAATCAATGCTACATTTAAACAGTGTGACTACTATATTAGAAATTTATTCAGTTCTAATTGATGGGTATCTCTTGTTCTATATTATAAAAAAAGTGCTACGCAATATATATATTACGATTTATTCTGAATATATTATGAAAGTCGTTTTAATTTCTTAAACATTTAATAAGTTTGATATCAATTAAGATCCTATAGAATGAGTAAACGAAATTATGTTATTTGTGCCTTTAAATGTTAAGCTTTGTTTCTAGGTATATAATTAACTGAGTCATTTTAACGAATCATTTCGAATTTGTATTAGAATATCTCTTGGAATAAAAAAGTGTTTTATTTTCATTTAATATTTAAAAAGGTTAACAGTGTTTATGTTAGTAGTCATGTTTTTGCTCTTTCTTTGTTCAGCTTGGATATAAGATTTGCATGCTAATAAGTAATTATGTAACAATTCAAAGATAACGGTGCACTTTGATAACAAATTTTACTGCTTTTTTCAAGTTCTTTTCTTTTTAAAGCAGCAATAACCATGTGTCAAGTAACTATTATGCCTCAGTAGTGTAATACGTTATAGGCAACGCAAAAAACACATTTTTTGAAACTTTAACAAATCCTGATTCGACGACGGTACATAGAAGTCAGCTATTCATAAATAATTTACATAACACAAAATGATGATATCAGGCAATTGCCAGGAGTTTTTTACGTCAAAAACATCAGTATAATCTTCATACTCAGGTAGTTATTGTTTAGCTTTCGCATTAAACCACAGCTTGAATTTGTAAAATAAATCATATAAGTCAATTTTTTTTTCACGTACTTGTTCTGGTAGTATTAAGGTGCTATTTTTGGATAATAGACATTATCTCTGGAAACAAAGGATAGGCTTCGGAGTGGTCCACTGATAATTTTTGAAAACTATTTTGGCCGTATCTACAACAGTTGCAAAAAACGACACTTCGCGAAGTGGTTTCCTATGGCATATGCAAGAGAAATCTAAATCGAACATTCTTGTAAGGAAATAGTGGTGGACAAAATTTTGATTTAGTCTATTTTAATAGAGACCGCTCCGTGGCCTGAAAGGATTATGTAAGAGATTCTCTAGTAAACTCTTCTTTGTTCTAGAATTTTCTCGAAACAACTATTGTATTGTCCCAGGGACTGTTTTAACCCCTTCAGGGGCAAAATACTCTTATAGCTAAAATATTGAAATGATTGATTGACACCAGGATTCACGAACGAATTTATTGTAAAATAAGTAAAAGCTTTTCCTCATGTACCTTATAAATTCAAAATTTTATTGTAAAATTCTGGTGGCATTTTGGGATTAAAATTAAGTGGTATATATAATATACCGGTGTCCTTCAAGGAGTTAATCGTTACGTCGTGTTCAATCTCCATGCACCCGAAGCCAATACGATTTTAAAATTTCTTCATCGTTAGATAAAAGTCGTAAATTTTGAAAAAGTGAATCAGTTGTAGTGTAAAGATTACATTTTCGAACGCTGAGTTTTAAATACAGACGTGTGAAAGAATATGATTTTTTAAAAGAGCCTAACAGAAAGCATTATTTTGGCAGACAAGACTTTACATATCGGATTAAATATTACTACCCGATAGACACTGAGCCTAGCTCGTTAGTTTTTAAACTTTCGTGCTTTATTTGAGTAAAGACGAAATTTTATTATTTATTTCTACATAATTCATACTGTATTTGAGTAAAAACAAAATTTTACGCAAAAAATCTATAAATTTTGTACACAAAAATTCATTTCTATATAAAAATGTAATTTCTAGTTTCTAAAAGTTCTAATAACAAATGTTGTTACATAAGATTTTCCGTTTGTTTTTGTATATAAATTATATTTTATAAAATTTCTCTATGTTATCCAGAAAACAGTTATATTTTTTTACTATATATTTCCGCAGTTATAATACCAAATTTTTTTATTGTCAAGATATTCAACACTTTATTCAATACAACATTATGGGTGTGGCGAAGATTTTCTGTATGTAGAAATACTTACTGTATCGCCTCTTAACGCTGAAAATGGTGCCATAGAACTTTCCAAATAAAATAAGAGACTTATATGGCAATTTACGAATAAGACGTATTCAAACAGTTGCACCATATTCGGATGTATTTGTTAAGTTCTGGAGATGGTATTATTAAAATACTCGAATATGTTCTCAACCATGGATTGAGCCGTAATTTTATGGAATTGCTAGTGCATATTACGGGGTCGCAAAATAATTTCGCACAATCACTTATGATGATGCGAGAAATTAAAGTAGTGAAATGGCGTGCAAATATCGCAGACATAAACACTTGTCAAACTGCTCTTTACAATTTGGTGATTACTGAAAACTCATTGTTCCTATGACCATTCTCTGATTTTACACTCAACTATAATTCAAAGTAGCCTAGATAACGAATGGTGGTCAATTAGCGCCCAAATAAAATAAACATCGTCAATCTGTGTAATACTGATAAACGTGTAGAACGTTTTACATACCCTCTGTTTTATATATACACTGTTAAAAATTTGCAGCAAACTGTCCAGTCATTCGACCGTTTTTTGAAAAAATTTTTACATAACCGTAATGTAACTCTATTCTGATAATAATATAGGCAATAATATGGTCGAAATAGAGTTAAATTACGGTTATGTAACCATTTTCAATAAAAACGGTCGAATGACCGGACAGTTTGCTGCAAATTTTTAACAGTGTAGGGTACAGTCGGATGAAAAAAGGGAAAGCACCTCATACATTTCCATCACCAAATTTTCCCAAAAAACGAAAATAGGCTTTCTACTGGAAATTATGTCTTTTTTCAGTTTATATTTTTAAAATAATGTTGGAGATTTCCAGAAATAGTTTCTTGATTAAAAAGCTCCTAGTAATTTTACGCCAGGCAATATATACTGTATTACACAAGAGTTGACGATTCCAACTACAAAAGAGTGCCAATAAATATTTTTATATATGTGTTTCAATTAACCAACTTTTACATTTAGCGAATAATTTATTATTGACGTTGTGAAAGAACGGTTTTCAGAATTATGTTTAGTGATACTTTTTTTGAGTTAAACAGAATATTATTTCATTGTTTTCGTTTGTATGAGAAAAGGATAAAGTACGAACGTCAATTTAAATGAGATTCATTACGAGCATTAGATATTAGAGCACAAAAATCGTAAGCAATCTGTTATTTATTGCTATTTTGTTCCATATTCCTCTGGTTTATTTACTTTCAGAAACAAATTGAACGACAGTATTTACACTAGTATAACAAAGCAAAAAGAGATGTCCAAGTATTGCTTCGACGATAGGCAAGATATGAAGCTCTATGACAGTATATATGGAAATTAATACAGGCTTATTTGATACGTTTTCGGACAATAGGAGTAACTAGCTATAAATGAAAGGTATGTATACTCTAAAAACGACATTTTTAAAACTAAGTAAAACAGACTCAAATCTGAGTATGTCGCATAGTCAAAATGGCTCCGAATCAAAATTACTCCAGTTTGAAACATGTATATACTCATTTCTGAAAACATGCACACACTCAAGAATAAAACATCATGTTCTCATATTTAAGTATGTCCATGTTACAAAAATGAGTATGAACTGACTTTTATGTGCTCATTTTTTAGCATTTCCATGTTTAAAAAATGAGCTTGAACTGATTCTAATCATTTTTGAGTATGTCCATGTTTCAAAAATGAGTATGAACTGACCTCTATATGCTCGGTTTTCAGTATGTCCATGTTTCAATATTTTGAGTATTTCTGGTATTTCAGAATTGAAAGCATTGTGTCGTCCTATTTGAAACAAAAAGTTTCATAACAATATTAATACATCGATTTACTCATATTTGAAAATGTCGTTTTTCTCAGTGTATTAGTATTGAAGATTTTTAACCTTTCAAAATGAATTTTTCTGAAGTTAATATTTATTTAATTATTTTCTTCTATTCGAATCAATACATAAATTTTGTTTTATTTAAATCGTGTTACACTGGAAGGTGACCGCAGAAAGATCTACATCTTCGAGCATTATCACAATTCATACATCATTCGAAAGTCAATACTGTCTATAGAAAAATAAAACAGGCGGTCTCCTTGAATGCAATCTGCCCTAAGACTATGGCAGACCGACCCGAAGTTCGACTTACATTACATTTACCATTGACTAAAAACCTTCCGTAAACGTGGTTCCGATCAGTGGCAAATAGAATTGGCGAGAACGTCGGTTACAGACGATTAACGCTAGAACAAATTGTTTAAATCTATCAAAACGCATGTTTTCGATGTTGAGTCCTAATTATATGGTTATCCCGTACTCGAATTAGTATTGTGTCATAAAAACCGTCCAAACCGTTTTCGATTTAAAAATTTTACACCATAATTTTTAATGCTGCGTTTGTTCTAACCAGTCATAACGAATTTATCCGAATTAGGGACATGGCTAGACCATTTACTTGTTCTTGAATTAGTATAGAAGGCAAATATCCTGAAAATAGTTAAACCGTCTTCGATATCGTGCATACTGCTGATCAATGAGTAATAGTATTGGCGAGAATTAAAATTACTGAAATTAAGTAAACCTATAAAAACGAATTTTTCCAAAATCCAGACCTATATATGTTTCGTATAATGGGTCCTCTCATTTGGCAAATCAAACCGAAGCTTGTATTTGGATAACAATGAAATTGACAGCTGATTCAATGAAACTGTCACTTTATTAGTTGTGACATTAGTTGTTTCTGATTGTGATACATACAGAAGTTTGTTTTACATTTGTCAAAGGAATTGACTGATTATAAGTCTTACATGACTTATGAGTAGTACATGTCTTATATTGTGTTGAAGAGCTCTTAGAGGACTATTAATTTATTTCATAAGATGTATTAAATGCAAACAAAACCTTCCAATATTATACGTAAGCTATCTCATTGAAATGTAATTCATAGCCTGCAAATATTTGTCCATTTAAAAAAAATCTTTTTTTTTTTTTTTTAACAAAATGATGTGTTAATCACTTTGAAAATTCATTATTATTTTTTCATCTAATCCTCATGATCATTTATGTTCGAGTAACAGTTTTTAAGTATATTTAATTATTTTTATTAAAACGGTGGTAAGGAAATTTAAGGTAGTTTTAAAATGTTTTTAAACGCACGCACACACAAATGTATAATATTTTAGTTTTAACTTAAACTTTATCTGGGGTGTGATTTTCATTTTATCATATGTTTCTATTGGTTTGAATGAAAAATAAAAATATGTTGTGTATATATGAATTTTCCTTCGCATGATAGTGTGGTGTAGAAGCTACTTATATGTTTGAACTCAAATTCCTTTCACAGAAAAAAGGGAAATAACATCAAAGTAAAGCAGTTTCTTTTGAAAAGAAAACTCTCTTTTCCTTTCCATTTTTCCTTTTAAATGTAAGATTAACATCTTACGTCGAAAAAATACAGGGATAAGATTATATGCAAGGTATATATTTTTAAAGGAATGCAGTAAGTTCTTTACAATGATAAAAGGTAAAATATTGGCGTTGTATGTTTTGAAAATTTATTCAGAAAATTTTGTAGTTTATGTGCATTGTATGCCACATACTTTCTTTAAAACCTAGTTAGGTCACATTAAGTATTTATGAGTTAGATATTACTTACCCATCATACGTAGTATAGAATAAGTCTTGTAATCGTTTTGAAAATCGAAAAAAAAATTTTGACGGATTTACACGTTTCAGACACTGCAGATTCCGAAAAACATATTTTTAGAAAAAAAAATTGCCGTCCGTCTGTGTGTGTGTCTGTGTGTCTGTAAACGCTCTATCTCCCGAAAAAATTGAGATAGAGACTTTCAATTTGGTATGTACTTAGTATGTAATAATG
Source organism: Maratus michaelseni (assembly GCA_963931845.1). Classification (NCBI taxonomy): domain Eukaryota; kingdom Metazoa; phylum Arthropoda; class Arachnida; order Araneae; family Salticidae; genus Maratus; species Maratus michaelseni. Next base: position 406,420,927 of record OZ007587.1, read on the forward strand.
GGAAGAAGCATATTTCATTTCAATAACCTGGATTTACCGGAAATATTTTTTCGGACTCTCGAAATATTAGTTCTGATAAAAGGTATATAAAAATTTTCGAAATTGGTTATTTTAAGAAATGAATATAAAAGACAATAAAAAAAACATAAATTTTGGATAAAGCATGAAGTCGATCGGATAATGAGTTGCCGAGATATTTGGAATCCTATTTACCACACTCTTCGATTTTTCATGATCCTGTATTTAATCCAAATTTCACTTCAAAGATATATTTTAATTGGAAATTTGACGCTTTATCAGACGCAATAAACCGCTAGTTAATAGAATTATTATTTTTGGAGTTATAAGGATGTTTCTTTCAAGCAATTCAGTAATCGAGCCTTTAAAGTTTGTGACGTCATCAAGCCTCGATTTTATTTGAATTGCAATGCATTTTATAAGTAGTTTACACATTTTTTATTTTAATATTTTACATTATGCATATCCATGATGGGTAAGTATTACGGTGGCCCCCAACGACTAGTTTTTGTAGTATATTTAGATATATTTATGCTTTACTAAAATCCTGATTTATGAAAATATATTTTAGTTTTACAAGACTATTTCATAACAAGGGAAAAAAAAATATTTAATTAAATGTGTTCAGCGAAACTGTTGTAAAATGTTTTTTTTATTAATCCCTTCAATTTTTCGATTTTTTCATATATATATATTTTTAAACATACGGAAGAAAAATGAGGAATGTTTTTCAATAACCTATCGCATACAGAGTGGAATTAACTAAAGTTTAATTAATATAAGTCGGCGCGTAAAATTAAACTTTTAACAAATCAGTTGATTTTAGTAAAATAAGAAGCTGATAAAGACGGGAGATCCGCGATGTGAGGTTGCCCCTTTAATTGCCTTTCAGTTTAAAGTGTCTTTGTATTCAACAATAGGCAATGGGTGGATTTTTCCCACACATGTACTATGTTGACCCCATTTTGATCGCCACAGATTGTGACAAAGTGGGGTTTTCGGCAGACTTTTACAAAGCAGTTTTCAGTGTTTATCGACACTTTTCTTAATTACCAGGTGTGGCAATATTTTTAATTTTACACAAAGTGTTAATTTTATACATTTTAATTCAAAAATATAAAATTTTAGTTCTTTTCACACGTTGAACGCAAACCTGAATTCGCTAAAGATGAATGGGGGGAGGGGGGGTTATTTATTTTAAATACATTGTAACACATCTTCTATATTCCTGTTTCATAGCAATATATTGTTTTCAATGAAAATATGATGGCACACGTACTCGTGTGGGATGGCGCCGCGGGAAATTTTTGTGGCACCCATATTTGTGTGCCATTACAGTCAAAGTGTTAAAGTGATTTTTTCTACTGTAGAACTCTCGTTAAAACAACCCCTTCCATCCGCCCAACAAGGCAGACGGCCATTAACTGTGGGTGGTAAATGAGTGCTTTGTAGATACTTAAAAGCTTTCAGTATTTTAAAAAACAGTGCATTCTGACCGAAATTTGAACCAGCCGCCTTCTATGGGTTAAGTGTATCAGATGTTATGTATAAGTTGTACAGGTCATATATTGGGTTTCAAAAAAGAATTTAATACATTACTGCCTAAGTCTACTTGCTACTGCCTAAGGCTACTTTCAACTGGCTACGTGCTTAATTTACTTGTTAAAAGTATGTTTTAAACTGTGATGCGAGTTTTTCAATTGAACCAAATTTTATGATATTATGCGATGTGTGCATAATAAAAATAAATTCATATATATCATTCAGTAAAAGAATTTGTATACATTGCCTTCAGTGGATGCAAATTAGTATAATTTCGTTTTCCAACAGAAAAATATTTTAGTTGGGTGATTTTTTTTTAAGTTTTGAAAGTAAAACCCTACATCAAAAGAACCATTCGTCCAAATGACTTGAAATTTCACCAGTATGCTTCCAAAGCAATGGGCATTTTTTAGGCGTAGTTAAAAAAAAATACTTATAATCGCGCCGACAGATGGCGCTGTGGGTTAACATCAACTGTTTTCCTTCCTCTACCGGGTTTTAGGCTCAGTTAAGCAGTCTGTTCAAATTTCAAAACTATTTTCCGTAAGTCTTCTGTCATCATTGGACCTTTTCTTTAATTTTTAAGTGTCCTAAATCTCTTAAGAGCAGTTGCTGCGCTGTCATTATTCTGATAATACAGTTTCACTAACAACGCACAGTCCGTCAATGAGACAGTCATTGCGAGGATATCCGTAGAATAATGAACACGAGGTGTGCGTGCTTCAGGTTTTTATCGCCACTGTACGTGTGTCGTGCACAACCTCGTCTCCCGACTTTGCTGCATATACAGCGCCATCTGTCGGTGGGATTTTAAGTTTTTTTAACCGCGTCAAAAAAATACCCATTGCTTTGGGAGCACACTAGTGAAATTTCAGGTCATTTGGACCAGTGGTTATTTTGTTATAGGATTTTACTTTCACAACTTTAAAAAAAATCACCCTGTATATATGCATCTGTTGGTCATATACAGGTCTGCAGGAAATAATTCGAATATATTATTACTTGTGGGTAGTAACTGCTCAAAGTATTTTTTATAAAATACTGTGTTACTAAGCTTTGCACTTGTAGCATATTTTACTCTATTGTTATAATTGTCTTTCCTACTATGCATGCACAGTTAAAAAGTTATACAGATTAAAATTAAAATGATACTAAGTTGCACAAGCAAGGCTTCACAAAGGAAATCATCGAAGCCGATGTGCTTGTCTTTATCCAAGCTTTCAATGTCTGTAAAGCAAAATTTTCCCTAACTAAAACACGAATATATTTTTCCGCAACAAGTATAGAATAAAAAAGTGCATGGTTTGGTATCACTTCTCTTCTTTAACAGAAAAAAAATTAACAATACAGCAATAAGCATTACATTATTCTGTCAAACTAAACAGAAATAATCAACTTTTTTGTATTGAATCCGTTTGTACTAAATAGTTTTAATAAAAAATGTTTTCAAACTAAAACATTTTTACTTTAAAGAAAAAAAAATTACAAAAGGGATTTCACAAAAATTGCAGCGCAAAATTCAAAATAATAATAATAATAAAACAAAATAAAATAAATGCTAATTTTAACCATAATGTGATTTATCTTCTAAAGAAAAAGAAAAAGAAAAAAAAAGAAAACGCTAAAATGCATTAATTAAAAACTTCAAACAAAACAACGTTTATTACAATTAGAAAAACAAATATATTTTTTGTTATAGCTGGTTAGAAAAAAAATATATAAAAGTCCTGCTTTATCATTAATATAACACATTTAAAAAAAAGGCAAAACAAATATTAACTAAAAGCATAAATACTACCCTGTTTAAACAATTCTCTGTTTTCTTTCGTCTCGTCTTTTAATTATGGCACATTAAATTTCTTTGAAAAATTACAATGGATTTTAAAGTAGGAAATTAACTATGATTAATTTTTTTTTTACATAAAGAAGAAATAAGAATTTTTTCCTAAGACAATTTAAACGGGAATATTTGTTTTATTTATTTTCTGACCAATATTTGCAACTACTTGTGAATTAAATGAAAAAGAAATTAAATATATATGATTAGTACTTATTAGTATTTATTTTTAAACATAAAACGGCTTTCGGATTTAATTTCTATTACAATTTCAATTAGAATGTTGCTTTTTTAATCATTTTGATAATAATAGATGCAACTACATGTACATTAAATTAACTTTAAAACGTTCATTTTAATGAAAAATGCTTTCAAACTAAAGCACTTTTACTTTAAAGAAAAAAAATTACAAAATGGATTTCACAAAAATTGCAGCGCAAAATTCAAAATAATAATAATAAAAAAAACAAAATAAAATAAATGATAATTTTAACCATAATGTGATTTATCTTCTAAAAAAAGAAAAAAAAAGAAAACGCTAAAATGCATTAATAAAAAACTTCAAACAAAACAACGTTTATTACAATTAGAAAAACAAATATATTTTTTGTTATAGCTGGTTAGAAAAAAAATATATAAAAGTCCTGCTTTATCATTAATATAACACATTTTAAAAAAAGGCAAAACAAATATTAACTAAAAGCATAAATACTACCCTGTTTAAACAATTCTCTGTTTTCTTTCTTCTCGTCTTTTAATTATGCACATTAAATTTCTTTGAAAAATTACAATGGATTTTAAAGTAGGAAATTAACTATGATTAATTTTTTTTTACATAAAGAAGAAATAAGAATTTTTTCCTAAGACAATTTAAACGGGAATATTTGTTTTATTTATTTTCTGACCAATATTTGCAACTACTTGTGAATTAAATGAAAAAGAAATTAAATATATGTGATTAGTACTCATTAGTATTTATTTTTAAACGTAAAGCGGCTTTCGGATTTAATTTCTATTACAATTTAAATTAGAATGTTGCTTTTTTAATCATTTTGATAATAATAGATGCAACTACATGTACATTAAATTAACTTTAAAACGTTCATTTTAATAAAAAATGCTTTCAAACTAAGACATTTTTACTTTAAAGAAAAAAAAATTACAAAATGGATTTCACAAAAATTGCAGCGCAAAATTAAAAAAATAATAATAATAATAATAAAACAAAATAAAATAAATGATAATTTTAACCATAATGTGATTTATCTTCTAAAAAAAGAAAATGAAAGAAAACGCTAAAATGCATTAATCAAAAACTTCAAACAAAACAACGTTTATTACAATTAGAAAAACAAATATATTTTTTGTTATAGCTGGTTAGAAAAAAAATATATAAAAGTCCTGCTTTATCATTAATATAACACATTAAAAAAAAAAAAAGGCAAAACAAATATTAACTAAAAGCATAAATACTACCCTGTTTAAACAATTCTCTGTTTTCTTTCTTCTCGTCTTTTAATTATGGCACATTAAATTTCTTTGAAAAATTACAATGGATTTTAAAGTAGGAAATTAACTATGATTAATTTTTTTTTTACATAAAGAAGAAATAAGAAATTTTTCCTAAGACAATTTAAACGGGAATATTTGTTTTAGTTATTTTCTCACCAATATTTGCAACTACTTGTGAATTAAATGAAAAACAAATTAAATATATTTGATTAGTACTTATTAGTATTTAATTTTAAACGTAAAGCGGCTTTCCGATTTAATTTCTATTACAATTTCAATTAGAATGTTGCTTTTTTAATCATTTTGATAATAATAGATGCAACTACATGTACATTAAATTAACTTTAAAACGTTCATTTTAATAAAAGATGAACTCAAGTTTGAGCATGGTGAGGCATGTCAAAATATTTTAATATTTTTAAAGATTGATTGTATAATTATTCTGGCTTTAAACTTTTAATTAGAAACCCTTTTAAAATTATTATTATTTTTTAAATTTTACTTTAAACTTCCATGTATTACTTTTATTTTTAATCTACAACATTAAATAAATAAATAAATAAATAAATAAAATAAACTGATAGCTAATGGGTAAGTAACACATTTGGAATTCCCATCCCCTTAAATCTCAAATTGATCCTTGGCGCACGCCCCACGTTGGAAACCACTGGCACAGATGATCAGTTTGACTGTGATACTGTATAGTAATCGTTGGGATAAATAAATTCTGCATCGTGTTTAGTGCAATAAAGACGTACTACGCTTCGATATGACAGTAATATCTTAATGCGTCTTGTATAGGCATAGAATGTCTACATTATGCATTGTTCCCGTTGTAAAGATTGTTGTGTGAAGTGTAAAATCCTTCTGTATGTAAATAAATTCCAGAATTTCAAATTAGTTTGTGTTATCATTCGGCTGCCAGCAGATTTTGCTTCGTACTATCGGGATTGCCCAAGCTCTAACATTTTTTTTTTTTTTTGTGAGAAAGTTGCAATCTTAATTTTTTTATGCTTGTCAATTGACTGTTTGTTGTAGGAGATAATAAATAATGTGTATTACACTATATTAAATATTAGTTATTAAAATAACAGCATAATTCAGTAAATGTAGTACTGGTGTATGGCATAATAATATACTTTTACCTACACAACATAAATGCAGGACGTACCACATTCACAGCATTCTGAAAACTAATTACATCTACAGGAAAAATACATCTTTTAAATGGCTGACCTAGGAATATTTATACGTTAATATTCGTGCTGCCATTTTTATACTTTTAGATTAAATACAAACACTACACACATAGTGCCAATATCCATGCATTTTAATCAAATTAGGAATTTTCATTTTATACCGCACGCTAAAAAAAATTTGGTAAGTAATATTTAGTTAACAATATATTTTGAATAGCAAACATTGAGAAAGGAATTTATAATACATTTATAACATTTAAAATATTAAAAAAAATATTTGGAAGTGATGCGCTTTATATGTTGTAAAATATTTTATTATATTTTACTATTAATATCTGTTTCAACAAATATAAAATAAATAATTTTCATAAGACTGTTAACAGAATGAATTGCAAAATTCTAACACGAATGATTTGGATTTATTTTATTTGATACCACACCACATTCTAGTTTGTAAAATGATAGTTTAAATAAAACACATTAGAAATTAGCAAACATTCATTGGAAAATAATTATTTTTGCATTGATTTAGAAATAGTATTTAATGTCCTTAACAACAAGGAATGGAAATATCACAGGGCGTTTTCTAACTATTTCCGTTTCTACCAGTAAACATATGGAAATTAAGGGGCGTCATAAAATGACGAAAATACAAAATTGTGCAGAAAAGTATCGGTGAAGTTAAATCTGCACCCTCCGAAAATATTTCCAAACTGGAAGTAAAATATTAAATTTTAGAGGATTTTGAATTATAAATGAAAGAAGGAATAACACTACAAATATGCCATAAAACCAATTAAAGCGGAAATTTAATTTTACAGCTGATTGAAATTCAGAATTATTAAGAATAAAGGAATTACACGGTTAAATAATGTAGAAATTCTTCTCATTCTAACGATGAATGCAATTTACCTGAGGCATGATCATATAAAGTTATACGTCTTGAACAATTTTATATTGAATGCTTAAAATGTATGCCGCACAAAAGATTTTCTGCTTGAAAAGATTTTAAGGATTATACGATTTTGCACCAATGTATATTATCATGCACCAAATATTTGTAAAGTAAAAGTTTATAAATATCTGAATAATACCAAAGAATTGAATCCTAATTACAATAGTATCATATTTGATTTAATCTTTAAGGAATTCTATTTTAAGCGAAATGTCGCGTTTATTTGGAACAATGCATTTTCACAAAATTATCATGCTAAAGTGAAATTTAAATATATATCTTTAAATTGCTAAAAGGCGTAAAATAAAAAATATATATATAAACAGTAAAAAGGTTTCATTAGACTGTTGACATGTTTCGACTCCATCAGAGTCATTATCAAAACAAATGAAAATATTCTACAATGGCACGGTCTATGAAGTTATTATTTGAAACGCAATCATTTAATTTTTCACATAACTTTTAAAAATTAAGCACTCTTTTTTTTTTTTTTTTTTTTTTTACTTTGAAATTTATTTCCATATTTGTAACCACTGAGTAACTCGAGCCACAATTTTGGTAAGTTAAATGATACTGTATCGTTACATGTTGTATTTTTACATGTTGCAACCTCTTTGGTTTCTTTTAAAATGGGTGGATAGTATAGATTGGAGGGGAAAATTATTTTACTTTCATTGAAATTTATATGGATGATTTCTTCTTGATATAATCTTGCCAGGGCTATGGTTTTTCTATTATACTTAATATCAGCTATGTGTTCCTTTATTCTATAACTAAATTTCCTGCTTGTCATGCCAATACAGTAATTCTTTCAATTTAGTAAACATGTCAACAGTCTAATAAAACTTATATTACTGTTTTTAAAGTTTTTATATTATGTCTTTTAACAATTAAAAGAAATATATAAACAAGGTGATATAATTTGTTATATTAAAATATTCTTGTTTAAAAATTCATAAAGATTTTATTAAATTACAGATAATTTTCTGTTCATCTTAGCAATTCTGAATAGAGTTGTATTAAATTAATTTTTCATGATTAGAGGCTTAAATAGCATGAACTGATTTATAGAATGAGATTATATTTTTATTTTAATTTATTAGATCATGAATAGACTTAAAGACATGTGAAGAGGTATTTTTTCTTTCTTAAATAGTATGAAAGCCTTGATGAAGTTTCATGCAACAAGGTTTGGCCACATATTCGAATGAGATCGCCATTCTTTTGAATTAATATTTGCTTGAAAATTAGGAATTCATTTTTGAAAGAAATTAGTAGAACTGCTATCTCGTATGATTAAAAAGTTGATTAATTCATTTGACTATCGATTAATGCAAATATCTTAGTTTTTTTTCGACTCGAAAAGTGCAAAAATGTTTTATAATTTTGTTTTCCTTTGTGCACTGAAATGTTTAAATGTAAAATATTGTATCATACTATTCATGTGTTATAGCTACAGTTGTATTCAATTCGTAAAATGTATCTTGTAATCACCATGTATATTATTTAATGTTAAATGTTACAGTTTCTTAACTGGACAATTTAATTTATTTATGAAAGAAATCAACAATGAACTATTTTGTTTTGTTGGAGGAGTCTAAAATTAATTTATACATTTAATAAAAATATTTATTTTTATGCATAAGTTTCTATAAAAAAATCATATTATTTGCATTAATATGTTTTAAGGCACTTAGATACTATTTGTTCAAAAAAAAGTTTCTATCTAAATTTCTCTAGATATTATATTTTAATTAAATAGAGAGCAACAAAAGGATAGTTTTTAAAAAGTTAGTAAAAGAAAATTCGATTATATTTTTGATTATGTAAACAAATTGAAAAAATTGTTTTAACAAAAAAAAAGTTAACCAGAGTTCTAAGCATGTATTTATTGTTCATCCTAATTAAAACAAACACTTAAGTTTTATCTTTTAAATTTACAAGGTTGCTATTAATTAAACTCGAAAGTAAGTAAATTTTGTTACGAGTAATTTTGTAAATAAAGGTGTGAATTTTAGTTTTTTAGTATAAAAAATATCGCAATTAATTAATTACAGATAAGCCCAAAAACTGCACCAATTTTTGGAATTGAAAAATAAAACAATTTATGCATTATCGCGTCTAAATAAATAACAAGGTTTAAAATACTTTCATTTCCGATCTGCTGTGCTAGAGGTCTTCAGTAGTAAATAAAATAATAAAACATGCCTATTTTCAAAGTGTTATTTTCAGCCTCTTTTGAACTTGCTTATATCTTTAAGATAATTATGTTAAGTTCGTGTTTGGTAGTTTAAACAAAATAATACGACTAAACAGTATATAATTTTTTAGTTATGTTTTTTATAAAGAAAACGTTTCTTTTTTATTTATATTAATACAGAATTTAAAATTGAAAAATAAAATACTTTTGAATGTAATGCCAAGTATTGACTATTTTACATGAAAGTATTATACCATTATGGAAAAAAATTAAATTGAAAATTTGATTTTTCATCTCTTTAATACAATACGAACTTCAAATTTAAAACATTGCTTTTAGAGATTTATTATTTTTCTGTTAATATATTATATTATTCTTCAAATTTAAAAATAAAATTGTAACATCTAAATATGTCCTTTAAAAGATATAAATTAATACATAATTAGTTATAGACACAAGAAACTAGTAAATATAAAGCACATTTTTAAGTTTAAAATAACAAGAAAGAAAACTCGAGCATTAAGTATAGGTTATGAAACACTTTCCAACATTTCCAGAATGCTGAAACAATATGTCAACGTTTAAATAGATGAAAGGTAATTTAGTAAACAATTTATAACACGTATAAAACATTTGAAAACACAATTTCAACAAGTACCATCCATAGTCTGAAAACTATCTGAATTCTTTTGTGTAGTTCTGTATATGATATTCAGGTTTGTATATGTAAATATACAGTATGCAAAATTTAGTTCAGTTTGGAAACGCATAATGCAGTTGAAAATTCCCGTCAGCAATTTCCATCAATAAACGGAAATGTATTTGAATTCTCTTGTGCAGTCGTGTATATAATATGTAGAATTTATACACACCAAGTAATATTAAAAATGTAATGACATTTAAAAACCCATGCTAAAATTGTGAACGCATTTCTAGCAGTTATTGGTCATATACTACTGTAACGAAATTCTTTCGTGTGTCCCTATCAATGAACGATAATTTCTATGCCCACTCTATTCTGTAGGCAGCATCTTGTAATGCATTTGAGTGATGTGTATCAATTATAATATTTTGAAATAGTGTAACATTATTAAAATACACTGCATTAATTTTTTTCCATATACCATAATGTAACGACATTTCTTTAAATGCACTTCTAAACGTCTTGTTATGTTGATGTCAACCTTGGACGCAGAATACTCCAACGAAAATAATTAAATTTATAATTTGAGACAAAATAATACCATCAATAAAAAGTTAATTTAAAATCAAAGTAAATCTCTATCTATATTGTCGTCATCGATATTGTAGAATAGGAATAAATTTTGCATCGTGATAACATAAATAATAGAAAAGCATAGTTCTTGCTTCCCTTCATACTTTCAAATACATCCTTTCCCTTTTTATTTGTAACAGTAGCAACAATAAATTTGGTACAATCTGCAAAAAATTTAACTTAGTAATTTTCTTTTTCTGTTTAAAGACCATTCTTATGATGTTTTCGATATTTAACATGATACTTGAAAAAATACAAATTCACGAATTATCGAGTTTTTTCAATTACACATTCAAAGATTGTATTTAAAAATCGGTTTTTATCGATTACCAAGGCATCACTACCAGTTGATAAATAATCGTATAACAATTCTGATACGATTGTTCGTCATACAACAGTTGTATAAATTGTAGTATCCCAAAACCAAACAACGCAAATCCAATTTCCAAACAAAGAAATAAAAGTACAAAATTTTGCTCAGTTAAAAAAATCTATAATCAAAATCTTAAATTAGAAATTCACAATTTACCAATACTTTTAGACATATTAATTATATTTATAAAAAATAATTGATTGTTAGAAAAATTGAAGCCATTCGAATGGTGAAACACAGATCTACATTGAAGATAAATTTTATAAAAAGTTAAGAATTTGAATTTATACATTTACATTCAAACCAAATTTTTTATTAATAGTATGTTTTTTATCTTTAAAATTTTATAATTAGTATAATAACATCTGTGTTACACTAAAGCTTAAATTAAAAACACTGCTTCTATTTCAATATGCTTACTTTAACGTCTGTACAATATTATATGAAGGTGAAGTACATTTTTTTTTTCAAAATTGTTTTATAAATATGAAAATATTTTGAAGTTACGAAAGGTTTAGATGCAGAAAAGGTGATTTATTGATTTCAAAAGGTTTCTGTAACTAAAATGGTTATGGTTATTTAGAAAAAAAATCCGCATTTTAAAAGAATGGATTGCTGTATAGTGTAATTTCTTAAATTTTGAACACGTGTGTATTTTCTATAATATATATATTTTTTCAAATCAACTAATGTTTTAAGTTATTCATTTGTAATTTATTTAAAAAATGTATCAGATTAATTATTGCATTTATGTATATAGCGATTAAAAAAAGGAATTTATTTGAAAAATATATAGAATAAAATACATCACTTTTTTGTATATTTTTTTTAATTTAAAAGTAGGAAAGAACTTATAAATTATTTAGGTTTACTTATTTAGTTAGTTATTTACTAGTTAGGTTAACTTATTTAGGTTTGGATTTTGTAAGTGATTTTTCTTAACAGATATAAGTTAATTAGATTTAAATTGATATTTTTTATAATTTGCATTGGATTAATAATAACAGTCCCACAACTTTATATGAAGATTAATTTATTTCGTTATTATAATCAGTTTGTTGATGTAATCAATTTTTAGTTGAATTCATTTAGTGATTCGCGTCCGCAGGATATGACATTCAAATATTAAAAGTTTAAATACGTAGTTTTCTTGGTTTCAAAACGAAATAATTATTATTATTTCCTTTTTTTAATGAAGTGTGCTATCTATTCACATTTCTGAAGATAATAAATTTGCAGGACACTTTAGAATAACAGTAAAAATTAAAAAAAAATTAAAGAAAAGTCAATTTAATTAATAATTAGAAAATAATTTCTCGCACCAATTTTTGGTAGAATTACTAATGAAAGTTTTCTTAATTTAACGATCTCACTTCTGTGTTAATATTGCAAAAACTTAATGAAAACTTTAATTAATTTCCTAGATTTTTTTTAAAACTGAAAGTTTTTTGTCAATTTTTGCTAAGATGAGATTAAAAATTTCTCAAAAAGTTTCTTCGAATAAACTTTGTTTTGTTATTATTTCATTTGTAATGTAAAAAAAATGAAATAACTTTTCTGTATTTCAAACGAAATTTCTTTTATGACTATTTCTTCTTCACACACATATAAAAAATCTATATCTGTGAATTTCAAATTAAAATTAAATGTATATTTTTGTACATTCAAGTTAATGTTATTTGCATCAAAATTTGTTAACGTTCTTATTAATGTTTCGTAAAATAAAATAAATTGTAATATTTAAGGCAGAAGTTCTGAAATATTCTATTAGTCACAGAATTCGTATTTCACTTGTAAAAAATTTGAATATCCATAATTCACTCCTAAGTCAATTCAAAATTTGAAAATGTTATTTATTTTAAAACGTTTTTATTTCGAATTTGAAACGGTTCTACATCCTTTTTAAACTGCAGATATGTACTATATATATATATGGAAGGAAGAAGAAAAAAAAACAGATGTAATATTTAAAATAAAAGCATTCGTTTTATCGATAACCAACCAACATTGTATGTTCCAACTAACATGTGCTTAAATCAAAACATAGACATGGATAAGGTTTTAGAAATTAAAAAAATAGACCTGTATAAAAATTACGTTATTAAGCAATTCTTGAAATAACAAACGTTTTGTAAAAATAGGAACAAATAAATAAAAAAATATATATAAATTTGGTTATAAAAATATCTTCTACTATTGTAAAATAATATAACCAATAGATAAAAGGAAAATAAGTAAACTAATAATAAAGTGGCACATTTGGATTCTGAATGACATATTTAGTATTTGATTTCTGTTTTATGTGGTACATGGTGTATAAAATAACGTAAAACATCGATTTATTATACTTTATAAATTAATTAAAGAATACATTAATCAACGGATTTATTATTTTGAATTATGAAGCGTAAATTCCCTGATGAACAAATATTTTTAAAATATTTATAATTAGATATTTTATAAAGAAAAATTTACATCAGCAGTTCTTTTTTTTATTTCTATTACAAGCAGTTTATCCTAAAAATAAATATCTTCGAAATATTAATAGTAATTATTATTTAATATTTATTAACGATCTATTTACGAATTATTAACATTCATTTTTGGCACTATTGCGCTGCATGAAATTCAGTTACAAGTAAGATCCGTGATTCATCACCATAATCAGGCTTCTCAGTTAATGCGGCCCTTTATGGGTGTTAGTAGACATAAAGTAGGAAAAAATTTCAAGAAACATAATGTCGCAAATCTCGTTTAGTAGGTGTAAATTGAGGGAATATTCAGGCAAGTCCTGCTGTTATGCGAGAATGATAAACAGTATAACAATTACTATAAAAATTATTAAGTATTGTTTTCACAGAATGTTTGCAACACATGTTGTGATTACAGATGTTGTTCTAAACAATGCTGGAGAATATTACTGCACAGATTAAATTGAGGTGAAAATAATTTTCAGACGCATTCGAAGTTACCATAGGTTTTCCAATAGTGTTTTTTGCAATGGCGAAAAAACGGCGTTATGAGAGACCCCTGCGGAAGAAATCCAACGAACTGATATCCGGCGAGCACGGAAGACAGGTAACAGGTAGTGATGGGCAGAATGAATTATTTTGATTTTCTAATGAATCATTCGGGCATGCGCAGAAGTGTATCGGCCAAATTGATATATATATATATATATATATTATTACCAGATAGTATAATATATATATATATATATATATATATATATATATATATATATATATATATATATATATATATATATATATATATATATATATATATATATATATATATATATTATACTACCAGAAATTTTGAAAAACAAAAAAATCAGAACATTCAAATTTTCATTATAATTTGATAAAGAGACACATAAAAATAAAAATGTCTTTCGTTATTCAAAATTTCTGAATGAAATTGATTAAAATGAACACGAATTTTGGCAAGTATGCTTTTCTTTCTTTTTTGTTTACAAAACCTCTGGTAGTGACTGATTAAAAATAATACGAATATTGGCAAATATGCTTTTGCGCATGCCCGAATGATTCATTCGAATGAAAAAATTCGTCATTATGCCCATCACTAGTAACAGCAGAACCTCGTTTAATCCATCTTCTTGGACTATCATTAGCTCTGTTATAGACAACGTACGGAAAATATGCTAGGTCACCATCTTACATGAATTCGTTACACTATTGTAAACATACAGCATAGAAATTTAATGACTTAGAAAAACAAGATCTGTAGTTGCATCATTTAGTCATATTGGTAAACCTCCAATAGGAACCCTGTCCATATGTTAAAAATTTACTTTTGTTGAAGCTCTATAGAGATAATTGACTCTATTACTACTACAACGATGTGAGTTTTGTGTATTTACAATGTTTTTTCTTGTAAATCTGGCATCAACAGGAAATAATCGGTAGCAGACAATTAATGATTAGAATGTAAAAATAACGTCAAGGAACCATATTTAGCATTAATACAGTGAATTGAAAGTAGTGATATTCAGCATAAAATGTGATTTATTGTAAATTGTTTAAATAAGTTATAATTTAAAAAATCCGTTTTTGACATTCTTTCATTAAAGAAGAGAGAGTTTGCAAGAACGTTTAATAAATTTATGCAATTCATCAAATGTTTCATTTATTCAAATGTATGTATGAAACTTATTTCGTGAGAAATTATTAAATTAGTTTTGAAATTTGCATTCTAAATACATTAAAACTGTCAAACTTTTAGGTATTTCTCAAAGGAATCATTTATCATAAGTTGTTTCTACATAAACAGATGATTGGATCATTTCATTTGAAAACGATTTTTCAATTAAATTTCGAAAGGTATACATTTTTCATTTTACTGCTGCTCTATTTTAATAGGATATGAAAGTTTTAAAATCTGATACACAGAAATTTTCTTAAAATTGATAGGTACGATTTTATTCTATGTGGTCTGAGCTATCGAAAATTATATTTATTTATTTATTTTAAATTAAAATAGCTGTTTAAACAATTTGAAGAGACATCAATTTACGGGCAAACATTCATAGCAATCAAAATAAACCATTAAATGTTCTATGTCATTAAAAATGATCGAATTACAAAAGGAGCTGTTTCTAAAAATTGATACATTACGAATTATTAAACTATTAAATCAGCCCACTCCGTTTTACTGCTTCTCTATTTCATTAGAATATAAGATTTTTAAAGTTTGATTCACCGTTGGACTGCTACTTCGTGCGTTCAAGCAGAATATTTCATATCAGTGTTTTTGCTTCACAATATTCATACATCTATACATCTGTCAGAACTGAGTTCCAAACTATAGAAATCCCATTACAGAAGCTCGTCGCAGTTTCATGTGTTCCGATTTACGGATATTTGCCAATGTAGTGAAACCCCGTGCCTCTACCTATTCTATTGCGCCTACTTTTCAGGAACATGGCAATATACTCATTACGTTTAAAGAAGACAACTCAAGCGGCTCTTATGTAGATGATCTAACAACAAAATTAGCTGTTTTTCACTATCGCATGTTGGACATTCAACATCACACGTTGGCCTGTGCTCAGACTATGACCGGTGTGGCCGCCAAATGTACTAAGAACTCTGTTGTAAGTCAGCCTCCCGTCTCGAAAACACGTACATGCTCTATTATTGATTCACGAGATCAAGAATTAGAAAAACCTCGTCGTAATGCTGGTCTTAATGTTCAACATTGTCGAAGAACAATAAACAAAACAATCTAGTCAATCTTGTGTTGGGAGATTTTATGCAAGACTCTTTTAATTTTCGAATTTTGGCAGGGCAACACGATAGTTCCCCTTTTTTTGCTGAGCAATATCACAACTTCACAACTACTGTTTTTTTTTCCGGGATTACAATTTGAAAAATATCACGATTATGATGCGTGAGATCATAACACGGATCACAACCCCATTACAGTTGTGATAGGGTTTCAAGCTCGCTGTAAGATAGTTCTCGAAATGGTGAATAATATAATCTGTCCTAGGTTCTTTGTCTGTCGAGACCGTGTTTGGGCGGAACTAGTTTAGTAATTCGAGCTAATTTCTTCATATCAGGCTTCCACCGCCCGTAGTATCTGTGTTTTTTTTTTTGTCTGATTGATTTCATGATCTATTTTTGTGTTTTCTGTTGTTATTTGTGCCCGTTTTCCCGCCATTTAGTCATTTTTGGTCTCTTTCTGCTTCTGATTATGGCGCTGTTTTTTGAGTATTTTTGAGGTGGTGTTTTGAGGTTTGCGAGGTGATTGATTATGTAAGCGCTGATTTTCCGTAAAGAATGAATTTGCGAAGCGTCTGACAAGCTTCTGTATCCCAGTCTTATCCCATTTTGCCGAGCAGAATTTCCCCAATGTATAGTAACCGAATCCCCGCTCTTGTAAAAGGGGTTTTTATCACCAGCGCCTGATCTGGTAACGATAGCCTACTGCTGGCACCAAATGAGGGGATTTCATCGATCATTGAGAAGTTTTATTGACATCATGATGTGCATAAATATGCTTCACATGAGCATAAATCTGCTTCATGCAGCGCCATCTATCGGTAAATTTTGTAACCACAACCTTTTTGGTTATTAAAAAACTCCCTCTAATCCCATTCATGCAAACCGCAATTTTTTAGCATCATTTGTTTCTTTTTAATGAATTTTTAAGGTTTTAACAAACTTTTGACTTACCCGGTATATATTTAAAATTGCAAACTATACAGTGATTGTTCTGACATTAATTTTATAATGTTAAAATTTAACAAATTTAGCATTAAGAAAAAAGAACAATTTTTAAATTTTTAATTCCGTATGTTTAGACCTTCATTACGTTGAATCTTGATCTTATTTTATTACGATATTTCTAAATATCTATTTTGTTGCATCTTTTCAATTTTCATGGCAAATTGTAATAACAGTTTTTAATACATCCCTTATTTTTTTACGACATGTCACTTCATCCATCACAATCTTTCGATGATATCAAATAAAAAAAATTTACTGGAAACAGGCTATAAAATTCTTTCTACAAGCAGTACATTTAAGGACATGGGTTTCAAGTTTTAAAGTTTTCAAAAAGTTTAAAAATTCACACAGAGATTTTTCAAAATTGGTCTTTCTAAGAATGTTTTTTCTTCTGTAAAATCTTTAAAAGTTCCATTTTTTTTAAACTTGTAAGTTTGAGAAAAGTATATTTTTCGATAAAAATTTAAATAAATGAGTTTTTTTATTCACTCATATCGCTTCGTTTCATTTTTTACAAAAAAAATAATTTTTTGTTATTATTATAAAGTTTAAAATATGGTATGAAATCTAAAAATTTCCAATTGCATTCACAATTATATAATTCACTTGAAATACAAAATTTACCCAAAGACTATTGATTAGGTATACTGGTATAAACAATAAAATTTCTCCTAAATGCTTGGAGTCCAGAATATGTAATCATAAAACGCTTTCAATATATATATATATTCGAGTTCAATAAAATATTTAGTTATGAAAAAAAAATATACTCCTTTGATATGAATCATTCTTGGTACAATATAATAAACAAATATGTACTAAATTGTTACAAAAAAAACTGCTAAAAATATGGTGTATTTACTGACCATTTTTCAGTAACTGCTATTTCTTCGTCGCTTCTAGTCGGGTTTATAAATTTCAACTATCTTGTGTTCTTAAGTGCTTGACGAAGCTACCTGCTTGTATTTGGGTTGGTTCACTTTTGTCAGGACTTATCACTAATTGTAGTTATGAGTATCGTAGTTATCAATCTTTTTTTTGTGATTAGCAGTTTCTATCATGGAAGTTGTCATTTTTACTTCTTTGTTTCACTTTTGACGCTAAAAATGTCAAGTTGTCACTTGATCGTAGTTGTTCCTATCATTCGAAGTTATGCTTATTGTCATTATCGGGGATTTATTTAAACTTTGTGCGCTATAGAGTACGGTCTGTCACTTGGCCTTTAGTTCGTCATGTTTTACTGAAGCCTGCTGTTAGAAATTGTACATTTCTGGTGCGTTTATTGCGCTGACACTTTCTTTGTGATTTTTAGATCGGTGGATATCAGTCCATTTTCAATATTTTCATGCTTGTACAATAGCCACAAGAGTTAGTCACGGTTCAAACATTATGATTAATGAGCCTTCAACATGTTCCTGCATGCATCCCAAAATTTCTCTTCTACGTGATAGAAGATACTGCCGCTGGCATGAACCGATTTCATTCTTTGTTCTTGTAATTTGGGTTATATTGGTCAAAATAAGAGAGCATTAAAATTCAGACTAAGCAAACATCACAGGTACATATCAAATAAAACAAATTCCAAATCTTTGATTGCCTCTCACTGTTTGACTTCAATTCACTGTTACAATTTCTCCTTGGGCAGAATAATTTCTTCTCCTGTCTCTACCACTCACTTGGATTTTCACGAAGCATTTTTTATTTTTAAAAATACCGATAAAGTTGTAAATGATATATTTATCTTATCTACATTTCTCTCTTCAGCTTGGAAATTATTTTTGTAATTTTCTTTTCGGGTCTCTTTTATTTTATTTTTATTTATTTATTTAATATTTAATATTTATTTATTCATTTATTTTTATTTTTATTTCATTTATTAATTTATTTATATATTTATTTATTTACTGTTTTTTTTATTTATACTTCTTCTGCTTTATTTATTCATTCTTTTTTTTCTATCATTTGGCTGCATTTTCCTCTTTCGAATGTGACATTGTGTGATTGGTGTTTTCTTTTCCGTTGGCGCCACCTGTCTCATTCTTTGCAAGTTCTCCTCTCTGCACTTCTGTTCATTTGTGACCTTGTCCCCTAACGGACACGTGTTTACTTTGGGTGATGACGGGCCGTTAAAAAGTTCCAGTCCGAAACGCGTCCTGTGTGTTCTTTTATAGTAATCCATACAAAGTTTTATCATTTAATTGTGATTTATCACCAGTTCTTCGTTGCTGTTTCATTTTTAGTTTCTGTAGATAACGGAGTAAGACAAAAAAAGTGGGTGTACCCCAAGGCCCTGAATCAACCATTTGTCTCCTATATTGGCAAGTGCATCAGAGAGTCCCAGTTAAAACCCCGTACTTTCTAATTTCTGTTTCAATCAAAGCTATTAACTTTAAGTCTGTGACTCTTCAAATCTCTTATTATTCCTTAAGGACACGATTTGTGACAAACCTCTTTTAAAGGAAATAATGCCATATGTGGCACGTTTCACTGTGTTGCATTTGATGTTCAATGGCCAAATAGTTTAGGCGGCGTATCGTCACAAACCATTGGAATTAGATGCTCATGCCCTTGATCGCACCATTCAATAAAATTATATCTATGGCTCTTCAAATCTCTTAATATTCCTTAAGGATACTATTTGTGCCAAACCTCTTTTAAAGGAAATAATGCCATCCGTGGCACGTTTCACCGTGTTTCATTTGATGTTCAACGGCCAAATAGTTTTGGTGGCGTATCGTCACAAAGAAACTATTGGAATTAGATGCTCACCCCCTTGATCGCTCCATTCAATAAAATTATATCTATGGCTCTTCAAATCTCTTATTATTCCTTAAGGACACGATTTGTGACAAACCACTTTTAAAGGAAATAATGCCATCTGTGGCACGTTTCACTGTGTTGCATTTGTTGTTCAACGGCCAAATACACTGCTCAAAACAATTAAAGGATATTTGAAGTTTTATATAAAATAAAGATATAAACGAAATTTTTTTTGCCGAAAATAGAAGAAGAGAATCACAAATGCAAATTTTTCTGGTTTTCAAACTGTGGAGTATGCAAATTTTGAGTTCGACGTCAAAAACGTCGCTTCAGCGGCAGCGAATGAAATTTGACTTTCAACTGGATAAAAGAGAATGAAGACAAGGATGATCGGCATTCAGTGATTGCTTTGTTCCAATGAGTACGATGTCTCAGCGAAGTCATTTGACAGATTCAGAAGCTTGGAGAATTGTTGCTAGGTTAGAAGGGGCCAAACTCAAGCCGAAGTAGCGCAAGCCATTGGAGTGTCACAAAGTGTCATTTCCAGGATCTGGAACCGTTTTTTGCAGAGTGGATGTGCAGGCCGAAGACCACGGCAAGGTCGTAGACGGGCAACAACGCCCAATGAAGATCGGTATTTAGCGTTAACAGCTCGGAGACACCGAAACATGAACGCTACTCTTCTCCAACAACACCTTCGCTCGGCTACAGGCACCACGATTTCAACTCAGACTGTCCGAAACTGTCTCCATGCTGTAGGTCTGTATGCTCGCTGACCGATGGTATGTGTTAGATTAACATCAAGGCATCGTCGCGACCGCAGGGAGTGGGCAACCGAGCATGTCAACTGGAGCAGAAATGAATGGAGCAATATTCTGTTTTCTGACCAGTCCCGTTTTTCTGTGCATCCGGATAATAGGCGTATTTTCATCTGGAGGGACCGTGGCAGTAGCAATAATCCTGCGTTCGTGCACGAAAGTGTCAGATTTGGCGGTGGAGGAGTGTTGGTGTATGGTGGGATCTCCATTGACGGGCGCACTGACCTCTACATCATTCGAGATGGAGCTCTGACTGGTCGCCGATATAGGGATGAGATCCTCAGACGTATTGTAGTCCCTTACGCTGCAGCAATTGGAGATAACTTAATTTTAATGGACGATAACTGCAGGCCACATCGTGCAAACCTGGTGGAAGATTTCCTTTTCGAGGAAGGAATCGTTCGAATTGAATGGCGAGCGTGTTCTCCAGACATGAATCCAATCGAGCACGTTTGGGACGCTCTAGGAAGACGAGTTTCTGGTCGCCAACAACACCCACAAACTCTCCAAGAACTGGAAAGAGCTCTTCTGGAAGAGTGGGGCAGAATACCCCAACTCGTCATTAATAGCCTCATTGAGTCCATGCCTCAAAGGTGTTCAACGTTGCTGGCCGCCCGTGGAAACATACCCCCTACTGAAAATGATTTTCTTTGAAGAAAACACCTTTTCTTATTCTTTTTTTCTCATATGCACAAATTGTGTTTTTTTCCTTTTGTACACAAATGCGCAATAAAATGCATTTTTTTTCTGTCAAACATGTGTAATTTATTCTCATATAACCTACTATATCTGTCGACAATGTATCAATCAGCTAAAAAGTTTCCCAGATACAAAATCCACCTAAAACTGCAATATCCTTTAATTGTTTTGAGCAGTGTAGTTTAGACGGCGTATCGTCACAAAGAAACCATTGGAATTAGATGCTCATTCCCTTGATCGCTCCATTCAATAAAATTATATCTATATTTTTCACAAAAAATTTCATTATTCACAAATTGAATAAAAATTTCTTTATTTTTCATACCAATACACAAGTACAAATTTTGTATCTAATAAGGAACATTGAATAGTTTAAAATCGAAATTAAAAGGTTGACAACCTTAATAGGATAGAATTCAATTATCTGAGTTAGAAGTCTTTAAAATTCAAAATTACAAATTAAATAACGCTGGCCAAGTTTATCATGCGTTCAAGAATCTCCCATATATCTTATCTTATTTATAAGAAAATGTGAGAAACAGAAATATCCATACATTTTTAATTTATCATTTCATTTATATAGTTAAAACAACAATTATACAGAAAGTAAAAGCATATCTTTATATTCAATAAGATTATTTTAAATTCCTAATAAAGTATTTTCTTTAAATTCATAGCTTGTTTCAATCTATTTCTGAATTGTATAGTGAAAACAGTAATATGAAAACAATACAAAAATAACAGTTAAAACAAATATAAGTTAATTATTTGTTTTAATGCTCGAGAAGATACAGTACTCCTTCCAATTGATGGACTTATTTTAGTACATCCTCAATATAAAAAAAATACGTTTAATGATAAATACACACTGAGAAAAATTTCATTTTAATTTAGTTTAGAATATTAGTGTAGAGTTACCAAAATACACATTATAACAACTTATTTGTATTCCAATTTTAGTTATAAATTTTATGTAGATGACTCCAGTTTTATTTAATTTTCTTTTATAATTTTAATTCAGATTAAAACTTAAAAATATTATCGCAAAAGAAACATAATTACTGGAACAATATTATTTATGTTCTCGGTAAATCATAAATTTGATTTGTCAAAAACTGAATTATGATCATTAAATAACTTATTTTCTCGTTAGAAACAGGTTTTCTAATATTCTTCATTTATTTCCAATTCAGAAAAGTCAAAACTTTTGAAATGTGTTCAAATATCCCCATTAAATTAAGATAGTGGAAATCAAATCAAACTCAGCATTCACCTAATTGAAGAAATTTGGGTAATTCTTTTTCCTTCTTTAAAGAAATAAATATTCTTAACATTGCGCATTATAAAAATAACTATCGTATGATACTCATTTTACATTTCCAAATTCTCTCTAAGCTCATTTATTAGTCAACTTTACGTATTCTAATTTCTCATGAAGCAAAAAATTTAATAATATGCAAAAATAAAGTTCAAAGTTATGGAATCGTGCCTTATTTTGCAATAATTAGTTTCTAAAACGAAGTATCTTTATCGACCACGCAATTTACAATGCTTAAAAGAAGGAATTCGAAGGAATGAAATATTTTTACAAAGATAATAATCTGTTTTCTGTAATACAAAATATGTAGCGGTGATTAAAAATTGCAGCCAAAATCCCATAGAACTTTTTTAACGATATTAAAGCTTTTTGCTACTTGCACATATCATTATATTTAAACGTATGTGACAATGTAAAATGTTCTCTTACTTTAAAAGCTTTATATAATTTAAAAAAATCTATTTATTTCAATCACAGTTTTCTTTACAATTTTTTTTTAAGTTTATAAGAATTCCTATGAACAGCTATGTTTATACGTTAAATTATAAATTAACACGTGATGATATCAGGACATTAAAATTTTCCAAATATATTGTTAAAAAGTCCTTCTGCATTCAGAAACAGATGTTTATTCTTTTAATTTTCTTTTACTTTTATGGATTATTTTCATACATTGAATTTCATTATTTAATGGTTAATATTCTACTGAACGACCACTTCTTAAAAAAAGGAAAGCAAATATAATACAATAACAGTTGATAATTAATATATTTTATTTATTTTAACTAAAATTACTTGTCATACCTAAAACTGTAAATATTTCTTGTGCTGATTTAAAAAGATTAAATGAGGAAAACATTTAAAGATTATCACATCATTACATAACATCTTATTATATAAGTATACGACATGTTACATAAGACATATTGCATAACACATAGTACATAGCACATATTATTACATAAGTATAAGAATTACACTGTTATTAAAATATTATAAATAAATGAAATAGGTAATTGTGAGATAATACGTTTTCACTCGAAAGCCTGTACAGGGAAATTACTTGGGAGTATTTTCCCATCTTAATGGATCACGATTTATAAAAATTCAGAAATGAATAAATAAATGTTATAAATTAAGCTTTAATATCTATTTTACAAACATTTTCAAGATAGTTGCTAATATCGTTATGTCGATACCATTAGTCAAATATAAATGATGGATTGTCAATAAACATATTTTGAATATTTATTAAATTAAGTAATAAAACAAAATCATGAATCTGCTCCTCATCACAAAGATGCATTAAAGGGTATTTAAATTATACATTAAAAATCAGAATTTTTTTTGTTACATTCATAACTTGTATAACTGTTACAAAATATGTCAGATGCATAATTTAATGAATATTGTCTATCTTTTTCGTTACCATATTTTTTTTTTTCACAAAACGTCTTTGAATTATCAGAATTAAAAGGTGTTAAATATTGAAATTAAAAAAAAATGTATGCCATAAATGAAGCCCGAATGTTTAAAAAACATCAATTAAAATAAAATTTAGTCGAAAACCTTTTTTAAAACATTGCGTTTTATCAGTTAAGTTGGGAACCTCGTATGAGTACGAGAATTGTAATAAATCAACATATATACCTTTTAGTTAAGGTTTTCACCTTCTGTGTAACCTATCATGTCAGATTTTTATGCTCAAACAATTTCATTTAACACGATGCTAATGGTCTGCGTTAAAAATGACTGTAGTATAAAGCCTTAAAAAGACGAAGATAATAATTTTTTTGAGAATATTTTGCTTTAAGTTAAACAATTTACAATAAATAAGTATATAAAAAAGTAATTTATTGCTGTATAAAATTTAGAAGCTTTAATGTTGATCTAAAGAAAACATACCGGGAAGCGTCATGCAGATATCAAAAAGATCTATGAACATTCTATAATAATTTGTAACCTCCTATATTACTCCTGTAACATCCAATCATATTCCTGTAAAAGCCTGTAATAGTCTTCTATCGTCCTATAACATCCTAAGTGTATATAAACCTCTCCTATAACCCCCAGAACAAATATACATGCATCTGGATGTTTAAGAATTATATTTATTATTACATTTCCATACTTTCTGGAAGTTCTTTCTTTTTAAGTAGCTAAAATTTTTGGATAAAATATTTTTTTCCGTTCCTAAACATCTTTGAAAAATTCAAAAATTAAGCAAAACGAAACAATATTTAACTAAAAAAAATATCGTTTAATGGTTAAACAAAAGTATATACTTATTGACACTTTACGTTAAATTATAAATTAATTAAATTTTTTTGAAGCATTTTTTCGTAATTTTCCATAACACATTAGAAGATTTATACAATCATTAAAACAAATTAAAAAATTAATAAAAAAAAAAAAATAAATAAAAATTTATAAACAAATTCTTAAGAAATTAAGAATTAAAATTAATCTTTTATGTCCCAAATTATTAATTAATAAACACTTTATATTCCAAAACTTTCTTTCAGAAGTTTGAATAACACGTTAAAAGTCTTATACAATCATAAAAAATACAAAGATTTCGTCTTTAAAATTAATAAATAAATCGATACTTATGGAAGTATTTTTTATGCGTTGAATATTTACAACTTATATCATTATCAGTTCTTAATTAAATATACTATCACTGATACTCTGGATGCTACATGAACTAGTCTGGTTTAGTTAAAAGGTTCTGGTATTTAAAACATTATTGTAGCTGCCTATAAATTATAAATATGGTTTCTGTTAGTTATCCATGTTTGTATAGAATTTGTTATAGAAGATACAAAAGTGAAAAAAAATATATCGTGTATTTATGTTGATAAACTGATATTTACTGTATGCAAATTTTCTACACAAAAAAAAATTAATTATATTGCAAAAGTGTTTGTAAAATCAAATTTCGGTAATGATATATAAATAAAATATTTCAAGAACAAAATGTTTATTTTTCAATACTTGATCATCACATTTCTTATCTAGGGGTTTAAAAAATAAGAGCAACAAGAGGAAATATGTGTAGAAAATGCAACTTGTATGTGAAGAACAGTTACACAGATCTTAAAATATGTTTTCTGTTAAGTTTAGAATTTATATGTTTTGGCTGATACTATATTTTCACAAACACGAATAAATTATATTAGAAATGAAAATGGAGCAAGAGATATTTTTTTTTGGCCATGCCGTAAATGAAATACGAGTGTTTCCCTTGGGTACTCCTACTTATATTCTACAAAGCCAATGTAGAAGTTTTATGTTACCACCTCGACCAGACTGAAAAAAATACATATTACACGTCTAGTTCCATTTTCTTTAAAAAATCTTTCGAGACTAAGGTAGAAAATATTAGTAAATCAAAAGTTGCTTAGCAAACGCTTGTCAAATTAGTACCTTTCAAATATTACACTAATGAATCGATGTTAGTAGCACCTAGTTATATTGAAAATGACTAAATCGATGGGACATACACAAAAACATATATATACATACAAACATATTTTAATTATTAACCTATTTTAAATTTATTCTAAAAATTTTTTCTTTTAATTAACTATGAGGGTTGATCCAGAAATAAGGTTTCCAAAGAGCTCCAGCCGCACAGGAAGGTGCGAGGCGAAATATGGCAACAGCGCTGTGCGTGGCTGTTCCCGCACTCGCTATTCCCACGGCCACGCTTCGCTGCGCCACTTATTCTTGGCTCAGCGGCCGTCCGAGATGGAGGTTACAATTGTTGATCCCGTCAAGTGCGAGATATTGCGTAACACTTAAAAAACTCATGCGAGCTAATCCAGAACTGCCGGCGAGGACGACTGACAGCTGGTGTAACGCTGCTTCACGAGAACGCCCAACCTCTCGTCTCCCGTCAAACCCATGAACTTTTGACACAATTTGGGTGGATTGTCATGCCCACCCACCTTACAGTCCGGACCTCGTACCTAGTGATTATCACTTGTTCCCCAAGATACAGGAACATTTGGGTGTCCAAAACGCTTCCGGAGCGACGATGACGTCCTAGAAGACGTGAAACGATTCCTCAACAGGTTGGCGCCGGAGTTCTAGGACATTGGGGTACAGAAATTGGAGCACCTTCTACAAAAATGCGTTAAAAAAAGATGGTGATTATGTAGAGAAATAGAGCAAACTTTCTTCTTTCCAACGATGTAAATTTCTATGAGAATAAACAATGTTGTCTATTTGTAAATTTGATGGAAACCTTATTTCTGTATCGACCCTCGTATATTTTGTCGTAAAATTCATTTTATTCCATTACGAAATTCTAATGATTTCAACGCGTCGCAAATTTTTCTTTCATTTTCCTTTGCAAAATTGATTTTTCTAAGCACCCATAGTTAATTTTTTTACAGCCTCACTTCCATCTCAATCAAAAGATTCCATTTGATCTTTTAAACTTATTTATTCTTTTCGAAAAACGCATAGAACTTTCCTTCCTGTGAAATACACCATTTTACACCAAAATTATGATTCCACTAAGCAGGCTTTGAGTGAGGTCTCTGATTGGTTTAGAACCGTTTGCACACAGGACTCTTTATGACTCTGTAGCTTTGCGCGCTGTCTTACAAAAGCTCGCAGCCCAGATTTTTCTGTTTTATCGTCTGCTTAAAATGCTTACGCCATCAGAAAGAGCTGACTCTTGATTTGTATGTAATTTCATCTTTAAATATGTTTATTAAAGCGTAGTATAATTTTATTTATTTATTTATTTATTTATTTTTTGAGGCAGTGGGTGCTCCATTGATTTCTGAAGACGACGTAAATAAATAATTTAAGATCAACATGATAGATTATTTACATCAGGAAATATCCGGGAATTTTTGACGTTTTCCAAGACTGCCTTATCAACACGATTGCATATTCGATCTGATGGTATATCATTATGATTGCAGTTTTACTATGGATGTACCTTTAATCCTATTTCCTATTTGTATGACTGTATATTTATTATGGTTGCAGATTCATCTAACTGTAGGCTTGTATGTTTGCTAGTTGTATTTTTCTTTTCTATCAACAGTGTAGGAGTGATCGTTCGAAATATATCCTTCCTAATATATATATAATACGTGTGGGTGTGAGAGAGAGAGGCAGCAAATATATGACGATTTTTAGGAAAGTCAGTTCCGTGTCATTATAACTTCTTTTTGATTAAATACATTTTCTGGTTAAAAATATTTCTATTTGTATTGAAACAAAATGGAAAATTGGCAGCTGTGTATGTTTTAAGTATGTAACTTAAGTTTATAAAATACTTTAGACATCATTATGTTTTTTGTAACAAAAATTTCACTGAGCAATGCAGAAACCTTACAGACACTCATAAAAGTGTAATTGAAATATGTTATTACATAAATAATAATAATATATTAAAATATATTATTAGTATGATAATAGACAGTATATTAAAATAGAGATGACAATGAATTAATCGAGAATAAGTTGTAACCATTTTTGCAATCAAATTTTGCAATCATCTTTAGAAATAATAACATTACTATACTTTCGTTCTTCTATTGTGCTACTTTAAATCGAGGAAAGATATTTTCTGTAAGAAGTAGCTTTGTACTTCTAAATAAATATTTGGACATTTTTCCAATATCTCAGAAATATTTCGTCTAAAGTTTTGTAGAACAAAAGCGTTAGATTACACAGAACCGGTATCAAAGTTTGCTGTCAAGTATTTTGTAAACAGTTTGTAAAAATGGAGTAGGAGAAATATTTCCATAGCTTTGTTTACTCAATCAGATTTTTGCTTTACACTATTGACGCAATTCATCTATTTTACTAAAAAAATCTGCCTTATAAACAATACCAGATTTCCTCAGCATATCTTAAAAGTAAAATTTGTGTATTTATATTTTATTTCGTCATTGTTTAATATATTTTATTCTTCCTCTACTATTTTAGTATAGAATGAAATAGCACGTTTTTTGTTCCTTAACCTTTAAAACCAGCAAAGGTTTGTAGAAACATAGAAACACCGACAGTTTTATAATGAATTTATATGCTTTAATGTTATTTTTATAAACACTTTCGAACGTTGTTGAAAATTGTTTATGATTCCAATTATTCTTTTTGTCTCTCTGTCTTAGTCTGTTTGTTTCACATATGGCACGCGTGCCATGGGTGGTACCCGGTAGATTTTTTTCGGTACGGCATATATTCAGATTCTACATCAAAACATTAGTGATACTGCACAAAATACATGTATTTAGATTTTATCTGCTTCTCTGAATTCGATTGGTTGTCATTGTCATGTAATGTGGAGAAACTGAAATCCCAATCTAGCTCAAAATTGGCTAAAATTATTTTCAGATTAAGAAATCATAAGAAGATTATCGGAAACGAGACGAAATGCCCTAATTTGGACAGTTTGTAATACAATATATAATCTTTGCATTAAGAAGATTGAAAAAACAATGAATACACATAGTTATGAGGTTTTGTTTGTGCAATCACATTATTTCTACATGTGCCCCGCGAGTCTCAAGGAGGATGTCTAAGGCCGATGGCAAGAGAATTGGACCGCCTCTCTCAATCTATCTTTCTGGGAAATCAGGACTGAATGTGTTCCGGATTCCCAAAGACCAGTGTGGAGATTCTCCATCCTGCCAATGGACCCCATTTCTGCATAACACTACACACTTTGTGCTTTTGCAGAATTCGTTGTCATTTTTCATTTTTCAATTTTTCCGATTTTCAGAACTGAAAATAAAAATCATTGCTATTACATAATGTAAATTTCCATATCAAAGCTACCAGGTACCACCTAACAAAATTGTCTTGATTGTTTATTTCCTTCAGTGTAGGTGTTTAAAATTAGGTCGTTTCGTCTTGGACACAGTGTATTATCAGGCATTATAAGCAGAAATGCTGATGTAAAAATTATAACAACTTGGAATTCAATCCCAAAAAAGATGACCTGTTTAAAGAAACTGTCATTTGCCATTTTGATAAAGTATTTCTGAGCGTTATTATTTTCGGAAAGGAATAATATTAAAGATTAAAGTAGAAACCCCCTGTCAGATGACTCCCATTCGGCTTGCATTTTCTAAAAATTAATAAACACGAACATGGTATCAATTCTTTGGCATTTATGATGCAACAACGGAAATAGCATTTTTTATATTACTTTCTAAAGTGTAACACCAAATGATACCCATATGTTTAAATCCTAAATCAAAATTTTAAGTAATTTTGATGCATTATTATTTGATCCACTAAATATTTGGGTTGTTGCCACGTCATGATTATGTAATATATTTGTCTGGAAAAATTTGGCACGTGGATGGGAAATGGTTTGCCGCCCCTGTATATACAATTTACTAAGCCACATAGAATTAAATTACATAGAATTGATTTAGTAATAGAATTTTTGAAAATTTGCTAATACAATTTCTCATTTCGTTATCAGTTATTACTTTTATTATTAAATATTAAAAATTTAAATATACAGAAAAAGAAGCAAATTAAATCATGTGCAATTACGGTTGAATTAATGACTAATCAAAACTATTTTTAAAGAATTTATTGCATTTAGATTTCGACTGAAAAAAATAGAAGGAATTTCTTAATTGATTTGAAAACACGAGGAAGAATAAACATTCAAACGCTTATGTAAATAAAGAAAATATCTAAAACGAAAATATTAATGGAATTTACAAATAGAATTTTTATATAAGATGAGCGAAGTCAAATGCTTCATAATGCAATTATCAATCAGAGAATAATGAAATGTAAATAAGTTTTATTTTTATTTCGAATAATTTCATTTAATAATATTTGTCAGAACAACGAAGAAATATTGATAAATAAAAAAAATACATTATCGTATGGTATAAAAGAAATAATATTGATTTTTGTGAAGAATGTTTGCTTATGTAATTTTTCTTTCCCATATTTGGGTATTAGTTTAGCTCTACTCATAAATACATACATTAGCTGAAATATGTATAAGTGAAGAAAAGTTTCCAGATTAAATTTACCAAGAAATACTTTCAGAAATAAACCGTGTAAATACTTTTTTTAGTCACCCTGTATAAATATATTTCAAAAGTAAAATTCTAAAAAAAAAAAAAAAATTCATTAGAGTTGTATGTAAATTTCAAATTTTACTTAATATTTTTTCGAAAACAAAAATCAAATGACTACATAGAATTATTTAACTAAGCTATCTAAAGCGTAATCAAGGTAATAAAAAGATCACATTAATTAATTTAAGAAAAAACAGACAAAATAATGCATTTAAAATTATAAAACTTCAGCCTCATATTATTCAAAATGATAATAAATATTTTACATAGATTTTAAAAAGGTTTTCTATACATTAATAAAATTAAGATAATTTAATTTTCATAATTACGTCTTCTTAGTACTCTAATGGCTTATTAAGGAAAGATAAATTCTGAAAGGTTTTCAGCGTTTCAAATTAAATTTCGAACGATATAAATTTATAATTAGCAATGAACGATCATTGCACTAATGAAATAAAACGTTTTCATGAACTACACAAATTAAAAAAAATAATTATTAACATAAGCACTACTTTTTATTCAAAAATATTTTACGATAAAAAAAAAATACTATTGACGTTTTTGATGTATTTTAATCAGTATGCTTTTTGTGGTTTGTTCGTTTTAAATTCAATTTCGGTTTTACTTCGTTGATTTTTTAAATTAATTATTTATCTTACAAAGGTATAACTGTAAACAGATTAATTTTGAAGCTAAACACATTTAATTTACTAGGAAAATACGAGTTATTCAATTATTTCGTTAATTATTTAAATAGGCAAATTCCGTTTATTTTATTTCTATGTATGCAATTTGTACAGTCGATGAAAAAACAATTGAATACGTTAAAGATTTTAATCTCCAAATTGTCACAAAAAACTGGAAATTGCTATTTGACTGGAAATTTTGTCTTTTTTTAAGTTATGTTTAAAAAATTCAGTTTAGGGGGTCGTCTTTATACTGAAATTGTACCAAATTTTGAAATTTTAAAAACAAACACCTAATTTTGGCCACCACAATTTATTTAACTTTTTATGTACATTTTATCTTAGGATACCAAGTGGAAAGTTATTAAGTCAAGTAATTTTCAAATATGAAGGTTTAAATTTATTTTAATCTAATTTTAAATTTATTATTAATCGGTGTAAAACTGATTTTGATGCGGGTAATTTTTTAAGCATAATTCAAGAATTACTTCACGAAATGAGCTGATATTTTGGGTTCGCCAATTTGATGTTATTTAAAATAGATTTCTGTTAAAAAATGCGTATGTTGCAGTTCACAATTGTTTCGAAATTTTATTTCCAAAATGTGTATTTTCTGAAATTGCTGTCGAAAAACATGTGAAACATAATTTATGATATTTTTAACACACTGCAAATAAAGGAGTCTTAAAGTAAGACAAAAAAAGACTGAAAAAACATTTATAACACATAAATATCTTAATATATAGCTTAGACATAATAGATACCTTAATTTAGGACCTGTGTGTGTCTTAATGGACTGGTGGTAGTAATGGACTAATATAAAGTGTCTTAATATGGTAAAATGTCTTAAATTAAGACATAACTTTAGCGTTGTTGATCATATCTCAAATGAGAAGGGAGGGAGGGCAGGCAGATGCAGTGATGACGATGGTTGCTGCCATTACATGACGGCGTAATGCATTCCCAAATATAAGAAATACAACAGTTCCTTCGATTATAAAATAAAACATTTTAAAGAATAAAAGTAAGTTTTACCTTTATGTTTTCTTATATCTTTGTTTTAATAACGTCACATAATTTCTATTATATATTTGTAAGATACGAATTTAGTTTTTAAGCCACGTGTACATCTCGATAATAGCTTTCAAGACACTTGCCTAGAATAAGTATTTTATCTTAAATCATTAAAAAAAAATAGATGATCTTGCTTGGGTTATGTGATTGTATTGTAGTTTACTATAAGTATTACGTGTATTTTAACAAGGACTTTTTTATTATTTACATATGATATGTGTCTAAGTATAAAAGGTAAACTTTATCCATGCATTTTTTTAAAGAAGATTCTTGTTCTTTATTTCGATATTGTTATATATTTTTC
Organism: Maratus michaelseni; assembly: GCA_963931845.1. Taxonomy (NCBI): domain Eukaryota; kingdom Metazoa; phylum Arthropoda; class Arachnida; order Araneae; family Salticidae; genus Maratus; species Maratus michaelseni. The sequence goes on from OZ007587.1 coordinate 406,453,839, forward strand.
AAAATTCCATTTTATACGTTGGTATTAAAATATATTTTCTAAATCATATAAATTTTGTTCCGGCTAACAGTTTTCGATTCACTTTCGGCGTTAATTTAAGTAGTTTTTAATTTAATATACTATTATAATTCACTAAATTTTAAAGTCTCATTACCACACTAAGTTGCGTTTCGGCCAGTGATTTATTTTCGATTTTCTTATATGTAACTTTCAAATAATTTATTATGATTAATCCGATTGCACCATTTTATCAATTCCTAACATATTCAAATAGCTTGTTTACTGGTATCACAGTATCAATTAGCAGCAACTCGTACCTGTTGCTTTTGTTCATAATATTTCTCTCTCCTTCTTTCTGTTTTTTTATGAGAACAGATTTTTTAAAATCTTATTATTTATTCTCCTTAATTATAATTAGAGATTTGTAAAAGTTTCTTAATGTCGTGTTTTTTTTTCTCTCTTGTGTTCATTTCTTAATAGAATTTGCCGATATTTGTAGAATTAAGTGTTGATTTATAAAATTTTCTTAGCATAAAGAAGTTTCTTATCAATAAAGTTTCCGAATCAGAAAGTTGCGTACAATAAGGTATGTTATTAATTATTTATGTTTGATAGTTTAAGTACCAGCAGGGCTGTAGCTAGAAGTAAAAATTAGGGGGTGCTCAAGAAAATGTAGGGGGGACTCATATTATTTTTCTCACTGTGACACATGCACGCACAAACACAGATATATATGATCAAAGTATTATATAGAAAGGTAAATTAGTGCACATTGATATTGTAGGCCCTATGATTCTTATTAAATTGTTTCTAATAATCTTATATGATGCTAAGAAAAGTGAAGGCTGCAGACAGGGATGTAATGGAGGATATACGGTGGATACGGCGTATACCTTCTGGATTATTTTAAGGTATACCATATACCCTCTTCTCAAATACACTATAGCATATGCTTTTTAGAGTATACCCTCTGCCTAAAGCGTATGCCCTTTGGTTTTCTTACAACTACATCACTGGCTGCAGAATGAAAATTTTCAGCGTATAATCATTAGAGATCGATCGAAACAGGTTTTTAAGACCGAAACCGAAAGTGTAAAAAAATATTTAAAAACTGATTAATACATGCATAACTGCATATAATTATTAATTACAAATAATAATAATTACGTTACTAATTAATTTATTAATTATACGTGTATTGAACCACATTTCTAACAAACAAACGTACATATATATGCACCTTTTATGCTCCCATATGTGCAATTTTTTACAAACAGGAGTGTCATTTGGGAAGGTTAGGGGGGGGGGGGTCAGTTCCCTCCTCAAAGAATGTGATAAGAATGTATGATTCATTATAGGTTAGTTTAAGTAAAGGGCACAAAAGCTAAAATAATTTGTTTAATTTGACTAAAAAAGGAAAATTGGCATTAAGACAACATTTTAAGACTAGAAATTATTAATTAATAAACTTTATTTCCCATTTCAGTATTCTCAAAGTGAGATATGTTTAACATTATTTTGTACTTTAGCTAATTTTAAATATATATGTAAGGATAAAAATGTAACAGTTGTCAATTTTCTTTTAGGATGTGCACAATAAGGTCAATCTTTGCTCACTCACCGCCCCCCCCCCAAAAAAAAAAAGGTTTGCCACTCCCTGCCTCCCTAGGAAAGCATTGAAATGGCTCCGCTGTTGGAAAATTTTAACTCTGGTGCCAAGTTGACTCTCTGTGCCGCTATCCAAATCTATTTATTTTCATATAAAATAAAACGCAATTAATTTATCAACAGAAATTTTTTCCAACTATACGAATTTCATCTAATAAAAAGATATTTTAAGTATACATACCTCGATATATCTTTTGTAATAAATTTCGTAAATCTTCAGAGTTTTAACAACACCTTCCTCATAAAGCATTCAAAGCAATCTGGAGTTTCAAAGTAAAAATTTCTATCACTGATAAGTTTGCAGCTTTTAAAGATCACGTGATAAGCGTCTTTTAAGTTTAGTCATATATGCATTGCTTGCTTTATAATTTACGCTCGCATCATAAATCAGTCATGACCAGGGCTTTACAAATGCGGTCGCCAGGTCGCCACTGGCGACCAATTTTTTTTATCTGGCGACTAACTTTTTTAATCTGACTTTTTTTGTTTCATTTATTTTTTTGTTTTATTTTTTACAAAAATTGAACTAAGAAATGAGCACAAACGACATTTTCTCTAAAGCGAAGTTAAAAAGGCATTTTCCATTTCATGCACATAAAACGCCATTCTTTTCCGCTCTAGTCGGCTAGTCATGTGATTAGAATTTGAGGAGAGGGGGGGGGGTTCAATAACAAATAGTCTTATGTGGCTTCTAAAAATTGGATGCAATGATAAAAAATGCTTACTTTTTTGTATGTTTCAAATCAGATTTTTGTGTTCAGAATTAAAACTTTTAATCTATTACATTCATTTTAAAAGAATAATAACATATAAGTGATTATAAGTAATTCATTCGAAGTAAATCTATAAAACTTAATTAAAATTTCAAGAATAATTCATTGTAATAAAAATATGTATTGTTTTTTTTAATATTTTTTCCCGGCTTAAAATGCTTGGCGCCTCGCGTCTGTTTGCACCACACGCGTGGGACATTGTCGTCACTCTGTCTTGGCGACAAGTGTCTGGTTCAGAGTTGTTTCTCAATAGTATTTATAATTACATTGTTTGGATTATTATCTGCAGTAAATGGAAATAAAAAATCATTGATTGCACTTCAAAAAGTTTTTTTTTTTTTTTTTTTTTTTTTTTTTTTTTTTTTTTTTAAATTCTTATCGTAGATTGTTGGATCAAGATAAACCTCAGCCGGCTGCTGATTTCGATTTAATCCAGCGCGGGAAAATATATTTTTTTCTTTCCTTTTTAACTACGAAAACAGACGTTTACGTAATAACTCGTAATATTACGCGTTAATAGCTCTCGAGTTTGCGAACATCACAACGTTTAATTAAATTTCTTGTAAGATATCTCATTATAGATGCTGCAAAGTTACAAAATATTAAGAAATAAATTTGAAATTATATTCACACACACACACACACACACAAACAAACAAACAACAACAGAAAAAATTAACTTCTTTTTAATTTGGCAAAACTATTGCAAATGTCATTAAATGCAAATTTTGAAATAATTAAATCAGAATTATTTGACTTTTTTATTTTGATAGGCTAAATAGGCATAAAATCGTTTTCCGGCTTCACTATTTTATAGATGCCTTCTCATCCGATATAGATTTTGTAGCACTCAACTATTTGAACATTTGAAACATACGGCAATCAGCATTTCCCGAACATGTCGGTTAATTCGGAGTTTACAATATTTCCTTTATTATTATTTTTTTCACAAATATATAACTTTGATAAGTTTAATTAGAAAACTTAGTTATTATGCACTATAATAAACTATGTAACTAATAATTCTAAACTATGTTTGTTATTATTTTTTCTGACTTAATTCCTAAGCAAACGTTTGTACTTTTTAAAAATCGATAACGGGGAGGAGGGGGGGGGGGGGTGTTAAATTTTTTTACTGGCGACTAGAATTTATACCTGGCTACCAGATTTTTTCAAATTTGTAAAGCCCTGGTCATGACGGATAATGATAAACAGTGGAGTTCACAGCAATAAACAGTGTCTTATTTTAGCAGATACTACTCATATCAATGAGTAAAGTTGAAAATTTCCGAAAGAAGAACGAGATTTTGAAATATAGATAATTTCGGTCAGGCCAAAATTTTGGCTGCTGTTTCGCCGAAAACGAATATTCGGTAAAACTCCGATTTTGCGCCGAAACCGAAATTTCGTTCGAATAATTATACTAGTGAAATATAAGTGATGATGACAATAAGTAAATAAAAAGCTGACAGTTCACCTGTTTCAAAAGAGTTGCAACCTTTACTTTTTTTTTCTGAATATTCCATGCTCTTAAGGATTCTAAAGTTATGTTTTTATATGATAAAAAACATTAGAAAAATCAAGGGTGTATTTTGCATTTTAAAATTATTTTTGTGTCTAGTCAAAAGCTAAAACCACTTGTATTTAAACTGGCTATAACTCATTAGAATAACTTTGTTTTATGCTAATAATGAAAAACGCTGCAAAATGAAAAATTTCAGTACATAACTAATGCAAAAGTCAATGTTTGCATCGGCAAAATGTTGCTAATTCTGAGTATGTGCAGATAGGATGCGCGCCTATTGAAGTACTTATTTGCAGTCTTTAAACAAATACTACAATTTAGTATTTGTGCAAAATTGAAAAAAGCCCCCAAAACTAAGTTGCATTTTTGAACAGTTTCATTTGGATTTTTAAAACAGAATTTCATTTGGTGGCCTTGGCAACTTTCCCAGGGGGGCTCAAAATTTTTCAGGGGGTGCTGAGCCCCCCCTGAAACCCCCCTAGCTACGGCCCTGAGTACCAGATAGTTTTCTAGATCTGTAGGATGTGGGGGGGGTGGGGAATTATGATTACATTCAATAAACATAAATCTTTAAATAGATGCAGAAAATATAGCTCAAATTGTTGGAGAACAGAAAATATAACTCAAATTGTTTGAAAACAAAAAAATATATATTCATGTTTTAAATTAGTAGGTATTTTCAAATACAAATGAATGGGTATACAAAGTCCTGTAAGGACTGATCTGAATAATAAATTAAACTGATTAAATGTTAGATAAACAAATAAAATCTACCTTTGTTATATTTTTTTGAAAAATATTTTTTCTCTATGCAAATGACTAAAATTTTTGTCAGTAATATACATGACCAAAAAATGAAATTTGTACCTTACATATGCACGACAGAATTGATTGTATAATAAAGATATTAAAACATTGATATAAGTCAACAAAAAGATAATACTTAGTGCCCAAAGTCTTTAAAATATGTCCCAGGTTAAAATAAGAAGAAAAAAAATAAGATAAACAATACATGGAGAAGAGGGGCTGGGGTAGGAAAACCCATATTGCCAAAATTTTTAGCTGTAAAAATACTGTTTTTTTTTTTTTTTTTTTTTTTTTTTTTTTTTTTTTTTTTTTTTTTTAAGTGTCTTAAAAAGTAAGACACCTTTTTTTCACTTGAAATGTGACCATTCATTTTAAACTGAACTCTTTTTAAACTGAATTTCAGACGTTTGCGTTTACAGTGTAGAAATCGATTTCTAGAAACTTCAATAAGCGGTTCGAAAATTATAGATCATTTTACCAGGTAGTTCTTGAGTTATGTTAAAAAAAATAGCCGCATCGCAATCAATGTTGAAAAGACTACAAATAAATTTAGTATTACGAGTTTCACATTTTACACCTTTATAATTCCAAAACTACTTGACAGAATAACTCCCCCTTTAAGGTATTTTTTTCTTATGACAGACTGTTCAGTTTGATGAGTAAATATCACTCCAATACAAAACTTGATAAAAAAAATATAATTATTCATGTATTTTGTAATTTTTTTGATTTAGTTTGGCTTTCGTTAAGCATTATAATTCAGAATTTTTCCTGTGAATTCGTAATTTTATTAAAGTTAATCATATTTTTTTCATAAACATAAATATTATTTTTCTTCTAAGAGGAATATAATAAAACAAAGTATAATGGTTAAAAAAAAAGAAAAAAAAGTACATCCACGTAAGCGCTTAGTTAAAATGAAATATACTTATTTCGTCTAAATAAAAAATATTCCTTTTTTTCCCATTTTGACAAATAGTGCCTATTTACAGCAACTTACTTTTAAATAAGTTCAAACGTTTTCCATAAAGGAAAACTTTATATAATTCCTGAATTTTCCTTTAGTAAAAATTAATTATTTTAAGAATTTCCACGTTACATTAGAAATGTTGTCATTCATTGAGCATTTGTTTTATGGTGGAACCGAATGAAACATAAACAACTATAAACTAGACAATTTTCTAGAAAGTTAAAAAATAGCCATACAAATCAGAAATCATTTAAAAAATGAGTATTTCTTTTGCTATAAAGAATGAAATATTTTTTTTTTTGCCTTAATATAAAAAAAAATCTACAAATTTGTTAAATTACTTGAAATCCTTAAATAATACTGATAATATTGCTTATATTCTTAATATCGTTGTTATATTTTGGCTTTTCTTGAATATAATACTGCCCTAACATGGGCGTAATTATATTTTGCCAATGCTGCGCCAAGCGTGTAAATAAATGTTATGTCGCTGGATAACTTTTTGCCCTTACTATGAAGGTGTTGAAGTAGAAGTTATAAATACACTCAAAATATCAGTTTTTTCTCAGATAGTCATCAAGCAAAGTAAGTCTGCATCAGATATTTCTATTTCCACAACCTTGTAGAAAGTGTCACGTTGATTAAAAAACCAGTGTTCATAGCAAAAATGATCTTCAAACTCCTGAAAAAATAACACTCAAGAACGCCTTTCTTTCAGCGACAGGTTTCTTTTGGGAAGCAAAAGTAAGTCTGAAAGTGCAAGGTCGACAGAATATGAAGGATGGAGAAGTAATTGTTTCCCAAGGCTTTGCACAAAATGCATAATTTCTTGGGTTTCGTATCAGGAGGCATTTCCATGTAAAGGGTAAAAAAAATCTTTGGTGACTATGCCACGGCGCTTTACATTCAGGGCATCCCAAAGTTTTACTAGCAGACTACTGTAATATGTTCCAGTCACACAATGCTCACAAGTTAGGTAATTAGTAAGAATAACGCTCTTCGATTCCCAAAAAATTCAAAGCAGCTCCTGATTGGAAGAAGGGTTCAATCAAAAACACATGCGTCCACATTTTATCTGACTCTATTATGTTTTTAAAATGCTTATTAATGGGTACATTTCACTCTAAAAGTTTTCATATCTTTGTGGATTTTAGATGGAGGAAATTTAATGACTAGGTGTTTTTCAGTTTTAGTAGTTTGGCAATTTCTCTGCTTCTAGGCGCCATATTTGCAACCGTTTTTGTAAATACTAAGACGAATATCATTTATAAATTAGTCTGATAAGACAATTTCATATTTTGGACATAAGTTTCATACATACAAAGTACTTTTAAAGTACCACAACCTTTTTTAACCAGAGAACGCAGTGGAATTTAGGAAAACTGTAAAACACGTATCCAATCAATTTGAAAGGAACCTCATTTTGTTAAAATATTTTGGAGTAGGGGGCATAGGAAAGATCCTGGAATGCTCCAATTTTAATATTTATGAACACAAACAAGAACTAGAATTCATTTAGTCCAATATTTTAGGTATCATGCAGGTTTAAAGTTTATAACCACTTATGTTAAATTAATTTTAACAGAGACAAAACAGATTGCAGCGCAAGTAGCTTTTTAATAATAACTTCAGAACTGCATGGCGAAATGAACTGTATTTTTCGATCCGCACATTTGAAGCATCTAAAAATTTATTTCTGTTAAAAAAATTTTAAGTTACAGTTATTTTTTTTTCGAAAAATAATTTCTAATCTTTATATGTATTTTGAAATTATGTTTCGAAAAAAAATTATGAATTGTAACCTATGACTTTTTCTGACAGAAATCGAAGACGACCAGAGAACTTTTATTGAAAAAACACGTGAAAATGCTAGAATGAGGATTTTAATATTTTCATTATTCATTTTTTACAATATTTTTAAAATGCCGCCTGTTATACAATTATTTAAAATTAAAAAATATATATTTCGCTATGAATATTATAGCTGAAACCCGTATTCTGATTCGTAGATATTTACCAAATTTTATATTTGTTGGTAATAATTATCAATCAATCAATGTATCTATCTATCTAATATAAGATAAAATTTAAAATTAGATCTCTCTCTCTATATATATATATATATGTGTGTGTGTGTGTGTGTGTGTGCGTGTATATATATGGATCTAATTTTAAATTCAAGCAGGGGTACTGCGTTGTACTGTGTTAGGTTTATTAATTGATTGCATGCACGCAACTGCATGTTGTAATTAAATAAATTCATTACACTTCACATTCCTAGTATGCAAAACTAAATTTTATTTAAGAATTTTTTTAATTATTGTAAGCCACATAATATTCGAATCTTATCGAGCAAAGTTTTGTGATTAACTTGGTAACACGTAATTTCTACCTAAAGAAAACTGAAAATATATTTTAACGCGTAGAACAGCTTTTTATCAAGTAAATATTCGACGCATTAACGCCTTTCCTACAATTCGCGTTTTTATTTCAACTTAACGCATATTTTTCTGATTTCTTGATATTTTAGTTACGAACTAAACAAAATGATAAAAATTAAAAACAAAAGAGATCAGTAATTCATTTCTAATTTCAATTTAACAAAAGAGTAATCTTATGCAAATTAAAATTGCTATTTTCTTCTTTATGAATATACTCAATTAATCACTTTATTGGTTTCCCAAATGCGCTGGAACTCCACTCCTTGTCTATGCATACTTTTGATCCCAGAGGAGTCATGAAAAAATTAAAGTGTAGTTGTAGCACAAAATATGTATTACAATAAAAAAAAAGAAAGTTATTAAATGGTAAGATGATGTCATCATCACACCAAGACAGAGGTCGAAATAACGAAAGAGAAGATAAAAAGTCTATTTAAGTGGCTGGTAGAACTTAACGACCAATAAAATTATAGCTAGGAAAAGGAGATAGAACTTCGTTGACAATTTCTCAGGAAGTCCGAAAATAGAGGAATTGGAGTAAAAAAGCTTTAAAATTTAATAAAATTTACTATTTAAGTAGATACAAAGTTTACAAATGATGTAAAAGAAGTACAAAATAAGAATAAATCGTAAAACTGCTTAATAAACGTAAACATATCGTCCAAAGCAAGAAAATTAGAGTAAATCAACCCTTTAAAAAAAAGACAATTTTCATACATTAAATTGCAATAAGTTAAAGTAATTAGATGTGTAGATATATAGATATGTATTATTATTATTATTATTATTATTATTATTATTATTATATAAAACATGTTTTTAAACTATCAAAGTTCAAAACTACAAATTTTTACTGATAAATCTTCTCAGTATGGTGATCATATTTTAAACATTATATTTGCTTTAATTGAGAATTAAAAAAATATATATATGTTTATGTTCTTATAAATGTACTGTACTAACATGAATTTCTCGCTATCTAGTAAGATTTACTTTTTTTAGTAGTATAAATCTAATTATTTTAAGCAACGAGTTCAAAGAAATATAAAGGAAAATGTTTAACAACGGATTAAAGAAGCTATGAATGTGTGGAGATTATTTAAATGAAAATGAAATTATACAACCAGGATAAATTCGCCATTTTAGGACTTTTTAAATTTGTTTCTTTAAAATGTTAATTAAAAATTAAGAATAAAATCATTCATTATTATTTTTCTTCACAAAGAAAATCAATGAGATAATACGTTTCTTGTAGAAGAAAATAATTACAGTATTATTTTCCTAAAGCCTTTCGTTTATCATAAATCTGGTTTTATTTTATAAAAGAAAATTGAACAATAATTCGTTTCTTAATGCAATATAAGATGCTATTAATTACAATACAAAAAAAAAAAAAAAAAAAAAAAAAAAAAAAAGATTGAAATATCATGTTTTTTTTTCACGAACTACGCATTTTTTAAGTTGGAATAAAAAAAAAAAATACAGAATTTACCATTTTATTGCATTACAGCATTAAAATTATAAAAGTAGGGGAAAATGAAATTGCACATATTATCTCTAATTTTAAAATTAATAAATTTTAACGTAGTATTTTATGTTTAATTAGGATGGGTAGTTATATTATTCGAAATCTAAAACCTTGCACTCTAAAAAAAATATATATATATTGATATTGTTTCAAATTTCGCTTAGTTCAGCTTACATTCATTAACTTTCCTTGCTTGAATTCAGGAGATTTTTATAACTCATAGATAGAAATTATTCTTTTTTCTACTATTCCTTTTTAAAATTCGGAAGAAATCTATAGGCTATTATTACGAGCAAACTTAAAGCTATCGTAGATCTCAGACTTCATTTTTTAAACGTCATTTCCAGTTATGGAACCAACTAGTGCACATTCAGATTAAAGATCTATGAAATATGTTTATAACCTACACAGCAAAATAAAAACTATATGTTGAATATTTGCTTCCAGATGTAGTCTAAACAAATTGAACAATTTTGATCAAAAGTAATTTTTTGCGACATAAAAAAACATTTTAAACACTTGCCACCTAAACCATGGTATGTGAATGCAGTGGGATAAATAGTTATATTATTACAATTTTTACGTTTGTTTTGCAATTCGGCAAGGATAGGTTAGATATTTTGATTTTATTTGAAACGTCAGCAGGAAATTAAAATTACAACACCTGGGTGACAAGGAAGGAGGAAGTACAAAAAACTATTTTTTTTTTTTACACTTTCACTGAAAATTCCTGAGACAAATAGGTTACTGTGGAAAAGACATTCTAAATCTTCAATAACAATTATGAACCATAAAATATAGCATTTTCTTTATAATACAAAGCAATATTGAATCTAATCTTTAAAAAGAGGATCACAAATTTCCAAGATTATTTTACATTTATTGATATCGGGAAATATTACACAAAGCCGATTTTTTTCTTGAACTAGGATTTTCGAAAATTTAAATGATTTTGTATTTGTCAACAAATATTGCATAATTCATCTTCTTTAAAGGTTGAGAAATAGAATTTTACAACTTAGAAAAAATTAAAACGATCTTAATGTAATATATTTGTTTTAGTGCAGAACTAAATACACCATAAAATTTGTCTTTAATATTTAAATTTTGAGCATTATTATTTTTCTTATAAATTCATCTTTTTAATAATGTTTTAAAAATAGAATAATCTCTATTACCCCACCATAATTATAATATCAAACAATTTACTTTAATGAGTTTCATTTAATGGATAATGGTTAAATACATTTCACTCGAAATTAGGCTTAATTGTTGAGCAATAATTTCAGTTAATATTTATTTTAACTTGTTATGACCCAGGTACATTTCACTCTAATTGTCCATTAAAGTTTCTCATTAAAATCATGCAAATACATAATTATAAACATTACTCCCAATCTGATATATCAATAGCGTGACGTTGTTAAATTTACATATTACAATTATAAACTTCTTAATTTTTTCTGTTCTAAATGTCCCAATAGATAAATTTCGCTGAAAGTTGAGTATAAATTCATAAATAATGTGTTTGTACAGAAATTTCTGTTTTTTTTTTTTTTTGCGTTTAAAATAATAAGAAATTCTGTTAAATACATATAGTGACATTGGTCTTGTTGAAGGTTAACTGTTGATGGTTCGGTTTTTCCCTATGATTTTTTTTAATTGCATTTTTTTTGCTACATTTGAAGTTAAAAAAAGTTTTAAATAGAACAATGGTAGATAAGCCACAGATGTTTGTATATTGATTAGTTAAAAATAACTAATCCCCTATAAGATATTTATTTATATTACTTTATAGTTGAACATACGACAGAATTCTTCTGATAAAGTTGCCACCAGTGATTTGGTTGCGCACAGACTTATCTTTGCCAGTATCCCGGTTTCTTTTAATCACGGCTTGAAAGTGCCATCAAGAAAGCGGTAAAATTCAATTTGTATGTTTGATATTCTTGAAAGATGTTTAAAACTTTAACAAGCCATAAGTAACGAAAGCACTTTAAGTGAAATAACATTTAACGTCATTTTCCATACATGAAAAGGTTCACGAAAGACCTTGATTTGTCATGTACTTTTTTGAACAGAAGATACATTCAGTTTACTTACACTCATAAGATGACGCAGTTATAAGATATCAAATAAGAGAGCGACACACGATATCAAAAAATACAATCGGAACCGATTAAGACGCTTACGATTATTACGCGATCCCGCTTAATACGCGGATTTTTCCGATTCCTTGAACATTGTCTATAAGATTAACGCAAAAATTAAACCGTTTAATACGGGATAAAATTTTGTTCTCTTGAGGCATAAAACCTCGTTTAATACGCGAATTCATAAGTCAAGATAGGAATTTCTTCTCTTGTTTCCAATTTAGTGGATTTTTTTATTTTGACTATCTGTCACTATATCCGAATCGCAATCTTCGGCTTATTTACAGACAGACTAATTAAGGTGAATAATACTAATAGGAAATAGTGACATATATTTGAATAAAAAAAATCCCTCTAAATTAGCAAACTGGAACTCATCTTTCATCTTGTTTTCTAAGATTCTTTGTCTCTCTCTTCGTTTACGTTTTTACTGAAGTAGAGAAAGATAGACAATTTTTTGTTACTTTCTTTGCGCGGTGTATGTTGTCAATGTTTGTCTTTTCTTCTCGTACAAAGTGGGTAAATAAAACATCCCTAGTACTATTGTGTGCTTTTAAATGTAATTGAAGAAAAATGGAAACGGTTTTCCGATTTCAACTGTATTCCTTTGTTACTTTCTTCGGATTCATGCCTTCCTCTGTTTTAATCATATACCGGTGAGTTACTTGCACCACGAGTTTGGTGGAGTCAAGTCGTCTCTGATTGTGTGTTGAGTTTTAGCAAATTTTCTGTTAATATGTAGAACAGTCATAAAATCAAAAGGTAGCCATTACTCATTATCACAAGTAATAAATATGATTTTAATAGCTGGGTTGTAACTGCAAAGATTTGGTTGTGTTAAAAAAATAGTCTATTAGGAATTTTTTTGTTGTTTTAATTTTGGTTGTAATGGACACGCTAAAATCTTTTTTGAATCCCTATTTTTTTCAGTTACTTTTTTTAGTCGGTCCTAGAGAAACACAATGGAACAAACTTGAATAAAGTTAAATTTTAATCTAAATTATGCATAAAAGATACAATTTTTGACCGTAAACATATAAGTAAAAGCTCTAAAGTTCATTAAGACAATTTGATTAGTAAATATGATCAGTTCCTGCAACATTATACAAATCAAGTTTAATACGTGATATTGATTAATACGCTACTTTTAACCAGTCTCTCGAAACATGTCTTAACCGGGTTCGACTGTGTATGCTATTTTCTTAAAAAGAAGCCCACGGCAGTATGTAAACATAGAATAGTATTACCAGTGCCAAGTCAGGCAATGTTGTGCGGATATTCTTGTATTTTGATTGATTGTGACATAATTCAGTCAAACATCAGAAAAGCTAAGTATTGAATATGCTCAAGAACTATAATGCACTATGTGCTCTTGCATTTTTCTAAATGTTACAAATGGGTGATCTACAGACGATTCATTAGATAAAAATCCTGTAAATGGTTAGCTATATTGAAAAAGGATAATTTTAAATTATTGAGTTTTCTATACAAAAATAAATAAATAAATGAATAAATAAATATCACATAAATATATTTTGTATTCATTGTCAAGGTATATTACTTGGAAAAATAATGACATATGATTTGACCAATGGGCGAAAAAAGTCAATATCTATCCATTTACTTTATTATGTTTACAGAATGTATGTACAAGTTATTTTTCTCTAACAACATAGATGCTACTCATACGAAAAAATACCACTTTTAGAAAACACCAAAGAAAATCATTCTAAAAAAATTATTTTAATTAACTTCAATTTTCTGCAAAATAATTTCATATTGTAATCTATGTATTTAAAACGAAAAGCGCATTCTGACAATTCCACATGAAAATCGTCTCTTTGCGCATGCGTCAGCGTTTTTTGAAGTATTCTGCCCTCAGAAACGGGAAACCTGAATGATTAACCCAACCCTCACCTGTTTAGTCTACGGGGAAAATTTAAATATTATTTGTCACTAACCAAAAGATTGTTTAGAGAAATTCTATAATACTTGAATACATTGCTTTATTGAATATATTGCTACATACAATGCTAAAGTTTCCCTTGACTCAATAAGTGTGTGTGTGTGTTGGTAGATGCAGCTAAGGTATGTAAGAAATTTTCCATTATTCTATATAGTCTTAATGAAATGAGCTAAATCTAGGGCAAAAAATCCTTCTGGCCTCTACCGGGAGGAAAATGTAGCTTTCCTACATATTCGTTTTTTAATTTTAGCTAATGTTACTCGAAAGCATCAAGCTAAAATACAAAGAATCCAATTACAGAAGATTCGTTAATACTGAATTTTAATAAGAAATTCAACAAATTAGTCAACTACAGTCAACTACAGTCAAGTTGGCTTCATTTAATTGAGAATTATTTTTGGTCACCAAATTTGACGATATTTCGCAAAGTGGTTCCAAGTGTGGAGAGAATTTGACGCTAACGGATATCAATATTGTTTTATGCGTATGATTGAGAAAATGATTGTAATAATGAAAGATAATAATTTGCGAGAAATCCCGTTAATTAAATTTCGTAAATTAATCCCTGATTTGTTTTAATCTGCTGTCTTGTTTCAAAATGTCAGCCACCCTAGAATTTCAAACTGCAATATATCAGCTATTTTTTTACAGGTAAATCAAACAGGTAAACAGGTGCTATACAGGTAAAACAAAAAATGCTCCGGAATCCTTGAATCAAGGCCTAATATTTAAGCAAAAAATAAATTTGAATTCCAATTTTTTGTATATTTGTTTAGTTTTTAAATCTTTTAGTGGCCGGCATTTTGAAACAAGATGGTAGACTATGCTGGCCAACGAACTTGGTCGAGACATTGGTAAGCTTAATACACACGCTTAGTTTCATTCAAAACGGTGTATAAATACGAGTGCTATCGTATGACATAGATCAAATATATATATATACATACATATATATACATACATACATACATACATACATATATATATATATATATATATATATATATATATATATATATATATATAAATCAACATTTTAACGGAGGGTGGTTTTGGGGTCTCGGGGTCATTATCGGTAAAATTATACCGATATTTCCCGGAATTGCTTTCCTCCGAACGGCTGCAATAGATAGATTTTTACTTTTTCTAATGAAAGCTACATAAAATACGTAGTGGTTAAACAAATGACTTTCAAAATTCGAAGTTTCTCGTAAAAATACAAACTAACTGTGTTCTTACTTTATTTCTATTCTTTTTTTCCTTTGTTTACTTAATTTTTTAATAGTCAATAAAAGGTGATTATTTTTATAATCAAATACTTCTGTCGAAAATTTTTTGTTAGATAAGATTTTATAGATAGTAAAATTCTGAAATAGATATATTAATATTAGCATTAAATATATTTACTTATTTTACAAACGCTTTTTACCTGCAGTCTATTATTTTTCATTTCCTTGTTATATGTATATTATACTTTAAATCTTCCATATTTTCAAAATAAGTAGCAATATTATTTGTAGAATGGAAAGAAGTCTGGCATTGAATAAAAATTGCATTTACAACAAACACAAATAGATATGGCAAATGCTTAAAGATTTCAGTAAAATTAAATGGATGAGAATGGTAAATGAAAAAAAATAATAATAACTAAAGAAATTTAAAGTGTAAAGCAAAATTCTGTATGTTCAAGTTTATATATCAATAACGAGTTTTACTTTACTATTTTGCGATTTATTTTTATTACAAACTTAAAAGTTATTTTATGCTAAATAAATTACATTCTCCGTGGATTCCTCTGCGAAAATCCGGAGAGATTCTGTAAGCAAAAAATCATTTTTGAATTTTTCAATATACTTTTCAGTATTGGCGTGTTTGACTGCACACTATCGATTATCAAACTCTATGAATTTTAAAAACAGTGTACATAAAAATTCACGCGTATGGTTAAAACACCTAAATAATAAAAAAAAGTGAACATCCGCAGCAGACACTGAGGTTCTTTTCATAGAATTCTTAAATCTCAAAACAGAAAAAAAAGTTAAAATACATAAAGCAAAATCTCATTTCCAATATACAAATATTCCAAAGATATTCAAATATACACGAAAGTTAAAGTTTTGATAGCGTTCTGCCCTTGCGTGCTATTAAATTCTCCTGAGTCTAACTTAATTTAGATGCATTTTACCGATCTTGACTTGATGTAAACATTTATTTTTAATTTACATACCTTTTCTAAGGAGTATAAAAGTCACGTTTTTACGAATTTTTATAGCTATTTCGTGACTCAAAAATGTTTTGCGTACATGTGCAGCACGCAACTGTGAAATTTTCAAGTTATTACATTAAATGTACAAATATTTGTTTATATATTTAATAACGAAAAACAGGCTGATATGAAATCTACATTTTATGAGGATTATATGTTTTGGGATATTTAAAATGTATAAAGTGTATCCAGTATAGGGATACAAGGTTACGGTATAGACAAAACAACAAAATTAATTTTTCGGATTCGGAAACATGATTGGGCGAAATGTGGAAGTATCATGGATCTTTTTATGAACAAATGATTAAATGACTAATAACTAAATATCCATCTGTATCAGATGAATCCCAATTTGTTGTACAAAAACCACACACACACATACCCAAGAACACACAAAAATGCACACATACAAACACACGCATACGCGCACGCACGCATACATACACATACTTGCAAAACTTAGACTAATGAATCTTGGTGCGATCGTTTTTTTTATTGTATAGAATTGTTAGAATCTCGTGTTTTCAATAGTATTTATTTTACGAATACCTACTACTGATAATGTTTAACAAATCCAGACTTCATAATCAATCTTGTGCATTTTTGTTTTAAATATGAGAAGTAGAAGTATGATTCTCATGTCACTTTATGTACTTTGAGGGAAGATACTATGTTTGATGTGACATTCCCTGTTTGACATCCAATACGTTCTATAAATATCTCCTTAATTCGGTCAAGTTGCCCCCTGTGCTCACAGAGAATCTTGACGCACAAAGAAAATTTATGAAAATTAACTTTTATTGCTTGTAATATATTAATGCAGGAACATATATAATTATAAAGTAGTAATTAATATTCATACTGTACATTTGAAAAAACAAAATAAAAACAATTATCGTCATTGCAAGTTTTATTTCATGCCAGCCATGTATTGTTAACAATCAATACATGATTAGAAATGTTTTTAATGAGATTATTTGAAATGTTTAATTTTTTTAGTACAGGCATTTTTTAAAAATTTAAATCAGGACACTGATATGCTGCTTAAAAGTCTTTGCGTCAAATAAATAGCAATTCTTATAAATTTCCATTTTAATAATAGAATAAAGATTTTGTGAAATAACTCATGTAATGCAACCATGTCAAACACTCATGAACAAACTTTCTTTTTTATAATTTCAAAAATATATTGGTTGGTGCTTAATTTTAATTATCGACATTAAAATCTTTTCAATTTTTCTTAGAAGTACCATTAGATAAAGCAAATTCAATAATTATCTTCATGTATTGATTTCAGGACCGTTTTATATTCATTAGCATCGTTTTAAAATGTGAACTTAAACAATATTCAAATTTTTAAACAAATACATTATTCACCGTTTAAATACGCTATTAACATTTTAACAAATAAAAGCAGTACTCATTAAAATATTAATAATAAGTGTTTTCTATTCTAATAAAAATATGTGTGTTTCATAAAATATTTCACTATTTTCACCTCCTTCGCAATTAAATTCCCTTTTTAAGTACTAGCATATCGTATAATTACTTATTTAAATAATTAAATAAAAACATTTTCAAATGAAATAGTTATGCGAGTTTAAATAATATATTTATTTTTACCCTTCGCTATTGACTATATAAGTAAAATGAATGTAATATTATTTCCATTTTAAATAAAGCAAACGAATACCATTTTTAATTTTCTTCTTATTTCATTTAAAATGGCTAGCTAGAACTAACTAGATATAGAATTAATAGTAATATTTTTAATAATACACGGTATTGTACAATTCTTATTTAACGTTTCTCTAAAATGCTTTTGGTATTTCATATTTATTGTAATAAAAATTAAATTGTGTTTGAAATTCAAGGTATCCAAATTCGTTGGTACTTTCACGCTTTCCCTTTGACATATCTTTTGCACATTCTTCGCAATAAACGACAATTTGATTTAGTCTATACAACATCTATCCAAAAAGTTTTGATTTTTCTTCTATGTCAATTAGAAAATAACATATTAAGAAATTTTTAACGCTCCAGAAACCAGAAGTAATCATTGAAATAGCTGCAAGTAAGCCTAAAAAACCGTCAAAGGAAATTGACATACCGTTCGTTATAGCATATATAACATATTTTCTGTTTCATGTTTAAAATAATTAACGTTTTGTTTAAGTGTCTGGCAACGAAGACTATAATTTAAATCCAACATTACTTCTACTGTCATTTTATTTAGAAGTACATTTTTCTGAAAATCACATCTTTTATATATACTATTGTATGAATACATTCTTGCTACATCACAAGGGAAGTAATGTCATAAAGCGTTGCTAAATGTTTTATAGAAAAACTCATGTAACTTTTTAAATGCACTATCAGACACTAGGACACCCAACCTGGACGCCAGCCGGTAGGCATATGGACTAATGTCCAGGCGGTAAAACCCCCACCTCTATACAGCAAAATCCAGGCGCCGAAATCGGCCAAGAACAACAATCACATATACAAAATACGCTCACAGTAAAAACCAAAAATATATATACATATATATATATCATACATATACACACAAACACACACACATACAAATACATACACATATATATAACAAAATACTAAATTAAACTAATTAAAATCCTAAAAACACAAACTGAATCCTAAAATACACAAGCTCTCTAAAACTATGCTGTAACTAATAAAATAACACTAATCCGAAATGCACAAACTCATAATAACGTTCCCAGAACTTTAACAAACAGGAAGAAGTACAATATGCCTTGGTACAAGAATTAGCATGAAGACACTATTATGCAGGAAAGTCCAAAAGTCTACTATTCAAAAGCTATGGTTAACACACTGGTTACTGAATAAACTAGCTCTAAACTTCTAAGTCAAAACTATAAGTGTTATGGCAGTGGCAGCCACCTTGATTTTCCACTACGTTAAGAGTTTTCTTTCAAAATGTTAACGCCAAATGTTAATATTAATTTTTTTTCAACTTGATACGTTTTTTCTTTATAATATTTCCTAGGGCGTGAGCTAAAAGAATGTTCAAAAAAAGAATATTTTTTTTTTCAAATTATGGTAGTATATTAGAATAACAATGATGTAAAATATGCCAGTATCCAGGGTTGGCTTGATTTTGCCCAACCCGAAAAAACCCGGGTGGGTTTTTTCAAAAAAACCCACTTGAAAAAACCCTTGAAAAAACCCAAGTGGGTTTTATCAAAATCTTTATTTAAAATTCCACTTATCTAACTAATAATAAATATATCAATTTAAACCAAACATAATATACATTTTATATGTCACAGATATAGTTTTCAGAAAATTCTAAATGGGCATAATTGCTCTATCTGAAACAAACTTGGAAAATTCACAGAGAAAATAATTATCTTAAAAAAAATACATGTAAAATTATATAAACAATTAAAAATCAGGATTATTTGTCAATATGACGAAAACAGTGGGGGGTTCAATCAATTCTTAAAAATTACAGGCACGAGTATTTTAGTATGATTCAAAATATATTAAGCATAAAACTAAATTAAGTTGAACAAAACATAAAGGGTAGATCATTGATTCATTTCACTTTCTTTAGTAAAATAGTATTATAGTGCAGCACAACCCACCATAATAATGAATCTTTTCTGCATAGCTAAGAACATTCATTATCAGATGCAAGATTAAGATAGTGATAGTTTTTTTTTTTTTTTTTTTTTTTTTTTTTTTGGGGGGGGGGGGTGGATTTTAATTTTCTGAAAACTTATTGTATTTTAATAGAAATTTGGTAAGCTGCCTAATTTATTATTATTTGAATTTGCTGAAAATTTAAACACAATCGGATAATTAAAAGTTTTATTTTTTTTTTAAATAAGTAAGGAAAAGAAAAAAGTACCGTTTAGTTCTTGTTTTAATTATTATTATTTCTATTTGCAGTTTAAAACTTTAATTAAATCTCAGTCATCAGCAGCCAGCTGGGGAAAAGAAAATTGACCTGATAAAAATCCATCAATAAAACAAAAGAAAGATACACTGGAGTGTATTTTTTTCATTTTCCAATTAAAGTATTGATGATCCAAACAAATTCAATTATAAAATATTCTTACGTAAATATAGTATTTAAAATATAATGTAATATAAAGTTCTTTGTTAAATAATTCTTTAAAAATAATGATTTCTTATTCTTGAGATAGTTCCATTGTTTATACCTCCCCCCCCCCTCCTTATCTAATTTCGCCAAAAGCAGAAGGATGGGCGATCGCAGACTATGACACAACATGCAGCTATTCTGTGCTATTGAGATGCAACCCCCCCCCCTCCCAACATCAAGATCTCTGGAAGATTTAGGAATTTAAGTTTACAATTTAGATGGTTTAAAAGTGAATTCATCCCCCCCCCCTAGTAGGACAATAATTCCAAACATTTGATAAAATTCTACTACATAAGAAAATTTTAATAAAACAAAAGTAAATGATTCACTGTTTAAATCTAATTTTTATCTATAAAAGAGAAATAAACAAAATTTTAGACTATTAATTTAATTATTTTGACTTTAAAAAATTTCTTTCAATTCAGTCATAAAATGTCTTTAAAATCATTACAAATTTTTAAACTATTTTTAATATTGAATAAAAATTCTAAATAATTATAATTAAATAATATATTAAATAAAAATTATTAAAGTATTAACATTTATTTTTTAAAACTTCATCCCATTAATTATATAGTTGTTACAAAACAAAGAACAGCAAGAAGAAAAATCCTCAAAACCCTGAAAAAACCCTGAAAAACTCCCGAAAACCCGAAAAACCCCTGAAAAAACCCCAAAAACCCTGAAAAAACCCAAAAAAACCCCAAAAACCCTGAAAAAACCCACTGGGTTGGGTTTTTTCTGAAAAAACCCTGGTTTTTGCCAACCCTGCCAGTATCTGTATTAATCCTGCAACTAGCTCTAAAATTTTTATTTATAGTCCTAGTTTATTCAAGTCTTAGTTCATTCCCTAGATAAGTGTAAGAATTATTTTGATACTAAATTTAATTGATTTGGATAATGAGATGTATTGAGATAATGAGATTTGGTAATGTACCGGTTTTAAAGTGTTTCTAAATTGTTTTCAAAACTCTGTATATATTTATCAGTTTTTTTAAATCGATAGTAATTAAATGTAAACATAAACTTTATATAGTTATTCCATACATTTAAAACGTGGTTAATTTTTTTCAATGTTATGTTTATAAAAATTACGCTTTTATTATAAAAATTACCTAAATTTTTTCACAAATATTTCGAATATTTTGTTTATAGAAAGTAAAAGTAACATTCAGGCAGCCTACAGAACCCATTTCTTGTCAGTTTAGAATGCGAAATACAGAGTCATGTTACTAAATATTGTTACCGAATATCTAACGCAACACCGCAGATTTCAAATTCACGAATGCGACACTTAATGCGTTTGCAGGAGTTACTTAGTTAATGGAATAATTGTCTAAGTGCAACGAAGACTCATACACAGCGGACTATTACTTTGCCCCATATATAGCTACGATGGATATTAAAAACTTTCGTCAAGCATAACTCAAAAAATATTTAACGGATTTCGTTAAAATTTTTACAGCAGGTACCTATAAAGGTGACAACGACGTCTATTTATTACCAAGAACAAATGTCAAACCGTTTGGAAATTATATTAAAAAAATAGATAAAAAAGCACAATTAAATTACATACGTCACTAAAATTTTGTGCATTTTCACCGGCGGGTAATTTTCGTAGACAATCGGAATTTAAAAGTTCATGGAGTACATGGAGCAAAAAAATATGCACGCACTAATATTCAGCACAATAAAATATATTTCAATTTAGTAGAAATAGAAAATTAATCTGGATTTTTTTCTGTTTGAAAGAAAAAATCCGCAATAACTTGGTAGACTTGGTATTAGATATTTGGCGCAAATCTCATCAATAGCAGCTTTTTTTATTTCGCGTGTGTAAATTAAAAAAAAAAATTCTTTGGTGTTTAAATAAAAGGTTTCGATTTATGGCATTATTTCTTTTATTTCTTCTCTTTTTAGCATTTTAAATGGGATTAATGAAAGGCATGTATTTTAAATTAAATGAGTGAAAGGTTTATATTTAAATGAAATGAATTCAATATGAAAATGTTATAGGAACAATATTTGGCGATTTATCAACTGCGCCAGGATAACATAAAAGTACCAATATATCAAACGGTATGTAGTATGTGAAATGAAACAATTATATTATAATCACCCATCGTACAAGAAAAAAAAAACTAATATTCTGCATTCAGAGGGAAAAATCCATCTCCTGTGCCGTAAGATTTGGCGAGCTCTTTTTTGGTGATAAGTTTTTCGATATGATTGTTGGGATCTGCAGGATTTGGCTTACTTTTTCTAAATCTTATTTTTTTGCAGATGTAGTATTATGTAAATATATATTTTTGCAGATATTTTTCTATTTTGTATATATATATATACATATATGTAATGTAATGGCATTTGGAAAGGAGATTTTTATTTTTTTTATCTGTGCCTTCGGAAAAAAAAAAAGATTTACATATATCAAGCGTATAATGTCATGTTTTGCATATTTATACGGACCACTTCTCCATTTTTAGATTTTAAATGCTATTTATTATTTACTAGCCGTTTATTAATTGTTTACAATTTACCCCCCTGACAATAACAATTATTTATCACAAAAATGCCTCTTAGGTTTGTTAAATAAGTTTGTTTATGTATTTTCATTACTTATTAAAATATCGAATATAGCGATAAAATTTTATTTTAGCATCGTGCTTAAATTTTTAAGATGGTGCAAAAACATGCTTTAATAAACGTATGTTTGTAAATATTTGAAAAACATGTTTTACCGCTCTCTTGAAAAATTTTGTAAGATGCTAAAACTACCTTTTGGCACCATTTAAATTTTTTTTCGCCAACCGACATTGGATACGAAACTTTTCCCCATTCAGATACACAGGCAAGGCTGGTCTCAAACAAGAGTAAAGCTAGCAACAATATTGTTTTAACTCTATAAGAGTTACAATAATGATATTAAATGCTCCAATTGGCTTTGGGCCCAATTACGAAAGTTTCTCCTAAAAAAAGCTGTAGAAGAAATCTTTTACATTTGTTTCAAATGAAGCTCGGTCTACAAGGTATTAGTTAATAATGCAAACAACACTAATGGCATGGAGGCAAAAGTTTTAATTTAAATGTATATATTTAACCCCCCCCCCCAAAAAAAAAAAAAAAAAAAAAAAAAGGAGAAAAGAAAGTTACAGTGATGAATTTAAAATGGCGTTAAGCCACGCTTTCTGACATAAGCAATTGGCTGCAAACGCGATAACGAAATTTTCACTTAACTTAATAACATGTAGCTAATATAGCTTTCAGGGTAATTTGCAGTTATACAGACCTTGTGTTTTTTTTTTAAAGTTTGAGACAATTCAGGTTTAAGAAGTTGAGATTTACTGTCAAATGATATAAACAACTATGAACACAAAACTGATGAATTATTATTCAGATTTATGTATGTATTTAAAAAAAATTGCATCTGATTACACTTCTGTTTGCATTTAATCTGTTTGCATTGTTTGCATTTAATTACTTCTGTTTGCATTTAATAACTGATAAACGGCTTCTGTATATTAAATGAATTGTTTAAATATTGAGAAGAGGTGGTGAGAGGTAGAAAGACGAGTAAACAAACGGGTAGACAGACGTGTAGTGAGATGGGTAGAGAGACGAGTAGCGACATAGGTAGGCTGACGGGTAGCGAAACGAATAGACAGACGGCTAGAGAGAAAGGTAAAAAGGGGGTTGACAGAGGGGTAGTGAGATGGGTCACGAGACGGGTAGAGACACCGGTAGACAGCAATGTAGCGAGAAAGGTTGCGTGGTAGATAAAGAGACGAGTTTAGAGATGAGTACAGAGACGAGTTGACTGACGGGTAATGAGATTTGTAGCGAGACAGGTAAAGAGTCGGGTACAAAAACAGACGGATAGTGAGACGGGTATACAGACGAGTAGAGAGACAGTAGATGGGTACGGAGATGGGTAAGAAGATGGGTAGAGAGGCGTATAGCCAGACGGGTAGAGAGACCGATAGACAAGTTGTGAGACAGATAGACAAATGGGTAGCGAAGTGGATAGAGACACGGCTAGACATACAAGTAGTTAGACGGATAGACAGACGGTTAGAGAAATAGATTGGCGGGTAGCGAGACCGGTAGAGAAATATAGAGACAGGTAGCGAGACGTGTAGAGAGATAGACAATCGCTTAGAGAGACGGGCAGAAGAACGGATAGGGAAACAGACAGATTGTGGAGAGACAGACAGACAGGCAAAAGAAAAGTCTGCGGATTGGCACAGTAAATGCGCAGGGGGCAGAGCCTCCTAGAGAATAATCAAGAAGTATCTGTTAAGCTTAACTTTGAAATATATATAATTTTTCAATTTTGCCGATATGGAGGTTTAATGTAAAAGTTATTTTACAGAAGTCATCGAAAGATATTTTGTATACTTTAATAGTAATTTAGACTATAGTTTTGCAATCTGGTTTGTAGCAAAGCACGCTATCAATGTGGTTTGAAGTGTAAGAGTTTCTATAAACTGTTATACAAATAAAAGATATATAATCAAGGAAGAAAAATTTTAATTTCACACACAAAAAAAGGTGCAACAATGAAATTAAATTTGCGTTAAGCCACGCTTGATAGAATAATCTATTGGCTGCAAATCCAATTACGTAACTTTAAAAAGCTTGGCGTTTTAAAAAATCCGGCGTTTTTTTTTTTTTTTTTTTTTTTTTTTTTTTTTTTTTTTTAAGTTTTGCACAATACGTGCTTAAGAAAATGAGATTCTTTGCCACACGTTAAAAAAAAAATATGACAACACATCTGATGAACGGTACTTCTTTTCTATTTTTTTAACAGTGTAAATGAATTTATATAAGATATTTTGTAATTCTATCATTTAATTTGCTCTTTTTCTCTTTATATTGTAATTGTTAACCCTATGTTCTCTGCAATATCACTCAGACTAATCCCTTTGAGGGAAGTCCTAGTAACTACAGCGCTAGAGATTAAGCAACGCTTCAGGTGAATTCGAAAAAGTCTCACACTTCTATATTGTTTAAAATTATGTGATCTTAACTTAGCAAATAATAGGTAGTGACTAACTAAATAAACCAGATGTAGAAAATATGTTCGAAAAATATACAATAATGCACACATATTGTGGAAACTAAGCTAAATTATTCCAATAAGTGGATAGTACATAGTCAAGATGAAAATGTCTCTCTTATTAGAGATAATTATACCTATTGGAATATACAATACTATTTGAAATAGTATAAAGCAAATGATAGTTTTATTTAAAAAAAAATTCGACACGTTAAAATTGATATTGTAGAACTTCAATTTATTTTAACAACTAAAACGCAAAAAAAAAAAAAAAAAAAAAAAAAAAAAAAAAAAAAAAACTCTTTTAAATATTTTTACGGCGCACTGTAAAAAAAGACAAATGATTCTGAAGCTACGAAAATATAACACAACCACATACGATGTGTGTAATATCCTCTTTCGAGTTGCCCAAGATTTCGAAAAGGGTTTCCTATTTTTAGAAGCTTTAGAAACCAATATATTTTCGAGATTGAAAGAAGACTTTATAAAAACAAAATTTCATTTACTCCACTGATTTTTGTAAACCTTTCCGAGGAGTTTTTGTGATGTATAAAACGGTTTTCTCAAACGAGAATATCAGTTTTTAGGATGCTGTATATTCTCAATTAAGCATTTTTAGCTTAGTAATTGAATTTATAAATGCAAGTGTAAAAAAATAATATTAATTTTAATGTTAATGTTAATGCTGTTAATTTACCGTTTGAGGCTGTAAAACATATTTGTAAATGATGAAAATGTTTACTTACGTTAAATGTTTACGGTTATACTTTGCAACTTTCTATTGTACTTTTGTCGTATCTCTTATTCTTTAACCTTTTCAAAGGCGGGGGTACGTTTATGAAGCCACTTAATTTTAACTCCTAAATGCCACATTGTCACGAGAATTTTAGTATAAAATTTATTTTCCGTTTATTATGTGTGTGAAATATATCTTTCTCGTATTTGCAAATTTTTTTTTTCATTAATTTCGGTGTTATTCATTCATTTCAACATTGTTGCATTTGACGAGCTTTGCACCCTGAATGGTTTAACCCTGGAATTTACGGTTATTAGCACTGCGAAGTCCTCATCGTGTCGTATGTAGGGGAAGGCCATGTACCTCAGTCCTATTTTGACATTTTGATTTTTCATGTAATTAAAATATGTAAATAATGAAATGTAAAGCTATTTTAAAATTCCATGGACAACAAATTTGAACTTTTGCTCTGTCCCAAAATAGAAATCAGTTGTTTCTTATTCAGTGTTTTGCGCTGATTCTGAATCCAGTTTTAGATTTCTTCCAGCACGTATATATTTTCAGGTATTTGCATATTTCGATTTATGCAAATTTTGGAATTTGTGTACAATTATATGGAAATTTAAAGCAAAAATCATTATGAGACAGGCCGTTTTTGTTTTGTGTTATGATTACTGGCCAGTTTACTTAAAAAAAAAGTCTGTGTCCGAGATTGTACTGACATGTGACCGTGAAATTTTGTGCCTAATTTGCATATTTTGCGTGTTTTTCTAATAACGTTTCTTGACGTCCAAATATTTCTGCCATATAAGCACGCTAACATGTTTCTAAATCAGTTATACTTTAATTTCAAATCGGGTGTCCGTTTATTTCTATCACGTCTAGATAAAAAACAAAAAAAAAAAAAAAACGGAAATTTTATTTTTTGATCAAAAAACGCCAGAAAGCATTTTTTATGCTACTTTGTGATCTACTTCAGCTATTTAGGATGAATACTACTATTTGTTTTCAATCTTTTTCGATTAAACACATTACTGATTATGTCCCTGGTAGGAATCTCACATTGTTAATCTTTTTGACAAGGACGTACACTCCCCTAAAAAGCATTTTATATCAAACGTGTGGCAATAGCAAATAAACGTAGATATTCATTTTACACAAAAACTAGAAGTGATAGAAGGAAAGGGATTACGGATTCGAAATCAACTTAAAAATCTAGTTCATAGTAATATAAACATTACAACATTGAAAAATATAAAAATTAGGCTTAATAACTGACAGTTAAATGTTAAGAATATACAGACCGTGACATTCATCTAAAGCAAATGGTCCAGTAGTCATAATTTAGAAAACGTAATTAAATCTGACTTTTATTGTACCTAAAATGTGCATAAAATGACACAATAAAGCTTAAATTTGCATGCACATATATTTGCAAATTTCTCAAAAACTGGACGACCCAGAGAAAAATGGATAGCACATTCTGAATCAACGAAACTGCGATCAAATATTTTCATTTAACGGACATTTTTCATGTTGAGCAGTGTCATTTATGATATTCTGCTTCCCTCATAATTTTCTTAAATTCTGATATTAGTCCTATCACAGTTTTCTTGTAATTAAAAAAATAGTAATAATAGAACCAAGATACAATCCCCATGTTGTACTTTGGCACTACGCATGTTATACCATGGACCATGCATCATTTTTCTATAAAAAATAACAAAACTTCTTTTCTAGATTTGAAATAAATTTTAAAAGTATATTTAATAACAGATTTGTCATATATGCCTATTTAAAGTTGTTTTAAAATATTACAAAACAGAAAGTGTAATTAGAGGGAAGAGGGGGGTAATTCTAAACACCAGTTGCATCAATTGCATTTTTAATGTTTTATTGTATGTTTTACATATTTTTTATACATGTTTGTGTTATCTCGATGCAAAATCACCAAAAAACTGTTGTATAAAAAAGTTAAGATTATTTTTCAAAAACTGATACTATACCAGAAAAAAACATAAGCAATTCTTCTATCTCTTTCAATAAAACTAGGTTCTGGAAAATGCAAATTATTTGTTCATGACTAGCTGAAAAATATATAATTTTTTCAAGTATGTAATCTATTCCAATGCTATTAAAACGTTTCACAGACATAAAAATAATCTCTTCTTCATCATTGTCATCATCTATGCATATTTTCTGTACACAAGTGGTGTACATATGATTTATCAATTTAAGTTTTGAATTCCTCCCATTAATGATACAAGGACATACTTTCCTGGAATGACATTTTCATTTATTGGCTTTTTAACAGAATAACAGGTAATTGTGCTGTACTTTGAACCAGTTCAAGGTACCACACTATTGAAAGGTTCAAGGTACAATACATGGTGATTGAAAAATAATGACTTCTCACCATTTTCTAGTTAAGCTTAACATGATTTGAAACTCATGTTAATAACGCACAATAAATATACTTTCATGCATAACTTTGAATTTAAAACAAATTACTGTTGGAGATATGATGAAAAGTTGCAGCTTTAAAAAAGTTAGTTATCCTGCAACATGTGCTGACTATATTGAAGAGACCAACTGTTAAGTGACATCTAGGGGCACATCGCAAAACTACATTGATTTGTTTTATACAAATCTAATAGAAAGATTTAAAACTTGTGTAGGTCGAAGGTACATATATGTTCAAGGTACAACACTTCCCCCTACACTATACTAAGACGCATAATTCATGTTTGTAGTTAACTCGGTTATCCTATTATATGAAGTAAAACGGACTTAAATAATCATCCTGCAATGACAGTTTCAACATGTGAAACATGAGTGTCTTTCAAATTAGTTTTTTGCTCGTCAATATCTTTACTAAAATTTCTTTAATTTAATATTTAATTGTCATTACTTAGAAAGTAATCAAAATTAACTATTATACATTTAATGAAAAATGCCAGAATATTTTTTGATCAAATTATTTTTATTACATTGACATTTGTGCATTCTTTCCTTTCATATATATGTCTTAAAGAAAGAAGTAAATTTTGCTTTGAGAGTTCTAAAAGGCAGTAATAATTATTATTAAAAATTTGAAACGTAATTATTTTTCAGATAACATATCCGTAATTTTAAAATATCTTAAGAAATCTAAAAATTTCATAATATGAGACTCAGAAATGTAATTTAAATTTTTCCTAACATAAGAAAATGTTACCCATTATAATTCAAACGACATCATCACCCAAATGGCAGCAGAGTCCATTAGGGAAAGACGAAACCAGATAAATCATTTCTGCATGCATATCTAAAATACCCATTTTATAAATATTCTGCCTTTATATTCACTGCATTTCTAAAGCAGGTGATTGAATATGGGAGAATATGGAAAAAGAAATTAAATATATAGAACAAATTTAGCAAACATTTTCTGGCTATCAGATTTGAAATTTAGTGCTTATTGTGTTATTTTTTGAGAAAACATTATTAGCAATTTATACTGTGTATAATTAAAAATCATTATATGAACTGAAATATTTTTACATATACAAACAGTAAAAGGAACATAAAAAATGATAATAATGAATTTCTTCAGAAAGAAAAATTACCATCTGCATTTTTACTTCGAACTGACTTCTATGTAAATAATAGTGATAGTAATGATAGTAAATAAAGAAGAAGAATTATAAAGATGAAAATAATGACACTATAACTTAAATCATAATTATTTATAAAATCTGAGAGAGAATAAAAATTCAGAAAAATAATCAAATAGAAAACAATAACTGTATAAGTTAACTTTATTTATAAAATGACCAGAGTGTAAAACTAGTATTAATCCAGCAGGAAGTAACAAAGATGTATATCGATATTTATACTCCATATAATTAAAATCCACTTTATATATTGCAATATTTAAATAAACAAACATTAAAAGTAACATAAAATTTTTATTATAATCAATTTTTTCTTCCTAAAAAAGAGTTTTACAATCCACATTTTTACTGCGAAATGATTTCTGTCTAAATCATAATGATAGTAATGATTGTAAAGAAATTCAAGTTAAAAATACAAGTGTTAAAACATTTTTTAAGAAGAAATTACTTGTTATGATATGGAATTAGAACTCTTTTTGAGAAATACTGAAATCATAGGAAAAAAAAGGAAAATATTCTTCAAATTTAAACAACGCCTTCAGATCGGGTATCAGCAGAAAATTTGTGAAAACTATTATGGAATGATATTCTTGTACTTTGTGTCTTATCCGTTTCCTCTTTTTAAGAGTAGATTCTTTCACTTGCTAGTCGATCGGCCGATTATTTTCTGCATTGATGAACTTTTTAGCATATATTATGATCGCATCAAAGAAAAACATAAGAACGAAAAATCATGCCTCAAGCATATATTATGTGACACTTCCCAATACTTCCATAATACTTTTTCAATTTTTTTCAGTTTAATAAGGTGAATGATCATATCTAAGTAATCAATTTGAAAAACGCATACCCCATTTAAAAACTCAATTTGAGGAATTACCAACAATATTCGGAAAAATATCCGAATTTTTTTGTGCAACCCTGTATATAATCTATAGATTTGTATATATACAACATAGAATGCTAAGTTTTAGATAAGTTGGGAAACGCATACGACAGTTTAAAATTCTCCTTCTGGAATTTCCGACAATAAATAGAAATGTACTAGAGATTTTTGTGCTGTCCTGTATATGATCTAGAAAATTTTTAATCACCAAGTAATAAGCAAATAATTAGGTAAATTAAAAAAATCGCAGAAAACGCAAATTATTGTAAACAGACAGCAACTTAGCCAACATTTTTTGTGTGCCTCTGTAAAAGAAATATGAATACTTTTCACACAATATTTTATAGTAAGTCTCTTGTAATGCATCTGAATAATATATATCAATTTAAAAATGTTTAAAATAGTGAAACATTATTAAAATAAACCGCAAACGATTTTTCCCAATAGTCTCTAAAGTAACGGAATTCTTTTTAGTATCCCTCTAAAGGAACTATAAGTGCTATAAACACCATATTCTATAGTAAGCCTCTTACAGTGCACCTCAGTGATATATATCAATTTCAATATGTTTGAAATAATGTAACATCATTGAAATAAACCGCAAATGATTGTTCCCGATAGACCACAATGTAACGGAATTATTTTGAGTGTACCTGTAAAGGAACGGTAAGTGCTACACACTTAATTTTCAATAGCGATCATGTCATAGTAAATTTAAATAACATATATCAATTGCATGATAACTGAAGTTTATTTACGCGAGTTAGAGCACCGACAGGCAGACAGACGAACCGAATCCATAAACACTATCCAACTATGTTGTAAATGTGAAACACACAAAACAAGATTATCTTGAATTTGATAATCTTAAAGACTTTAAATGGAATAAACTTACCACACATGAAGACGTTATTCGGTGGTGTTTGATGAAAAGGTCTATGTCTAGAAGTGATGAAGGGGTTTGTGAAAGGGAAGTGATGAAAAGATTTGTCTCTAGAAGTGACGAGTAAAAACGTCAGTTTTGAATAAAAAATACCTAATTAGGGATTCACAAAAAAAAAAAAAGAAAAAGAAAAAGAAAAAAAAAAAGAAAGAAAGAAAGGTTTGTTTGAAACAGCATCGATCCCGAAGGTTTTTAACTACAAAACCATTCAACTTAAAATAGTGTTGTGTAACAAACATAACAAATTGCGAATGTCGTTCAACAGATGTTAAAGCCGAGCGTCTAAAAAAAAGTAAAACATGTTTGCAATCATCTACTTTGTTTTATAACGTAACATCTTGAAAATACCTCACTGTTGCTGAATGTACAAAACCCCACATTTGGGGGATGTGGCATTGTTATAATTTGTGACAGAACTAGTCTATCGTATATACCAATATCAGCAATGTTCAAATTAGTTGAAAAAATGTAACTTTGCATCCTGGACTATTACATACCATATGCAGGGTATTCAAAAATTCCACCAACAAAATAAGAGGGATGATAGAAGGCAGAAGTAGGATGGAAACGTACTATAGAACATGGGGTCGCAAACCACGTGTAGTGGGAGAAAATCGCAAAAATTGTTATCAAGGGTGTGACGTCAAGTGGAACAATAATATGTAAATAACAACAATATGATGTCAAGCATGATTATAATGCATTGCAGTTTAACGTCAGAAAGAAGAAATCGACAGATTTTTATAGAAATTGTTTCGAAAGTTGTGGAAAGTAGCGGCCACGTTGGTCATTGCACAGCCGACACCGACGGACAAAGGGCAGTCGGACGCGTTAAAAGATATTTCTATAAAAATGTCTGGTCGTCTCCTTTCTGACGTAGAACTGTAATGCATTGTAATCATGCTTTATGGCAAAAAAATGTTTTTTGCATTTAATATGGGTCCTTTTTGATCGCAAACCACGTTTTCGATCCCATGTTCTATGGTAAGTTTTTATCCCCTTGATGTCTTCTATCACCCCTCTTTATTTGTCTATCGAATTTTGGAACACCCAGTATATATATATATATATATATATATACATACATACATATATATATATATATATGTGTGTGTGTGTGTGTGTGTGTGTGTGTGTGTGTGTATTATACCCTCTATAGGTCACTCTGGTGATTTTTTTTAAACAATCAATGTGAGTCTAACAAAAGAAAATGTTTTTGACAAACGACAAAATGTTTTGAAAACGAGCTTGATAATCTTAAACCACAATATCACGTGTATAATAAAAGCAGATGCTTAAAAATGGTTAACTGTAAATGTGAAAATTATTGCTTTTTTAATCTCTAAAACATCTCATGCTGTGTATTGGGTAATTCAAAGGTACATAAACTCTATGTGTCATCGTAAAAATAAATTATTCGTAGCAAACTTTGTTGATCAAAATTGTTGTTCAATCGACCCATACCAAACATTTTGATTTAATATTTCTTATTTAGCGAAAAGTGCACGTGATGGAAGGAGTCCATAGGCAATCGGCAGATCACACAACACACCTTGTTCCACAGACAAAAAAATCTTCTTGGAGTATTAATTCCCCTCACTGTATTACATTTAGCTCTCTTCCAGTGATAGCATTATCAACAAGGTATAATAAAAATGTCTAGACAGAAACATTTCTGTGATAATTTGACTTCTCTGAATTCATGATTGGTTTGGTGCAATAATCTAAATTCATCAATAAAAATAGTTTCTCATTAGATTTTTTAAAAATGACATCATTTGGCGTATTTGCCAAGTTTGAAATTTTCGTTTGTCTCCCATGACTTTCCTGGAACCTATATCTAAACCTTTTCGACAAAAATTATTCACTAAAATAAGTTGAATAATTTTCATGATTTTATCATATGAAATCATAATTTTATCATATAATTTTAACATAATTTTATCATATCTTTAAAATTTAAATATAAGTACTTTTAAGTATTCATCCATTAAATTACTTTTCTGACCTTTAGCAACGCAACTGAAGTAATATTCAGCTTTTAAAATTACATTAAATGCTGGATGGATGAATTTATTGAGATTAAATACAGATTAATTGTTCATCAAAATAAAGCCATCTTTAATATACAATTTTGGAACATTTCAAGATAAGAATAAAGTTATGACTCAAATATTGATTTATTTACATAAACGATTTTTTTTAAATAAAGGAAAACAATTGATATTTTAAATTTAACATTAATGAAACTAACATGATAATTTTTATTCTAGACAGTTTTTCCAGTTTCACATTTTATTATATTGAGTCTTAATTAAAGTATTTCTCACATCTTATTATACAGAACTTATTATTATCTATTTCAAAAGATATTTCTATATGGTGTGTAATTATCTAAATTCTTATTATCCGCCAATCATTATTTTCCGAAAGCTGGTATTATGCTCATACTAGCAACGGGTAAGATACATCATGCGTATTCTGAAAGAAAGGAAAACGAACTCAGTGTAAATACAGAGTGTTTCACGAAGGACCCCTAACATTGAAAACAAATAACTCGGAAACTGTGATAGATAGAAGCATGAAACCAGTGGTATGTTTATTAGAAAAACTGTAAGAATCTGATACAGAAACCTCAAAATTTTAGTTTAAAATCATAATGCTACAATACATTGGTAAAATTGAAACATTATTATTATTAAATGATATATTTTCCACTTTTATGCTCTGCTAAAATGAGAATCAAGAACCCTATAAAAAGTAAATTAGTTTAATGACACTGTACATTGTACAAAGTAATGGATCCCTAAATTAGTGTAACTATTAGAAATATAATGGTAAAAATGAAGTCATTTACCCATTAGGCGCCGCTATATATATTAAACTATTTTTGTATTGAACAGTTGTTTTTTCTTTATGAATAGGAAGTGTTTAAAGTATTTCTTAAGAAAAGTTTTA
This sequence comes from Maratus michaelseni, assembly GCA_963931845.1. Classification (NCBI taxonomy): domain Eukaryota; kingdom Metazoa; phylum Arthropoda; class Arachnida; order Araneae; family Salticidae; genus Maratus; species Maratus michaelseni. The sequence continues at coordinate 406,488,327 of OZ007587.1, forward strand.
AAAAAAATTCGAATATTTAGGAAAAATAGCATGTTTCCAAAATGGGAGCAATGGCGCTAATGGGGGTAAATTTTTTCAAAATTTTTACTTATGCCTCCGTTCACTTATGGTTGTCATTTCTCTGTTCTTTAGCTATAAAAGGGGTAATATCATTCTGAAACTGATATTTTACGAATAATTAATATAAATTAGTCCAACATCTACATTTATATTAAAAATAAAAAATAAAATTACCGATTCCATAAGCATTTTCATTATACATCTCTTTATTTTTCCCAATTACATCATTTTTGTCCTACTCTTTTACATGAAAATGATTGAACATTTTTTATGCAGCAGTATATTATTTTTTGTGTTTTTTGAAATTGACTTTTTTTTTTTTTTTTTTTTTTTTGCATTTTGCTTATTTTTTTCATATTTCGATTTGAAGATTCGTCTGAACTTTCATCTGAAAATATCAAGTCTGCGTTTAATACTTTGTCTTTTTTAAACTCTAAATCAGATATTTCTTGATTGTCTGTTAATTTAGAATTTACGGGAAGTTCTACTCCACCAAATATAACATGGGATAAATCGTCGCATAAATTATTTTCTATTACATATGTAATAGAAAATAATTTATGCGACATATATATGAGGATGGTATCTTCCTCGTGTGTTACAATACTGCAATCAGGTAGCAAAAAAACGTTTTCGGGAACAGTCGAAAAATCATCCATATCTAAAGAATTGTTCAATCATCTTCCTTGTAAAAAAATCAGAAAAAAAATTATGTAATGATGAAAAATAAAGAGATGGATAATGAAAATGCTTATAGAACTGGTAATTTCATTTTGTTTTTTATTATAAATGTAAAAGTTGGACTAATTTATATGAAATCTTCTTAAAATATTAGTTTCAGAAAGGTATCATCCCTTTTATAACTAATAAACTGAAAAATAGATACCATAAATGCACAAGTCATATGTACAAGTCATATGAACAAGTTTTCAAAAACATTACCCTCATTAGGAGCCATTGCTCCCATTTTGGGAACAACTTATGCTTTCGGTAATTATGATTGATCTATTATACATATTAATTCCAGGTTGATATTGTTTAATATAATGCACTGTTATAAACATATTTTAAATAAAAAATATAATTTTTATTATAGAGTTCTTTTTTTTTAACATTTCTTTCAAGTACGGACAAAAAGCTATTTTTCACCTTTTTAAACACATTTTAAAAAATAAAAAATTCTAATGAAACTTTAAAAAAATTTTTTCAGAAGTCGTCTAATATATTCAAAATGCAAATAACATGAACGTTTTAACAAATATATAAAATACTCACTTTTGAAAAAAATCCTAAAGCAATGTTCCCAAAATGGGAGCAATGGCGCCTAATGGGTAAACATCGCATATTTTTATTTCATCATTTGTTATATTTTACAAGAGTTTCACTAAATTAAATTACAATTCTATCAGTTGGTAAGATTGAACACATTCCGCTATAAGTCAGAAATATGAATTTAAATATTTTACTATTCGTGTTAAAAATTCCGATGAAATCGTTTAGTTATATTACGTACACACCTAAAGTAAAGTTAGACTTTTTTTTAACACGCTATTTCCAGCGACGGGATCAATCAGTGAGGATTAAGATTACATACCTACAAATAAAAACCTATAAAAAATCAATTTATGTTAAATATTTACTTACAGCTCTAGTCTAAAAAACTGATCAGATCAAAAGTAATTTTTTGTGAATAAAAAACACTTTAAATACTTGCCACCTAAATCACGGTTGCTGAAGATAAAATATATGTGAGTGCAATGTAATAAATATTTATAACTTAACAATTTTTGCAGAACACATATTTATTTTGATATTCAGCAAGAATAGATTATTCATTTTGATTCGAGTCTACTTATTTCAAGCATCAGAACGAAATTAAAATTTCAACACCGAATGATAAAGAAGAATGGAATTTAAAAAAATATATATTTATTTGAAAAAAATTAAATGAAAAGTGGTGTAACATATTCAGACGTTCATGTAAAAAATAAAAATAAAAATTATGAATTATAGAAATAAAACATTATCTGTATAATACATAACAATACTGAATCTTATCTTTCCATAAAAGGTTAAAAATTTTAAATATTATTTTCAATTTATTTATATCTGGAATTATTTTACAATGCTGATTTTTGTGTGTACACTAGGATTTTCGAAAGTTCCTATAATTTTGTATTTGTCAACATATATTGAAATTCTATACAAGTTCACATATTCAGTTTCACAATTGAAAATGTGTAAAAAATCTTAATATAATATTTTTGTTTTGTTACAGAACGAAATACCATCAAATTTCTCCCTGAAATTAAAATTTTTAGCATTATCATTTTTTAGAAATTTATATTTTTTAATAATACTTCAAAAATAAAATGTTCTCTGTTACGTCTCCATATTAATGTAATCTAGTAATTTACTTAGACGAGGTCATTTAATAGATAATGGTTAAATCCATTTCGCTTTAAATGAGGCATAATTGTTGAACAAGAATTGCAGTTAATATTCATCTTAACCTGTTATAACCGAGGAACAATTTACTGTAATGGTTCATTAAAATTTCTCATTAAAACTTGTACATACATAATGTATAATTGTGACCGTTAGTCTCAACCTGATATGTCAATAGCGTGAAGCTCGATAGATAATCTTGTGTAAGTGATATTCTAGGAAGTCGTTTATATATTACATATCACATTTACATATTACATTTATAGACTTCTTAATTTTCTCCACTCTTAACGCCCAATAGATAAATTTAGCAATACGTTTGAATAAAAACACATAAAAAATGTTTTTGTAAAGAAATTTATGTTTATTTTTGCATTTAAAAAATCAGAAATTCTGTTAAATTGATATAGTGACATTGATTTTGTGGAAGATTAATTGTTAATGAATAATTAATAATGCTATTTCCATAAACATATTTTAATCTAACATTTATTTTTCTTTTAAGATAAAAATTGCTTCCGGCCTGCACCGGGAGGAAAATGTAACTTTCATAGTCCATGTTTTTAAAAATTCAACTCATTTTACTCAAACACCCGAAGCTAAAATGCTTGGAACCCGATTATAGAAGATTCAATCCCGGTTTTCGTTAATACTGAATTTGAATGTGAATTTCAGCATGAGAGTAACAAAAATCAGATTGATTCAAAATGCCAGCTACCCTAGAATTTCAAACCGCCATATCTCACCCATTTTTTTATGATAAAGCCAAAACAAAATAAAAGAAAACTGCCCAGTTAAACTGACGGCATTAAGCTCACAGTCTATTCACACTAACTGTAAATTATATTCTTTTTTCAAAGAATTTGAAATAAGCCCTCGAAAAATGAAGAAATCGACAATATATTAAGGGGGGAACCATCCCCCGTTTTTCCTTCTTATAATTAACTAATGAACCCCTAAAACTAATCAGAGAAGCACCTTACCACAATGAACCTATATACAAAATTTGAAGAAAATTGGATAATTCTGCATGAAAAATCTATTTATCTAAATTAAGAGGGTTAACCCCCCCTTTATACTTATCCCCCCTTTATACTTAGCCAATGAACCCCCAAAACTAATCAGGGTTCGCCTTATCACAATGAACATATATATAAAATTTGAAGAAAATCGGATAATTCTGCATGAAAAACCCATTTATCTATATTAAGGAGGGTTAGTCCCCCCCCCGTTTCCCCCCTTTATACTTAATCAGTGAACCCCAAAAACTAATCAGGGAAGCCCCTTACCACAATCAGCCCATATAGAAAATTTGAAGAAAATCGGATAACTCTGCATGAAAAATTCATTTATCTAAATTAAGGGGGGGATTAGCCCCCCCGTCAGCCCCTTTATACTTAACCTATGAACCCCCAAAACTAATCAGGAAAGAACCTTATCACAATGAACCTATATACAAAATTTGAAGAAAATCGGATAAGTCTGCCTGAAAAATTCATTTATCTAAATTAAGGGGGGAGGATTCCCCCCCCGTTAGCCCCTTTATAGCCTATGGATCCCCAAAACTAATCATGAAAGAACCTTATCACAATGAACCTATAAACAAAATTTGAAGAAAATCGGATAACTCTGCATGAAAAAACCATTTATCTAAATTAAGGGGGGTTAGCCCCCCGTTCCCCCCTTTATAGTTAACCAATCAATCCCCAAAACTAATCAGGGAAGCGCCTTATCACAAGGAACCTATAAACGAAATTGGAAGAAAATCGGATAACTCTGCATGAAAAATTCATTTACCAAAATAAGGGGGAGGATTACCCCCCCCCGTTAGCCCCTTTATACTTAACCTATGAACCCCCAAAACTAATCAGGAAAGAACGTTATCACAATTAACCTATATACAAAATTTGAAGAAAATTGGACAATTCTGCATGAAAAAACCATTTATCTAAATTAAGGGGGGTTAGCCCCCCGTTCCCCCCCTTTATAGTTAACCAATCAATCCCCAAAACTAATCAGGGAAGCGCCTTATCACAAGGAACCTATAAACAAAATTGGAAGCAAAATGGTTATTTCTGTCAAGAGTTATCGCGTTACGTACATACGTACATACGTACATACATAAAGAACGGGCGGGCACATAAGCTCTCAGGCTTTAATAGCCTGTGAGCTAAAAATGTTCCGGAATCCTTGTACCATCTAACATTTAACGGAAGCAAATTTCTCAATTTATAATTTTGTATACATTTCTTAATTAAATAAAATAAAAATTAAACTTACCACCATTTTGAAACAAGATTGCGCATGAAGCTGGCCATCAAACTTGATGGAGACTTTGGTATGTTCTGTACACACCATCAGTTTCATTTATATCGGTTCATAAATACGCGCGTTACAGCGTAACAAATATCAGATTTTTTCAAAATCTCAGATAAGCATATTTTAAGATATAGCAAAAACAAAAACAAAAAAATGTTCCAGAATCCTTCTAACACGCTCTAACATTTAAGAGAAACAATTTTTTTTTTTCCATTTATAATTTAAAAAAATTTTTTTTTTTTAATTTTTAAAAATTTTAAATTTTTTAACTGGCTGCCATTTTGAAACAAGATGGCGGATGAAACTGGCCAACAAACTTGGTTGAGACCTTAGTATATCCTATACACATACTCAGTTACAGCCAAATAGGTTCATAAATAAGAGAGTTACAGCATGACATATGTCAGATATATATATATATACAGGGTGTTTCACAAAGGACCCCTAACTTTAAAAATCAATATCTCGGAAACGGTGACAGATATAAACATGAGACCAGTGGTATGTTTGTCCGAAGCATAGAAAGACTAGTCGTCAAAGATTTCGTCATTGAAATCTGGCCGCTATTAGCGTATAGTGAAAATAATTCCGAAAGTAGTGTATACCGTGGAGGAACGTGTGTTTATTGTGTTGGAGTACCACCGAATAAATCAGAGTTCTACTGCCACAAGGAGAAGTTTTCAAACGCGATTTCAAGTTGCAAAAGACCCAGATGGAAAAACAATTCATGAGCTTTTCAAATAAAATCAACAGACAGGCAACGTGGCCGATGCGAATTATTTTCACTATACGAAAATAGCGGTCAGATTTCAATAGCGAAATCTTTGAAGGCTAGCCTTTCTATGCTTCTGAACTCTCTTTAGAAGGATTCTTAACGCTCTCAGCGCCATCTGTCGGTGCTATTTTAAACTAAATTTTGATATTTACGTACAAGATTCTTACGATTTTTTTAACAAACATACCACTGGTCTCATGTTTCTATCTATCACCGTTTCCGAGTTATTGATTTTTAAAGTTAGGGGTCCTTTGTGACACACCCTGTATATACACACACACACACACACACACACACACACATATATATATATATATATATATATAAATAAAAATTTGAACAGAGGCTGGTTTGTCATACGTATTGTTTTACAGAGTCGCGACGAAAAATAAAATTGTTATTTATCACTAATAATATTGTTTGGAGAAATCGTATAATATATTCATTTTTGACAGCAGCACTAAAGTAAACATAATTGGCATGATCCAATAAGTGCAAATTGGTAGGTGGAAATAAGATATGTAACAATTTTCCCATATTTGTAGCGTTATGTTGTAGCTGTTGTAGCGAAATTTGCTAAATCTGGAAGACAAAATAGGTACTGACTTAAGAAATTGCTTAGGGTTTGAAATTCGAAGTTTCTTGTACAAATATGAAATAGTCATGTTTTTATTTTCTTTGTATATTTTTTACCCTTTATTTACTAATTTTATGATGGCCAATGGAAGGTGGTTATTTTTCTAAACAACTACTGCTCTGGAAAAACGTGTATTTGGTGAGATTTTATAAATAATAAAATTCTGAAATAAGCATATTGATATTAGCATTCAATAATATATTTATAATACGAGCAAATTGTGTGTCTCTCTGTGTGTATATATATGCAAAGTTTTTCTTAAAAACGGCTTTAACGATTTTGACTAAATTTTGTATCTTAACGTTTTCGGTAGAAAAGACCATTGATCACACGTTCGAGAAAATTCGATTAGTGGGACATTTTTGGATCACTACGGGTCAACCTAGTTTTAGCTAAAAACGACTCGAACGATTTTGACTAAATTTTGTATCCTACCATTTTGGGGCAAGAAAAGACAATTGGGATAGGTCAAATGTTCGAAAAAATTCAATTAGTGGGCTTTTTTGGGGTCTGTGTGGGTCAAGCTAATTTTATCTAAAAAATGGTTTTAACGATTTTGACTAAATTTTGTATCCTACCGTTTTGGATTACGAGAAGACCATTGAATACCTAAGGGAGGCCACTCGTCTTGGCGAAGCTAAGCCGTGGAGCTTATAGCCTCCCCTGGAAAAATCTTCGGCAAGCGGGGACTCATGATGGATGAATTCAGCCGTCGGCAGTCAGGGAAAGAACAGCACAGGGGTCTCCAACGAACACGCGTATCCTACCAAGAAGAATTCAGTCCAAATCGTCAGAGCTGTCCCTTTAAAAAAACAGTCAAAATAGACGCTCGACAGAACGATTGCAGCGCCCAGAAAGAACAATGGCACATACTTAAATCACCTATTAGAGAAAATTCGACTAGTGGGTCATTTTTAGGTCACTACGGGTCAAGCTTATTTTATCTAAAAAACGGCTCTAACATTTTTGAGTAAATTTTGTATCCAACCGTTTTAGATTACGAGAAGACCATTACGCTAAGTCGAGAAAATTAGATTAGTGGGTCTTTTTGGGTCACGACAGGTCAAGATAATTTTATCTAAAAGATGTTTCTAATGATTTTGGATAAATATTGTATCCTATGGTTTTGGGTTACGATAAGACCATTGGGTTAGATCGCTTGTCCGAGAAAATTAGATTAGTGCCTTATTTTGGGGTCATTACGAGGCAAGCTAATTTTATCAAAAAACGACTCTAACGATATTGACTATGGGTTATTATTTTTTAATATGGGTCAAGCTAATTTTAACCGGGCGTAGCTCAGTCTTTCCCGATGTTTGTATACTTATATAAGAAACGCGTTATATCTGCAATCTATTTTTCATCTTCTTGTTATGTACATATTATGCTTTAAACGTTTCAGATTATCGAAATAGGTAGAAGTATTATTCGTAGAATGGATAAATTTTTTGCATTGTTTAAAACATTACATTTAATACAAACACAAATACATTTTGGAAACGTTTGTAATTTTTAATAAAATTAAATGTTTTGCAATGGTTAATAGAAAAATAACTAAAGAAATTTAATATGTAAAGCAAAGCTGTATATGCATATAAATATTAAAATTTATACATCAATATCGGATTTTTTTTTAAATTAAATTGTTGTAATTTAGTGTAATTACCATTATTTATGTTAAATAAATTACATTCTCTGTGTAAATCCCTATGAAAATCCATTGATAGGTTCTTGGCAAAAAACATTTTGCCTACAATTGCCTAAAGCCTACAATTGCGATAATGCCATTTTCAGCATTCAAGTATACAACATAACCCTATCGATTATCGAACTATATAAATATCAAAAACAAATAATAAGTAATTTCTCGGGTACACTGAAAATCACGTAAATAAAAAGAACAAAAATGCAAAAAAAAAAAATACCATTCGGAATAGACAATGAGGTTCGTTTTACAAAAGTATTAAATCTTAAGAAAATACATATAAAATGACAAAAAGTAAGGCAAAGCAACCTGTTTCCCAATCTAAAAATATTCCAGAAATATTTAAGTATACAAAAAATGTAAAAACTTTGATAGAATTTTGGTCTTGCGTGCTGTTTTATCTTCTTGAGTCTAACTTTATACAGGCGAATTTTTCCGATCTTGCCTTAATGCAAACTTTTATTTTTAATCTACATGCCTTTTCTAAGGAGTACAAAGTCACGTTTTCACATTTTTTTACAGTTAGTTCACGGCGGACATGATTACTAAACGTGTACACGCGCAGCATGCATATTTGAGGTTTTCAAGTTATTTCACTTTATGTACCCACAAGGATTTTTTTAATTTCATAAAGTAGCCTGATATGAAATCTATAGTTTATGAGGGGTATATGTTTTATAATATTTAAAATTTATAAAATACGTCCTGCGTATTTTACCGGATATTTGGTTACGGGATGGATAAAACTAGAAATAAATTTTTCGTATTCGAAAACATGATTCTACGCATCGTGGAATTATCGCGAATCTCTCTATGAAGAAACATGTAAACTAAACGAAGTCGAGTAATGTGCGTCTTTATCACTTGAAGTCCCAATCGGCTGTACCAAATACGCAAATACAAACACACACACATATACGCCACACGCGTGTGTACACGCACATACACATATATATACACACATATAAAACTGAGACTAATCGAATGAGATAAATCAAAATGTTTCAATTTTTTTAGCACTCACAATTTCTGCAAATCTAAATCATGACCCTCATATGCCACTTAATGTTCTTTGCTTATAAAATGAGTGCAATCCTTATAAATTTTAATATCAATAATCGGAAAAATTGATTTTTTTCTTGTGAAAAAGTGCATGTTATGCAAGCACTTGAAACACTCGTAAGGATATCTGTTATTTCATAAATTTCACAAAAATATATATTCGTTGTTTTTTAATTTTAATTGCCGACATTAAAATCATTGTAATGTTCTTGAGAAACAGCTCTCATTGTAATGTTAATAGTAATATAACAAATAAAAGCAGTGCTTATAAAGAGTTATTAATGACTGTATGATATTCTAAATAAAATCTGCATGTTTCATAAGATAATTGGCCATTATCATATCCTTCACAATTAAATTCCTTTTTCCAAAACTACTAACATCTGTTATGATTAACTATTAAAAGAATTAAATAAAAATATTTGAAGTGAAATATGTAAGCGAATTTAAATACCATACTTATTTTCCCCATTCGCTTTTAAAAATTAAAATAAAATGAATGTAATATTATTTCCATTTTAAATAAAGCAAACAGAAATACATTTTTATTTTCATATTCAAAAATGTTAGCTAGAGCTAACTAGAGCTTGAATTAATAACAAAACTTTGTATGACAATATGTATTGGTCAGTTCTTATTTAGCATTGTAAATTAAAATTTTGTGTGGAATAAATTTCATATTTATTGTAATAAAATCATTGATATCTTGCTTTAACTAATTTTAATTTTACTTTAAGGTAGCAAAATTAGTTGAAATGGCCAATTATTGGAAACACAAATTAGTTGAAATGGCTAATTTTCGCACTTTTTGCTGTATTGAATATGTACAAAAGAGGTAAAATGGCATTTTCAACTTTTGTATTTATTGAATACAGCATTCATTTAGTTTTATAAAACAGTTTGATTTTTTAACTACATCAATTAAAAGTCCGGAAATTAATGAATTTGTGAAACTCTATATACCAGAATTAATCACTAATATAGTTAGAGTTTATCCAAGAAAGGTGTCAAACGAAAATGAAATATTATTTGTTTTAGCAAAGATAACTTTTTAAAGCAGTCTTTCGTATTTAAAATAATTAACACTTTGTGAGAGTATCTAACAACGAAGAATTCAATTTAACTATAGCATTAAATCTAATGTCATGTTATTTAAAACTGCATTTTTCCCAAAATCCCATTTTTCATACATATCGCTTTTTTGAAAAAGATAACACACAAAATGTTATCACTCGATTTTTTTCAACTTTTATATGTGTTTTCATTATAATGTTTCCGAGGCCAGGAACTAAAATAATTATCTTAATAAGAAAACTTTCAGATTATGGTCTGATGTTTGAATAACAATGATGTAAAATATGTAAAATATCTAGTATTTATTCTTTGGCTACCTCTAAAATATTTATGAAAGTAGCATATAAGTTTTTGTCCTTTCTCTGGTATAGTGTGTGGATACTAAATTTGTTTGAATTGGATGGTCATATTTAAGTATCGCATTTTTTAAGATTTTGTAAAATTTCTATAAAATTCTCCATATGTTTTTAACAGTTTTCTAAACGAAAATAATTTAATGGAATTATGGATTTAGTATAGTTAATCCACACATAAACTAAAATTTAAAAAAGTTGTTAACTTGTTTCCATGTCACGTTTTTTTTCATGTCGTGCTCTTGACGTATTCATACACCTTAAATTAGTTACACAAAAATTAAAATATTTTTAATATTTTGTTTATAGAAGGCAAAAGTACTATTCAGGCATGCTATAAAGCCCATGTCTCGTTAGTTTAGAATTCGAAATACAGTTTCCCGCTACTAAATATTGTTACCAAATATATAATGCAACACCGCACATTTGAAATTCACGCACCCGATACTTAATGAGTTTGCAGAGATTTCATAGTTTATGGAATACGCGTAATAACTCTAGTGCTAGAGATTAGCAAATACTTCAAATGAATTCAAAAAGCCTCTCATATTCCTACATTTTAAAAATTATGTAACTAAATCCACCAGATGAAGACAACATGTTCCAAAGAGCTTTATGAAAGAGAATTTTTGTTCGACACATTTAAATTTAAATTTTAGAGCTATAGTTATTTTAACCATTGACACACAAAATATAGAACAATAGGGAACTCGCTTAAATGTTCTTTCGGCACAATGTGAAAAATGACAAATGTTTCTTAATCAACGAAAATATATTATAACCATGTACGAAAACATGCAATAACATCTCCCGAGTAATCCATGATTCCGAAAACCGTTTTTTATCTTTTGAAACATCAGAAACCAATATATTTTCAAAATTCAAAGAAGCATTTATAAAAACAATGTTCCTTTTCATGGCACTGGTTTTCTGAAAGTTTCTCGAGTAATGTTTATAGTGTATTAATAAGTTTCCTCAAAACGGAACATCGGGAATTTATACATACAATGAATTAATACATACATTGAATTTATATATACAATGTAACAAAATAATTCTAATTTCGATGTTAATGTTAATGCTGTTAATTTATTCTGTTTGTCTCTAAGACACGTTTGTTCAACATGTTTTCTCAAACCGGAACATCGTGTTTTACGTTACTATATATTCTCATTTAAATATTTTCAGCTGCTTGATTCAATTTATACATCCAATGTAACAAAATAATTCTAATTTTAATGTTAATGTTAATGCGGTTAACTTATCCTGTTTGTCCGTAAGACACGTTTGTTCACCATGTTTTCTTAAACAGGAACATCGTGTTTTAGGTTACAAAATATTCTCATTTAAATAGTTTCAACTGCGTGATTGTATTTATACATCCAATGCAGCAAAATAATTCAAATTTTAATGTTATTGTTAATGCTTTTAATTTGTCCTGTTTGTCTCTACGATACGTTTGTTCAACATGTTTTCGCAAACCGGAACATCGTCTTTTAGGTTACTATATAGTCTCGTTTAAATATTGTCAGCTACGTGTGAATTTATACATCCGATGTAACAAAATAATTATAATTTTAATGTTTTTGTTAATGCTGTTAATTTATCCTGTTTGTCTCTAATACACGTTTGTTTACCATGTTTTCTCACAAACCGGAACATCGTGTTTTAGGTTACAATATATCCTCATTTAAATAATTTCAGCTGCGTGATTGAATTTATACATCCAATGCAACAAGATAATTCTAATTTTAAAGTTAATGTTAATTCTGTTAATTTATCATGTTTGTATCTGCGATACGTTTGTTAAACATGTTTTTTCAAACCGGATCATCGTGTTTTAGGTTACTATCTATTCTCATTTAAAAAGTTCCATCTGCGTAATTGAATTTATACATCTAATGTTACAAAATAATTCTAATTTTAATGTTAATGTGAATGATGTTAATTTATCCTGTTTGTCTCTACGATACGTTTGTTCAACATATTTTCGCAAACCGGAGCATCGTTGTTTAGGTTATTATATATTCTCATAAAAAAATAGCTGATTGATTCAATTTGTACATCCAATGTAACAAATTAATTCTAATTTTAATGTTAATGCTGTTAATTTATCATGTTTGTCTCTAAGACACGTTTGTTCACCATGTTTTCTTAAACTGGAACATCGTGTTTTAGGTTACAAAATATTCTCATTTAAATAGTTTCAGCTGCGTGATTGAATTTATACATCAAATTTAACGAAATAATTCTAATTTTAATATTAGAATCAATGCTGTTAATTTAAACTGTTTGTCACTAAGACACGTTTGTTCAACATGTTTTCTCAAAACTTAACATCGTGTTTTAGATTATTATATATTCCCATTTAAATAGTATGATCTGTGTAATTGAATTTATACGTCCAATGTAACAAAATAATTCTAATGGTGATGTTAGTGCTGTTAATTTATCCTGTTTGTCTCTAAGGCACGTTGGTTCAGCATGAAAATGTTTACTTAAAAATTTTGAAAATTTATAGCAACCGAAAAATCTATCTTGCAGGTAGAGAAAACTGATTAATTGACTATAATAACTATTCAGAAACGTATCCGAAAATTCGGTAGCAGAGAGAAACTTTGTTTTTGTAAAAGCTTTTTTAAAACTCGAAAATAAATTATTTTCTGATATTTCTAAGGATAGAGAAAGCTTTTCGGAATCAGGGGTAACTCTTAAGGGGTTATTGTATATTTTCGTTTGTTATAATATATTTTCGTATATTAATAAATATTTTCTGTTTTCAAAGTACATTTGTGGATTTTGTGTGTTTATCTTTTCTAGAAATATTTCAAAATAATGCTCTTGGCTTTCCAATATATATATTTTTTTAATTAACAGAACTTTACTAAAACAATTGTTTATCTCTTTTTCAATATGACTCTTGTTTAAAAACAATGTTTACATCAAAAATTGGCAAGAAACTGATTATTAAGGAAAATTTATGTTATACTTTATTACTAATTTGAGAATTTTAATGTATGTGGAATACATTATGTTAATTTCATTACTAACATGTCAGAAGTATGGAACACACTTTCTGCTACGTTAATGCCGAATAGCTTTTTTTTTTTAAACCTTTAACAAGTTATACCTTAACATAAAAATACAAGTTCTTATTTCTGGTAGAATTTTATTCATTTCATCATTCACCATATCCATTAAATAATATTATACTGTTGTGATAAATATGTTTTCAAAAGAATAATCATGATAGAAAATGTTGTTTAGCTAATGACATCAGCGTGTGAAAAGCTATATATTTTTCAATTTGCTTCTAGCTATTTATTTGTAAATAACTACAATTATATGTCTTTATTTAATTATGATTGTTTAGCAAATAAATACTTCAAGTGATTTATTATTAAAATAAAAATTACCACATTTTTCCATCAAAATACTTATGTGAAATTATTTTTATACATTTTACTGCATTGCCAAGAAAGGAGAACTTTTGTCCCATATAAGAGAGTAATAACTTTAAAATGTTATTTATTAGAAAGGATTATTAACTATTTACAAAATAATGTATTTGAAAATGTATGTAATTTAAAACGTGTTAACGTGTATAAAATATGACAATATGAGATTGTGAAAAGATACGTCAAACGAAATGATGTCACATGCTTACTATTTCATTGCTTCAGAAAATAACACGTTAGAAAGTTTTATATCATGTTAATATACAGCATGGTTCCATTTCTTCTACAATAATTGTAATAACGACAAATTCATTTTACAATTTTAAATGTTCGAGTTTGCAGAGAATAATATTTATTTTAATAGCAAGAGCAATAAATATTTTCGTTTTTATATTTGTTTGCACTACGGCACAGTGCTTTCTTCATATTTTTATATGGCCGCATTCCGCTTTGTAAATTTGTATTTTTAAACGTTTAAAAATATTATCATTTCATTTTAAGAGGAAATTCATGTTCTTCATGAAATAATCCTGTCGCGCCAGTTTCAGATATTTTGGTTGGTATACAGGCAATTTCTTATCGTATTCTTATGCATAATCGTATGTGATTTCTTACTAAAACGGTTATTCTTTACAAATTCGTTGTTGTACATTGTCATGCGTCTCATAACTTTCAAGATACATGCATTAACTCTGGAATTTACCAGTATGGCCACTGCGACGTCCTCACCGTGTAAACATATCCTTTTGACTAAACATAGACACTAAATTTATGGCTGTACTTAACTCCGTTCACCTGTTACTTGAGGTGAAATGGACTTAAGGAATCAACCTGTAATGACCCTATCATCATGTGAAATATGAGAATCTTTCAAATAAGGCTGTACTTAACTCCGTTCACCTGTTACTTGAGGTGAAATGGACTTAAGGAATCAACCTGTAATGATCCTTTCAACATGTGAAATATGAGAGCCTTTCAAGTAAATTTTGGCTGGCAAATACCTTTGCTAAAATATCTTCACTTTATACTTAATTGTGATTCCTTAGAAACTAATCATGCTTAAGTGTTATTACATTAAAACAAAGTAGATGATTGTTACAATTCTTCATTTATTTTTACGTTGAGATCGCTGTCGTACAGTATTCGTAATTTATTATACTTGTCATGCAACGCTATTACATGTTGTACATTGCTACAATATTTTTTAATCGAATTTGTTTTTCAAACATTGGCTTTTGTGCATTCCATTTGTTCATTTAGATACCTTAAATTAAGTGGTAAACTTTCTGTCGATTTTTATGTTAGATTTGGCTGGCAAATAGCTTCGCTAAAATATCTTTAATTTATAATTCATTTTGATTCCTTAGAAACTATATCTTGCTTAACTGTTATTACTTTAAAACAAAGTAGTTGATTGTTACAAGTCTTCATTTATTTTACGTTGAGATCTGTGTTGTACAGCATTCGCAATTTGTTATATTTGTCATGCAACGCTATTACACTTTGTACATTGCTACGATATTTTTTGATAAAAATTATTTTTCAAATATTGACTTTTGTGCATTCATTTTGTTCATTTACATGCCATAAATGAGGCGGTAAATTTTCCCTGGAGAATTCTAAACAAGAACGAAAAATCATGCGTCAAGCATAGATTATGTAACACTTTCCAACGCTTCCAAAATAATTTTACGAATCATACTCTTCAATAAGCTAAAAGATAACATCTAAGTAATCCAAATACTTTTATTCAGCCCTATATAGGATCTATAGATTTGTATATATACTACATAGGATGCTAAATTTTAGTTCAGTTAGGAAACACGTAGCACAGTTTAAAATTCTCCGTCTGGAGTTAAATAATACGGAAATGTTTTCCCGAACTTTTGTGCTTCCCTGTATAGGATCTACAGAATTTATACACACCACGTAATAGACAAAAAGCGATTTAAAATTAAAATCGCGTTTAGTAACTTAAAACGCACTTCCAGGAATTATTGTTAACATACAGTAGAGAATTCTTTTGTGTGTCCCTGTAAATGAACGATGACTGCTATACACACAATATTCTGTAGTAAGTCTCTTGTAATGAACCTTATATAAATTTCAATGCGTTTAAAATAGGGAAACATTGTTTAAATAAAGCGCAGACGATTTTTCTCCATAGACGTAATGTAACGGAATTCTTTTGACTGTCCCTGTAAAGTAAGTATAAGTGCTATGCACACCCTATTCCATATTAAGCTTCTTCTAATGCACCTTAGTGATATATATAAATTTCAATGCGTTTAAAATAGTGAAACATTATTTAAATAAACCGCAAATGATTTTTCCCCATAGACCGCAATGTAACGGAATTCTTTTGAGTGTCCCTGTAAAAAAACTATAAGTGCTACATACTTCCGTTGAAATAGGGAACATGCTATAGATAATGATTATAACATATAAAAATTGCAGGGCAATCCGAGCATATTTACGGGAGTTAGAGCACGGACAGACGGCAGACGGCAGACGGCCAGACGGCAGACGGCCAGACGGCCAGACGGCAGACGGCCAGACGGCCAGACGGCAGACGGCCAGACGGCCAGACAAACCGAAGTCATAAACACTTTTCAACTAGGTTGGAAAGTGTTAAAAACGGTAATGATTATGATTAAATGTTTGATACGTAACTTTTTCAAGCAACATTTCCGCAAATTAAAAATATCTTAACGAGTCTAAAATTTTTATAATATGGGACTCAGAAATGTAATTTAAATTTTTCCGACCATAAGAACCCATTAAAATTCAAATGACAACATCACCCAAATGGCAGCGGCGTTGCCCATTAGAGAACGACGAATCCAGATAAATCATTTCTGAAAACAAAATTTAAATACCCACTTTATAAATATTGTACTTTTATGTTCACTGTATTTATAAGGCAGGTGATTGAATGTGAGAAAAGATGAAAAAATAAATTTAAATAGCTGGAACAAATTTAGCAAATATTTTGTGACTATCTGATTTGAAATTTAATACTTATTGTGTTTTCTTTTAGGAAACATTATGTGCAATTTGAAATTACATCTATTGAATAACATTGTCCCAAATTAATTTTATTTAATATGTGAATATATTTTGAATATATTTTTGTAAATATATATGTTTTTGTAAACACTCAAGCTTCTAAGTTTATTTTTTAAATCAAGTACTTATACAAGAACTTTCCAAAATATGAATACGCGTTGACTAGTTATTCGTAAAGAAGAAGAATGAAAAAAAATGATAAAAAATGACTCAAAAACTTAATTTATGATTATTTATAAAATCTGAGGGATAATAAAAAAAAAAGAATCAAACACAAAACAATGACTCTATACCTTTACGCATATTATTTATAAAATCATCAGAGTGTAAAACTAATATTTATTTCAACAGGAATTAACAAAGTTGCATATTGATATATATAAAAATAACGAATATATATATATATATAACAATGAATTCCTTCTTCCGAAAAAATAATTGTACCATCTTCATTTTTACCTCGAAATTATTTGTATCTAAATGATATAAACATAGTTGTGTTTAATTCGAGATAAAATACAAGTTATAAAACACATTTTTTGGAAGAAGAAATTCATTATTAATAAATTTTTATGATCTGAACGCTATCTCTAATTGATAAGTACTGAAATCACTAAAAACCATAGCAAAATATTCTTCAAAAAATAGACAACGCTTTCTCATCGTGCATAAGTATTACATTTATACAAAATATTTAGGAATGTGTGTTCTTTTCTCTATCATTTGCTTCTTTTTGCCGGCAGTCCGCAGATTATTTGTTGCGTTGGTGACGTTTTGGGAATAAACTATGATTGTACCGAAGAAAATAAATCACAAAACAGGACCTTGAATGCCATGAATTTGATATTTTTAAATACTATAAATAGAATAAGCTTACCACACGTGAAGACGTGATTCAGTGTTGTTTGAAGGAAAGGTGTAGTTTGTCTTTAGAAGTGATGAGAATGTACGTCAGTTTTTAAAAATCATCACATGGTTAGTGACTTGTTTAATAAAATGCATGTTTGATGTAGTATAGATCACGACGTTTTTGATAATAAAATCGTTCAACCTATAATAGCGTTGATATTTTAAAAAATCTATAAATAGAATAAGCTTACCGCACATGAAGTTGTGATTCAGTGTTTTTTACAATTTTAAATGTTCGAGTTTGCAAAGAATATTTATTCTAATATTTATTAACAGTAATCTATCTTTAGAAGTGACGAGAATGTACGTCAGTTTTTAAGAAAAATCACATGATTAGTGACTCGTTTAATAAAAGGTATGCTTGATGCAATATAGATCACGACGTTTTTTATCATAAAATCGTTCAACATATAATAGCTTTCCATGACAAAATTGTGAATTGACTACGAATGCCGTTTAACAGATATGTTAAAGTAAAATTAATGCGGGATTGTAGCAATCATGTCCTTTATTTTTTGATGTTGCATCTTTCAAATATATCACTGCAGCTGAGGGTGCAAAACTCAGCATTTCGGGGATGTCGCATTGTTATAAATTGTGACAATAAAAAATTTAGTAAGATGTCTCTTATTGAGCTGAGTTTTGTTTACATAAAGGAAAAGTCGCGAAAGATGGGCGAATGGAATCAAAAGAATGAAAAAAAAAAACTGACCGAAAAATTCTGAATGAAAAAAAGTACACGCGCATTAGATGATTCAAAGCCCACATTGAGCGGTTAACAAACTCGAAAGTGAAGGCGAATATCTTTTTATGAAGTTGTAGGTATTTTAAAGAGTTTTAAAATGACTTGTGATGTTCCCGTCAATTGGCGACGAGATTAAAATGCATAGGGAGACTTATGGCCGTTAAAAAGACTATGGAAAGAAGCAAGTTAACACGCTTTTTCTCACGAATTGAAAATTGCATGAAAGCATCTCAAACGGCTTGCGATATCAACCAAGCATTTAGCCCAGAGATAACTCGTGAACCGATAGTTAAACGCTGGTTGTAGAAATTTATTTATCGAAATAAAATTCGTGAAGATAAGGAAAGTCACGAATGAAGTTCTGTCACTGAAAAAATTGGAATTAAAGTGAAAATTTCCGTTAAAGCTAATCTATCTAGTTAATCCATTAACGTCCAGTGGCATATTTTTAGATCACTAGACTTAGTGGCAAGAAAGCGTCTTTCACAGCAGTAAATATGAAGATAAATATATACACTCTTTCACGAGACAAATCCCTTGATAAAATAATATAAAAAATACCCTTCATTTAAAAGTGGTGGGAAATACAAAATTTAAATTTTAACGAAGAAAATAATTTGGGCGTTAATGGGTTAAGATAACCGTGAAGCTAATATGCTTGTTAAAATTAATTTTGAAGATGAAAACAGTTTTGAACGAGACCCTGTTACTATAAATGAGAAATGAAATTAAAAACTAACCCACTTGGTTAAAGCTAATTGGTAAACTAACCCACTAGTTAAAAGTAATCGCTAATCTAATCCTGTTGGAAATCCTAAAATTAATACTGTTTCAATTTTTTACCTCGATATAATAAGGTTTTCCTCTTTTCAATAAAGAGTATTCTGTATTCGTACAGCATTTTTTTTTTTTTTTTTTTACACGATTTTTGTGTTTTCTCGCAAATTATTTATGTTTACAAAAGGAATATCCATGTTCAGTCATTTAGCACAATATAATAAATTTGTCAATGACATTTGAATTTTCAGGGATTTTTTATGCGATTTTTAGCATTACGCGACGATATTTTGACGTTCGTAAAATGTTTTTTCTAGTTTCAATATTTAATCTCAATATAGAATTATGTCCTCTGCGATTTCTGAATATTTAACTATTATTTTAGGCCCCCTTTAGCATTTTTCCGAGGTTCAAAGAAATTTTTGATATTCGTAAAAAGAATCTGGTTTCAATCTTTTAGCCCAAGTTTGTAAATTTTGTTTTCTGCAATTTTTCAATTAAAATCGAATTTTTTAGACAATTTTTAGCGTTTATTTTACGTTTTGCGGCGACAACAGTTTGTTTTCTAAAAAGGAAAAAATCTCTCCCTTAAATTTGACTAATGACGCGGTTAATTTTAAATTTGAAGATTGCCAAATCGATTCCTATAGCAACGTGTACGGTGATGCTTAAGATTTGAATTTAATCTAGTTTGAAATTTAAATAAAATCACAATAAATCAAGGCCTTGCTTGATTGGAGAACACAGCGAGAGTAGCCCGCAACTTCAGATGCATTAAATTCGAGTTTCGTTTTCTAAAACCGACCAGTGAAGGGGGCAAAGCTCTACTAGTATGTAAATAAATATTTTCTTGAGTAAAATTCTCGTTATTTTGAGCTTTAATATCAAATGGCCATAGACATATCTGGACTGCAGAAAATTATGACTTTTTTTCTATCTCGTTTTATATTTTACCTTAAAAACATTTGTAAAAATAAAACTCGCACCGTTAAAAAATATGTAAAAAATAATTAATTTAAAACTAATTTTCAGTTTTAAATTTGTACTAAAATGTTATTTATCAATCTCAAATTATTTTGTATATGAGTAAAAAAAAAGGTGTTAGCCCTGGTCACACAAGAGTGATCACTGAATTCTATAAATATTTATATTGTTTTTGAAGCATCTACCTCATTTATGAATTCAAATGATGGCTTTCAGTATTCATGTTTTAAGATATCTTTTAAAGTCATTCCTTAATGCGTCTTAAAAATGCAAATAAAACTGCAGAAGCAATTTTTAAATCACTTTATTTGTTGATGCCATTTACTTTATTTGAATTTATATTTTGCTAGAAAAATTTATTTGTTAAATAAAGTGTTTTTATTTCTAGAAAAAAAACCTTTCTTTATAAAAAAGGAAAATAAAAGTAAAATGCTAGTGAATTATTTTTTCTAACATATTTCGCACTTTATTCATATAAAATGGCAAAGGATCGTTTGCATAATGGTATATTTCTTTCGGGAAAAGCAGTTAGTGTAAAAATATAAATTATATCATATGCATATATTTTAAACGTTTCCTTTTTTAATAGCATCACAAATTTTCCCCATAAAAGTCATTTTACATTCCATAAATATATAAATACAAATACAAATGTAATAAATTTATATTTTTGTCTATTATCATTTGTTTTACGAACCATATAAAAGGGATATCTCATACATTTTCATATCTTTTAGTAAATCCAAGCCTCTAAAATTCTTATCTTTTATGAAATACTCAAAGTTTGTTTGCTTTTAGTGTTGTTTTATTATTTATTTAATTTTGGTTGGTTTTTATTTAAGAGAAAATCAGACCAGATGGTATGGAAAATATTAAATTAATTTTATTTATATTTTGTGTTTAGGAGAGCGAAAAATTATGTTTCATTTAGTAAAGAAGGCGATGCCGGAGCGGAACAACACTTATTTTTATAAAAATATAACAAATTATAGCACCTTGTAATTATATAATTTTTTTAAATACCAAAAAGCATAAAATAAAAAGATTATAAACAGTAAAATAAGTTTTATTAGACTGTTGATGTTTTTGCCCAATCTGAGCCATTATCAAAACAAATAAGAATATTCTATAACTGCATGGTCTGTGAAGTTATTTGAAACGCTCTCATTTAATTTTTCACGTACTTTTTAACACTTTCCAACCTAGTTGAAAAGTGTTTATGACTCCGGTTTGTCTGGCCGGATGGCCTTCTGCCGTCTGCCGTCTGGCCGTGCTCTATCTCCCGTAAATATGCTCGGATTGCTCTGCAATTTTTATATGTTATTGTCGTTATCTATAGCATGTTCCCTATTTCAACGGAAGTGTGTAGCCCTTATAGTTTTTTTACAGGGAAACTCAAAAGAATTCCGTTACATTGCGGTCTATGGGGAAAAATCATCTGCGGTTTATTTAAATAATGTTTCACTATTTTAAACGCATTGAAATTTATATATATCACTAAGGTGCATTACAAGAAGCTTCATATGGAATAGGGTGTGCATAGCACTTATAGTTACTTTACAGGGACAGTCAAAAGAAGTCCGTTACATTACGTCTATGGAGAAAAATCGTCTGCGGTTTATTTAAATATTGTTTCGCCATTTTAAAGGCATTGAAATTTATATATATCACTAAAGAGCATTACGAGAGGCTTACTACAGAATAGTGTGTGTATAGCAGTAATCGTTCATTTACAGGGAGACGCAAAAGAATTCTCTACTGTCTGTTAACAATAATTCCTGGAAGTACGTTTTAAGTTACTGAACGTGATTTTAATTTTAACTAGCTTTTTGTTTATTACGTGGTGTGTATAAATTCTGTAGATCCTATACAGGGAAGCACAAAAGTTTGCGAACCCATTTCCGTTTATGGACAGAAACTCCAGACGGAGAATTTTAAACTGTGCTACGCGTTTCCTAACTGAACTAAAATTTAGCATCCTAATGTTGTATATTTACGAATCTATAGATCCTATACAGGGCTGAATAAAAGTATTCGGATATTTTTCCGAATATTGTATAAGTTGGAATTTCCTGAAATTATGTTTTTAAATATGTTATGCGTTTTCCAAATTGTTTACTTAGATGTTATCTTTTAGCTTATTAAACGTTAATGATTTGTAAAATTATTTTGGAAGCGTTGGAAAGTGTTACATAATCTATGCTTGACGCATGATTTTTCGTTCTTGTTAAAAATCACGCACGTTATTATTTTTTTTTACTTGGATGTTTATTTCCATATTTGTAACCATGGAGAATCTCGAGCCACAATTTTGGTAAGTTAAATGATGCTGCATCGTTACATATTGTATTTTTACGTATTATGTTTTCTATGGTTTCTCTTATAATGAATTGATAGTATAGATTGCAGAAGAAAAATATCTTACTTTCAATGAAATTTATTTGAATGGTTTCTGCTTGATATAATCTTGCTAGGGCTGTGGTTTTTCTCTTATACTTTATATCCGTTATATGCTCCTTTTTACTTAACTAAATTTTATATTGCTCTAAACTATATTTTATATTAGAAATGTATGTCTATATTGCCATGACAAGCGGGAAATTTAGTTACAAAAAAGGAGCATATTACTGATATTAAGTATAATAGAAAAACCACAGCCCTGGCAAAATTATATCAAGAAGAAACCGACCAAATAAAATTCAGTGAAAGTAAGATAACTAAGATAATTTACCCCTGCAATCTATACTATTAATCCATTAAAAGAAAAATTATAGAGATTATAACACGACAAATTACAATACGTAACAATGCAGCATCATTTAAATTACCAAAATTGTGGTTCAAGTTACTCCATCGTTACAAATATGGAAATATCCAAGTGAAAAATAAAAAATATCATGCGTAATTTTTAAAAAGTACGTGAAAAATTAAATGATTGTATTTCAAATAACTTAATCGACTGTGTAATTATAATCTTTTATTTTACGCTTTTCAGCAATTAAAAAATTATATACAACACTTATTTTGTTTAAAATAATCAAGATAATTTGTTATATATGATAAAAATTTCACACTTGTGAGATTTCAAAATTTCTGGTAGAAAAGTCTCATTTTTATAGATGAAAAAGGAATGTTGCATTCTATATCGAAATTTATATTGACAATTACTAAATTCGTAAAATAAAAATAATGTATTATTACCATAATTGGATCTATCACGGTTTTCTTAGTCACAAATTAATGTAATATTAAAAGCAGTATTTTTCATTTGATAAGCCTTATAACTAAATATGCTCCCTTAAGGGAGGAATGAGACATTGATAGAGACGGAGCCATGTAACCTGTTCCATATTTTTGTTCTGTGTTTCTAAACGGTTACAAAGAGATTTAATTTAATACTTCTAAACATTTTTTTAATTATTATTAAACAATCTTTGCAGTGTTTCTTTTGTAATAAATGTCCACATGAATTTGAAAACAGAATTTACTTTTTAGTTTTTATTTATATAAGGTAAATTTTTCAACGACAAATGTTTTTGTTTTTCTAGCTGAGAATTTTAATAGCACATAGTATAAATAATAATTTTACACATGGTAAAAAAAACAACAAAATAATGTCTTCAATTAACTTATATTTGGGAAAATATTATATTCAATGAAACATAAATTCTTTATGTTTCACTTCTACTAAAATGCATGTCACGATTTTCAAATTATCTAGTAATTAATATCACTGAATATTCTTACTTATCTTACATATTTAGTTATTCTGATAACACTAAACTACTGTATGTTTTACTAATTAAATTTTTAGTTTTTTTTTCTCTATAAGAGAAATTTTTCAGCAACAAATGTCAAACGTTTTTATTTTTCCAGCTGAAAATTTTAATAATACATAGTATAAATAACAATTTTACATGTTTTTAAAAATTCAACTCATTTTACTCAAACACCCGAAGCTAAAATGCTTGGAACCCGATTATAGAAGATTCAATCCCGGTTTTCGTTAATACTGAATTTGAATGTGAATTTCAGCATGAGAGTAACAAAAATCAGATTGATTCAAAATGTCAGCTACCCTAGAATTTCAAACCGCCATATCTCACCCATTTTTTTATGATAAAGCCAAAACAAAATAAAAGAAAACTGCCCAGTTAAACTGACGGCATTAAGCTCACAGTCTATTCACACTAACTGTAAATTATATTCTTTTTTCAAAGAATTTGAAATAAGCCCTCGAAAAATGAAGAAATCGACAATATATTAAGGGGGGAACCATCCCCCGTTTTTCCTTCTTATAATTAACCAATGAACCCCTAAAACTAATCAGAGAAGCACCTTACCACAATGAACCTATATACAAAATTTGAAGAAAATTGGATAATTCTGCATGAAAAATCTATTTATCTAAATTAAGAGGGTTAACCCCCCCTTTATACTTATCCCCCCTTTATACTTAGCCAATGAACCCCCAAAACTAATCAGGGTTCGCCTTATCACAATGAACATATATATAAAATTTGAAGAAAATCGGATAATTCTGCATGAAAAACCCATTTATCTATATTAAGGAGGGTTAGTCCCCCCCCGTTTCCCCCCTTTATACTTAATCAGTGAACCCCAAAAACTAATCAGGGAAGCCCCTTACCACAATCAGCCCATATAGAAAATTTGAAGAAAATCGGATAACTCTGCATGAAAAATTCATTTATCTAAATTAAGGGGGGGATTAGCCCCCCGTCAGCCCCTTTATACTTAACCTATGAACCCCCAAAACTAATCAGGAAAGAACCTTATCACAATGAACCTATATACAAAATTTGAAGAAAATCGGATAAGTCTGCCTGAAAAATTCATTTATCTAAATTAAGGGGGGAGGATCCCCCCCCCGTTAGCCCCTTTATAGCCTATGGATCCCCAAAACTAATCATGAAAGAACCTTATCACAATGAACCTTTATACAAAATTTGAAGAAAATCGGATAACTCTGCATGAAAAAACCATTTATCTAAATTAAGGGGGTTAGCCCCCCGTTCCCCCCTTTATAGTTAACCAATCAATCCCCAAAACTAATCAGGGAAGCGCCTTATCACAAGGAACCTATAAACAAAATTGGAAGAAAATCGGATAACTCTGCATGAAAAATTCATTTACCAAAGTAAGGGGGAGGATTACCCCCCCCCCCCCGTTAGCCCCTTTATACTTAACCTATGAACCCCCAAAACTAATCAGGAAAGAACGTTATCACAATGAACCTATATACAAAATTTGAAGAAAATTGGACAATTCTGCATGAAAAAACCATTTATCTAAATTAAGGGGGGTTAGCCCCCCGTTCCCCCCCTTTATAGTTAACCAATCAATCCCCAAAACTAATCAGGGAAGCGCCTTATCACAAGGAACCTATAAACAAAATTGGAAGCAAAATGGTTATTTCTGTCAAGAGTTATCGCGTTACGTACATACGTACATACGTACATACATAAAGAACGGGCGGGCACATAAGCTCTCAGGCTTTAATAGCCTGTGAGCTAAAAATGTTCCGGAATCCTTGTACCATCTAACATTTAACGGAAGCAAATTTCTCAATTTATAATTTTGTATACATTTCTTAATTAAATAAAATAAAAATTAAACTTACCACCATTTTGAAACAAGATTGCGCATGAAGCTGGCCATCAAACTTGATGGAGACCTTGGTATGTTCTGTACACACCATCAGTTTCATTTATATCGGTTCATAAATACGCGCGTTACAGCGTAACAAATATCAGATTGTTTCAAAATCTCAGATAAGCATATTTTAAGATATAGCAAAAACAAAAACAAAAAAATGTTCCAGAATCCTTCTAACACGCTCTAACATTTAAGAGAAACAATTTTTTTTTTCCATTTATAATTTTTTAATTTTTTTTTTGAATTTTTAAAAATTTTAAATTTTTTAACTGGCTGCCATTTTGAAACAAGATGGCGGATGAAACTGGCCAACAAACTTGGTTGAGACCTTAGTATATCCTATACACATACACAGTTACAGCCAAATAGGTTCATAAATAAGAGAGTTACAGCATGACATATGTCAGATATATATATATATACAGGGTGTTTCACAAAGGACCCCTAAATTTAAAAATCAATATCTCGGAAACGGTGACAGATATAAACATGAGACCAGTGGTATGTTTGTCCGAAGCATAGAAAGACTAGTCGTCAAAGATTTCGTCATTGAAATCTGGCCGCTATTAGCGTATAGTGAAAATAATTCCGAAAGTAGTGTATACCGTGGAGGAACGTGTGTTTATTGTGTTGGAGTACCACCGAATAAATCAGAGTTCTACTGCCACAAGGAGAAGTTTTCAAACGCGATTTCAAGTTGCAAAAGACCCAGATGGAAAAACAATTCATGAGCTTTTCAAATAAAATCAACAGACAGGCAACGTGGCCGATGCGAATTATTTTCACTATACGAAAATAGCGGTCAGATTTCAATAGCGAAATCTTTGAAGGCTAGTCTTTCTATGCTTCTGAACTCTCTTTAGAAGGATTCTTAACGCTCTCAGCGCCATCTGTCGGTGCTATTTTAAACTAAATTTTGATATTTACGTACAAGATTCTTACGATTTTTTTAACAAACATACCACTGGTCTCATGTTTCTATCTATCACCGTTTCCGAGTTATTGATTTTTAAAGTTAGGGGTCCTTTGTGACACACCCTGTATACACACACACACACACACACACACACACACACACACACACACACACATATATATATATATATATTATATATATATAAATAAAAATTTGAACAGAGGCTGGTTTGTCATACGTATTGTTTTACAGAGTCGCGACGAAAAATAAAATTCTTATTTATCACTAATAATATTGTTTGGAGAAATCGTATAATATATTCATTTTTGACAGCAGCACTAAAGTAAACATAATTGGCATGATCCAATAAGTGCAAATTGGTAGGTGGAAATAAGATATGTAACAATTTTCCCATATTTGTAGCGTTATGTTGTAGCTGTTGTAGCGAAATTTGCTAAATCTGGAAGACAAAATAGGTACTGACTTAAGAAATTGCTTAGGGTTTGAAATTCGAAGTTTCTTGTACAAATATGAAATAGTCATGTTTTTATTTTCTTTGTATATTTTTACCCTTTATTTACTAATTTTATGATGGCCAATGGAAGGTGGTTATTTTTCTAAACAACTACTGCTCTGGAAAAACGTGTATTTGGTGAGATTTTATAAATAATAAAATTCTGAAATAAGCATATTGATATTAGCATTCAATAATATATTTATAATACGAGCAAATTGTGTGTCTCTCTGTGTGTATATATATGCAAAGTTTTTCTTAAAAACGGCTTTAACGATTTTGACTAAATTTTGTGTCTTAACGTTTTCGGTAGAAAAGACCATTGATCACACGTTCGAGAAAATTCGATTAGTGGGACATTTTTGGATCACTACGGGTCAACCTAGTTTTAGCTAAAAACGACTCGAACGATTTTGACTAAATTTTGTATCCTACCATTTTGGGGCAAGAAAAGACAATTGGGATAGGTCAAATGTTCGAAAAAATTCAATTAGTGGGCTTTTTTGGGGTCTGTGTGGGTCAAGCTAATTTTATCTAAAAAATGTTTTTAACGATTTTAACTAAAATTTGTATCCTACCGTTTTGGATTACGAGAAGACCATTGAATACCTAAGGGAGGCCACTCGTCTTGGCGAAGCTAAGCCGTGCAGCTTATAGCCTCCCCTGAGAAAATCTTCGGCAAGCGGGGATTCATGACGGATGAATTCAGCCGTCGGCAGTCAGGGAATGAACAGCACAGGGGTCTCCAACGAACACGCGTATCCTACCAAGAAGAATTCAGTCCAAATCGTCAGAGCTGTCCCTTTAAAAAAACAGTCAAAATAGACGCTCGACAGAACGATTGCAGCGCCCAGAAAGAACAATGGCACATACTTAAATCACCTATTAGAGAAAATTCGACTAGTGGGTCATTTTTAGGTCACTACGGGTCAAGCTTATTTTATCTAAAAAACGGCTCTAACATTTTTGAGTAAATTTTGTATCCAACCGTTTTAGATTACGAGAAGACCATTACGCTAAGTCGAGAAAATTAGATTAGTGGGTCTTTTTGGGTCACGACAGGTCAAGATAATTTTATCTAAAAGATGTTTCTAATGATTTTGGATAAATATTGTATCCTATGGTTTTGGGTTACGATAACACCATTGGGTTAGATCGCTTGTCCGAGAAAATTAGATTAGTGCCTTATTTTGGGGTCATTACGGGGCAAGCTAATTTTATCAAAAAACGACTCTAACGATATTGACTATGGGTTATTATTTTTTAATATGGGTCAAGCTAATTTTAACCGGGCGTAGCTCAGTCTTTCCCGATGTTTGTATACTTATTTAAGAAACGCGTTATATCTGCAATCTATTTTTCATCTTCTTGTTATGTACATATTATGCTTTAAACGTTTCAGATTATCGAAATAGGTAGAAGTATTATTCGTAGAATGGATAAATTTTTTGCATTGTTTAAAACATTACATTTAATACAAACACAAATACATTTTGGAAACGTTTGTATTTTTTAATAAAATTAAATGTTTTGCAATGGTTAATAGAAAAATAACTAAAGAAATTTAATATGTAAAGCAAAGCTGTATATGCATATAAATATTAAAATTTATACATCAATATCGGATTTTTTTTAAAAATTAAATTGTTGTAATTTAGTGTCATTACCATTATTTATGTTCAATAAATTACATTTTTCTGTGTAAATCCCTATGAAAATCCATTGATAGGTTCTTGGCAAAAAACATTTTGCCTACAATTGCCTAAAGCCTACAACTGCGATAATGGCATTTTCAGCATTCAAGTATACAACATAACCCTATCGATTATCGAGCTATATAAATATCAAAAGAAAATAATAAGTAATTTCTCGAGTACACTGAAAATCACGTAAATAAAAAGAACAAAAATGCAAAAAAAAATACCATTCGGAATAGACAGTGAGGTTCGTTTTATAAAAGTATTAAATCTTAAGAAAATACATATAAAATGACAAAAAGTAAGGCAAAACATCCTGTTTCCCAATCTAAAAATATTCCAGAAATATTTAAGTATACAAAAAATGTAAAAACTTTGATAGAATTTTGGTCTTGCGTGCTGTTTTATCTTCTTGAGTCTAACTTTATACAGGCGAATTTTTCCGATCTTGCCTTGATGCAAACTTTTATTTTTAATCTACATGCCTTTTCTAAGGAGTACAAAGTCACGTTTTCACATTTTTTTACAGTTAGTTCACGGCGGAGATGATTACTAAACGTGTACACGCGCAGCATGCATATTTGAGGTTTTCAAGTTATTTCACTTTATGTACCCATAAGGATTTTTTTAATTTCAAAAAGTAGCCTGATATGAAATCTATAGTTTATGAGGGGTATGTGTTTTATAATATTTAAAATTTATAAAATACGTCCTGCGTATATTACCGGATATTTGGTTACGGGATGGATAAAACTAGAAATAAATTTTTCGTATTCGAAAACATGATTCTACGCATCGTGGAATTATCGCGAATCTCTCTATGAAGAAACATGTAAACTAAACGAAGTCGAGTAATGTGCGTCTTTATCACTTGAAGTCCCAATCGGCTGTACCAAATACGCAAATACAAACACACACACATATACGCCACACGCGTGTGTACACGCACATACACATACATATACACACATATAAAACTGAGACTAATCGAATGAGATAAATCAAAATGTTTCAATTTTTTTAGCACTCACAATTTCTGCAAATCTAAATCATGACCCTCATATGCCACTTAATGTTCTTTGCTTATAAAATGAGTGCAATCCTTATAAATTTTAATATCAATAATCGGAAAAATTGATTTTTTTCTTGTAAAAAAGTGCATGTTATGCAAGCACTTGAAACACTCGTAAGGATATCTGTTATTTCATAATTTTCACAAAAATATATATTCGTTGTTTTTTAATTTTAATTGCCGACATTAAAATCATTGTACTGTTCTTGAGAAGTCATTATATAAAGCCAATTCAAAAACTTTCTTCACCTATTGGTTTCAAAAAGGTTTTATATTTATTAGCATCGTTTAAAAATATGAACTTAAACAATATTTAAATGTTTAAACTATTAAAACAATCAACGTTCACATACGTTAATAGTAATATAACAAATAAAAGCAGTGCTTATAAAGAGTTATTAATGACTGTATGATATTCTAAATAAAATCTGCATGTTTCATAAGATAATTGGCCATTATCATATCCTTCACAATTAAATTCCCTTTTCCAAAACTACTAACATCTCTTATGATTAACTATTAAAAGAATTAAATAAAAATATTTGAAGTGAAATATGTAAGCGAATTTAAATACCATACTTATTTTCCCCATTCGCTTTTAAAAATTAAAATAAAATGAATGTAATATTATTTCCATTTTAAATAAAGCAAACAGAAATACATTTTTATTTTCATATTCAAAAATGTTAGCTAGAGCTAACTAGAGCTTGAATTAATAACAAAACTTTGTATGACAATATGTATTGGTCAGTTCTTATTTAGCATTGTAAATTAAAATTTTGTGTGGAATAAATTTCATATTTATTGTAATAAAATCATTGATATCTTGCTTTAACTAATTTTAATTTTACTTTAAGGTAGCAAAATTAGTTGAAATGGCCAATTATTGGAAACACAAATTAGTTGAAATGGCTAATTTTCGCACTTTTTGCTGTATTGAATATGTACAAAAGAGGTAAAATGGCATTTTCAACTTTTGTATTTATTGAATACAGCATTCATTTAGTTTTATAAAACAGTTTGATTTTTTAACTACATCAATTAAAAGTCCGGAAATTAATGAATTTGTGAAACTCTATATACCAGAATTAATCACTAATATAGTTAGAGTTTATCCAAGAAAGGTGTCAAACGAAAATGAAATATTATTTGTTTTAGCAAAGATAACTTTTTAAAGCAGTCTTTCGTATTTAAAATAATTAACACTTTGTGAGAGTATCTAACAACGAAGAATTCAATTTAACTATAGCATTAAATCTAATGTCATGTTATTTAAAACTGCATTTTTCCCAAAATCCCATTTTTCATACATATCGCTTTTTTGAAAAAGATAACACACAAAATGTTATCACTCGATTTTTTTCAACTTTTATATGTGTTTTCATTATAATGTTTCCGAGGCCAGGAACTAAAATAATTATCTTAATAAGAAA
Source organism: Maratus michaelseni (assembly GCA_963931845.1). NCBI lineage: Eukaryota > Metazoa > Arthropoda > Arachnida > Araneae > Salticidae > Maratus > Maratus michaelseni. Next base: position 406,520,010 of record OZ007587.1, read on the forward strand.
ACTTTCAGATTATGGTCTGATGTTTGAATAACAATGATGTAAAATATGTCAAATATCTAGTATTTATTCTTTGGCTAGCTCTAAAATATTTATGAAAGTAGCATATAAGTTTTTGTCCTTTCTCTGGTATAGTGTGTGGATACTAAATTTGTTTGAATTGGATGGTCATATTTAAGTATCGCATTTTTTAAGATTTTGTAAAATTTCTATAAAATTCTCCATATGTTTTTAACAGTTTTCTAAACGAAAATAATTTAATGGAATTATGGATTTAGTATAGTTAATCCACACATAAACTAAAATTTAAAAAAGTTGTTAACTTGTTTCCATGTCACGTTTTTTTTCATGTCGTGCTCTAGACGTATTCATACACCTTAAATTAGTTACACAAAAATTAAAATATTTTTAATATTTTGTTTATAGAAGGCAAAAGTACTATTCAGGCATGCTATAAAGCCCATGTCTCGTTAGTTTAGAATTCGAAATACAGTTTCCCGCTACTAAATATTGTTACCAAATATATAATGCAACACCGCACATTTGAAATTCACGCACCCGATACTTAATGAGTTTGCAGAGATTTCATAGTTTATGGAATACGTAATAACTCTAGTGCTAGAGATTAGCAAATACTTCAAATGAATTCAAAAAGCCTCTCATATTCCTACATTTTAAAAATTATGTAACTAAATCCACCAGATGAAGACAACATGTTCCAAAGAGCTTTATGAAAGAGAATTTTTGTTCGACACATTTAAATTTAAATTTTAGAGCTATAGTTATTTTAACCATTGACACACAAAATATAGAACAATAGGGAACTCGCTTAAATGTTCTTTCGGCACAATGTGAAAAATGACAAATGTTTCTTAATCAACGAAAATATATTATAACCATGTACGAAAACATGCAATAACATCTCCCGAGTAATCCATGATTCCGAAAACCGTTTTTTATCTTTTGAAACATCAGAAACCAATATATTTTCAAAATTCAAAGAAGCATTTATAAAAACAATGTTCCGTTTCATGGCACTGGTTTTCTGAAAGTTTCTCGAGTAATGTTTATAGTGTATTAATAAGTTTCCTCAAAACGGAACATCGGGAATTTATACATACAATGAATTAATACATACATTGAATTTATATATACAATGTAACAAAATAATTCTAATTTCGATGTTAATGTTAATGCTGTTAATTTATTCTGTTTGTCTCTAAGACACGTTTGTTCAACATGTTTTCTCAAACCGGAACATCGTGTTTTACGTTACTATATATTCTCATTTAAATATTTTCAGCTGCGTAATTAAATTTATACATACAATGTAACAAAATAATTATAATTTCAATGTTAATGTTAATACTGTTAATTTATCCTGTTTGTCTCTAATACACGTTTGTTTATCATGTTTTCTCTCATACCGAAACATCGTGTTTTAGGTTACTATATATTCTCATTTAAATAGTTTCAGCTGCGTGATTGAAATTATACATCCAATGCAGCAAAATAATTATAATTTTAATGTTAATGTGAATGCTGTTAATTTATCCTGTTTGTCTCTACGATACGTTTGTTCAACATGTTTTCGTAAATCGGAACATCGTTGTTCAGGTTATTATATATTTTCATTTAAAAACATTTTAGCTGCTTGATTCAATTTATACATCCAATGTAACAAAATAATTCTAATTTTAATGTTAATGTTAATGCGGTTAATTTATCCTGTTTGTCCGTAAGACACGTTTGTTCACCATGTTTTCTTAAACAGGAACATCGTGTTTCAGGTTACAAAATATTCTCATTTAAATAGTTTCAACTGCGTGATTGAATTTATACATCCAATGCAGCAAAATAATTCAAATTTTAATGTTATTCTTAATGCTGTTAATTTGTCCTGTTTGTCTCTACGATACGTTTGTTCAACATGTTTTCGCAAACCGGAACATCGTCTTTTAGGTTACTATATAGTCTCGTTTAAATATTGTCAGCTACGTGTGAATTTATACATCCGATGTAACAAAATAATTATAATTTTAATGTTTTTGTTAATGCTGTTAATTTATCCTGTTTGTCTCTAATACACGTTTGTTTACCATGTTTTCTCACAAACCGGAACATCGTGTTTTAGGTTACAATATATCCTCATTTAAATAATTTCAGCTGCGTGATTGAATTTATACATCCAATGCAACAAGATAATTCTAATTTTAAAGTTAATGTTAATTCTGTTAATTTATCATGTTTGTATCTACGATACGTTTGTTAAACATGTTTTTTCAAACCGGATCATCGTGTTTTAGGTTACTATCTATTCTCATTTAAAAAGTTCCATCTGCGTAATTGAATTTATACATCTAATGTTACAAAATAATTCCAATTTTAATGTTAATGTGAATGCTGTTAATTTATCCTGTTTGTCTCTACGATACGTTTGTTCAACATATTTTCGCAAACCGGAGCATCGTTGTTTAGGTTATTAAATATTCTCATAAAAAAATAGCTGATTGATTCAATTTGTACATCCAATGTAACAAATTAATTCTAATTTTAATGTTAATGCTGTTAATTTATCATGTTTGTCTCTAAGACACGTTTGTTCACCATGTTTTCTTAAACTGGAACATCGTGTTTTAGGTTACAAAATATTCTCATTTAAATAGTTTCAGCTGCGTGATTGAATTTATACATCAAATTTAACGAAATAATTCTAATTTTAATATTAGAATCAATGCTGTTAATTTAAACTGTTTGTCACTAAGACACGTTTGTTCAACATGTTTTCTCAAAACTTAACATCGTGTTTTAGATTATTATATATTCCCATTTAAATAGTATGATCTGTGTAATTGAATTTATACGTCCAATGTAACAAAATAATTCTAATGGTGATGTTAGTGCTGTTAATTTATCCTGTTTGTCTCTAAGGCACGTTGGTTCAGCATGAAAATGTTTACTTAAAAATTTTGAAAATTTATAGCAACCGAAAAATCTATCTTGCAGGTAGAGAAAACTGATTAATTGACTATAATAACTATTCAGAAACGTATCCGAAAATTCGGTAGCAGAAAGAAACTTTGTTTTTGTAAAAGCTTTTTTAAAACTCGAAAATAAATTATTTTCTGATATTTCTAAGGATAGAGAAAGCTTTTTGGAATCAGGGGTAACTCGTAAGGGGTTATTGTATATTTTCGTTTGTGGTTATAATATATTTTCGTATATTAATAAATATTTTCTGTTTTCAAAGTACATTTGTGGATTTTGTGTGTTTATCTTTTCTAGAAATATTTCAAAATAATGCTCTTGGCTTTCCAATATATATATATTTTTAATTAACAGAACTTTACTAAAACAATTGTTTATCTCTTTTTCAATATGACTCTTGTTTAAAAACAATGTTTACATCAAAAATTGGCAAGAAACTGATTATTAAGGAAAATTTATGTTATACTTTATTACTAATTTGAGAATTTTAATGTATGTGGAATACATTATGTTAATTTCATTACTAACATGTCAGAAGTATGGAACACACTTTCTGCTACGTTAATGCCGAATAGCTTTTTTTTTTTTTTTTGTTTTTAAACCTTTAACAAGTTATACTTAACATGAAAATACAAGTTCTTATTTCTGGTAGAATTTTACTCATTTCATCATTCACCATATCCATTAAATAATATTATACTGTTGTGATAAATATGTTTTCAAAAGAATAATCATGATAGAAAATGTTGTTTAGCTAATGACATCAGCGTGTGAAAAGCTATATATTTTTCAATTTGCTTCTAGCTATTTATTTGTAAATAACTACAATTATATGTCTTTATTTAATTATGATTGTTTAGAAAATAAATACTTCAAGTGATTTATTATTAAAATAAAAATTACCACATTTTTCCATCAAAATACTTATGTGAAATTATTTTTATACATTTTACTGCATTGCCAAGAAAGGAGAACTTTTGTCCCATATAAGAGAGTAATAACTTTAAAATGTCATTTATTAGAAAGGATTATTAACTATTTACAAAATAATGTATTTGAAAATGTATGTAATTTAAAACGTGTTAACGTGTATAAAATATGACAATATGAGATTGTGAAAAGATACGTCAAACGAAATGATGTCACATGCTTACTATTTCATTGCTTCAGAAAATAACACGTTAGAAAGTTTTATATCATGTTAATATACAGCATGGTTCCATTTCTTCTACAATAATTGTAATAACGACAAATTCATTTTACAATTTTAAATGTTCGAGTTTGCAGAGAATAATATTTATTTTAATAGCAAGAGCAATAAATATTTTCGTTTTTATATTTGTTTGTACTACGGCACAGTGCTTTCTTCATATTTTTATATGGCCGCATTCCGCTTTGTAAATTTGTATTTTTAAACGTTTAAAAATATTATCATTTCATTTTAAGAGGAAATTCATGTTCTTCATGAAATAATCATGTCGCGCCAGTTTCAGATATTTTGGTTGGTATACAGGCAATTTCTTATCGTATTCTTATGCATAATCGTATGTGATTTCTTACTAAAACTGTTATTCTTTACAAATTCGTTGTTGTACATTGTCATGCGTCTCATAACTTTCAAGATACATCCATTAACTCTGGAATTTACCAGTATGGCCACTGCGACGTCCTCACCGTGTAAACATATCCTTTTGACTAAACATAGACACTAAATTTATGGCTGTACTTAACTCCGTTCACCTGTTACTTGAGGTGAAATGGACTTAAGGAATCAACCTGTAATGACCCTATCATCATGTGAAATATGAGAATCTTTCAAATAAGGCTGTACTTAACTCCGTTCACCTGTTACTTGAGGTGAAATGGACTTAAGGAATCAACCTGTAATGATCCTTTCAACATGTGAAATATGAGAGCCTTTCAAGTAAATTTTGGCTGGCAAATACCTTTGCTAAAATATCTTTAATTTATAATTCATTTTGATTCCTTAGAAACTATATCTTGCTTAACTGTTATTACTTTAAAACAAAGTAGTTGATTGTTACAAGTCTTCATTTATTTTACGTTGAGATCTGTGTTGTACAGCATTCGCAATTTGTTATATTTGTCATGCAACGCTATTACACTTTGTACATTGCTACGATATTTTTTGATAAAAATTATTTTTCAAATATTGACTTTTGTGCATTCATTTTGTTCATTTACATGCCATAAATGAGGCGGTAAATTTTCCCTGGAGAATTCTAAAAAACGGTAATGATTATGATTAAATGTTTGATACGTAACTTTTTCAAGCAACATTTCCGCAAATTAAAAATATCTTAACGAGTCTAAAATTTTTATAATATGGGACTCAGAAATGTAATTTAAATTTTTCCGACCATAAGAACCCATTAAAATTCAAATGACAACATCACCCAAATGGCAGCGGCGTTGCCCATTAGAGAACGACGAATCCAGATAAATCATTTCTGAAAACAAAATTTAAATACCCACTTTATAAATATTGTACTTTTATGTTCACTGTATTTATAAGGCAGGTGATTGAATGTGAGAAAAGATGAAAAAATAAATTTAAATAGCTGGAACAAATTTAGCAAATATTTTGTGACTATCTGATTTGAAATTTAATACTTATTGTGTTTTCTTTTAGGAAACATTATGTGCAATTTGAAATTACATCTATTGAATAACATTGTCCCAAATTAATTTTATTTAATATGTGAATATATTTTGAATATATTTTTGTAAATATATATGTTTTTGTAAACACTCAAGCTTCTAAGTTTATTTTTTAAATCAAGTACTTATACAAGAACTTTCCAAAATATGAATACGCGTTGACTAGTTATTCGTAAAGAAGAAGAATGAAAAAAAATGATAAAAAATGACTCAAAAACTTAATTTATGATTATTTATAAAATCTGAGGGATAATAAAAAAAAAAGAATCAAACACAAAACAATGACTCTATACCTTTACGCATATTATTTATAAAATCATCAGAGTGTAAAACTAATATTTATTTCAACAGGAATTAACAAAGTTGCATATTGATATATATAAAAATAACGAATATATATATATATATAACAATGAATTCCTTCTTCCGAAAAAATAATTGTACCATCTTCATTTTTACCTCGAAATTATTTGTATCTAAATGATATAAACATAGTTGTGTTTAATTCGAGATAAAATACAAGTTATAAAACACATTTTTTGGAAGAAGAAATTCATTATTAATAAATTTTTATGATCTGAACGCTATCTCTAATTGATAAGTACTGAAATCACTAAAAACCATAGCAAAATATTCTTCAAAAAATAGACAACGCTTTCTCATCGTGCATAAGTATTACATTTATACAAAATATTTAGGAATGTGTGTTCTTTTCTCTATCATTTGCTTCTTTTTGCCGGCAGTCCGCAGATTATTTGTTGCGTTGGTGACGTTTTGGGAATAAACTATGATTGTACCGAAGAAAATAAATCACAAAACAGGACCTTGAATGCCATGAATTTGATATTTTTAAATACTATAAATAGAATAAGCTTACCACACGTGAAGACGTGATTCAGTGTTGTTTGAAGGAAAGGTGTAGTTTGTCTTTAGAAGTGATGAGAATGTACGTCAGTTTTTAAAAATCATCACATGGTTAGTGACTTGTTTAATAAAATGCATGTTTGATGTAGTATAGATCACGACGTTTTTGATAATAAAATCGTTCAACCTATAATAGCGTTGATATTTTAAAAAATCTATAAATAGAATAAGCTTACCGCACATGAAGTTGTGATTCAGTGTTTTTTACAATTTTAAATGTTCGAGTTTGCAAAGAATATTTATTCTAATATTTATTAACAGTAATCTATCTTTAGAAGTGACGAGAATGTACGTCAGTTTTTAAGAAAAATCACATGATTAGTGACTCGTTTAATAAAAGGTATGCTTGATGCAATATAGATCACGACGTTTTTTATCATAAAATCGTTCAACATATAATAGCTTTCCATGACAAAATTGTGAATTGACTACGAATGCCGTTTAACAGATATGTTAAAGTAAAATTAATGCGGGATTGTAGCAATCATGTCCTTTATTTTTTGATGTTGCATCTTTCAAATATATCACTGCAGCTGAGGGTGCAAAACTCAGCATTTCGGGGATGTCGCATTGTTATAAATTGTGACAATAAAAAATTTAGTAAGATGTCTCTTATTGAGCTGAGTTTTGTTTACATAAAGGAAAAGTCGCGAAAGATGGGCGAATGGAATCAAAAGAATGAAAAAAAAAAACTGACCGAAAAATTCTGAATGAAAAAAAGTACACGCGCATTAGATGATTCAAAGCCCACATTGAGCGGTTAACAAACTCGAAAGTGAAGGCGAATATCTTTTTATGAAGTTGTAGGTATTTTAAAGAGTTTTAAAATGACTTGTGATGTTCCCGTCAATTGGCGACGAGATTAAAATGCATAGGGAGACTTATGGCCGTTAAAAAGACTATGGAAAGAAGCAAGTTAACACGCTTTTTCTCACGAATTGAAAATTGCATGAAAGCATCTCAAACGGCTTGCGATATCAACCAAGCATTTAGCCCAGAGATAACTCGTGAACCGATAGTTAAACGCTGGTTGTAGAAATTTATTTATCGAAATAAAATTCGTGAAGATAAGGAAAGTCACGAATGAAGTTCTGTCACTGAAAAAATTGGAATTAAAGTGAAAATTTCCGTTAAAGCTAATCTATCTAGTTAATCCATTAACTAGTCCAGTGGCATATTTTTAGATCACTAGACTTAGTGGCAAGAAAGCGTCTTTCACAGCAGTAAATATGAAGATAAATATATACACTCTTTCACGAGACAAATCCCTTGATAAAATAATATAAAAAATACCCTTCATTTAAAAGTGGTGGGAAATATAAAATTTAAATTTTAACGAAGAAAATAATTTGGGCGTTAATGGGTTAAGATAACCGTGAAGCTAATATGCTTGTTAAAATTAATTTTGAAGATGAAAACAGTTTTGAACGAGACCCTGTTACTATAAATGAGAAATGAAATTAAAAACTAACCCACTTGGTTAAAGCTAATTGGTAAACTAACCCACTAGTTAAAAGTAATCGCTAATCTAATCCTGTTGGAAATCCTAAAATTAATACTGTTTCAATTTTTTACCTCGATATAATAAGGTTTTCCTCTTTTCAATAAAGAGTATTCTGTATTCGTACAGCATTTTTTTTTTTTTTTTTTTTACACGATTTTTGTGTTTTCTCGCAAATTATTTATGTTTACAAAAGGAATATCCATGTTCAGTCATTTAGCACAATATAATAAATTTGTCAATGACATTTGAATTTTCAGGGATTTTTTATGCGATTTTTAGCATTACGCGACGATATTTTGACGTTCGTAAAATGTTTTTTCTAGTTTCAATATTTAATCTCAATATAGAATTATGTCCTCTGCGATTTCTGAATATTTAACTATTATTTTAGGCCCCCTTTAGCATTTTTCCGAGGTTCAAAGAAATTTTTGATATTCGTAAAAAGAATCTGGTTTCAATCTTTTAGCCCAAGTTTGTAAATTTTGTTTTCTGCAATTTTTCAATTAAAATCGAATTTTTTAGACAATTTTTAGCGTTTATTTTACGTTTTGCGGCGACAACAGTTTGTTTTCTAAAAAGGAAAAAATCTCTCCCTTAAATTTGACTAATGACGCGGTTAATATTAAATTTGAAGATTGCCAAATCGATTCCTATAGCAACGTGTACGGTGATGCTTAAGATTTGAATTTAATCTAGTTTGAAATTTAAATAAAATCACAATAAATCAAGGCCTTGCTTGATTGGAGAACACAGCGAGAGTAGCCCGCAACTTCAGATGCAATAAATTCGAGTTTCGTTTTCTAAAACCGACCAGTGAAGGGGGCAAAGCTCTACTAGTATGTAAATAAATATTTTCTTGAGTAAAATTCTCGTTATTTTGAGCTTTAATATCAAATGGCCATAGACATATCTGGACTGCAGAAAATTATGACTTTTTTTCTATCTCGTTTTATATTTTACCTTAAAAACATTTGTAAAAATAAAACTCGCACCGTTAAAAAATATGTAAAAAATAATTAATTTAAAACTAATTTTCAGTTTTAAATTTGTACTAAAATGTTATTTATCAATCTCAAATTATTTTGTATATGAGTAAAAAAAAGGTGTTAGCCCTGGTCACACAAGAGTGATCACTGAATTCTATAAATATTTATATTGTTTTTGAAGCATCTACCTCATTTATGAATTCAAATGATGGCTTTCAGTATTCATGTTTTAAGATATCTTTTAAAGTCATTCCTTAATGCGTCTTACAAATGCAAATAAAACTGCATAAGCAATTTTTAAATCACTTTATTTGTTGATGCCATTTACTTTATTTGAATTTGTATTTTGCTAGAAAAATTTATTTGTTAAATAAAGTGTTTTTATTTCTAGAAAAAAAACCTTTCTTTATAAAAAAGGAAAATAAAAGTAAAATGCTAGTGAATTATTTTTTCTAACATATTTCGCACTTTATTCATATAAAATGGCAAAGGATCGTTTGCATAATGGTATATTTCTTTCGGGAAAAGCAGTTAGTGTAAAAATATAAATTATATCATATGCATATATTTTAAACGTTTCCTTTTTTAATAGCATCACAAATTTTCCCCATAAAAGTCATTTTACATTCCATAAATATATAAATACAAATACAAATGTAATAAATTTATATTTTTGTCTATTATCATTTGTTTTACGAACCATATAAAAGGGATATCTCATACATTTTCATATCTTTTAGTAAATCCAAGCCTCTAAAATTCTTATCTTTTATGAAATACTCAAAGTTTGTTTGCTTTTAGTGTTGTTTTATTATTTATTTAATTTTGGTTGGTTTTTATTTAAGAGAAAATCAGACCAGATGGTATGGAAAATATTAAATGAATTTTATTTATATTTTGTGTTTAGGAGAGCGAAAAATTATGTTTCATTTAGTAAAGAAGGCGATGCCGGAGCGGAACAACACTTATTTTTATAAAAATATAACAAATTATAGCACCTTGTAATTATATAATTTTTTTAAATACCAAAAAGCATAAAATAAAAAGATTATAAACAGTAAAATAAGTTTTATTAGACTGTTGATGTTTTTGCCCAATCTGAGCCATTATCAAAACAAATAAGAATATTCTATAACTGCCTGGTCTGTGAAGTTATTTGAAACGCTCTCATTTAATTTTTCACGTACTTTTTAACACTTTCCAACCTAGTTGAAAAGTGTTTATGACTCCGGTTTGTCTGGCCGGATGGCCGTCTGCCGTCTGCCGTCTGGCCGTGCTCTATCTCCCGTAAATATGCTCGGATTGCTCTGCAATTTTTATATGTTATTGTCGTTATCTATAGCATGTTCCCTATTTCAACGGAAGTGTGTAGCCCTTATAGTTTTTTTACAGGGAAACTCAAAAGAATTCCGTTACATTGCGGTCTATGGGGAAAAATCATCTGCGGTTTATTTAAATAATGTTTCACTATTTTAAACGCATTGAAATTTATATATATCACTAAGGTGCATTACAAGAAGCTTCATATGGAATAGGGTGTGCATAGCACTTATAGTTACTTTACAGGGACAGTCAAAAGAAGTCCGTTACATTACGTCTATGGAGAAAAATCGTCTGCGGTTTATTTAAATATTGTTTCACCATTTTAAAGGCATTGAAATTTATATATATCACTAAGGAGCATTACGAGAGGCTTACTACAGAATAGTGTGTGTATAGCAGTAATCGCTCATTTACAGGGAGACGCAAAAGAATTCTCTACTGTCTGTTAACAATAATTCCTGGAAGTACGTTTTAAGTTACTGAACGTGATTTTAATTTTAACTAGCTTTTTGTTTATTACGTGGTGTGTATAAATTCTGTAGATCTTATACAGGGAAGCACAAAAGTTTGCGAACCCATTTCCGTTTATGGACAGAAACTCCAGACGGAGAATTTTAAACTGTGCTACGCGTTTCCTAACTGAACTAAAATTTAGCATCCTAATGTTGTATATTTACGAATCTATAGATCCTATACAGGGCTGAATAAAAGTATTCGGATATTTTTCCGAATATTGTATAAGTTGGAATTTCCTGAAATTATGTTTTTAAATATGTTATGCGTTTTCCAAATTGTTTACTTAGATGTTATCTTTTAGCTTATTAAACGTTAATGATTTGTAAAATTATTTTGGAAGCGTTGGAAAGAGTTACATAATCTATGCTTGACGCATGATTTTTCGTTCTTGTTAAAAATCACGCACGTTATTATTTTTTTTTACTTGGATGTTTATTTCCATATTTGTAACCATGGAGAATCTCGAGCCACAATTTTGGTAAGTTAAATGATGCTGCATCGTTACATATTGTATTTTTACGTATTATGTTTTCTATGGTTTCTCTTATAATGAATTGATAGTATAGATTGCAGAAGAAAAATATCTTACTTTCAATGAAATTTATTTGAATGGTTTCTGCTTGATATAATCTTGCTAGGGCTGTGGTTTTTCTCTTATACTTTATATCCGTTATATGCTCCTTTTTACTTAACTAAATTTTATATTGCTCTAAATTATATTTTATATTAGAAATGTATGTCTATATTGCCATGACAAGCGGGAAATTTAGTTACAAAAAAGGAGCATATTACTGATATTAAGTATAATAGAAAAACCACAGCCCTGACAAAATTATATCAAGAAGAAACCGACCAAATAAAATTCAGTGAAAGTAAGATAACTAAGATAATTTACCCCTGCAATCTATACTATTAATCCATTAAAAGAAAAATTATAGAGATTATAACACGACAAATTACAATACGTAACAATGCAGCATCATTTAAATTACCAAAATTGTGGTTCAAGTTACTCCATCGTTACAAATATGGAAATATCCAAGTGAAAAATAAAAAATATCATGCGTAATTTTTAAAAAGTACGTGAAAAATTAAATGATTGTATTTCAAATAACTTAATCGACTGTGTAATTATAATCTTTTATTTTACGCTTTTCAGCAATTAAAAAATTATATACAACACTTATTTTGTTTAAAATAATCAAGATAATTTGTTATATATGATAAAAATTTCACACTTGTGAGATTTCAAAATTTCTAGTAGAAAAGTCTCATTTTTATAGATGAAAAAGGAATGTTGCATTCTATATCGAAATTTATATTGACAATTACTAAATTCGTAAAATAAAAATAATGTATTATTACCATAATTGGATCTATCACGGTTTTCTTAGTCACAAATTAATGTAATATTAAAAGCAGTATTTTTCATTTGATAAGCCTTATAACTAAATATGCTCCCTTAAGGGAGGAATGAGACATTGATAGAGACGGAGCCATGTAACCTGTTCCATATTTTTGTTCTGTGTTTCCAAACGGCTACAAAGAGATTTAATTTAATACTTCTAAACATTTTTTTAATTATTATTAAACAAATTTTGCAGTGTTTCTTTTGTAATAAATGTCCACATGAATTTGAAAACAGAATTTACTTTTTAGTTTTTATTTATATAAGGTAAATTTTTCAACGACAAATGTTTTTGTTTTTCTAGCTGAGAATTTTAATAACACATAGTATAAATAATAATTTTACACATGGTAAAAAAAACAACAAAATAATGTCTTCAATTAACTTATATTTGGGAAAATATTATATTCAATGAAACATAAATTCTTTATGTTTCACTTCTACTAAAATGCATGTCACCATTTTCAAATTATCTAGTAATTAATATCACTCAATATTCTTACTTATCTTACATATTTAGTTATTCTGATAACACTAAACTACTGTATGTTTTACTAATTAAATTTTTAGTTTTTTTTTCTCTATAAGAGAAATTTTTCAGCAACAAATGTCAAACGTTTTTATTTTTCCAGCTGAAAATTTTAATAATACATAGTATAAATAACAATTTTACAAATAGTAAAAAAATACATCAAAATCATGATTGCAATTAACTTAGATTTCAGAAAATATAATTTTCCGTGAAATATAAATTCTTTATGCGTTACATCTACTAAAAGTTATATCCTGATTTTCAAATTATCTAGATTAAAATGTATTTATAATTTGATTTATATTTCATATTTAGCTTTTTCTGATAATACTAAACACTATTATAACACTGTTGTTTCCAAAGATACGACGATTACATTAAGGGAGAAATGTTTTTATGAAAATTGTTCCATTCCTTCGCCCTCTCTCCAGTATAGTTTCTGCATAATGTCTAATTACCTGTAGGTTTTATTAATTCAATTTCTAACACCGCTTAAATATTCCTATTTCAGGATCGTGCCTAAAATTTATCATCAATTGTGTATTCTAACGTCGGGCTTAAAGAGCCTTACACTTGTCACGGGAAGACACTCGCAACGTAATGATAAGCAAATGACAGTGTTCTTTTCACATTTCTCGTTTGCATTTAATAGTTTTGAATGATTTTTTTTAATAGCATACGCGAGGTCAACCACTTACGAGAACATTTTTTTGCTCTTTTGATTTTGGTTGTAATTTCTTTTATAAGAAAACTTTTACTTTCGAGGAAGGTTCAGAGAGTGAAAGTGACATTATTAAAAAAAACTGCAAACAAAATCGAAAAAGTACAAACGTACAACGTTAGATATTCACCTCATATATCCTATGCAAAAGTATCATGTATGACATCACTTAATGTTTATAACAGTATATTAGCCAATAAAAATATGGGATATAACTTGATCTCTTGGAGGAAGTTTGAATTACGTAACTGGGGTTTATTTAATTAAATACTCAGATATTCGCAACGATTCATAAATGATATCAAATAGCCATTTTCTTCTATAACACTTTTTAAATAACTCACGTACGGCTGTAGATAATTTTTTTAATGTGAAATGATTGTCCCATATTGGTAGAAATTTATCTGCTTGTAGTTTCAATTATTTTGTTAAGTGAGATAATCCATTACTAAAGTTTTATCATCATGTGAATGAAGAACATTGACCATTTTTATCGCATTATTTTTGCATATCGAAATAAAAAGTTTGATTACATACAAAATTTCCCAATAATTTATCTCCCTGGAGTATCAATTATGTTGTTAAGTAAGATCATTCATTACTAAAATTTTGCTATCATGTGAATGAATAACATTGACGTTTCTTATCACATTATTTTTACAAATCGAAATAAAAAGGATGATTACATAAAAACTTTCTAATTACATTTATCTGCCTACAGTTTCAATTATGTTGTTAAGTAAACTTATTCATTACTAAAGTTTTGCCATCATGTGAACGAAGAACATTGACCTTTCTTATCACATTACTTTTAGTAATCGAAATAAAAAGGATGAATTCATAAAAACGTTCCTAATAAATTTATCTTCCTACAGTTTCAATTACGTTGTTAAGTAAGATTCATTATTAAAGTTTTGCCATCATGTGAATGAAGAACATTGACCTTTCTTATCACATTATTTTTACAAATCGAAATAAAAAGGATGATTACATACAAACTTCCCCAATAAATTTATCTTTCTGTAGGTTCAATTATGTTGTTAAGTGAGATCATCCATTACTAAAATTTTACCATCAAAAATTTTTCTAACAATTAATTATTAATACCTTTAGTTACTTATTTATTTTAACGGAATTTCTGAATATAATCTACGGTTTTATTCCGTTCAGTAGTTTTTGCTGTCATGTTAACTCCAGACATGAAATTATATTTTATACTCACCTTGTACAAATCCTTCATTTTTTTGCGATTTAAGATAGATTTGACATAGATTGCGAAATTTTAAATTTTCACAAAAAGAAGAAATGTCGTTTATTTCAAATACTAAGCAGTTTTATTATTTCTTATTTAAGCTAAATATATGTATCATTTTAATTTATAGATACGTGTGATATCCTGCATACATTACCGCTCATTAACTATAGTTAAGCAAGCTTTGTGTTAAAGGTAAACTAATAGCATGGAGATTGGTTTTGAGTTTAAGTAACGATGTCATTTACTCTTTGAAAACAACTGCTGAAATAGTCGCAATTAAACGTCAGCATTTCCGAGCAATAGTTATTGATTGTAGTTAACTGAGGTTCATTACAATTCGAAAGCTCTTAATTATGATTTCGGTGCATATCATCAAAATTTGAATGTTAATTGCGTCATTTTAAAAAGACAATCAGAGCAAATTGGAACTCGATTCTAAGTATTGCACTAAACGTATTTTGTAGGGCATATTGATTAAATAAAGCTAAATTATGAATTTAGCATGCCATACATTGATGTTTAAAGTACCATTATGTTATTACACTCTTGAGATTTAATCTAAACTAGATAGTACCCGTCAATATTTCACAGTAAACAGCTTGAAAGTTTCTTTAGAAAGAGGATTGAATTTTTAATAAATCTCTTTTAAATTAAATAAGTATTGAAAACTTGATGAGTTGCTATGTTGAATAGCTAACAAGCGATTCCTATGCATATAATGCAATAGATGTTACTGTCAGTCTCACCTCCTCAATTAAAGAAGTAACAGAATTTTTATCTTTAAAATTAAAACCTATTATGCTTTATTTTTATCAAGAGTTAACTAAATATAGTAATTGAATGTATAATGCATTTATTTTTACTTACTACTGTTTCACTGTTGTTGATATAAACAAACCTATCGCATTTACGCATAAAATAAATCATATATTTTCTTTTATAGTGTGAGCGTTTCCATAGACAATTTCATTTTCCTGTTTGAATATCTTTTCTTTTGTAAATATCGTCTGCGCTTGTTATTAACTGTACGTTTTTCTCTTTTTTTTTGTGAATGATTAGAATTCAATGTTATGTTTACTTTTGATGTGTTTGTTCGATGTTTCGTTCGATGCGATGTTTTATTTGATAGGATATTGTGAAGAATGACAACATCCACCAGAGTAAGTACAGACACGTTTGGTGGTTCATCAAAACGAAATAACTAGCGAAAACACAGGGAAATTACAGAAGTGTTTACCAGAAAGATCCTCCGTCGAAAAACAGTATCTTGCAGTGAAAAAAGAAGTTTCTAGGAACTGGAAGTGTTTCAAATAAGAACAGTCCCTGACATCCTTGCAAAAGTGATATTGCTGTTGAGCGTGCTAGAGAGATACTCTTACACATTTCTAGTCGAAGGGCGCACATGTGAAAATTCATTGAAAAGGCCCTATGGTATTTATGCATAGAATAACTCATATATTTTCTGCTATAGTGTGAAAGATTTTCTAGACAAGTTCATTTTTCTGTTTGAATATATTTTCTTTTGTAAATATCGCCTGCGCGTGTTATTAATTGAACGTTTCTCTCTTCTGTTTTTGTCAACTATTAGAATGCAATGTTATGTTTACTTTTGAAGTGTTTGTACAACGTTTCATTCGATCTGATGTTTTATTCGATCTGATATTTTAAACAAGAACGAAAAATCATGCGTCAAGCATAGATTATGAAACATTTTCCAACACAGCCAGAAAAACTGTAACGAAACTTCACCGTTAAATAAGGTTAAAGAAGATATGTAAGTAAACAGTTTAGAAAACATATAAAACATTGAAAAATACAGTTTTCGAAATTACCTTCCAGTGTCAAAAATGTAGTCGATTTATTTTGTGCAGCCCAGTATAGGATCAACAGATGTGGATATATAGTATGATAAAATTTAGTTCAGTTGGAATATTCACATTTAGCAATTTTCGCCAATCGATGGGAATACACTCGAAATCTTTTGTACAGCCCTGTATATTATCTCAACACTTTCGTACCCACCACGTACGAAGCTAAAACGCAACTTAAAACTCACTTGCAGGAATTACCACACGTAAACGACAAAGTATCTTTTTTTGCGTAGCCCTGTATATGAATATATTTATATTACACAGACTTCTATTAGTGTACTAAATATAGTTCAGCCGGAAAATGCGAAAACACAATTGAAAACTACCCTTAAGCAATTCACTTCCATAGTCTGTAATACTTACAAATTCCCTTGTATAGCCCTATATATGATCAACTGAGTTTATAAACACACATGTAACGAAAAAAAAATTTTTAACTTGAAAATGCAAACCAAAGTGGAAAACGCACTTATCACACATACACTGTAAATATCGCACATGTACTGTAACCAATATATTTTTTGTGTCCCTGTAAATAAACGCAATGCACACACAAGAGCAATTTATAGTGCACCTCAGTAATGCATATAATTTTCATTATGTTGGAAATAGTGAAATATGACTAAATTACACTGCAGACGGTTTTTCCCACATAGAAAGATGTGTAACAGAATTCTTTTGTTTGACCCTGTAAATGAATAATAAATCCTTTACACCTTATATTCTACAAAAAGCATGTTTTAATGCGCTTCATAATTATCTATCAATTCCATTATGTTTTATATGACGTAGCATCATCAAAATGCTTTTGAAACGATTATTCCCCATTAACTGTAATGTAACGGAATACTTTTGACTGTCGCTGTAAGAAAACTTTAAGTACTAAACACTTCAGTTGAAATAGGGAACATGCTATAGATAACAACAATAACATATACAAATTTCAGGGCAATCCCACCATATTTACGGGAGTTAGAGCACGGACAGACGGCTAGATGGCCAGACAAACCAAAGTCATATATACTTTTCAACTAGGTTGGAAAGTGTTAAAAAGACCTGTGATAAAATACACATAATAGTTAAAATAAACTACAATACAACCACATAACCCAACCAAAATCATCTATTTTTTAATGATTTAAGATAAAATACTTATTCTAGGTAAGTGACTTGAAAGCTATTATCTAAATATACACGTTACTTAAAAACTAAATTCATATCTTACAAATATATAATAGAAATTATGTGACTTTTATTAAAACAAAGATATAAGAAAAAATAAAGATAAAACTTACTTTTATTTTTTTTAATATTTTCTTTTATAATCCAAAGAGCTGTGGTACTAGACGGCCAGGCAAACCAAAGTCATAAATACTTTTCAACTAGGTTGAAAAGTGTTAAAAATGAAAACACCAGAAGAGAAAGCATAGACATTTTTGGTGGTTCATCAAGACGAAATCAATTACGAAAACACAGAGAAATTACAGAAGAGTTTATCAGAAAGATCCACCATCGAGAAACAGCGTCTTGAAGTGTAAATGAAGTTTCTAGAAACTGAAGTTTTCCCAGACATCCATGCAAAAGTGATGTTGCACTTGAGCGTGTCAGAGAGATATTTTTACACAGTTCTAGTGAGAAGGGCGCACATGTGGTAGTTCATTGACAAGGGCCAATGGCATTTATCCATAGAATAACTCATATATTTTCTTTTTTAGTGTGTACGTTTCCATAGACAATTTTTTTTTCTCTGTTTGAATAACGTTTCGTTTGTAAATATCGTCTGCGCGTGTTATTAATTGTACTTTTGTCTATTTTGTTTTTGGCAACGATTAGAATGCAATGTTACTTTTGATGTGTTTGTTCAATGTTTCATTCGATTTGATGTTTTATTCGATCGGATATTTAAGAGAATGACAACATAACAAGAGAAAACACAGACTGTTTGGTGTTTCATCGAAGCGAAATCATTAACGCAAATACAGAGAAATTGCAGAAGAATATACCAGAAAGATACTCCATCAAGAAATAGAATCTTGCAGTGGAAAAAGAAGTTTCTAGAAACTGAAAATGCGTTAAATAAGAAGAATTATGGGCGTCCCTGCACATTTGATGTTGATGTTGAGCGTGTCAGAGAGACATTCTTACCCAGTTATAATCAAAGGGTGCACATGTGGAAATTCATTGACTAAATTGCCATAAAATTTTTTAATCTATCTAACCATTAATGTCATTAATTTAAAGCTACCTTCATTATTTTACGAACTATTAAACATCAAAATTTGTCAGACCTTTTATAGACATCCTGTATTTTAAAACTGAAACAAAAATTTAATATTTTGAGCCGCCTGTTATTCACATTTTATCAATAATCCATGCACATGTAGTTAAAGATAAACTGCAGAACAGAAACAAAGCGTTAAATATTTTTATCAATTATCACATTTACATGCAATTTACGAGATTTTATTCTAAAAGCTGAAAAGTACTTTTTAAGACAAGAATAAGTAAATAATTTTTTTATAGATATTTGTGTACTATATCATCTTATTTTTTATCTTATTTTTATTGTGAAAATATTTCTTATAGAACGCAATGTGAAAATATCTTAAATGGTTTATATGAACAATAATTATGATTTTAATAACGAGATCATTAATACGACACACATGAAATACTTCTTTGTTTGTTGAATGTTATTAGCTGAATTGTGATATTTCACAACAATTACTTTATGTATAAGTGGTAAAATATAATATTTCGTTATCTTTTAATTATTGAGTTTAAGAATGAGATAAACAGGTATTATCATCTTAAAGTGCTTTATCAGGAATTTTATTTGTTATTTTAAAAACCTTTTTAATTTTCACCAATGCAGATACAATAAATAAAACAGTACTTTTATTACCTTTTCAACTCAATAGTAATGTAGCATTTAATACAAAAATCAATGAAAAAAGACAAAATAATTTTTTTTTTCGGTAAGCAAAATCTTGTTTTTTATAAAATGATGCTTTTTAGAAAAGATTCTTCAAAATATTTCTTTAAGCATTCATTTTTTCTGAATTAATCCACGATTTGGTGACAAACAAAGATATAAAAATTAAAACCCCAAATAGATTTCATTAACTGTTTTTTTTAGCATAATTATGTTTGTTTTTCTTTTCTTGAATGATTTCGGCCATTAAATTTTATAAATATTTTACAGTGCCTGTTACTATTTTAACTGGATAAAAATGTAGTTTGTCAATGAAATCAATATACACGGTGCACTATAAAATAAACACATCACCACCTCACACATATTTACGACTTTATGTACACATCTTTTCACTCACAATTTACATATACTAAACTACGTGTATATATGCACACACATATATCTACAGCACTCACACATCATATATGTATACAAATGTAAATCGCAGACTTCTGCATCTACATATTTGCAATTTGCATATTTTTGCCTAAACATTTAATTTCACAATTGATTTAAATATTATTTCTCGTATAATTTATGTTACGTAAAATTCTCAGCTGTATTACATTTACATAAACTATATACATCTTAAACATTTCCCCTTAAAATAATTTGATCCTACAAACTATTAATCTCTTTGGAGTATGCAAAGTGACTAGTTGCATAATTTAATTCACCCGAAATGAAATAATTTTTGAAATTTAGATAAAAGTTTTATTTTGAGTTAAACATAACTGTTCCAAACATCAACTGTTCAAATTTGTCTGTGCACTATAACTACTGTTTAATATTGACAAAAGAAATTCATTGAAAGAACGGACTGTTTGTTAAATGATAAATAACTGCTAATAACCCTTTAAAGTATGGAATAACAGAGAAAAAAAATAATAACTAACTAAAAGTTTCTGGAATGGAAAGTTTTGAGGTTAAGCATTAATAGTATAAAGTAAGAATGAAACTGAGCCAAATGAAAATTGGCTCTATCAGTTAAACTTCATTAAACTTGTTTTTAACAAATTTAAAATGTTTCCACTCATTATGTTTTTTAACTGTACAGTAAAACTCCGGCTATCCGAACAGCAGTCATCTGCATCGGCGAATACCTGCATATATATTGTAAGATAAAAAATACATTTACGGAAATAATAAGTCTCACCAAATTGTGAATCTAAGTATTCGTCCTGACAAATATTATTTTTTGAAATTCCTATTTAAACCAATGATACATGTTAAATTTAATTTTTTTTCGGAGTCAAGATTTATTATAGATGGTAAATTTTGTTAAACATAGTCAAGCAGCACATCGAAATGTATGTACTTTTTTTAAGAATTATATTTTTTTGCAACAATGATCTTATTAAAAGGTAAGATTAATGTAACTTTATTATATTAGGCCTACTTTTTTTTATTAAAATGAGAAGATTTAGATGGTTGGTGTTTGATATGGATGATTACCTGCACGAGATAGTATATAGGCCAAGGAGAGAATAGTAGTATTTTTAGATTGAAGCGGTAGTTCTTTTAGATTGCATTTTAAAAATTAAAGTATTATATTAAGCAGTACTTTTTAAATATTTTCACATGCAGTAATGTCTTTTCTAACGAAGATAAGAGAGTTACAAATAACAGTTTTTGGTATTGTTAGACGTTAGTCGAATTCTTCGGTAAACGAAATGTCATTTCCCGTAGGTTTCTACAGAAACACGTTTAACCATTTCGTGGCAGTGGCTTTTGGCCAGTTGGATTTTCGAGATCTATCTAAAGCTTGTTTTGCCTTTTAACTGAAAATTCCTTTATTAGGACAGCCACTGGCGAATATATTTATATTCTATTCGGACCACTATTTAAAAGGAAATTGCCAAAGTGCATTGTCAAAGTGCATGTGAAAAAAGTTTGTTTTGAGAAAGTGATGCAAAATAGAATTAAGAAAAAGTCGCCACTGGCAGCCCTGCTTTATGTTCAACATTACACTGTAAAAAACAGATGTTTCTTAATTTAAAAAATATAATATAACCACGAACGACAATTTACAATAATCTCTTCAGAGTTACCCAAATTCCGAAAAGCGTTCTTTGCTTTTAGCGTTCTTTGCCTGCCTAGAATCCGAGATTTTCGAGATTTAAAGAAGCATTTATAAAAACTTTTTCTTCCATTGATTTTCGGAAACGTTTCCGAGTAGTTTCTATACTTTATTCAGTTTTACATCTCGGAATACAGGTTTTCGGAGGCTGCCAATTCTCAACTAAACATTTTCATGTTCAATAAGCATGCTTTCTAGACGAACATACTAAATTAATAGCATTAACATTAAAATTACAAATAATATTATTTCAAAAACACAAATTGCACAAATTGTGCTTATTAGTTGCTGAAATCAGTATAAAAATTGTTTTAAACTCATAAAAGAGCTAAAATCCTACATGTTTCGCTTTAAACTTAAAGCCATCATCGGGGAAGAGGAACAACACAAACGACTACTGATCTTTTAATTTTCGACACGAGAAAATTGAAAAATTTAAATAAAATAAGAGGGCGCTCTCTGTTGCCAAAGAGCGAAAAACAAAACAATGAATTAACAAGGGGAAATTCTCCCAGAAAATTGGTTGACTTAGTTTCATGTAAATTAGATCCTATCCCCCCTGATCAATTCGCAGGTGTTTATGAAATCCCCATTAGCTTAAATAATAATATTATTTTTTACATTGGTATGACTAAAAGAAAGTTTTTGGAAAGGTTAAAAGAGCATAAAAACGACATAAAATTTGGAAAGTTATTCACTGCACTCTCCCGGTTTTACGCTAAAAATAATGATACTGTAATTAATTTCAATAAAGCAAGAACTATCCATAGGTTCAATAACCCATTTAAAGCCGCCATTAGGGAATCCTTGGAAATTAAAATTAGAAAAGATTGTATTTGTAATGATAACTTTTCTTTCAACATACCTAGTTTATGGGATACATTTTTAACCCCTTGTTAATTCATTGTTTTGTTTTTCGCTCTTTGGCAACAGAGAGCGCCCGCTTATTTTATTTAAATTTTTCAATTTTCTTGTGTCGAAAATTAAAAGATCAGTAGTCGTTTGTGTTGTTCCTCTTCCCCGATGATGGCTTTAAGTTTAAAGCCGAAACATGTAGGATTTTAGCTCTTTTATGAGTTTAAAACAATTTTTACACTGATTTTAGCAACTAATAAGCACAATTTGTGCAATTTGTGTTTTTAAAATACTAGTTAACAGTGTAGTGTCCAAATGGATTCAATTGTGTAATATTATTTCGTTACTCTTGCATGCAGAAATTGAAATACGCAGCTGAAAATGTTAATTGAGAATTGTTGGCCTCCCAAAAACAGATATTCGATTTGGCGAAAACTGGTTAATTCTGATTGTTAAATCTCTTAACTTTAAATATAAACTAGCTCAGTTTTAACATCAGCGGGTTCATCAAATAATTTAAAAAAATACTACTTATATAGTATCATAACAACTAATAGGCTTCAAGTAAAACATTTATTTTTCGTTCTCACAAAAACAAGTTACATATTCAACATTCAAATATAAACTGAACTCAAACACACGATTATCAGCAATTGGCTGACGTCACTAGCGCCAGTGCGCTCATATCTGTCAAGAGAAAAATATTTAATGTCTCTTAATAATTTGGGAAATTATGCTTCGTTCTAGGTGTTTTATACACTTTTTATTTGTAGGTGTTTCCCTAACACTTTTTGTATATTTTCGTTCATGGTTATGTTACGTTTTCATAGCTTAAGATATATTTGTCATCCTTTAAAGTGTAGGCAAGAATGAAGAAAGCTGATTTTTACTGGAGTACTCCCTACGTAGGAAACCAACTCCTACGTCACAGCCTCTCAACGCGCGCGAACTAAATCTGAGTCGAAAATAGGTGCTTGTTAGATATTTAAAACCTTCCTGTCTTTTTAGAAACGATGCGTTCTGGCCAGAATTTGAATTCTTTCCATCTTCGTAAGGTTTTGTTTTGCTAGTTGCTGTCCACTATTTGTAGATACGTCGTATAAAGCAGCAAATGCAAGCGATAAAAGGAAAAAATGTTTCAGACGAGTAGCTTTTCAAGACGATGAAGTAGTATTTAAAATAGAACAAAAACTCACTACATTTATGGTACACTTACAGAAAGATTTTGCAATTGATTTCCAAATTTTTAATTTGTTTTTTCAGTGTGAGTGTTTAATTTTTAGCAGCTAGTGTAATGCTCTTTTCTGGAAAATAAATAATGTAAATAGATGAGAATTAAAGAAACTTCAGAATGTTTGTAATACAGGGTGATTATAATTAAAGTGACACTTTCAAAATGCTGTAAAAAAAGAACCACCTGTCATAATGACCTCAAATTTGAACTGAATTTACTGGAAGAAGGAGGAAATGGTATGGCATAAGAAATAATAAGTTCCAAAGTGTATCAATATATGGCACTGTAAGCAGCATAGCGAAAGTGGATTCGGCTACAATTGACATTTTAAATCGAAATACGACGGCTTTGGCATGAGTTGTATAGTAAACCAATCGTACTGTTCAATGTGCATGAGTGTTTCGGTTGTTTGACGGAAAAAAATGACTTCTAAATCAGTCAACAGATGTGGTACTTTTAGTGGAAAGCCCATCCACCATGGCAAGGATGTACCACATTCAATGGGAAAAATCGGTTTTTAACTGTCCTTGGGCCTAAATCCGGATAAAAATCACATAATGATTAGGTTTTTAACTGAGCACGAGTGTCTTTTAATCTGTATAGTATACCGCTTACAGCGCCATCTATTGATACACTTTGGAACTTTTTTTTCTTATGACATACCATTCCTCACTTCTTCCAGTACATTCAGTTCAAATTTGAAGTCTAAACAGTGGTTCCTTTTTTACAGTACAGGGTGATTATTATTAAAGTCCCACTTTCAAAATTCTGTAAAAAACGAACCACTGGTCAGAATGACCTCAAATTTGAACTGAATATACTGGAAGAAGGACGAAATGATATGGCATAAGAAAGAATAAGTTCCAAAGTGTATCAATATATGGCACTGTAAGCGGCATAACGAAAGTGGATTCGGCTACAATTGACATTTGAAAATGGGAGTTTAATTATAATCACCCTGTAGATTAAGACCATGCCCTACAACCATGGGAAAAGTTTGTTATTGTAGGTGTGTTTAGAAGCTGTTTTGTAGCCAAAGGTTGACACTTTTCTCAATAAACTACCAATTTTTAATACCACACGTTCCTATTCCTTCTCCTCTGACGGACAATAATTATTTCCATAACCTCTTTCGTGATTCAGTTGATTTTTCCTCTCTCAAACAGTTTCTGGCCTCAATCTTTAGCATGCTTTTCAAATTATGCAACTATATAATTCTTCTCATTTGTCGCTATATGTAAAGCTTTTTTGGAGGATATTAAGTTATTTTTGTCGGCATCTTCGGTATTTTCAACACTGCAAAACTTATTTCCATCTTGCAGCAATCTAGTCATAACTTTCATCTTTTAATCATTACCCACACAACACATACGTTCATATTACATCCAGTTTTCATCTACCAAGTTCGAAATACGTCTAAAAATGTATTTTGGACGTAGACCGCCAGCTAAAATATGTCTAGATTTTGTTAAATGTTTGACATTACATACGCACATAATATATACAAAATATGGACGTCATTTTATGACGTAAATTGGATGAAAACCGAACATACCCTCGCCATATACTTATGGACGAAATATCTACAAACTATGGACGTCAGTTTAGAACATAAATTGGATGAAAATGCAACTAATCCACTTTTCGTCAGATCCGGAACCAAATCTTAACCAGTTTGCCCCCATTTTCTGTTTTAAGGACGTAAACTGAATGAAAACGGTACTAATCCAATTTTCGTCAAACTGGATGAAAATTGAACCTCCCAGCCGCCATTTTTTTAAGACTGCGAATTTTTCAACTGCTAAACATAGCAGACTTCATTTATTTTTATTTATTCTATAAATTTATTTAAACTGTAAAGCCATCTCCATTTTGCGTTTAGCTCAGCTCCACTTCAGCTAATCAATCAATCTTGCAAGATTGTTTTGTTGATCTTCAAATCGGCGCGACGAAAGTTAGTAAGTAAATATTACATTTTGTTTTCTAGATTTATCGTCGTGATGTGTGTACTTTACATAAAACATTTCTGTAACGACTCTTTTTTCTTACTTATTTATACTTATTAATAATAATTTATATGATTTTACAAGTCATACGTAAGTGGTAGAGAAATAGAAGTTTGTTTACTTTTGAATAAGAAAATTTTGTAATATATTTTGTATCGTTGTGTATAATGAGTAGAAATGTTATGTTATGAAGTATTATAAGTCTTTAATCCAATTAAAAAGAAAGTTTTAATGTTTTTTAAAACACAAAATTCCAGAAGATTGTCAGTTAAAAACAAATCTAGTCTTGTAAAAATGCTTTTATTACCACAGATTTATGCAATATTTAGTTAAGATGCATTTTTTGGTATGATTTAAGAAAATATATGATATTTCATGCCTCGAAATTAAATTAATAATAATTTATATGATTTTAGAAACCATAGGTAAACGAAAGAAAAATCAAATCGAAAAAAAAGGCTGTTTTTTTTTGTTTACATTTCAATAACAAAATTTTGTAATTAGTTTCTACTCTTGTGCACACTAAGTAGTAATTAAGTAGAAATACTATATTATAAGCCTTTAATCCAATTAAAAATAATGTTGTATTGTTCTTTATAACACAAAAATCATAAAAATTATTCATGGTTAATGCTACTTATTATTACAGTTTTACATAATACAGTAACCCCTCAATATATCGTGCTTCTTGGGAGATAAGAAAAAAACATGATATACTGAGGGGGGGAGGGAGAAGAATGTTTATCAATTAAAAATAAACAGCTCTAAAATTATCTATGAGGTTTTCGATATAATACTTGCTTAAACAAGCTACGAGTTCAACAAAAAAGAGATGGTAAAACATTGAAAAAATACAATACCATACATATACAGTATACATATTTACTTACATTTTATAGTATTTTCTGAAAATAAAAATCTAGAGTTTTTTTTTCTTTGATTATCTACTTGCCACTGGAAATTAAAGAACAAAAATGAACTAATTGCATCATTTCAGTTACTTGCTTAGATCTAGACGTTTCAAAAGTTGGCTATGATGTCATACACTTATGCACAGTTTTTCTTTTTTTTAATTGGTTATAAAAAGGAAAAAAGCCGCCAAATTTCGGGGATTTTTTCCTTTAATGGCAACTTAGCTATTGTATTAAGTTATTGGTTTGGCGCAGGCTTGAAAACTGAAAAGTCAACAAACATCGGTGCGTGAGTATAATACATCTGTTCCCAAAAGTTTTACATGCTTTTTCGAGAAACTAAATTTATCGGGGAATAACTGAAAAAGAGCGAAATTGCCGAATGTGTGATATAACAAGGGATTACTGTATATCTTGTAAAGCTGTATTGTTTTTACATGATTTAAGTATATAGAAGGTATTTCGTGCCTCTGTCTAAATCTCTAAATTAATAATACTTTAAATCATTTTAGAAATCATAATAAACAGAAAAAAAATCGAATCAAGAAAAGCAGTTGTTACTTTTCAATAACAAAATCTTGTAATACATTTTCGATGAATATATTTTATTATTTTCAGTTAGATATCAGTAATGGTAATTAAACAAACATACTGTTATTGCACTCATATGCATTTTTTATCACAGATAATTTATTTCAGTATTTTAATAACTAACCTCTTCTAAAGAATATTACATTCATGAACTTAGTTGCATAAAATTTTATCTATAAACAAGAGTGAGTGGTGACATCTGTACTTCTTAGTTTCTAGAGAATTTTATATTACTGAATAGCTTATACATTATTTTACAGTACACAGTGTACATTGGTTGTTGATTATTCATTTAAACATTCAATATCAAACATCAATTCTTTTCTTGAATGAGATATGCGATCAATGTTTGGTTCTTGACCAGGGAAGGAAAAATGGGGAATAAACAACTTAATTTATTATTTATTTATTGTTTTGTTATGGGAGTAAATTGTACATACATGAGTTAAAGTGATCACAACATTTGCAAAATTTATGCATTTTGCTTTAGAACAAGGTTGCTGGATTCGCTTTTTTTCTTTTTTTTCTTTTTCAAATAACAGTTACAAGCTTCTTGTGTTTAGAAAATCGTCTGGCTTGTGAATAGATGTCAATCTTTCTTCAGTTGTTTTTGCTTCCAGAGGATCTTAGATGAGTAGTTATGTGTTCGAGAAAGTGATTACTATCTAAGATCCTTCGCAAGAAAGTCATATACAAGATAATTGGTTAAAGGATGGACTCTAATATTTCAAGCAGGATTGAACTTTGTATAGGGTAAACTTTCTTTTAAAATCTATAAATGTTATTAAATAAAATGTTATCTTGTATGGTTATAGGTTTTGCAATATATATATTAATTTTCTGCTTTCATAAAGAGTGAATAATTTGGTACTTTTATGTTAGCTGGGCACAAATTATACTTACAATATATTTTTTTCATTTACCAATAGCAACTTTTATTTTTCACATAAATAAATTAGAAATGACGGTTAGGTATTAAAATAAAATGTTTTGGTTTATGGTTTTATTATTCTTATTACATTGTATTTTAAATGAAATGACTGAAAGTCATGTATTTTAAAAGAGTGTGTTTTAAATTAAAGTTGTGTATTTTAAATGAAACAAGTGAAAGGTTTATATTTCAAAGGTAATGAATACAATATTAATGATAGGAATATCATTTGGTGATCTATCACCTGTGCGCCGCTAACATAATAGTACTCCATTAATTTTGTTGAGTATAAGCTAGCACGGTGATAAATCGTCAAATATTGTTTGAGATGCTATCGTTGACATTGCAAGCATTTCTTGTCATTCTTCATGTGGTATTCTAACAATTAAATCTTGATTATATGAACAAGATTCGAATATGCTTAATTGTAATGGAAGTTTGGGACATTCTTACAATGGTTGAACAAGTAAAAAATAAATAAATATATATACTATATCAGAGTTTCCTCCAGTTTAAAAAAAGGGCAGGGTGCTGCTGGTGAGAATAGGGCACTTTTGAGATTCTTAAGGGCAGTTTTTTTACTTTTAAAGGTATTATTTTGGTTTTTAAAGACACTTTTAATAGTTAAAAGCCTGAGCACTCTTTTCAAGACAACATTGAGTTAATTTTTACTATGAATGCAAAAAGGAGAAAGTACACTTTTTTACTGAGGGGCAAGAAGGGTGCTAATTATTTTACTGGGGCACAAGAATGGTGCTAATTTATTTTATGAGAGCACAGAAGGGTGCCATTTTGTAAACCAAAGGGCAGGCAGGGTGTAGCACCCTTCTGAAACTGTTTGGGGGAAACTCTGACTATATATATACACACACACATACATATCTATAATAAAAAGACTTTTGCATGTGTAAATTAGAAACTATGCTCTGATGTTGAAATGTAAAATGTTTTTAGTTTATTGTATTACAGTAGAGTACCTCTAATTCGCAAATGTCTGTAATCTGCACAGCATATGAGAATGTAAACAAAGAAATTTAATTCTTAAAACCAATATTTATCAATAACAATATTTTTTTCTCTCCAACTTTAATTTTACTTCTGATATATATTATCACCTTTCATTTAATACTCTTTTTTATAGTTTAAAATAATAATATATATATAAAAGTATTTTAATTAATTGACAATTTAAATGTAAAAAAAAAATGTATTTGTCTTATATATATATTTTACAATAATTTGCCAAGGATATCGAAATTACTAAAAAACAAACTTTTGTGATTCAGTAGACAATTATGCCCATTTGTAGGCTGCAAGATACAGTATAAACACATAAACTAAATGTTTTAATACCAACAACTATTGATGATAGATTTAAAACATATAAATATAGATAAATTATTTTTTTAATAATTTTTACTTTATTTGTATGTTTTTGTTTATTTTTCAGCATTAACAATCTAAACTCATCCGAAGTAATAAGTTAAAAAATGTAAACAAAGATTAAATAGACATGATCTGTAATCCACAAAAAGTCTCAAATATGCAAAACACTCAGAACCAAGCTGTGCGGATTCGTGGTCTTCTACTGTATTTGGTACTTCTCCATTATCCCGATGTTCACTTTTCATAAAAAAAAAACTCACCAAACTATGGGATTTAACACCAAAAATGAATGATCGTGACATTTACTTATTAGAAACACATTATTTAATTTTATTGACTCATTTATTTATATATAATGATAAAAGTTTAATACATTTTGATTTTAAAAAACAAGATGGCGGACCACAAGTGAATATGATAGCTTAGCCAAAGTTGATACTTTATTCAAACGGGGTTCTTCTTTTTTTTTTTAGATTCTAAGGACAACATTCTTTTATTTGTTTATTGGCATTAGTGTTATAGCTTGGCAATAGTTTTTATGGAAAGTGGTTGATGGGATAATGGAGAAAAGTACCTGTTATTTCTTATTAAACCTTTTTCTTTTCATATTTCAAATGTAATGAGTGAAAAACATTCTTATTTTATTTTATTTATTATTTACAACTCAGTTTAAAGAATTTTTTATGTATATCTTATAACATCTTCTCTTATATTCATTGAAAATTTACATTCTGCCAATGGTTGGCATGATTTAAAAAAAAAACGGTAAATTGACATACTTTCGCATCTTGTCTTTTGGAGTTGCAACCTAATATCTAAATATTACAAAATAAATTTTTGGCCGGGGGATCAGGCTATGACCGCAAATTGTAAAAGTATTAATATTACAGTTAATTATAGGTAAAAATTAACTTCTTTACTTACTGGTCACTGGCCAGTACATGGATTTTTTTACTCAGCAATTTTTTTAAGCACTGGCCAGTAACAAACTGACATATACTTGATAGAAAAAATTCGTCAAATAGTCTCGGGAAAAAAATTGCGAAATTTAGGAAATAATATCGGGGGGGGGGGGGGGGTTGGAATCGCAAAACTCGTCAAACAATCGAGGAACAGAATTGCAAAATTCGTTGAACATCAGCGGAAAGAAAGTGTGCAATTTGTTGAACACTGATGGGAAAAAAACATGAAATTCGTTAATCAATAGTCAATAAATCGCAAAATTCACCAATCGATAGTGGAAAAATCACGAAATTCATCAAATGGTCTCAGGAAAAAAAAATGCGAATATTGTCAAATGGTCTCAGGTAAAAAAATTAAGAATATCGTCAAATGGTTTCAGGTAAAAAAATTGAGAATATCGTCAAATGGTCCCAGGTAAAAAAAATTGAGAATATCGTCAAATGGTCCCAGGTAAAAAAAATTGAGAATATCGTCAAATGGTCCCAGGTAAAAAATTGCAAATATCATCAAATGATCTCAGGTAAAAAAATTGAGAATATCATCAAATAGCTTTGAGAAAAAAAAACTCTTAATTCGTCAAATTATTTCTGGAAAAAAAACGCGAAGTTCACTAAGTGGTTTTGCAATGTGTCGAGCGACAGCGGAAAAAAGACTTTTTCCATTCGATCATCGCTGTTGGTGAGTGTGACTATTAAGTTTGGCCTGTGGTGGCAATAAAGTCAATTGCCAAATTTTAAGTATTACTCGCTGATTAACGAGTGCTAATTTTTTCCAATACAGATAATTGTTGAAAAATTTTATGGTGAATAGTTTAGTGTAATACAGAATTTGAATTTTGAAATGGGCTTTACCTGCTTGTTGGTCATTTTGTAAGAGATTCATTTGATTCAAAATTCATTTGGAAGGAAATTTTTTGTAATTGAAGCTCTCAATGTAATTAGTAGCTCCGCTGACTAGCATACAAAATTTGCTAGTTATGTATTAAGAATAATTTATGAAAAATGTTTTATATATATACATTAAAAAGTACAAGATAATTTCCTTTTGTGGGGAATTTGGTGATTATCGGTCTCATCTATTTAATTTTTAGGTACTTTCTTGTTATAGCAGCCTTCGAAGGTAAATTGCCAAGTAACCAAGATGTATCACATATTATAGTCGTATATGATGTAATGACATTTTATTATTTTATTGCTAAATTTGAGTCATATATGTAGTATATATATTAGGGCGTATCGAAAAAATCCAAATTTTTTAGATCTTTTAGCGGTAGTGCGGAAAAGTTGTGAACTCCCTTTATTAAAAAGTGTGCGGAATCTTAAAACTGTGGGTTGATATCTTCTGTCGCCTCAGTGTGCCGAAAGTTCCAAAAATTGGGCTAAAAATGATTAAAATACAAAAAATAATAAATAATCACAGATTTAGCTCATCGGTTTGGGGTAGTGCTTATAAGTTACTATTTTGTAACTACAATAACCATAGAAAATTCTAGAATTATAGGTTAATAGCTTCTGTCGTCGCATCGGCATCGAAGTTTGGAAATTTTGACGCATTTTGTTAGTTTTCCTCATAACTTTTTACTGCTTGCACAACACACAATCGAGACAGACTGGGTTTGGCGGTGTGCCAAAATAGTGGAACACTCCTATTTTCATGCCGATAAACAAATGGGAGCGACCAGTAAATCATGTGACCACTGCTTTTCGTCTGGCTAAGTGCAGTAGGCATGCACCACAAGCATCTGAGAATCGTAACCGATTTTAACTCGTTTAAAATAGTATCTTAATAATTAGTGTGCGGTCTTTACACTTGTTTGCTCTGTAGTCGTTTTTTAAGGAATTAATCTTGTGCTTTTGTGCATTTCATCGGCATTTTCTAATTAGAGATATTGGTAAATATTAGAAATGCAAAGATCATCACAGTCAAAATTTTCAAGTCGACAAACGTTGCAATGTCCTATTTTTGGAACACCGAAGGAATTTTTACGATTGCTGCCAATGCATGAAGACATCATAAGATGTTGTGCTCACGAAAGATGACGTATTGGTTGCTAAACTGGGGGAAACAAAGAACCATACTTTTCAGTTATTGCAGAAACACTGTTGCTTTGAAGACTGAAAAGTTATACGTCGATGCATTCATTCCTTCAGTTTCACATAAACGTGTTTGTGATATGATACACGCATACCATGTAAAAAATCGATCAACCATGAAAAATATAAAACGTGTGGGAAAGAGTAAGACTACTCTGGAAAATGTTGAGAACTTTAAAATGGAAGCAAAAATTCTTTTTGACATATCTGCCTGTAATTGCGCGATTTTTAAGGAGTGTATTTGTCCTAGCAGGCGTTCCTCATCGATCAAAGAACGGAAAGTAAAATGTTCATTGGAAGTGTTGATGTTCCAGAAACAAAACGGCTACAGAAACGTCAAATGCGAAAGGAACAGGATACTATTCGATCTACAAAACAGGTATCTCCTGCTTCTGCTTCAAGCTTTTCAGTGGCGAATGAAAGGGAAAAATAAATAGAAGATGTGATTGAGGTGGGGACTGAGGAA
The DNA here is from genome assembly GCA_963931845.1 of Maratus michaelseni. Lineage (NCBI taxonomy): Eukaryota > Metazoa > Arthropoda > Arachnida > Araneae > Salticidae > Maratus > Maratus michaelseni. The sequence goes on from OZ007587.1 coordinate 406,553,210, forward strand.
GACAAGGTGGGCACCTAACACGCGTCTTACACAGTGTCTCTTCAGCAACCCTCAAGGAGTGTTCAAATGCGTTTAAAACTGGATAACACAGTTCTTTTCAGCGAAAGGTATAGTGTTTCCAACAGAGCCACGGCTGCTATTGCATCGAGTGTTGTGTAAGATTTGGGTTTAATATCTGAATCATATACCAGCCTTGTCACAGACAAAAATAAAATGTGGAGGGAAAAATCGAGAATTTACAAAAAATTGGTCTCAAAAGCAAATGCAAATCGCTCCACTCTATCTGGCCTCTATTTTGATGGACGGCATGACAAAACCTTAACATCAGAAACACTCGAGGACAAGAAGTTCCAAAGAACAATTGTAGAACCGCATTACTGTATTGTATCGGAGTCTGGTTCTACGTACATGAGACATGTTACACCTGAAAGCGGATCTAGTCTTAATATATCTAATAGCAATGACGAATACGTAACAAATGCTTTATTGGATGATTTTAGCAACCTTATTGTTTTCGGGTGTAACGGCACTGTAGTGAACACAGGAGTGTCTAATGGCGAGATTCACAGGTTTGAATTAAATGTTCAGTGGCCAGTCCAATGGATTATCTGCTTACTTCATTTCAATGAGTTGCCATTACTACACCTATTTGAGTCCATAGACGGCAAGTCATCTGACCCCACATCTTACACCGGAGATATTGGACGAAACCTCAAAGGATGCGAAATCTTTCAATTGTGGCTTTTAATAGTATTGAATGCAAGTTTCCAGACATTGATCCTACCACCCTCAGTTTAGATCAGAAATACTTGTTAGACATTTGTACCGTCATTAGTTCTGAAGTCTGTGGTTCAGATTCAGCTATCCGGGAACCGGGAACGTTGAATTTGTCCCGCTGGCTAACAACTTCCAATCGAATAATGAGGTTATATATACCTACATCAGATCCATCAAATGAGTTGCTAACTTATGGTTGTATTCATTCTAAGAGTCTACCCTCATGGTTCCGAATTAAGATTCATCCTTCCATAAAGGATGGTGCTAGACACCTGTGGCATTTCATCAGCTCATCTCGGTACTTGCCAAAGAAATATCGTGACGTAATCGATCCAGTTATTTATCTCAACGCTTACTTTGCGGCTCCAGAAAACATGCTTTTGGCCATGTTAACTGATGAGAGGTGTCCTATTAGGACCCTTGCAGCTCGGCGGATTATCAAGGCAAGGGAAATTAGCACAGACGGAAATTGTGTTCGCAAATTCGTTATTCCTGCTGTTAACTTTGAAGCTACAGACTATATAGATCTCATTTACTGGCAAGCTTGTTATGTGATATCACCTCCTGTTCTCAGAGAGATCAGTTCTCAAGAATTTCTGAAGCTAATACAGGACAATATGCCAATGTATTGCTGGGACTTTATTAAATTTCCTTCACACACAAAAGCGGTTGAGCGGATTGTGAAATTAGTCACTGCAGCCTCCGGAAAAACAGTTGAGGGGCAGAACAGGGATAGATGTATTAGAGCGACTCTCGAATCCAGAAAACACATGTCCAAATTTGAGACTAAAAATTATTACAAGCAGTAATGCTTTTGTCATATGTATGTTCGAAAGGTAAAATAAAGTTTGTGTTCGCATTAAAATGAGGTAAGTGTGACGTTTATTTATTTAAATATTTGCCTTCGTTTTCCAAAATTTTGTGTCGATGAAGAGGCAGAAGATATTAACATATAATTCTAAAATTTTTTATGGCTGTTGTTGTTTCTCGGTGTGAAAATAGGGATGATCCACTGTTTTGGCAGACCGCCTAAACTAGTCTGTCTCGATTGTGCAAGCAGTAAACAGCTATGCAGAAAACTACCAAAATGCATCAAAATTTCCAAAATTCGATGCCGATGAGGCGATAGAAGATATTAACCTATAATTATACAATTTTCTATGGTTGTCGTTGTTACAAAATAGTAAATTGTAAGCACTACCCCAAACCGATGTGTGAATTCATTTTTGTATTTTAATCATTTTTAGTCCAATTTTGGGAACTTTCGGCCCACTGAAGCGACAGAAGATATCAACCCACAGTTTTAAGATTCCGCACACTTTTTAATAAAGGAGGTTCACAACTTTTCCACACTACCGCAAAAAGATCTAAGAAATTTGGATTTTTTCGATACGCCCTAATATATATGTATGACATGTGGATAAAATTTCTATAAAGTATATATTACACATAAATAATGTATATTGTTTGAATGTAGAGGACACTGGTACACACTGGACCTATGGGCACAGTGGACCATCCCCTAACATAATATTTTATGTATATAAAAAAATTTAAGCTTTTCTTCTATTCTAATAGACAGCAGCACTGGATTGATTATTTACAGCCTGCAGAGAACATGTTTAGCTCAGAATGAACCATTATATCCTGATTGGTTGTTTTGAGATTCTAAAAGTAAAATTTTTCATCATCATATTTTTTTTTTTAGTAATTAAAGGTAGTAGATAAATAAGATAAAACAACGATTTTGCAAAGGTGTAAGATACTTGTTTTTATTTAACTTTAAAGTTAATATGTTTAAAAGAAAGCTATAAACAATATTAATATGATTATTTATTGAAAAAAACCTTAATATATATATATTCATGATTTTTCTAGAATTATTTTGATTTGAAGCATAAGAAATTGGTAGTTTTTTCAAACTGAAATTTTCAATAGGGTGATCTAGAATATTATATTATATTCAAATCAACTTAATATAAAATTTAGACATAACCTTTTTTTTTTTTAATAGACCAGTATAATGCCAAAATTTGTAAATTAATGCTAGTTTTCAAATTCTCAGTAACTCAGATAATGTCTTTTTTTTTTATTATTCGATCTTCTGGTCTCTGGGAAGAGAAGTACTAAGGTCAAAATTGTAAAATTTTCCACAATTGAATCCATTTGGACACTACACTGTTAACTAGTATTTTAAAAACACAAATTGCACAAATTGTGCTTATTAGTTGCTAAAATCAGTGTAAAAATTGTTTTAAACTCATAAAAGAGCTAAAATCCTACATGTTTCGGCTTCAAACTTAAAGCCATCATCGGGGAAGAGGAACAACACAAACGACTACTGATCTTTTAATTTTCGACACGAGAAGAATGAAATCAACAGTATGGAAAAATTTAAATAAAATAAGCGGGCACTCTTTGTTGCCAAAGAGCGAAAAACAAAACAATGAATTAACAAGGGGTTAAAAATGTATCCCATAAACCAGGTATGCTGAAAGAAAAGTTATCATTACAAATACAATCTTTTCTAATTTTAATTTCCAATGATTCCCTAATGGCGGCTTTAAATGGGTTATTGAACCTATGGATAATTCTTGCTTTATCGAAATTAATTACAATATCATTATTTTTAGCGTAAAACCGGGAGAGTGCAGTGGATAATTTTCCAAATTTTATGTCGTTTTTATGCTCTTTTAATCTTTCCAAAAACTTTCTTTTAGTCATACCAATGTAAAATATTATACTATTATTATTTAAGCTAATGGGGATTTCATAAACACCTGCGAATTGATCAGGGGGGATAGGATCTAATTTATATGAAACTAAGTCAACCAATTTTCTGGGAGGGACAGCAATAAGATGGATACAAACATGGGCTTCTTTTCAGCATGGGCTTCTTTTAAAATTTTCTCTCATTTTTTTCAGAATATGCAGAACTCAAAGTAACATTAAATTGTATATATAAATTTATATATATTTTTTTTGAGTTTGTGTTCTGAAATAATACTGAAATACTTAGTAAAATTTCTGTTTATTTTCTTCTTTTAATTTCAATATTATGGAAACTAAAATTGCAAAATTAATGTAGGTGACAATGTGAAATTTTCACCTTTAAGTGGCGGAACCCGAATTCACCTTTTCAAAGTTGTGGTAAAACCCAAATGCTGAAATAGTAAAATTTCATATCCATATAAGTAGATATTTTTTATTATTTATAAAGTCTTCTATTTCTGTAATATTAACTAAACATGTATTTTATAGTTACTTTTTTTTCTCTTCATAGATGCTGTTGAGACTCATATTTTGACAAATGAGACGTCAGATTGTCAAATTGAAAAAAGCTATTGCAAATTGGTTGTGGCATGCAAAAGACTGATTAGGGTGGGGGGGGGGATTTAAGCTGTATTTGTTTGCAAATTTTTATTGCATATTTTTCTTCAAACAATGGCATGGGCTGAATGATTTTATAGATTGATTCTTTTAAAAATACATTATTTTTTATATTAATGAAAGTAATAAATATATATTTTTAATAGATTATTTAAAGGATAATATTTTTTAAAGTCTGCCTTAAGCCTTAATCCATGGCTTATTTTTCATAAATTAACAAAATAATTAAAATGTTTTGTTATATAAAACTCATTGTACAATGAAAAAATTATATAATTTATAAATGATTATGCAAAACTCATTTCTTTTTTATATTAATAGATGACATCAAATAGCTAAATAGATTTTTTTTTAATTTAATTTCATAGTATGTGATTAAATATACAAGATTTTTTTCTGATTTAAATAAGTTGTAAATAAAGTACTTTCTTTCATGTTAAGTGAATGAAATTGGACTTTTTAAAAATTCATACATCTGTAATGAGAAAAAAATCTTGTATGTAAATCTTTTTCTTTGAATTCTTCTGCTCTCTGGAACCAGAAGTGAAGTCGATATTGTAAAACTTTGATACTTTTTTCCTCCCAAGTATGTCTTAAATAATACCAATTTTACTGTCAAGAACTTTTAATCGCTTTCATTTATTGTTAGATATCAATTTTTAGCCATAATGCAAGACATACAAATCTTCTAGCCTATTTTCATTTGGTTATTCATAATATTGGGAAAGTTTTCAGTTTTGACTTGAATAGACTTCTTGCACCCATGTGTTTTTCGCCTTTTAATTTCGTTATTCGGGAAGTTAAATTTGTAAAATTTCCAATTGAAGCCATGGAATCGAATTAATGCTGAAATTGTCAAATTCATATACGTATTCGTAAATACTTTTTTTTTTCATATGTCTTCTGTTTATGTATTAACTAAATATGTGTGTTTTTTTTAAATCTTTTTCTCATAGGTGCTGTTAAGACTCATGTAAAGTGGGATGAAACATCAGAGTGCCAATTCGAAAAAGTTATCACAAATTAGTTGTGGCATGCAAAAGGTCGATTCAATGCTAAAAAAAAAAAAATAATAAAGCATTTTTTGTTTGCAAATTTTTATTGTATATATTTTTTTAAACAATGATGTAGGCTGAATAATTTTACCCATTGAATCTTTTAAACATTCATTAATTATTATATTAATAAAATTATAAAATATATTTTAAAATATATTATTCAAAGAGTAATTTTTTTTTAACAATCATGACATTTAACTATCTACATTACTTGTAAACCCTTAAGCCATTATATTTTTCATAAATTAACAAAATAAATAATTAAAATGATTAATATATATATATATATATATTTAATTTGCTGTGCAATTAAAAAATTATTTAATATTTTTTTTTGTATGTATAATTAAAAATCAAATGCTAAAGAAATTTAATAATGGCAAAAGTAACAGAAATTGAACTTATGGATTTTTTTATCCATGCATGTGTAATGAAAGTACAATCTTGTACGCAAGGAATCTATTTAAGAATATTAGGGAATGAGGTGTCAGATTGAAAAAGTTACCACATGTAAAATACATTTCTTGCATACTTTCCTACAAATTTCAATATGTAAAATTTTATGGACAATACACAAAAGTTGGCAGGAAATATCTCATTTGCCTCCATGAGTTAACAATATTTGAAAAACTAAAATTTCTTCTTTTTCTTCAATACATTTAGTCATTGTTGTTCTTAAGTATATCCATACTTAAAGAAAAAAATATGATTTTGCCTTCAAAAAAACTATTTTAGTGAAAAAGGAAAGTGCAATAGTTTAAAAGCAATGATTTTACTGACAATTTAAATTGGGGGGGGGGGATTCATCAAATTCAAAACCTTGCAAAATAGTTTAATAATTTAAACATAATTGTTTAATAATTAAAAAAATAATAAGTATCCAATTACTATTTGTATATATTTGGTATTCTGGAATCAACAAATTTAATTATTATCAGGGAATAAATCAGGAATTTTTTCAACGAAAAGCGAAAAAGAAGTTTTTGAGATGGGAAAAAAAGATTAAGACTGTGACTTCAATTTTCAGCAGAAAATATAGCAGTATGGTACCTCAGCGGTTCCTAAGCTGTGGTCCACAGTGTTCTTCAGGGGATCCATGAAGGTCCTGTGTTCAATATAAAAACTTTCATTTTCTGAAATCTGTGACTAATCTAGTGAGTAAAATAAAATGCAATATAGTAAAACCTGTGAACATGGAATCAAGATAAAATTATTTTTTAGACATATTTCTGTGTTCACAGGTACATTTGTCCGGTGTTTTTCTCATTGGGACCATGGAATTTTTTCGTTTAAGACAGAATTCCGTTAGAGACATGTTCTATTTTCATATGTTTTACTGCGCTAAGAATTTTATCAAAAAATGTAATACAATTAATTTGCTTATACAGTCGGACCCAGATTTAATGAATTCATCAGGACCAAAATTTTTATTCATTAAATCGGGGTTCTGTGTAAGGCTCTCTCTCAGAAAAATATAATTCTCAATTTACTATGATTTATATTTTGTATGATTTATTTTTATTTTTGTCTAAATTATTTTTACACGGAGTTCTTGAATCCTAGAGGCCTGATGTATGTGCATCATATAAGACATTTGTGTACCAATTCCAGTACTACAGTAAGATAATATTGTTGCATGTTTTGAGTCAGGTAAATAATGTTGTCCTTCACTTGGCCATCCTCTGAAGTGCACTCCTGCTTACTGAAAGGTTAGAGAAACCTGTTCTAAAGAATCAGTATATCCAGTCTTAAATCCTGGGAATCTGTGAAAAAGGGTCTATAGTAAATAAAAAATTAAAAACTGCTGTGATAGATCATATCATCAGATATAACTGGAAATTTTCACACTAAAAGAATAAATTTGATGTAATTTAAAATGTTTAGACACAAAAATGTTGCATTTGGGTAATTTTTTTCTAATCATGAGTAGAGTACAATACAGCAAAAAGTATACAAAAAAGAAAAATCATGCGTCAAGCGTAGATTATGAAACACTTTCAGAATACTTTTACAAAACTTCGCTATTTAATAAGGCAAATAAAATACCAAAGTAATTATTTTAGAAAATGCATAAAACATTTGAAAACCAGATTTCAGCAATTACCACCCATAGACAGAAAGTACTCCAATTCTTTGATACATTTTGTTATTGATTTCTTAAATATAACCATACTTAAAGGAAAAAATATGATATTGCCATCGAAAAAAGCTATTTTATTGAAAAAGAAAAGTGCAATAGTTTTTAAGCAATGATTTTACTGACAATTTAAATGGGGCAAAAAGGATTCGCCAAATGCAAGACATTACAAAGGGCAATATTGTCTGCTAATAAATGAATATAATAAATTTTTACAACTGGGCTACCTCTAATTTCTAATGAAAATCTTTGCCATACTTAATCTCAAATATCTGCAATTAAATAAGGCGAAAACTTCCATTTAAAAATAGTGCTGGTTGAAAATCATACCAGCATCATTACTAATGAGAATATTATGACAATGATGAGAGACCAAAATGATATGAAAACAAAACCAAAAACAGATTTTTTTTTTTTTTTTTTTTTTTTTTTTTTTTTTTTTTAGTAGATAGTAAAATAAAAATGTGAACAGCTGAAGTACATAGATTTGTAGTAATCGAGAATGGATAAAAGCTAGAAGGTATCTTATAATTTCCATGTCTTATATTTATCATAAAAAGTTATTGTTACCTAATATGAAATCATACTGTCAATTTGAATACATTCACTTAGTTTTAATAAAATGACACAAAGTAAACATATACATAAATCCTACGATTGTGGATAGCAAAAGATAAATCATTTTGATGGAAAAGATTAATTTATTGAAATAAATATATTTCGATGCATAATATAAGTTCAGTGAAGGCATGATATATTTAACTGTACTGAAAAATTAAAAATATTGTTTGAATGTGTAAATACACTTTAGAAAAAACAAAAGTAATTTTACTTGAATTTTTAAACGAACCTTTTAAAGTCACATAAATTTTAATACATCTTTTAAAGTCTACATTTTATATATTAAAGCTTATGTCATTTTCTTGTATAACAACTAGGGGGCTCTGCCCCCTGCTCGCTACGCTCACCAACCCCCGTCTGATTTCACAGCGTCTTAAAACCTGGTAATGTATCCTGTTTTAATAAGATGATGATGATGATATCACGAACGGCAACTTTCTTCTGTAATCGGATTATAATGCTTTTTCATTTAACTGGTTATAATGCTTTTTCATTTAATTCATCTTTTTTATTACTTTCTTCTATCTATAATAGAAGAAAGTATTGTAATCGAAATTTTTTTCGACTTCCGGTTTTCGACGGATTTACACGTTTTAGGGGTCAGAGATTCCGAAAAACATGTTTTTACAAAATGTCCGTCTGTGCGTCTGTGTGTCATTGTATCATTGAAAAATGTATGAAGTTATGCTCCAAATTAAACCTAATTGTTTTTCAATGTTTTTGGCTATGGCAAGCAGGTTCTATTAGAATTTGGAGATATTTCGATGAAAGGGGGCGCTGTGATCGATATTTTTGTTCCATTTTCACTATTGTACCATCGAAAAGTGTATAAAGTTATACTTCAAATTGAACCACATTTTTTTTCTATGTTTTTGGCTATGGTAAGCAGATTCTATCAGAATTTAGGGATATTTCGACGAAAGGGGGTGCTGTGATCGATATTTTTGTTCCATTTTCACCATTGTATCATCGAAAAGTGTATGAAGTTATGCTTCAAATTGAACTACATTTTTTTTCTATGTTTTTGTCTATAGCAAGCAGGTTCTATTGGAATTTGGGGATATTTCGACGAAAGGGGGCGCTGCGATAGCCATTTAAAGATTTCAAATTAAAAAACATGTGCAAATTAAAAAAAATTAGAAATCCTAAAACTTTTTTTTGTTAAATGTTCGGCTTTGATCCGGAGAATACGGAACAATTTTTGTTTTGCCTCTATCTTAAAAAATGGTTGAGATATAGTGGTTTAAAATTTTAGAGTGGCTGACATTTTCAAACAAGACAGCAGAATTCATCCATAAACGGGTTTAATTTATGAGTATTAGTTAACATGGTTTCGGCAAATTTTCTTTCATTGTTGTAACCATTAATCCTATTATATGCTTATCACTATATATTTATATTCGCCAACGTCAAATTCTCGCCAAACTTGGCGACAGTTGGCGGAATATCGCCAAATTTGGCGACCAGAATAAGTTGCCATAAATGAAGCCAACTTGGCTGTAGAGGACTAATTTGGCGATATTCTCATTCAAATTCAATGTTGACGAGAACTGGAATTGAATCTTCTTTATTTAGGTTCCACCCATTTGAGCTTCGTGTTTTCCAGTAAAATTAGCTAAAATCATAAAACCAAGGAATAGGGAGGCTATCTGTTCCTGTCGGTTCAGGCCAGAAGGACTTTTCGTAGTTTAGTATACATCGGTTGTTCGCGTCCCTGTAACCCGACGATTCGCAAGCAGCTGACGTACAACAGAATGACGAAAAATATTGATTTTATTGGCGATGTGATAGCGAATTTTGAAGTATTAACATGACTGAGATAGAAGAAAGTTTTGGGATTGGCACATCCGACTAGTTTTTAATATTCATGTGTAAACACAATTTTTATGACGTAATTTTCTTTATTTTCTGCTTTCAACACGTGATCCTTTAATTATTATTTTAAACTTTCATTATTGTTTTTAATAGTCTCGCTCAAATACATTTTGTATTTGAGATAAAACATAATCCTTTGCGCTTATTTAGAAATTGGCAACAATATAAAAAATGACTTTTTCAATAAAAGACTTTTTACTCGATTTATAAGGATTTTTTGAGTTTTTATTGTCCGACCGTGATAATTTTTTTAATTTCTGAAAGCTTGTTATATTTTGCGTCTGGTGTTATGATTTTCGAATCCGTAGGATGGCTAGAAAAAAGTAATATTTCCTCAAAAAAGTCCCTAGTAAAAAAGCGATGAGATAACCCGGAATATCTACGCAGAATTTGATTGGTCCATTTCGTTTTTGGCTCAGTTCCAGATTACTTTTTTTAATACAGAAGGATAATTAAAATTAATTAAAAAATATATTTGTGTTCGGGTGAAGGACACTAACTAAAATAGTTTCTTTAAAGGTCTTACAGAATTAAAAGTAAAGTTAAATAAGTTTTATTAGCAATAATATTTAAAAATATTTATATGCTTTTAATATTTTGAATGTATATATATATATATGTACTATATATATATATGTATATATATATATATGTACTTCATCTAAATCTCATCGATTTACGTTCAAATGTCACCACCTTTTACGTAATAAGTACGTCTTTTAGACGAGAAAATGAACATAAAATGGACGTAATATGGATAAATTTGGACGTCCGTATTATGTCCATTTTATGTTCATGCGATTTAGATGAAGTACAGACTACTTTTGGACGAAAATTGGACACGTCCATATGTCCAAATTACGTACTTTAAACCAAAATTGGACGAATCTGTGTTATGTGGGTATTAAGTCTTTTAACTGGATCTTTGTCCCATTTCATGGAAATAGCTTGAATAGCATGAAGGACATAATATTTTCTGTAGAATTATCTAGAATGAAAGTAATAACGAAATGTAAACATCATTGAACATGGACACGCTTGTGTAAAACGGTTAAAAAATGCTTTGCAGTTGCAACGTGACTGAGTTACGTTTTCGAGCGTATTCAATGACACAATCGTTAGACGAATTCGTATCCATTATTCGAAATTTAGTAAGAGCGTAAAGAAATTCGTTAGCTGAAACTTCCGATAACCAAAGTATTTGTTATCTGTGGTATCATTTATTGTATTTTATTACTGAAGCTTAAATCACGAATTATGGAAATAAAAAAAACGGGATGGATGGGGAGGGGGGTGTTACATTTGTGAAATAAAAATAGCTGCATTGATAGATATTTTACTGGAGAACTACTGTAGCGAGTTCTATACTTTTTTTAGTATAGCTTTTCTAGTAGCTAAACATTAAATTGACTAAAGTAAGTTATAATCTGTAAATTAACTAAAGCGAACGTTCCAGCAAGACAAAAAATACAATCTCTAAGTGATTTTACAATTAAAAAAAACCCTTTGATACGCAATTTCGAAATCTTGTTATATATATATATATATTTAAAAAAAGTAACTATTGTGTTTTATAATTTTATTTTTTGTCGAACGATCAATTTATAATTTCACTACTGTCAAAACTGTTTAAAAGTGCTGAAAATGCTCTGACAATTCTCAAATAAAAGACACTGATGTTTTATATGTGAATTTGCAATTATTGCCGACTCCCAAAATTGATTAATTCTTTATTTCCAATTTCTAAATTTATTTCTTCATATTTATAAAATAAAAATTTAAAACTCTGCCTGTGTAAAAACTTAAAAATACCGTTCTTGTTTTTATATTATGCTTAAATCACCCATTTCAAACGAAAATTTAAAAACACATTTCCTTACAAAATGGATATTCATTCCACTGAAGTTTTCATCTAAAAACTTCTATATGTCGAAATCTCGCTTAGATATTACATATCAAAAGAAAATAAGGTATGTTCTGTTTTCAAGTCATTCGCGCGTAAAATCAACTCAAAGTTACTCTTTTATTTATGCAATCTCTTTTTATTCGTTGATGTGAACGAAATTTAGTAATAGAGGGTTTCATTTTCATAAATTTTCTACGACAAATAAAATGTATTAAGCTAATATGTATTTTTAACGCAATAAATTATATTTTTACATTTGATTTCAACTTTAAATTAGAAATACATAAAGTAATAGTTTTATCTCCATTTATAAATGTCAAATATGTTTTGCATCGGAATTTCTTTCTATAACTAGTTTGTTATTAAATGATAGTTTTTAGTTTTTTGGAATATCTGTAACATAATTATCTGAAAATGACTTAGTTGTGTCAAACATTTTTTTAAATTTTCATTTAATGTTATTTAACAAACGTAATAATTATGGGAGTGTTTATTTTAAAGACTGACAAAAAAGAATGTCATACAATTACTTATACAATTTTTTTTATGTCTACACATGGCTCTTAAACAGATTCTCAGATTTGCATGCCTCTTTTGGTTGGAAAGGTTTCATTCTGCTATTGGCCCTGGTTTCAATCTTATTAAAATTTAAAAAATGATTAAGTTGTTTTCCTGTCTGTTTTCTTTGTTGTTTTCACTTCACAGGTTTTAACTTCTGAAAAAATTGAACTGTTAGCACGAATTTCTAGTACAGTGTCAGGGTAATTTGTACTAAACGATTTTAAAATAGTCGTTGTATCATGCATAGATTTTTCCATGGATACGTAAAACATTTTAAAATATCGTCACCTACTACGCATCAAAATGAGCATTATTGGCAACAGTATAATTTAAAATGAATGCAGATTACAATCTTGCATATGGTCGTGTAACCCGATTTTTCCGTAACCCGATGCAGTCTTAAGGGTTCTGGTAGGATTTGAATCGCGTTTCGTTTGACTTCAAAAAGAATATATTTTTAAGCTCATATCAACTTTAATGTGAACCAAGGGGACTCTAATGTCGTTAACAATAAAGTGTTGTCACAAAAGTAAAACAACAGTAAGAAATAATCCCTTGAAATTGATTAATAAATTAATCATGGATATCACCAATAATAAGAAACCAGAAAAGAAAGATGATTCGCAAAAATACAAACTTTATACTCTGCAATATTATCCAAGATTTTTTGAAAAATTAAAACACAGCCTTAAACGTTTCAATATCTGCTTAATAGCCAAACCACCTAAGAAATTAAAGAATATCATTTGCAGTAAAATTGACCCAATTAATTTTGAGAATTATTCAGGAGTATATGAAATACCTTTTATTAAAGAAGACGGTTCCAAGAATTACTACATAGGCATGACCAACAGGAAATGTAATTGCAGAAAAAAAGAGCGTATAGCTGATATGAAATATAATAGAAAAACTACAGCCCTGGAAAGATTATATCAAGAAGAAACCATCCAAATAAATTTCAATGAAAGTAAAATAATATTTCCCTCCAGTCTATACTATCCATCCATAATAAGAGAAACCATAGAGATACTAACACGCAAAAATACAATATGTAACGATGCGGCATCTTTTAATTTACTGAAACTGTGGCTAGAGTTACTCCATGGTCAAAGATATGAAAATAAGCAACCAAGTAAAAAATAATAGGTAACGTGCGTATATTTTAAAAAAGTACATGAAAATAATAACTTCAAAGCCCGTGCAACTTTAGAATATTCTCTTTTAGTTTTTGAAAATGACTCGGAATAAGTCGAAACATCTAAAACAACTAATAAAAGTTAATTTATATTATGTTGTTAATTTTACACCTCTAGCATTTTAAAGTGATATGTCAAGTTACTATCTTATTTAAAAATGGATAAGAATAGATTATTTTTTTAAATGATTACATATTTATGTTTTCATATCGAATCATGTTGTTATCAATTATGTTTTCATGCGAATCGATATTATCAACTTTTCCCGAAAAAAAATTAAATACTTTGTCAATGAAATTTCGTTTAATTCCTTCCAGTTTTTGCACTTAAAAATGCTTCCTGTTACAAGTTCTTTTAAGTTGTTACTTTCTCAAAATATAAAGTATTTTCAATTTTACGAGGTATTAGTGTGTGAAATTATGCCAGATATATTATTTTATTGTTCTTATTTATTTTTATTTGTAAACGGAAACGTAATTCAAAACTAGAAGTCGTCATGTTTCTATAGTTTCTTTGACAAATAGAAAATATCTCCAGCTAAATTGCGTTCTCAATATTCTGTAAGACTTTGCCTTTTTACTTAAATATAAAAATATGTCAAATGGTTTTCCATTTGATGTTATGTACGTGTTATGTACGTGTGTTTGTTTTTATGTACGTGTTTGTTGTACGTTATGAACGTGAAGAGTTGTATCGCAGTATAAATCACTGTAACTTGTTAGTTTTTTTTTTTTTCATTAATGATTATTTGTTAAAAATTCATTAACGCAATTATAAGTTTATGCTTGTAAAAAGGGAACTACATTTCTTAAAATAATATTTTTTATCTAGAAAATTAATCTTATATTACTGAATGTTTCCGAAACATTTCTGAATTTATCCCACTGCATTTGAAATGTATTGTTTTAATAAAGCAAAAATAAATACAAAATTAACTGTTTTAAGTAATTTAATGTATAAGATAAACAATCTTTGTTTTTGTTAAATAAATTATTTTTATCTGATTAATGTACTTTTATATCTTCAAATTTCAAGGAATAATGCAATATTCGTTACTTAAAAAATATATATCATTACTACCAAAATAATAGTAGTTTCCTAATTCGTTTCAATAAATATACAATTTGAGTTACTAATGTACTGAAATACAATCTAGGTCGTAAAATTAAACTTCCACACATAATCACATTCTAATTATCACTTTTATGGAATTTTCAATACAATTATTTATAAAAATATAAAATTACAAAAAAATTCCAGATGTTTAAACTCTCAGTTTCTTGCATTCACAACTTCACATAACTTCCAGGACATCAGTTGTATATAAGTATAACAATATATTTAAAAACAGAAATCAGAAATTTTTCAGTATTAGGTTTTTGATGAAAATCATGTTTTTCAGAAAGCGCATTTCAAGTTTACTTTTCTACAAACGTTCATTTCAAGTTGCTAAAACTCTCCATATATATGTGTGTGTGTGTGTGACGTTGTCCCCTAAAACCTAGTTGAAAGACGAATATGTTTTCGAGTATATGGCGTATGACTTAAAGATTTTCACTCGTGCTGATAATGGTTATATTGCAGTCGTGGATTTTAGTAACCGATCTTGATTCGTGTTGTCAGATTCAGCCGTAATATACCGTAAGTTTATCCGATAGTCGGAAGTACGAGCAGTTCTCTTCAAAAACATTATTTAATTACAATAGTCATATCAACAAACTTAGTGAGAGGACTCTCTTGTAATGAAAATAAACTAGTAGTTTTCTCCACATATCAGAGCATTACATATTTCGTCTCGCTCCATAATCATTTCTATATCAATACTCAACAACATTCCATATATTATTACATATATGTACCGATATATACATATATGTTTAAATATTCTGATTCCATATACATACACTGAATAGTATTCCATTGTTTTCTGATACATGCGTAGATGTTAATGAGAATGAAATTCAATCAAAACTCATCTCTATAATTCCGTATATCAGAAAAATAAAACAAAAATTTGATATTTGATCGAAATTAGCTATTTAAACTTAGTGGGAGGCTTTACAAGTTGAAAAGTACTTATCTTTAACATAATTTAGGACCATGTGAAATTCCCCATTTTTCTTTCTCTTTTCTAAATCTTGTTTAATCGAGGCTTTTATAATTTTTGTTAACTGCTGACAAAAAAAAAAAAAAAAAAGACTTGACAGAAATAGTTAAAAGTATCACGTTTAGCCATGCTTCATGGTAAACTGAAAGTACTGGTATTAAGTTGTATTTTGAATGCAATATGTTGTTTTCACCTCTCTTTCAACATAATTTTATTATATAAAAAAATAACATGAATCGGCTTTTTTTTTTCTCAAAGTAATTTTGAATCTAAAATGAGTATTTGTTTTTCCCAGTTTTAAGAACTGATATATACTTAAAACCACAGACAGAAATCTTAGTTACAAAAGTTTCAGATTACTTCTATTTCAGGGAATAAATAGACTTTTATAATTGCATTTGCATATAAAAGCAGAGACATTTAATGTAAAATGTAAATTAATATTGAAACAATTTTAAATTACCAATATATGATATCTTTCATTCAAAGAGATATATACGACCACCCGCTGTATATAAAGACCATGTACAATAATGTAAATTTTAAAATTTCTTTTTATATTCCCTGAGCTTTCATATTTTTGTTTTCTTTGTTTTAGTAAAGAATGGTTACGTAATATTATAAAATTGTGTAATGGTCTTTAGGTTTTTTTTTTTTTTTTTTTTTTTTTCTTTCTTGACAAAATCAGTTAATGGAAAAATGACACTATCTTCCATTGAATAAATTTTAGTGTTTTAAAATATTAATAATTCTTATTTGAAAACACAATACACCATTATAGATGGTTTTAGAAATTTAAAATATGACAGAAGTGACGTCGTTTACTTCCGATTCTAATCTTTAATGGGGAATCTAAAATTTAACTACTGACTTGAGAAAGGTGTGTCTACTGGAAACTCCGTTTCTAGTAATTAAAAAATAAAAAAAATATCCCGACACTTTTGAAATTTCTTCACAAAAGATGTGTATTCCGATATTAAATTTTTATTAATTTAACTAGAAGAAAATCTGTATTTTTAACGAGTTAAGGAATAAAAATTTCCTTTTATTGAATTTTTCAACGAAATTTATATTTTCTTAAATCCAGCATATAAGTAAACTAGATTGAAAAATATACTAGAGCATTTAATCATACATTATATAAAATAAAATTGATCCTTGGTAAAGAATACTCCAAAGGTTCCTAGTTTAATCAAAACCGATCAATCCACGTATCATGCTCTCCTTTTTTTAACTTGACTTATGAAATAAATATGTATTTTAACCATGGCAGTAAATCCATGGTAAAATAAGTGACGGTTATATAGAAAATAACCTTCATCTCGGTATTTGAAATTGAGTGTTATATTACTCCGAGAAACACATCAGATCTTCTTTTGTTGCCATTTATTTTTGATAAATTATCAATAATATCATCTGAGGTTATGTTTCAGATACAAAAAGTATAAAGGACACTATACTTATGGTACAAACAAAACAAATCGCCTTTTATTTTGTGTCTTTTTATTTTATGTTTGTTGAGTAAGAAAAATATAACATGAAGAATAGTGAATAAATGTTTTATTAAAACAGTTTTAAAACACCATACTTTTCGCGTTTTATTTTTTTTTTAGATCTGTAGAAACGTATTTTTACTAAGCATCATTAAAATGGAAATAAATGAATTATTTCATGTTAATTACTCATCGTCATGCATTAATAATATACTTTCTGTAATCAAAAATCTTATTTATAATTGTACAATATATATATATATCATTGAAAATTGTCTATATATCGATATAAAAAAATATCCAGTTTTGTATTTGGGACCTATTTTTTTAAAACACGTGATAAACATAATTTAATTGAAAAGAAAAATACAAGGACAAAATGTTTTATGTGTATATATATTTAAAAAGTACAAATCCCAGACTACATTTATTTATATGAATCCAATCACTTAATGAATTATTAGATCCTATTATAAAATAATTTAACAATTAATTTTAGATAAAATACGTTTTAAAACGTATTGTATGTATAGAGGATTTTAGAGAATATTATATTATATTACATTACCGAAAATTATATAATATAAAATTCAAATAATGCATATAGAAGACCATCAGAAAATAAAAATAATTCTGTACAGCGTAAGAAACGTAGAATGATTGGTTTTTATGTTTATTGATTTTTCAGGGAGATTTTCCCGGTAAATGTAAAAAAATCTTTTTTTTCGATGTACATCTTTTGCATTGTCTAAAATATACCTTCAAAATCTTTTTTTTTCTTTTCCACCCAACAGTTAAATCGTGTCAACCATTTTAAAGAATCGATGTAACATATGACAAAAGATTATTCGTATGAAGACTTTGTACAATAATGAAACATTCAAGTACTTTTCGTAAAGTATGGGTACTCGATTTGTGCGTTAAAATTAGTACATGTTCTTGGTTTATAAAGATTTGATTGAATAAACTAACAGAAAAAAATATTAAAAATTAAACTTGATATTTTGAGTTGGTGAGTAGATTGATTGAAATCCTTATTCCGTAAAATATATAAAATTTGAGTATGTGCCACATATTATCACAAGTGTTCCAATGACGAAATCACGCAACATAGTATTGACGAAAAATAAGTGGATGTTTGTGTAACTGGCGCATCCCAGAGACAAACGGTGACCTGAAATCATTCCAGCATAATCCGACTATGGCAGAAGATGTACATAAAGCAATCTAGTTCATCTACGAAGCTCTTACGTATGGAGTTTAATGAAACGAAAAAGAACTAACACTCAAACTCTAATTAAAACTTCAAATAATGTTTTTGCAGATTATCACAAAAACATCTCCTATTGCATGCTCTAAGTCATTCATCGAAGGTGTCACTTATTTGACAGTGGATTTATTCAACTAAAAATTGTCGACAATATTGAAAGTACACTGTTTAAAATTCTGTGCTGTATCGAACCAAATTTGGTGCTTCAGTAGCTGCAACAATGAGATGGTGAAACGTCGATCCAACATTTGGAGATATGCGTCATGCAGAACTCAAATTGTTGGAACGAAATATCACCATTTTATGGTATCAGCTACTGCAGCATCATAAGTTGGTTCAACATAGGACAAAAGTTTTAATAGTGCAATGAATGCGTCGCTGTTGGGCTGATGACGAAAATTGTTGATGCTAAAACAGAGAAACGAGCTACCGACGCTGCAGAGCTGCACACCTCTTCTAAAACATAAAATACTCCATAGAATAACATGCACCAGAGAATGCAGGAAATAAAACTTTTGAAGTGCTTGGCCTTTTGTATGATCCTGGGCACCGCTGTTTCGACGTATGTACCATTGTTTAGTCTTAAGCAAAACTTTATCAAATAAAATGAAAACTGTAAACGCTTTTTTAAATCTGTGTAGGTTCTCACGTTTAATCCATTCAAGTTATCGATGTTTTTTTTCTTTCTTGTTGTAGTTTTTGAAAATTCAACTTGACGTTTTAAATTGAAAGATAAAGTTTACAAAATTTGGTTCTAAAAAAGTTTTAATGATTTCAAATTTTTAAACAGTTTCGATAAGGACGCATAGGTGACAATAAAATCCTAAAACTTCAAACAGACGCCAATTTGGGAAATTTTGATTTATCTCATTAATTTTACATTTTGACTCCAATTAATTTAATTTATTTTATGTGAATTTTCTGTTTCAGATGATTATTAATAGCGCAATCACCTACACTGATTTATTGTGTATAGCATTATGCATAGTAAACTCTGCAGGAATCAAGATTGATTAAAATATAAAAATTTTCACATGACAATATTCACACACTTTGACTAAAAACCAATAAATTCGATGCCAGAAGCAATTTTTTTATTCATATGGATTACTTAAACAACAACAGCAACAACAGCTTAAAATGCCGTAAAAATCAAGCCGCGAAACCTCTCTTTACGGATGCAAAAGATCAAGTATAGGTTATAAAAGGTAACCTGACCAACGCATTTATTTATAATTATGTTCATATAAACACAGTCGTGTTTTGGAATCCTAAAATATTACTCTTAAAATACAAATATGTTCCCGTAAAAATAAAATGATTAAAAGATATTTCTACAATTACAAGCATTTGAGGGTATGTTTAATAAATCTTAAATGCTATACGTCTTTTACCACATTTTATAATGTTATTAGATTGTATTTTTGTAGAATATTTTGATAATAATTGAATTATCATAGACAAAATTGAAAAAAGATATATTTATATTCATGTGAGGATTCGATAAAAATATTCATTAGTGTGTTCCTACATTAAATAGTCATATTAAATGTCAATATGAGATGATAACATATTAATTTTCATTTCAAGTATTACTGATTCAGGGTACATACATGTATGGTACAATTTATTAAAAAATATGTATTTTGTTTTTGTTAAAGTAGAATATTGCGCGAATAATACTATTCAAAATAGTTAATTCAAATATTAATTAGCAATTTAATAAATCCCCATTCAGTCCTTTTCTCCTTTACAAAAACAAGAACGAACTTAATATATCATTCTTATTTAGGAATATATATATATATATATATATATATATATATATATATATATATATATATATATATATATATATATAATGTTATTTACATATATTATATACTAGTAAAGACAAATGATATTTAAAATTAAATTGGTGTATATTCTAATTACTGTACTATGATCTAGCAGTCTGATTGTTAAACAGAACCATGCATGATAGATTGAAATTCATTGACTAAACATGTCATATATTTTTGAACAAATCATTCTTGGAAAAATGTTGTGAACAAAAAATTCTTATCTGCAATCAATTGTCGCCAATTTAAAAAAAAGTAGAATCCTAACTAAAATTCACAAAAACTAAATATGAATGGAAAAAGAGTGTCTGAAATAATAACATCGATATATTTTATTTTCTTCAACGAGACTGCCTCAGATGGTACGTACAGTTCAGAGAGCTTTCCCGAGACATAATATTCAAATAGTTAAAGGCGAATTTGTAGGTTAGATTTTCTTTTCAAAGGATATTTTCGAAAAACTTAGTATTTTCATAATAAAGAAATAGAATAAATGTGTAATGTACTCAAAACTTTTATTCAGTATAATTTCTTTACTTTAAAATTTAAATGCAACTAACTTCTTATTAAATATATTTAAATATAAACGTGTCAGTTAAGTAAAATCAGTAAAAATATAACAAGAAAATGGATATTTGGTCACTTTATATAACTTTTAAAAATATTCATGTGTATATAAACTAAACTAAAATAACTATAATTATGTTATAATCTTTGGTGATTAAACATGGGGATTTTTGCAATGTGTACACTTTGTTTTCATTGTATTTTCTAATGTATTATTTACAATACTTCAACATATTGGAGTAAATAACTGGTAATTTCCCTTATTCAGTGAAATGGCTTTAAGATAAAAATAAAAAAATTGCTTCAAAATAGTAAAAGATAAAAAAAATTTGAAAAAATTCTTTTACCTATTCTAGGTTGAATAAATACAGTCAAGATGTAACAAAATATAAATTGGTGTTTTTTATCTCTATATATTCTATCTAAATATTCATGTTTTATTCTTATCGTAATAGAATATTTACGATGTAATAAATTGTTTATGAAAGTGTTTTATCCATGGTGATAAAACTTTCCTTTAACGTACTGAAACTACATAGTTTGTTTTCATTATATTGTCTAATGTATTCTTTATTCGTTCGATAGTAAAAGTTTACACATATAAATCTTTTAATGCCAAATCTTCTAATCTCTACCAAATGCCTTCACAGTTATCATTATTTATAGATTTACTAATATTATTAACGAATTTACAAGAGTCTTTGAGTTCACGGAACTGTAAATATAACAAAAGACGCAGTTCCCTATTCTCAGAAAATATCATTGAATTTTGCATGTATACAAAATACTCCAGAACTTCTTTTGTCCTCTAATGAATATAATTAATGCATTGACATAATATTCATCAATATGAACATCTAAAGTGAATAATAATTTATACAATCAATATCCCCTGTATGCTACTAAAATATTATTTTATCTATGAAATTGTATTTATTTCACCCGATTTCTATTACAATATTATAATGGTTTTATAACATTACCATATCGTTTCGTAGAATAAACGCTTGCGAAATCAATTTTATAATTCGTAATCATAGTGCATTTGAGAGAAATGCAGAACTTTTTTGTTTTGCACCAATTTTGATTTTTGTTTTGCGCCAAATATGTTTAAGAATCTTCGCATTAGCGAACATATTGCAAGTGATAAGCAAACGGACATGAAGCATAAATTCTTAAGTGGGTTAAGCGGTTTTTGTCAAGAAAGATGAAATACATAACAACAAAAAATATGCGAAATGCTACCGCGATCGCAAAAGTTCTTGATTTGTCTATTAGATTTTTCCAGTTATGCGAGGAATTAAGGAAAAAAATAATTTGTTACAATGCTTAACATACATTTAAGGGCGACCAAACTGGTCGCCAGTGGCGGCTAGTATTTCAATATTTAATTATAACGCCTTATTACGCGTTTAGACCGAATTTAATTTTCAAAAAGAAAAGCACTTAAAGTATTAAGGATTAAGTACCTTAATTCAATAATTAAGAGTTAATGTATCCCATAAATTGATTAAATGTTTACTGGTTTATTATATATAGGACTCTATTCTTTGTTCAAACAGTTCCACCACGAAGGATTTCGATATACAAACGCTGTAATTGTTTCTTCTATCCAAATATATATATATATATATATATAATGTTTCAATGCCCATGGTAAAAGATTGAAAATAGGCTACTTTGCGTTCTATTTAAAGATGTAGATTTTAAACGATTTTAGAATTTAAATAATTGATTTAATAAATAACTGATACTTTTCAAAAATGTCAAAATTAGGTATTTATTTTGAAATTTTCATGGTTTGTTGCAATGTCAATTTGACCCCCTTAACTTATTTTTTTTAACACAAATTAAAAGAAAGCATAATTACCAATTTAATGGCTATTTTAATTTTTTTTCTGCAACAATTCGCTATTAAAATTAATGGGAAGTTCTCTCTTTTTTGTACTACCGTACTTTAGAATGTATTCAGGTTCATATAAATGTTTAAATAAAATTAATAATGTTTCTGTAACTATGTTTTAAAAAGTAATCTTGGTAAGATTAAAACGTGTAAATTGTAATAATGTGTCTGTAGATATTTTGTCAGTTTCGTATGTATCTGAGAGATTCATCAAATTTGCTTTAATAGAAATAATGATCCTTGAAATTCATGGGAATTAAATTACCGTTAAACTAATTATTGTGAAACAAAACTTGCAGAAAGAGTAGCGAAATTACGAAAAAAAATAAAAATTCTCATAAACATTTCAGTAGTACACCATATGGTCTGAAATACACTTTTATAATTTTATTATCTAATGATTTCAACGTAAAAACGTGTACTATTAATAGAAAACCTCTCAGAAATAGGTTAGATTTTGAGGGGATTATTATCGAAGCGTGAAAACACATTCAGCAGAATATTAACACTAGAACTGCGGAAAAATCTTACCTATTGAAACGGTGAAAAGGGGTCATTTTGACCCCTCGATGAAACTACTGAAATAACAACGATAAAACAATTTTAAATGCCATACATCGAAAAAAATATGTAATTGCCGAAACGTCAGTTGAGGCTCACTGTGGAGACCCGAAAAGTTTTTGGTTTGTGTCTGTCTGTCTGTCTGTCTGTCTGTCTGTTCCGCGATAACTGCCGTAAAAATGATCCGATTAGTTTGAATTTTGGTAGGTCTGTTGGTGAGATACCCGGAATTAGATGTATAGTTTTTAGTTACATTTGGTTCATTCGTTCGGAAAATATAGAACATTTATTTTTTTGGTCATAATGCTTTCCTATGGGAATTCAGACGACTTTGAAATTTTTCATTTTTTGAAAAGAAAATGGCGCATTTGATTAATGTATTGAAACGGTAAGTTATGAAGCTTAAAATTTATCAAGTCAGGTGTTAAATTATTCAAATTAATTTGAAATTTTGTTTATACATTCGTCAGATTTTTTAAATTAGGTGTATAATTTTTGGTGCGAATTTATACATCTGTTCTAATAATATAATACATTTTATTTTATCATTTTTTGCAAATTTTAAATTGCATTTATTTTTATTTTCCTCTTTAATTTAAGCGTAACCTAGCAACTATATTTCAAAGAATATCAAAATAATAAAATTCAAATAACTCAGGCTATTTTGCTACAATATTTTATTCGCAAAATAAAATATTTTTGGGTGATTTTGATATTTTATTGAAATAAATGAGAATTTATTTCGATACAAGTTACCTTTTGTATCATAGACTATAGAATGATAACCGAAACATTTTTACATGAGATATTATTCATTTTCTGGAAGAGATGTGGATTTTTCGTGGTTGAAAATTAGTATTATTTTTAAAATAAGATATAATATCTCGTACAATGAGATGGTTAATCTAAAGAAATAAGCGTAGTAAAACGCATCCATACAGCCTGAAATAGCACAATTACTGGAAACTGAGATCATAAAAAGTTATTTAAAAAAAGCACTTTATAGCGCCAAATCACGGTTGCTATTTAATGAATTGACAGTTACCACGATTATGAATGATTACCCAATAGGTTTAAAAGTTTCAAAATAAGCCTATTTTGGCATTCACACAAACAATAGGAAACCACGAATATAAATTTAATAAGATTACGGGGGGATCAGGGGGGCTCTCCCCCCTGAAGAAACATATTTTTTTACCTAAAAAATAAAATAAGAAGTTCATAAGAATGTCAGAATATTATTGCATAAGCCGTGTTTAATTGAATGTTTCTAATTTCTGAAACCTTCAAATTATTTTATATGCGTAGAAATATACATGTAATAATTTTGCGTATTGTAAGATGTTAAATATTATAAGAAATGAGATTAAAAAACATCGACTTTCAGAGCTGACGTTGAGGCTTCTGATCTGTAGATTTACTAGTTTATGTGTATTTCATCATTTATATTTAATTTATATTTAATATTACTTGATAATTTATTGAATTTTTAAAGTACTGTTAAATGTTACGCCTACATTGCGATCAATTGGATCATACTACAACTACTCAAATAACTCATTAATTTGATACAAAATGGATTGGTTTCACAAATTAAAACTAATGCTAACTAAAATAAAACACAATTTATAAATTAATATTTTTCATCAATATTTCATGTATTGAATATATATATATATATATATATATATTTCATATATATATATTCAATATTGTCCAATATTTCAAAAACTAACAAATCTAGAATTCTATTTTCTTAATACTTGTTATCTATTTAGGGAAAAAAATTCACAAAATTTCTTCCAACCAAACAAAAGTAATCAACGGTCAAAAGTGCTCAGGCGTCAAAATGACGCATACCGACGTTCTAGTGTTAAAAGACATAGATTATATAAAGTTTTGTATAAAATAACGTGAAAACAGTGAAAGTTTTTATTTATTCTATTATTTTTACACTATTTTAAAAATGAATGATGAATTTCTTAAACTTTTCGCTCATGTATCAATATAACAACTAATCATAAAATGATTTTTAAAAAATAAAATAAGGTTCAATCATAAAAATATTCAATTATATAAAATTTATCGTTTTATAAGAAAGGTAAAAGCATTTTAACGAAAAGACAAAAACAGATATATTTCTCATGAAACAAATTGATAAATAGGTTTATATAGTTATCGGAAAAAAAAGTAAACAAATATTCATCCTCACAAATTTCTGTTGATTTTAATTAATATGTAAAGAGAAATGTTCCTGCATAAAGCTACAAATTTTTGTGTAAAAGTGAATTATTGATAATAATTTCCGCTGAATTTGTTGGAATAGAATGTGACGATAAAAAATAACTACAGCTTTAAGACTGGAAAAGATTCACAGGAAATTGCTCCCATATGTCGAGAAACACCACATCCGTTTTGTTAAAAATATATTTCTTATCTTTTACTTTAGGGTTAACTTTATTATAATAATTTACGAGCATTGCAAAATTGGGAAAATGAAATACTATTTTTTTTTAATTATTAAAACGCTATATCATGAAAAATTTTAAAGTTTCTATTATTTAAATTTTTACAACAAAACAACTCCGGAAATTAAGAAAACTAACAGATTGGAGAAGTTAATTTTAACTAAAGAAATGAAAGTATGAAAATACAAATTAACGTATAGAGGTTTCTTTTCACAGTTTTTTCCCATTGTCTTCTCTACAAGCTTTTCTATTTTTGTGTATATGATAAATTTTAATAGTTCAAATTTAAGAATATATAATTTCGGTAAATGTGGCTGTTGAAAGTAATTTTATTTATTATTATTACATGTAATATGCGAGTAGTTGCAAGTCATACTTTCTTCTTAATTAATATAATTTTAGATAAACATTTTAATTTTTATACTTTTAAATATTTATTTTAAATTTAAGTACAAAATTATTCATTTAGTTCATTTTAAGAACTAAACAGTAAAAGCGCTGAAAAAGGTCCTTATTCAGTGCAATCTTTGCCATATTTTCGATGTTTTAAAAATATGCTTAAGAAATCACATACACAAGTTAAATAATACATAGTAATAATTTATAGATAGATATAAATAAAATTAATATCTAATAAAATAATTAAAATACAAAAAATATAAAAAATAATTAAATAAATTTATATGGAACCCATCAAAACTTGACTAAAAAAATTACTATAAAAATATGGCAGTAAAATAAGACTCTTTAATATTTAAGAGTATGAAATAGAGTTTCAAAAAATTTATGTAAAAAGTTTTTCCCACATTCAAATACAGTACTATTTTCGATGTCCTTTTTAATCATTGTTCGTTTCAAATCAATATCTTCTAAAACGCATCCATTGCTTTAAGCTAATCAATTTTTATGTAAAGATGGAGAAATGTTTTTACAATAATAATATACAATGGGCAGATGAGGCAGATTTGTAACGTTTTGAAGTGTAATTTATTTGAATGTTTTCTTCGGTTCTTTTCCATAATCAGGATGCTTATCCCTTTTCTACAATAGGTGATCTTTTCCTTTTCATACATTGAAATACTAATGGATCTTTCAAAAAATAATAAAATACAATTCCTAGCATATACTGATGCAACACATACATAAATGAATTCAACATATCATTTATAAAAAATCATGTAAATTGATGAAGTAGTTTTTTTTTTTTTTTTTTTTTTTTTTTTTTTTTCATGAACTGTCGAAAGAAATGCTTAGCGTTTCAAATATATAGATATAGTAATTAGTACTTCACTTTAAATTGCTTCTAGTCATTATTAAATTTATAAAAGCATTTGTTTTAATTTTAAACAAACCGTGTATAAAAATTGAATTGTTTTCACTAAAAGAAAATAGTTTTTAAAATATTTCATGTATCTATATATACATGTATATATATATATATATATATTAATTATTTAAACACTATTAATTTTTTTTATTTATATGCATATTGTACACCAGTCGGTATGCATATTATTTCAAAACCAGTCGGTTTAATTCAAATCACATTTCTGCCCCCCAGCCCACCCAAATTAATATGTCCTTACAAAACTCTAACACATGTGACAATGTGACACATAAATACTGTGACGCAAATGAAATACCATAACTTTTCACTGAAAAAACAAAACGACCCGTTTTATTCACCATTCGACAAAGAAGTAAATTCTGTACAAGAAAAAATCAAGATCGTTCGACATGGCGATGCAAAAGTCTAGGCACGTCTAGAATTTCTTCCAGATGGCCGCTACTCTTTCTGTCGTGATTTCGGACTGGGGTTTTTCCAGAGCGCGTTTCAGTGAATCCATGGACTTTTGCTCCATATACTCCAATACTTTTGCTCCAAGATCCCCCAAACAGCAAAGTCCATAGGGTTCAAGTCAAGGGAGTTTTAGGGCCACTTGTCCTTAGACCAGAATACCGGGAAATTGGCCTCACACCACTCTAGCGTCTTATTCGATCAGCGGGCAGGCGCCCAGTTCTGATGAAGCCGCCAGTCGATGTTCATTTAAGCGATTACGGCGCTTTGCAAAATTAACTCCTGATACATCTCTGTGTTGATCATGATGTCTTTTGGGGCGAAGACGAAAGTTGCCTTTCCCCATTTAGAAATCCGCGTCCACACCCTCACAGACTTCAGAAAAATAATCTTTACCAACTTCACGATTCGCAGATATCCTTTGAGTAGCAACTCGCGTTGATTCTGCGAGTTCCAGAAAGGATGGACCATGAATATCGTTTCATCGGTGAAGAGAATTCGGTTCAGGGTATCGCCGCGGAACATCGACTTCATCTTCTTGCATTTTTCGAGCCTTGACGCCTTCATTTAGTCCGTGAGATAGTTTTCTTTTGCAAGTTTGTACGGAACGAGCTGCAGATATTCTTTTACGAGTCTTCGCATGGATTCACGATCGACGTTGCGCTCCTTGGCCAATTTTAGGATGTTTCTTTGTGGATTTTGATGAATCTTTTTTTACCATTTTTTTAGCACTGGAGTCCTTGTTGTTCGCGGTCTTCCAATTCGCTCACGATCTTCGATCCCTCCGGTATCTTTAAAACGTTTGACGACGCGATGGACTTGTTCCCGGTGTAATTTGATACCCTTGGCGATCGCAGGAATGGGCATTCCCGGCTTGTGTTGTGCGGCGATGGCTGACTGGTCTTCTTTGCACACCACGTTTCCTGGAAAAAAGTGAATTAATATCAGCGGAAATAGCAAGTACACAACAGAAAAGCACGAGGAACACGATTAAAACAATAGTACAGCTCAAAAACGCGAAAAACATTAAAATAATTTTGCATTTTCATCACGTCATAGTACGTATGTGCATCCTTAATATGCTAATATAATAAAATATACTAATTTTGATACAATTGTATTTGCAAGTTATTAAGTTATTAAAAAAGAAAAGTGCGGACGAATGAATAGGTATAATACAAATCCTCCAACCAAGATAAGTGGAATCCAGTTGATGCATCGAAATAAAATTGGAGTCGCACACACTGATTTTTTTTTTTAAATCTTCAATCCAATTTACTATATAATTTAATTATAGAATAAAATGATGGATATGTATATAATTTTTCAATGTGCCCTAAGTATATATAATTTAATAATTTTTACGGAATCTATTATTTTATTTTTTAGTAATGATATGATAAGAATCATGATTCTGTACCAGACAAAAAAAAAATCACTCCCTACTAACTCTGTCAAAACTCGTCGTATAAAATTATGACTGGTACCAATCGATTATAAAAAACGACTACTAATTAATCCTATGTTTAGATTTTCTTTATCTACATACCGAATTTGTACTCAAACTTGAAGACTTTTAATATAAACAAGTTTTTTTTTTTTTTTTTAGAGAAGAGGTATTTTCTGTTTATTTGAAATAGTTCAAAGAGAAGCGTCTAAAAAAGAAAAAAAAAATGAAAAAAATTTCTAATAGACAGATAAGAAATTCCGAATGCCTTTATGAACTTAAAAGTTTCATATTTTTCTTTTAATATACACCACCGCTTTTATTTTTGAATTAGTAAGCTTTTGTTTAGAATTTTTTAGATAGGAAATTAGAGCACATAGAGTAGTCTTCAGTGGAGAAAAACACATTTTTAAAATCTTTCGATTTCAAGGGAATGGGAAATTTGGCGTGAAAACTGAAATTGAAGCTTTGTGGGGAAACATGTTTTTTTTTTTTTTTAGAAATAGACATTTTTTTTAGTGCGATGGTAGTAATTGTAGTAAACAATGATATCTTGAAGAGAGAGATCCAAGAAAGACTGCCTGAAAATTATATAAAAATCACGAAATTTAACTACAATGATCAAACAAAATTTCACTCTAAATTTACTTATTTTTTTTTTTATTTAATGATGTAAAATCGAAATTATGCCATATTTAGAAGTGATGTATTGGCGGAAAAAATAAAAACTTGTTTTTGACTTCGACAAAAACAAAAACAAATCTGTAGTGAAAGAAATGGGACAATGTCTCTAGGAAGTAAAATTTTTGTTAGTATTTTGCCAACAGATTATCCTTTTTATCCACATTAAAACTTTATCGAAGAATCAATTCCAAATTCTCCAGACACTTATATAGAATCCACAGATTTGTATATATATTGGTGGTTCTTAGAAGATGTCTAAGGTTGTAATTTCTATGCAAATACATTGCAATGTGCATAATAATTTAGCTATTAAATCTGGTGTTTTACTCAAACTGCAGCAATTTTCGTATTCTATGCTTAAAAACGTGTTCACAGTTCATGTTATGTTTGAATTTCCTTTTATTTATAACTTCAGTCAGTATGAATTAATTTCAAAGAAGTGTTTGAAAGCATTGAAGTTTGAAAATATTAAGTTTGCTGTTCACATGATGTTTAATTTGAAAAAAATATATAAATATGTAACATTTCCGTTGACTCTAAAATAATGTAATAAACAATTTATGCCTCCAGTTTTAAATATTTTACTTCTGCTTGCGAATGGTGAATATTTCAAATATGTATGGTCTGCATCAGATATATAAAAATTATATGTTAAATTTCTATATTTTGTTCCGTTTAATTTACCTTTTTCCACCTAAAAATATTTGTACTTTACTTATCCTGTCTCAAAACTCCACTATTTTTACGTCTAGTAGTATCTTACCTTTTGAGTATTAAAGTTTCATTCCTTTTTAATTTTTTTTCTTTGACAAACCAACTTTTATTTTGCAAGGGGTTATGTTAAGAATTTTCGAGCCGTTTATGCAGTACCTCATTACATATGTTTTTTGTCTTTTTTTGTCTTTTTATCATACACGGTTAAAGTGTTCCGTCACGCGCGCCGATTGTCCAGTGTCATCTTCCGCTTTGCGGTATTTCCTTCTCTGTGTGTTCTTACACACCCACAAAAGATATTTCACACATTTAAAGTAGCTTTCATTGCTTTACGTTTTGTGCAGTCATCACCGAACTCTGAAAATTTTGTGTTATTATGAAGTTGTAGATTTTGATTCGTTAATGTTTTTGAGTTTTTATAGTCGTTCGTTATAGGCTCGAATATACGGTATATCTTGCGTTATAAGAGATTGCTGTCTCATGACTATATTTCTTAGCGGTCATGTCCTACAATTTGGATCAAAATGCCAAATTTTACAGAATTTTCTGACGAATATTTTGCCTATACCATAAAATGGAAAAATCTGTTTACTGTCACAGTTTCTGAATAAGAGTAACTTCCAATTTTATGTGATTTCGTTAAAAAAATATATTCAAGAGTGTGTGAGAAAGTAAACAGTTTTATATTGAGAACCTTAAGAATAATTATTGCAAACATACAATAATTTATCTAAAAAAGTGTATTAAAGTTTATTGCATACAGTCAATTTTAGCAAACATTGGAAGAAAGTGTGTAAATATGTTCAATCAGATGTATAAATAAGCATAGAAAAGGAATATATATTAAATATTTTACAAATGTGCTTAAAATTTTGGTATGCTACAACTTTGAGTGATAGGGACTTTTTAAATGTAGAAAATCCGTAGTTTTTTTTTAAAAATATAATTCTTGTTAACATGCTTAAATTGTAAAGATTTGTGTTTTGTAAAATTATATTAAAAATTATTGCTGCATATTTTGAATTTTTTCTACATTTTTCCATAAATATTGATTTTTAATTTTGCTTAAAAACTGCGATTAATAATATATTTTTTAAGTGATCAATATAAATATATGATTCTTATTATAGTGTTTTTGTGCATATTCCTTTGTAAAATATGATATAAACTTTTATTAATTATTCTTTCTGGTTATTTTGTGAAACTATTAATAAGTCTCATTTGAATTTCTCATAGACTCATTCAAAAAAGAACACACATTTTAAAGCTTTGTGCGAAAAAGCAGAATAACAGAAATATAATTTACGTAAAATATAAATATTTTTACTGGAAACTTTCAGAAACCTGAATATATCAAAAGTGTAGGAAACATTTAATACCAAGCATAAATTGTCTATACTTATCTGTAGTGTAAAACCATTTCAATAATAAAAATTTGAAAGTTTTAAATTTCAGGCTATATATCATGTAAATGCAAAATGTTTAGATATAATATGATGCTACACCTGCATAACGAAAAAAAATATTCCAAAACTATTTAAAATATTTTCATTTTTAGAAGGCGAGAAGATATTACGACAGACATATAAAAATGTAAGCTACAGATAGTTTAAAATGTTTTCAATCACCTGATACATGTGGAAAGTTTTCATGAAACGTTAAAATGGGAACACATGTTAATGATCATAATGATATTAAAAAAAAGTGAATAACAAACCTAAAATTAAACAAATAAATATTTAAATTATTTTGTAAAATTTACATATTATTATTATTATTATTGTTATATTATTATCGTGAAGCTTGTTCTAATCTTTTCGTTAAATTTTAATTGTTGAAAATACGAATATTCTATTTTTAAAAAAAGTACAGAACATTTTAATAAACAGATGTGTGATGACATGAAAAAACAGATGTGTATATTAAAACACACATAGAATTTGAAGCTTATAAATATTTGCACAGTTTTGTAAACCACATCGAAAAGATAAAACATCTGTTTATACAACGTTTTGTAATGCATATTACACGACATTTTCTCGGTAAAGTGCATAAATTAACAAACTGCTGTAAACAGATAAAAATAACGTCAAAGGAAAATATTTTTGAGTAATCATGTTATACAGATTTGTGAAAAGATCGTGAAGTGTCAATTCTGTGCAGCATATCGTTAATGAAGGTATACCAAACGGAACTGTTTATGTAATAATTAAATATGGAATGAAAAGAGATTAGGTAGTGGAGGATCACAAAACATTAAAACTAAAAAAATTAACTTTTGCCAGAACAAGAATAACTTGAGAAACCACTTTTAACCTATTTGAATTACTAACGAATATAGTCTACAACATCACAACCGAATACATGTGCAGTATTTTTTTTTTTTTATGAGATTCTAATCAAAACTCATCTGTAGACAATTGATAATGCCAGATACATGGTGACTATTACTATGAATTAGCTTTGCACTTAAATTGTTTAAAGGTCAAACGTTTAAATTAAGTATTTTTATACTTAGATATCGTAATGTAGCAGCATTTCTGAAACATCAGCTTGATGTCTAAAGAAGAAAGAAAAATCTTGCATGAAACATAGATTCTGAAAAACTTTCTAACGCGTCCAGAAAATTTTAACAAAAATTCTCCGTTTAATAACGTAAAGATGATATCTAAGTATTAGAAAACGCATAACACATTTGAAAACCAGATTTGAGCAATTGACGCTCATAGACGGTAAAGTAAACCAATTATTTCGTGCAGCCCTGTGAATGATCTGCAGATTTGTATAGATTCTATATGGTATGCTAAAATTTACTTTAGTAAGAAAGCATTTAACACAGCTGAAAATTTACCTTCAGCAATTTCTAGCAAAAGACGGATACGTATCGAAATTCATATAATAATTCTTTGTACTACCCATTTACACAGATATTAATTTAATTTCAAACACAAAAACAAGCAGTGTACACCTGTAAAAGTCTTAAAAACACCTTTAAAACTACACAAAACTACTCAATCTGTTAAAAATTGTAAAAATATTTTCACCTGTTGTTCTCAGGCATCCTCAGTTATTCATGTCATGTTTTCTTCTTTTTCTGACAATCTGTTGAAAACCTTTATTTTGCTTTTTTCTAGTAACATATGGAGCCATCTGTTATCGATTTTTGCATGGATCATATCATTGCATCTTTCTGAGTTTATATAAATGTTTCTCTGGCTTCACTCTGTAATGCGTAGTTTCAATTTTAATAATTGGCTAATTTTTAAACATTATTGAAGTCTATTGCAATTGGAGATTTGTTGTTTAATCTGGCTATTACAGTGGTTGCTTTATTTAAGTTTCTATCTCTTCTGTGTTCTTTCATTATGTCTTCAATTTTCCTTTTTGTCATACCTGTATATGAAATAGCTTTTCCTTCGTTATCATTGAAATTAATCCTGTAATTAATACGTTCCAAAACTACAACAATTTATTTATATCTATATCTATATATATACTATATATATATAAGGATTATATAAGAAGAAATTCCAAAGAATGGCTATAACTTCAGTTCTATTAAATGCATTGTAGGATTTTAAGTTTATTTTCCACTCCCTTTTCATCCAAAATATAAAAATGTATACATGAAATCCAATATCTTTTCATTTTTTTTGTA
Organism: Maratus michaelseni; assembly: GCA_963931845.1. Classification (NCBI taxonomy): domain Eukaryota; kingdom Metazoa; phylum Arthropoda; class Arachnida; order Araneae; family Salticidae; genus Maratus; species Maratus michaelseni. The sequence continues at coordinate 406,587,242 of OZ007587.1, forward strand.
TATTTCAAAGTCTTTCCGGCATTTGTTTAAATTTCACGACTTAGGGTAGTTGGGTTTTCGTCAAGGCGTATCATTTTTGATTGGCATTCAGTCATTTTGGGTGCGATCGCAATTTTCTTTAATTATTCAAGAATCACTTTTTCAGGTTTTATTAACTTTAAATTACGTTATTATAAGTTTTAGTGAACTTTGTTAAGTTTTAATAAATTAATGTAATTTAATCTTTAAAAGTGCAAATGTTAATTCTCGTCGGCAGTATGCAAATTGCATGAAATATTTGTCGAAACCAGTTTCATATAAACTTATATCTCAGATACACAAGAGTAATTTGTGGATATTTTACTGACATGTCTATACATGGCTTTTCTTAATTAGAAATAGCATTAAATGGAATAAAGTTTCATTGCGTCTGAACTTAAGTTTTAAAATCACCCATTGTTTCTTGTCTACTAGCCATTTAAAAATTTAACTATTGTTAAGATTAGTAAAAAACTACTAAAATCATTTTAGTAGTTTCCAAGAAAAAGTACATCACTATCAACTCTTTTCCATAGAATGTGGCAAGTGTTTTTGTCCCATTTAAGTGGAATTACCCCTTTAAACTTATAAATATTTACCTGACAGAAAATAACTTTGCCACAATATATATCGGCACAGCACATTTTTATAAAACGTGAAAAACACTATATCAGCGCACAGATAAATTAAGAAACAAAGGAAGATTTCACTGAACTAAATTATTTAAAATACAATATATTGAAAGTACATAACTTATTATCAAAAGAACATATATTTATATTGAAAGGACATGAAATGAAATTTTTATGAAAAAACTTCAATAAATCTTTTAATGATACCTACTTTATATGTTTTGACAAATATTAGAGTTCGGAGATTTATTTCAGATTATTATGGCTGGAAACACTTTTCCTTTTATTACTTATGAAATGACAATTTTTTCATTTTGTTTTTACATCTATAAGTAGATTGCCAAAATAACGTAATATAACTTTTAAAAATAACAAAAATATCTTGTGTTTCCGTGCAGTTTTCACTATGTAACTTCTTGCCGAAGAAGGTAATCCATTTATTCTTTCTAGTTTTTTATTATATTCTTTACGTTTAAATGCAATTAAATGCCAAAAATCAATTTTCATACAACTTCATGAAGATAAGTTGTCAATAAAAAGATAAATATGAAATATTTTAGTGAAAGCTCTTAATAAATAAATAATAATTTTTAATGAAATAAATGTTGGTTATAATTAAAGTTACACTACTCAGACCAATAAGGAACTTGTTGTGGCTGACGATTTCGTTGAAACTTGGTATATAGATTATATGGACCCATAGATTAACACACAAGATAGGATACTATTACAGGGCGTAATGGTAACGCGATGACGAACGCAGTGCCTGTAGTGACAAGGAGGAAGAAACGTCTCATACACGGATTATTTCTCCTTTTGAACGTCTATCTTATTATGATCTTTCTTTTTAAAATGCTACATGTTTACATTTTCAACGTTGTAAGAAAAGCGAAAAACGAAAGTTTTAAAATTCCGATTTGTATGTAGACATCATTCTACACGACATATTTGAACATCTTTAACCATACTAAAAAAAATCTGAAAATAACTGTTGTTTCATTAATAATAATAAAATAAAAATAAAATGAAGTATTTTAAAAAGAAACTTAACACACAAGCCAGTGGCCAATTTGAAGAGAATCGTCTGCCTCGAAGCGAAATGAATAGATATTAAAAACGTAGAGCATAAACAGATTTCATATACACGGGTAAATTTCGGAATCGTTTTAGTTTTCCCCCCTTGTGACTAGTGACGCTAGTATTGCTGCCATTACAGATTTTGCTGTAACTGTCCTATCTTGTATGTTAATCTATGTATGGACCATGGAGAAAAGAAATATTCAATAAAAGAAATAGTTCATATTTCGATCACCAAGTGAAAAGATGCACCTAAAGAACCGGAAACACAACTTGGATACATAAAACTTTATTTAATCGCAGCATTTGTTCAATGCGCATTTCATTTGTGTCAATACCATGTTCAAAGTGTGTTAAAACATGTTCAACAGAAGTTATTCTTCAGGAGTTGAAGTCTCATGGCCTTTTATACCTGCTTTCTGTTGAACATGTTTTAACACGCTTTACATTTCATTTACACAAATGGATTGCACATTGAACAAATGCTGTGATTAAGTAAAATTGTATGTTTCCAATTTGTATTTCCGGTTCTTTTTGCGCCACCGTTTCACCTGGTGGTGGAAAGTTGAATTATTTTTTATTAGATATTTTTCTTCCCCATGAACCATATAACGTATCTACCAAGTTTCAACAAAATCAGTCAACCAGAAGGGGCTCCAGATTGGTCCGAGTAGTGTAACAATAATTATAACCATCCTCTACTTTGAAAAGTTGCAGTCTTCACGACCAATATCCTGATAATTAATTCATTATTTATTGTTTTTAAATACCATTTTATGCGTTGGACGCCTAGCAAATCTTGATCTAAATATATATTTAAGTGTATTTATATATCATTTATTACAGAGGAGTAAAACAAACTAACAGAAATATTCTTATCATGTACACTGTAGGAAAATAGATTATGAAATCACCATTTATTCCATTCTATTAAAAGTAGTATTAAACCGCGTTTACCCTGATAAATACCTTCTAAAAACATATGGATAAACGAAACACCATTAAACGCCAACTTAGCACAGTTAACTATAAATATAGAGGGAAAAGACCGCGAATAAAAAATAAATAGTACTTTGCGTTTTACTTTTTTTCTGTATTATGAAACATGGTAATTTCTACTTGTTTGTTTGATTTTATTTATTTACTTTGCAAGTTTTGGGATGAACTGAATAAAATTTAACTGTTTTAGGAAAAAGTCTGTATGTTAAACAATCATTGCAGGCGCTGTAATTCATAAAAGAATCAGATTTCTTTATACTTCACATTTAGTCAGATTTTGATAGAACATGTTGCTCATTAGATTTTGGTGTAATCTACATGTAGATTACACCAAAATGTTGTTTTTACAAAATTAACTTAACTAATAACAGAAATTTGTGTAAATTGTTATGTAAAATATAATACAGATTAAAATAATTTTACATGAAATGATTGTTAAATTATTATAAAATTACTTTTTAATTTTTTATATTTTTTTCAATCTAAATAATATTACACTACACAATAGAATATACTTATATTTTATTTTAAAAATGTGTGTCATATGATTACATTATCTTTATAATATGATAAAAAGAAGATTCGTATATTTACCGAATCTTTATTATTTATTCTAATTCAGTAAAATATATCTTTATAAAAATGTAAATGGAATACTGTCTACTCAAACACATTATTTACTTAAATAATTGTCTTTCTAAGTCACGCAATGCATTTTTCAGGATGATATATTAAATCGAAGTTGCACAATTTCTGCTAATATACTAATGCATATTCTTTGTCAGATTAATGTTCTTTGACTGAATATTGATTTTATCTATTTAAGACTTCGACATTTGTGTAATACTGAACATTTCTTGCATAGCTATTTTATAAAAACATTACGATTTATATTATTTTATTTTGGGTTCATGTTGTATGATTTATTGAGGCTCTCAGTTTGGAAACTACTATGTAACATTATTAAGGAAATGATTAAGTAAGAACACATTAAATATAGATTTATGTACACTGTTTTGTTTATTATATAGCGCAGAAAACCTATGCTATGTATACTAAATTGTATTTATAATATGTAAGTAGTTCTAAACATTCACGTTCTAAGTTTAGAAATATAAAATTGGGTTTTATTAGATTAAAAATCAGGTACGTTTTGAATTATCGATATTTGTGATTGTTAGAAAAATGATATTTGTTATAATTATGGACATCTATCACCTATGCTATCGATCTTTTCAGTCGTTGTTGAGATTGATTATTTGATAGATATTTGAAAAGTTTCACAATATGAATTTTTACGATTAAAACACATCGGTATCGTTTGTGATTGTTAGAAAAATGATATTTGTTATAATTATGGACATCTATCACCTATGCTATCGATATTTTCAGTCGTTGTTGAGATTGATTATTTGATAGATATTTGAAAAGTTTCACAATATGAATTTTTACGATTAAAACACATCGTTATCGTTTGTGATTGTTAGAAAAATGATATTTGTTATAATTATGGACATCTATCACCTATGCTATCGATCTTTTCAGTCGTTGTTGAGATTGATTATTTGATAGATATTTGAAAAGTTTCACAATATGAATTTTTACGATTAAAACACATCGGTATCGTTTGTGATTGTTAGAAAAATGATATTTGTTATAATTATGGACATCTATCACCTATGCTATCGATCTTTTCAGTCGTTGTTGAGATTGATTATTTGATAGATATTTGAAAAGTTTCACAATATGAATTTTTACGATTAAAACACATCGTTATCGTTTGTGATTGTTAGAAAAATGATATTTGTTATAATTATGGACATCTATCACCTACGCTATCGATCTTTTCAGTCGTTGTTGAGATTGATTATTTGATAGATATTTGAAAAGTTTCACAATATGAATTTTTACGATTAAAACACATCGGTATCGTTTGTGATTGTTAGAAAAATGATATTTGTTATAATTATGGACATCTATCACCTATGCTATCGATATTTTCAGTCGTTGTTGAGATTGATTATTTGATAGATATTTGAAAAGTTTCACAATATGAATTTTTACGATTAAAACACATCGTTATCGTTTGTGATTGTTAGAAAAATGATATTTGTTATAATTATGGACATCTATCACCTATGCTATCGATCTTTTCACTCGTTGTTGAGATTGATTATTTGATAGATATTTGAAAAGTTTCACAATATGAATATTTACGATTAAAACACATCGGTATCGTTTGTGATTGTTAGAAAAATGATATTTGTTATAATTATGGACATCTATCACCTATGCTATCGATCTTTTCAGTCGTTGTTGAGATTGATTATTTGATAGATATTTGAAAAGTTTCACAATATGAATTTTTACGATTAAAACACATCGGTATCGTTTGTGATTGTTAGAAAAATGATATTTGTTATAATTATGGACATCTATCACCTATGCTATCGATATTTTCAGTCGTTGTTGAGATTGATTATTTGATAGATATTTGAAAAGTTTCACAATATGAATTTTTACGATTAAAACACATCGGTATCGTTTGTGATTGTTAGAAAAATGATATTTGTTATAATTATGGACATCTATCACCTATGCCATCGATCTTTTCAGTCGTTGTTGAGATTGATTATTTGATAGATATTTGAAAAGTTTCACAATATGAATATTTACGATTAAAACACATCGGTATCGTTTGTGATTGTTAGAAAAATGATATTTGTTATAATTATGGACATCTATCACCTATGCTATCGATCTTTTCAGTCGTTGTTGAGATTGATTATTTGATAGATATTTGAAAAGTTTCACAATATGAATTTTTACGATTAAAACACATCGTTATCGTTTGTGATTGTTAGAAAAATGATATTTGTTATAATTATGGACATCTATCACCTATGCTATCGATCTTTTCAGTCGTTGTTGAGATTGATTATTTGATAGATATTTGAAAAGTTTCACAATATGAATATTTAGGATTAAAACACATCGGTATCGTTTGTGATTGTTAGAAAAATGATATTTGTTATAATTATGGACATCTATCACCTATGCTATCGATCTTTTCAGTCGTTGTTGAGATTGATTATTTGATAGATATTTGAAAAGTTTCACAATATGAATTTTTACGATTAAAACACATCGTTATCGTTTGTGATTGTTAGAAAAATGATATTTGTTATAATTATGGACATCTATCACCTATGCTATCGATCTTTTCAGTCGTTGTTGAGATTGATTATTTGATAGATATTTGAAAAGTTTCACAATATGAATTTTTACGATTAAAACACATCGGTATCGTTTGTGATTGTTAGAAAAATGATATTTGTTATAATTATGGACATCTATCACCTATGCTATCGATATTTTCAGTCGTTGTTGAGATTGATTATTTGATAGATATTTGAAAAGTTTCACAATATTAATTTTTACGATTAAAACACATCGTTATCTTTTGTGATTGTTAGAAAAATGATATTTGTTATAATTATGGACATCTATCACCTATGCTATCGATCTTTTCAGTCGTTGTTGAGATTGATTATTTGATAGATATTTGAAAAGTTTCACAATATGAATGTTTACGATTAAAACACATCGGTATCGTTTGCGATTGTTAGAAAAATGATATTTGTTATAATTATGGACCTCTATCACCTATGCTATCGATCCTTTCAGTCGTTGTTGAGATTGATTATTTGATAGATATTTGAAAAGTTTCACAATATGAATTTTTACGATTAAAACACATCGTTATCGTTTGATTAAACAGCATAATGTTATTGCTAAAGTAAATTTTCAGGTATGCAAAAACCATTATGTTTGTACTATTTCGTGATAGGGATATTTGATAATTTCCTTTAAAAAGCCATTGGAAATTTGCAAAGGCGTGTGAAAGCTTAAATTATTCACGCTCTTTGATTAAAGATTAATACTAAAAATATATATATAGCCTATTTCAATTAACAAAAACATTTACATTTTAAATGTTTATTGTGTTTGAATTTCAAATTTATCCTAATATTAAATTACATATGAAATGTTTTGTCATGTTTTTCACTTATTATTTTTACAGACCGACTATTTATTCGAAAATCTAATCTGTTTTGGTATTGTTTAAGTTAGAACGATACTAATTGACTTTTAGACAAAGAAAAACAGTATAAATATGTTTATTTAAACCCATCTAAATAATCTAATTGTTATAATCTTAATGCCTTTTTTTTTTAATCAGAACATGAAAAATAAACATACAATAGCGTAAAATATAGGTGTTTTATTTCCTTTATTTTCTGTTTAGTAAGTACTGGTTTACAATATTTATTATTTTACGCTACTGCAATAAAGAAATGGAGTAAAAAATTAGAGAAATATTATATTTTCACTGATGTAGATAATATCTGAGTAACTCAAGACTAAACAAAATTTCACATCACAAAATAGTGAAAAACTCCACATACTTGTGAATATCATTTTTCAAAAATTTTAACTGCCTTCTGTTATATTTCGTTTACTATTTGTATTCTGGAGGCATAAGATAAGAAGGGGCTCATGTAATAAAGAAATAGAGAAATTAAATTAGAGAAATATTATATTTTCACTGATGTAGATAATATCTGTGTAACTCAAGGACTAACAACATTTTTGCATCACAAAATAGTGAAGAAGTCTTCTTACGCACTTACTTGTGAATATCATCTTTCAAAAATTTTAACTGATTATTTCTGTTATATTTCGTTTACTACTTGTATTATGGATGCATCATATAAGGAGGGGCTACTGCAATAAAGAAATGGAGTAAATAAATTAGAGAAATATTATATTTTCACTGATGTAAATAATATCTGAGTAACTCAAGACTAAAAAAATTTTACATCACAAAATACTGAAAAAGTCCTCTTACGCACATACTTGTGAATATCATCTTTCAAAAATTTTAACTGCCATCTGTTATATTTTGTTTACTATTTATTTTCTGGCTGCATCATATAAGGAGTGGCTACTGCAATACAGAAATAGAGAAACTAAATTAGAGAAATATTATCTTTTCACTGAGTTAGATAATATCTGAGTAACTCAAAAGACTAACAAAATTTTACACCACAAAATATTGAAAAAGTCCTAATAGTTTATTTCGCCAGATTATCAGTTTTCAGAAATCTTTTAGAGGTCTGTAATTATGAATGCATTTGTTTACATATTGTAATTTTCTCACTCTTCTATAATACACCATCCGGAAATATCCGGAATGGTTTCTAAAGTTTTGCAATTTTTGGATAACATTATACAAATCTATTTGTCGCATGTTAAAAATGTTCAGATGAGTTGGAGATATTTTAAAGTAAAGTAGAGTTTCTCTGTTTATAAATTTTTGACGAAAAAAATCTGTATATATCATATGAAATATGCAATCACCTAAAAACAAAAACGTTATTCATTTATTTTGTAACAAACATCTTATTTTATGCATAAAAAATTGCAGTACAATCGAAAAACGTAAAAAGATTATTAAATTTTTTTTTAAATATTTATTCAAGTCATGCTATGCCTTTCCCAAGAAGATTCTTTGGAAGCAAAATTTGCATTTACGAGTAATGGCTGGATGTTTATTTTCTGTTGCATTACCGTTCTTTAAAAACCAATTGATTAATACGTTTAAGACATCTGTTTTTGTTTAATATTGCGAAAATATCTAACAGAATACTTAATGGAGTGTTACATGTTTTCAAATTTATTTCTTCTATTTAAACATTACGTATTCTTGACAGGATGTGGCATTAAGAACGACTGAGTGAAAACACAAATTTAATGATTTGTACAATTTGTTTTGTACTTCATATATAAAGTAGTTTATAAACTGACACACTGGCAATGTATTTGAATTACGATTCGTCCATGCATTAAATGTATGAGAAAACAACAAAAACAACAACAACAACAAAATAATAATAATAGTTTTTGTTTGCAATTTTTTATACGTTTTTTATTTATTCGTATCTTATTAATCTAGATGTTGTTGTTAAGTAAGAAAATACTATTTTATTAACCCTCCAGCCGCGGGTAACGCTCCTTACGCGTTTCACTTATTCTATACAATTTCGCGGGGAACGCTATTATGGCGTTACCTACAATTTTTATAGTACTTAAGCATCGGGAGACTCTATTTCTTCGTTGAATCTATCTTCTTTTATTTAGAAATAGAGAGATTCGTTTACAAATTATAATACATATATCATTTCATATACTTGGTCATTCGGAAAGTTCTGCGGTTTTTGAAATATTTTGAATCGATAAATGCCACATTCTCACCAGAATTTTGAAATAAAACTTTGTTTTTATAATGTACATGAAGAAACTGCGTTTACTTACTTAGAAATAAATTTGTTTTTAAACTCCAGTGACATTCAATGCTTAAAACTATTATAAGTGGCGAATAAAAATAGGCCGCGGTTTTATATAAGAAAATGGAAAGGATCGCCCGCGGCTAGAGGGTTAAACATTCAGTCAATTTGAATCAATAAAAAAGTCCGTCCGGCCTGTACCGGGAGGAAAAGGTAGCTTTCCTATATCTTTGTTTTAAAATTTTAGCTAATGTTACTGGAAAACAGGAAGCTAAAATGCAAAGAAACCGTTTACAAAAGATTCGTTAATACTGAATTTGAATAAGAAATTCGCCAAATTATTGAGCTATAGCCAAATTGACTTCATTTATGAAAACTTATTTTGGTCGCCAAATTTGGCGATATTTCACCAAATGTCGCCAAGTTTGGCGCTAACGGATATGAATATATAGTGTTATACGTATGATTCGGAAAATGATTACAACAATGAAAGATAATATTTTGCGAGAAATCACGTTCACTAAAACTTATAAATTAATCGTTGGATTTTTGTAATGTGCTATCTTGTTTGAAAATGTCTGCCACCCTAGAATTTCAAACTGCTGTATCTCAGCCGTTTTTTAAGATAGAGGTAAAACAAAAAATGCTCCGGAATCCTTGTATCAAGGCCTAATACTTAAGCAAATAATAAATTTGAATTTTAAACTTTTTTGTATATTTATTTTAGTTTTAAATTTTTAAATGGCCGCCATCTTGAAACAAAATGGCGGACCAAGCTGGCCAACGAACTCGGTAGAGACATTGGTGAGTTTAATACACCCAATTAGTTTCATCGAAATTGATTTATAAATACGAGCGTTATCGTATGACATAGGTCAGATATAATATGGAGATATATATATATATATAAATATAAATCAACAATTGAACGGAGGGTGGTTTTGAGGTCTGGGGGTCATGATCGGTGAAAATATATCGAAATTTTCCGGAACTGCTTTCCTCCGAACGGCTGCAATAGGTAGCTTTATACTTTTTTGTATTGAAAGCTACCTAATAGTGATACCTTTAATGAAGAAAATTTTAAATTTTATTTATTCAGTAATTCAAAATCTGCACCTAGCACATGACATGTTATAAAACCAAAATTAAGTTTTATTTAATACATATCGAACCATGAAATTATGAATTTTGTAGATTTCTAGAACAATTTTTTTTTGTATCATCTTTTAAAATATTACGACTGACAAATTAAAAGTCATATATACATATTTATTTAAATTTCAAATCTGGAAACAAGTAGTAGTTTCAAATAAGAATGGGAAAAAACGTCAATTATGAATAGTTTTTTAAAGTCTTTAATATTGTGAATAATTGTAGGAACAATTTAAGACAACAATCTAAAGATTTTATGTCTGAAAATCTTTAGAAGTAAGTCGATTCCTCTTAGAACATTTTAATAATTGTATGTAAATTGGTTATTTTTTAAAAATTAAAACCATGCATTTTTCCATTTGTATAATACGTCAGTCTCTACTAAAATAATAGATAAAGGAATTTGAAACAAAACAGTACCCAGAAGTTAAAAGAATTCAGTATAACTGGTGTTATTATTTTTAATCTAAAAAGAAACAATTTAAGAAAATTCGTTTCATATTCTTCACGTAAAAGATTAAAGGAATTTACGAGATTAATTTAACTTGTATTTGTATAAGGACAAAATAGAAAGAAAGAGAGAAAAGAAAATGACGAATGAAAGGCTTGCGTTTTCAATTTTTCAATTTCTCATTACGAAATTAATACTATTAAGAAAAAGATTATTCTTCAATATCATTCACATTTCTATTTATTGTACGAAGTTCAAAAGATAAAATTCAGATGACATCTCCTTTAAACAATGCCAATTAAAAGTTTCTTTTTTTCTGTTTTTTTTTTTTTTTTTTTTTTTTTTTCGTTCATCTGACGAAATATTCTATATTAGAGACTTTAAATTTTGCATACGTATAACTGAACACCTCCAGTTACACACACAAAAAAAAAACTTTTGGAAAATTCTTATATTGTTTTAATTAATTGAATGAATATAATGGCATCCGACCATTTATGCGATTTAGATTTTATAACAGAATCTTAATTTCAGCCTCTTTTCAGTAGGCTAGCTGGCTCAGTGGTATCGTATTCCCTGCTGTGCAAAATGCTCCTGGATCGAAGCTGGGTATCAGAGTTTCAAATTTTATCTTCGCAAGAGATTTAATTATACAATATATTCAATTTTACAGAATGTTTGTATTTTTTATTTTTTGCCATTTTAAGGCAAAATGTTGCTAAAAAAGATTATTTTTTAATTTAAAAATTCTTTTTTGAGATTGTGAAAAAATTTAGACTTTGTTTAAAGTTCCGTTGAATTTCTGAAATTTTGAAATTTTAAATTTCTTTTAAACAATTTGTTTTGTTTTGTGAAAATTCGAAATTTTAATTTTTGCTTGAACATCCAATAACTTCTTAAAAACTTTCTGCATTTTAAGTTTGGTTTAAACCTTTTTTTTAATTTTAGAAATTTTAACTTTGATTTATTTTTAACTAAAATTAAATCATATATTTAAATAGGCTTTTCAGCTATACAAACATTTGCTGTTACAATTATCCCAAAAGCAGTTAAAAATATAGCTACATCTTGTAATCATTTTAATATTAAATTTAATGGTGCTGCTATCTATGTTGTTATTAATAAAGTGTATTAATAAAAGTTAAGGATTTAATAATAATGATTTGGATTTATTAATTAAAGGATAAAGTGTTTTGAAAAGAATATTAAACGAAATCCTTTCTGCGATCTTCTATAACACTTACCCAATTGTTTTATTTAGAAATAATGTTATTGAAGATATTTTTGCTAAAATCATGTGTTCCACAATTTTGGTATTTTAAAATTTTGAAACCCTTAATGAAATTTAACGAGTATTTGAATAATGACAGATAAAAAACAAAAACACACTCATAAGAAATGCACTCTCTAGAGAGGGGGGGGGGGAAGAGAGAAGTAAATAACGAATATATTTATTGAGCAGATGACTTGCTTTCTCAAAATTTAAATTTCTAATTACGAAATCAATACTTTAAAAAGAGCATATTCGTCCTACTACGTGCACATTTGTACATTTTATAACATCTCCCCTGAATGTTGTTGATTATAAAGTTATTACTATATTGTATAGGAATATATGTCAAGACATTTTTACTTTCTTCTATTTTTACAAGAAGAAAGTATTGGATTCCTGAAAATTTTCGACTTCCGGTATTCGACGGATTTATACGTTTTAGAAGGTCCTGAACACGATTTGACTATTTTTAGAAAGTGTCTGTTTGTGAGTCTGTGAGTCTGTCTGTCTGTCTGTCTGTATGTATGTGACACAAATTTTGTGAGCGCTCTATCTCAAGAACTAATGCACCAAATTTAATAAAACTTTATATTCAGTTAGTCCCTGGTATAAATTGGTTAAAAATAAAATTCTGAATACAGCGGTTATTTTCGACGGGTTATATTTATATTTCAGTCTTTTATATTACATTGTTTAATTATATTATTATATTTAATCTCCGATATCTTGCAGTGTCCAAGCTTTAAAAATCTATTCCTAGGGGCAAGCCCCATTAAATAAATAAAACGCGATTTTGAAAATTCATGTATTTCAACGTTGTTCTGAGTTCATGTATAGAATATCTGCCCTTCAATAGTTCCATAATAATATTTGTATAAGAAAATCATCCAATATTTGATGTACATTTCTTATGCAAAGTTTACAAATATTTCGACTAAATCAATTGAAACATTTGCACTGAGTCACAAAAAAGTCATTTTTTAGGGTTAAATTACATCAATGAAAGACTTGTTTTTTTATTCAATAAAAAAAAAATTAAAAGAAAAATCTAAAATTATATTTGAAATAGTTTTATTCAGAAAAATTATATTATAATGGCTTATCTAATGTACATTTTATTTAATTCAAATTATTTTCAAATGTAATATACTTCCCAGTTAATTTTCATACATTAAATATATTTTACTCATTAATAATTTTATATAAAATAAGTACATACTTTTTCTGGTGTGTATAGGAATCTTTAGAAGTAACGCAATTCATCTTAGAATATTTAAAAATATACATTTTTTAAATTCAGTTACTTTTTAAAAATTAAAAACATATATTTTTCAGTTTGAATAATATATCAGTCTTATCTAAAATAATAGTTAAATGAATTTCAAATAAAACAGTAGCATAAGTTAAGAAAATATTATGCATAGCTGCGGTTATTCTTTTTAATCTAAAAAGTACAAATTTCAAATTTATGAAATTTTGCTGTACATTGTTCACGTAAAATATTAAAGGAAATTTACGCGAGATAATTAACTTGTATTTTAATATGAGAGATGAAAAAAAAGAAAATAAAGAATAATTTTTGTCGAACGGAAGACTTGTGAGAGAGTGAAAGAGAGGGGGGAGAGAGAGAGAGGAAAATTACAAAAATATTTTATTTATCAGAAGACTTGCTTTTTCAAAATTTCAATTTCTGTTTACGAAAGTAATACTATTAAGAAATATAGCATTCCTCAATATCATACTCATTTATTATATGTATAATATACATAGATGAAAAATAAAATTCGGATGACATCTTCCCAAAAACATGTCAGTTAAAATTGTCTTTCTTTTATTTTGAAGGAATATAGTTAAAGACATCTTTGATAAAGTAAGTTGTTCCAGACATATTAAAATTTTAAATTTTGCAATTTTAATGTAATTTAACTTGTATCTGAATGGTGACCAGAAAAGGAGAACTGAGAGAATGAAAGAGAAGGGAGAGAGGGAGAAGAAAATTACATTTGCTTTTTCAAAATTTCAATTTCTGATTAAGAAAGTATTACTATTAAGAAATAGAGCAATATCATATCCATTTAGTATATAAAGTTGAAAAATAAAATTTGGATGATTATCTTCCCCAAAACATATCAATTAAAATTGTCTTTTTTTTTTTTTTTTTTTTTTTTTTTTTTTTTTTTTTAAGTTATATAGTTGAAGATATCTTTGATAAAGCAAGTTTTTCCAGACATTTGAAATTTGAAATTTTGACATTTTAATGTAATTTAACTTATATCTGAATAATGACCAAAAAAGGAAGAGTGAGAGAGCGAAAGAGAGGGGAGAGAGAGAAGAAAACAACAAAAATATTTTATTGATTAGAAACCTTGCTTTTTCGAAATTTCAATTTCTGATTACAAAAGTAATACTAAAGTAATACAAAACAGCATTCTTCTTACACTTGTAGCACATTTTTATATTTTATATAATGTTTAAAAGATAAAATTCATTTAATATTGCCCCTAACAAAGTTAAATATAAATTTCTTTTTTTTTTACTTATAAATAATATAGTTGAAGACATGGGTATTTGAATAAATACAATTAATTAAAGAGCACGTTATTTCCGATATATATACAAATTTAAATTTCTGATTGCGAAAGTATACTATTGAGAAATATAGCATTCCTCAGTATCATGCCTATTTGTTATATAAAGTTCAAAAATAAAATGCGGATGACATTTTTCCTAAACAACGTCATTTAAAAGTTTTTTTTTTTTTTTTGAAAGAATATAGTTGAAGACATCTTTGATAAAGTAAGGTGTTCCAGACATATGAAAATTAAAATTTTGAAACTGTTACTGAAATTTAACTTGTATCTGAATAATGATAAAAAAAGCCAGTGTGAAAGTTTGAAAGTGAAGGGGAGAGAGAAATAAAAACGAATATATTTTATCGAGCAGAAGATTTTATTTAAAAAATGCAGTTACAGATTAGGAAAGTAATACGATTAAGAAAGAAAGCATTCTTCTTCAATTTTTTTCAAATTTTATATATTGCATAAAGTTTAAATATAAATTCAGTTAACATTCTTCCTAACAATGTTAATCATAAGTTTATTTTTTTATTTATAAGTAATATACTTCAAAACATTTTTTTCTAATATAAGCAGTTCCAGACTTTTTTATTTTAAATTTTTTAAACTCTTAATGAAATTTAACGTGTATTTGAATACTGACAAAGAAAAAAAAATAAGGACAGAAACGACACTGTGTGAGAAAGAGAATGAGAATAGAAAATAAGTTTTTTTTATTCAGCAAAATACTTGCTTTTTCAAAATTTCAATTTCTGATTACGAAAGTAATGATATAAAAACAGCATTCTCTTTCAACTTCTTGCACATTTCTACCGTATATAAAATGTTCAATAAGTAAAATTCAGAAAACATCTCACCTAAATAATGTTAATCATGTATTTTTTTTTTTATTTAGAAGGAATATAAGGATTATAATGGAGGTATTAATGGAGGAATTAATTTTAATCGAGGTTATAAAATAATTATTCCATCATTCGTTTTTGTAAATGTTTTGAGAACCCCCCCCCCTCCTCCTTCCATGAAAGAAATTACTGTCAGAAGTATTTAACCTTGCTAATATCAGCAAATATAGTTAACAAGGTAATTATTAATTTGATTATTAAGGTATAGGAATACGCTGATAACATTGATTTCAATTCTTTCATTGGTAGGTCATTTATTTAAATTTACAAGCGAGAATTTTAACATACACGTTTTTGTCTCAATGTTAATATTATGTTGAGAGATTCTAGTAGTTATTTGAGACCTCCTGCTCTCTTACTAATACAAAAATAAAATTAATAAATATTTTTTATTATACAAATATTTTACTAATACAAAATGTTTTATTCAGATACTTGATTTTTCTGATACTTTTCTTGCTTCAAAAATGAGAACTAGGAATTATGTTATTATATAGTTGAATTCATATGGCAGATTCTTGCAATATATTACTTGCATCAGAATGTGCCAAAACATTTTGTGTCATAATAGCAATCTACTCTCCAAATTTCGTGATCCTGACTTTAGTCGTTTCAGCTGGGTGTTCATCAGTCAATCAGGCGTTCTATATTTATATAATAGTATAGATATCGCGATAATAAAATTCATATTTAGCTAATCATTTACTTTTATTGAATCAGTATGAGTGTTCAAAGATATGACAACGTGATTTGCCACAATTTTCTTATGATCTAAATATTTCTAGTCCCAAATTTGCATAATTAAGATTCCTAACTCCTTTGTTCTCAAACAGTGACGATTAAGAACATTTTCTGTCCCATAAATTTTGTCTCATAGGTCATTTTAACACTAATGATTTGATTATAATGAATGTCCTTAATTGACAGTGTACACTGCAAATTTTTATACACTTTTCAGAACACTTATTTTGTCACGTTTTTTAGTATACTTTGAAGAGCACTTTTTGGAACAGCTTTTAGAATACTTCTGAGAACACTTCTTTTATTCAAGCACACATTCTAGCACATGTTTTGAAAGCAGTGATTTCACAAGTGTGACCAAATATGCTCCCAATCTGTTCTCAAATGTGTTCCCAAGTTCAGATTTAACAAATATCCTTATCATAACACTTTCGATACACTTTATTTATAGCGGAGCATACTTGAAACACATTTCAGAACACATTAAGGTAACTAGAATGCTTTTTTTTTTTAATTAAAGTGATTTCCATATGTGTCCCCAATGTGTGCTGAGAATTTGCAGTGTATGTGTCATTACTGTGACGTATCAAACGGTCACAGTGTCACAATTACAATTGTGACCTAATTGTGACATCTTTGATTTGTCCCATTATGCCACCAAGGTGACCGTCACATCGTAGCATCATTGTGTTTTAACTATGAAAAATTTTTAAGACAATGCGACTACAAAACAAATCACTTGAAACTCGTCTCAAAATGGGACATATCTACGTCACAACGACATACCGACACATTTTCCACTTCATGTGACAACAATGTCAAGGTTGCTATTGTGAACTTTTTTATTAAAAAATTCCGAATACATAACAGAATTACCGAAAAGTAAATTTTACTAGACTATCCGATATTAATAAAGTAAAATTATCATTTGGAGTTTCTGGTATGAACGGATTTTATATTAAAAATAAAGTACAAATTGGCAATCCTGGGCAATGTGGACATTTAGAGTAACATTTCTATGATTTCGCAATCGGGCCATATTCAAGTCTCAGCGTTATGAGTTACATTCCGAAGCCCTAACCGAAGAAAAAAATTTTCCATAGGCTACAAAGTAATCAATGATGAATGAGAATAATGGAAAAATATGGCTTTGTATTGACGATCCCTAATATGTTATTAACGTGTTATATATGTATTTTTTCATTAATTATTTCATTCATTTTCGAAAGTGTTTGGGCCTATATTTTTAATTAAAAAAAGTATAGATTTCTAAAACAGTTTCATATTTAAAGTAAATTTTACTGCATACAGTATTTGGAAAAGTTTTAAACTTGAAGGATTAAATGTATCTTTAAGAATTTAAATTTCTAGTGACTATATCAGTATCAATTGCACGCTTTCTTTTGTTTCTGATATATTTATTGATATAAATCCAATTGAACTTCACATTAAATAAATTTCTAATTAAAATGTGATCATCAATGATAATTTAATAGTTTATTCGCACAAAAATGGTAAGCAGCTGTCATATTATATATAATTTTCTACTTTTAATTAAATTATTTAAAACGTTAAATATCTATTGATGAATTATTAAACATTCTCTGAGAATTAATAAATGCTTTTAGGAAATTAAATTGAAACTTTTACCACCCCCCTCCCCGTCACACAGACAGAAATGGAAATACTTATATTTTTGAATGGCTTCATGTAGATAAGTTCAAACTGCTGCATTAGAAATTATGTGAACGATTTGTTGTAGTGACATACAGTTGTTACAATAACAATTTAAATATATATCTATTCAAAAAACAATGTAATTAGTGCTTCCGCTGCTGCCATTATTGAAATTAATTTATTGTGACTTTTTTTCTTTCTCTTGTCATAACTCAATATTGAATTATTTTAAAACATGCAAACTTGCAGTTTTACACAGGAGTGTATGGAAAGCACTCTGAAACAGAAAGCTTAAATTGAAGAACTATTTTAAGTGTTATTTAATGATGAAATCGTTAAACATTCTTCAGTTTTAAAAAGTTTTATAGGATCAAAAATTATGCACAGCAATCTAACCAACTTTTGCTGTCACATAATTAATTAGATTGTGTTGTGTAGTTGCCAATGATTTTTAAATTTTTCTAACTTTCTAACAGCATTTTTTTAATTTAAAATTTCATTATCTAAATAGAGATTTAATTCATATTTTGATGTAATCTTCTGTACTTATTGTTTCCAGATTTTAGAAAGTTCAAACAGTAATATTAACAAACATTTTTTAATTGAAAAATATATTTCCATGTAAATTTTAAAAATGAAAGAAAAACAATGGCGCTTTTGCATGCAAAATGCATTTAATGGTAAAAATTACGGCAATTGTAAATCGATTTATTAAAATTTCATATTGAAAACCACTTTCTTAAAGCATTGTCAAACACTGTATTTTTAATTTAAATATGCATTTACAACTGAATATAGAAAAAAAGAAAAAACTTTAAATTATTACGTACAAAAAGTATTTAATGGTTAAAATCACATCATATTTAAAAATATATATTTAAAATGTCATATTTAAATAAATTTTATTATAGCATCTAAACGAAAACTTTTCTTCTAAACGTAATAAAAGCCCGTGGAGACATATTTTTACATAATCATTTTATGCAAGCTGACTTTCAAATGAGTATTTGATCTTTCTTAATTAGTCACGGAAATTGCAGTTAGCTGACATAAGAACAATTCATGAAAATTGCAGTCAGCTGACATAACAACAATGTATGGAGCCTTGCTGAATAGGAAAATCCCCCTGTCAAAAATAACTAAAAGAGAACCCGATTACGGAAGATCTTCTCTTGTCGTGTTAAAATCAATAATTATTTTGCAATCAGAGAATCTTTTTACAACACAGAAAATTATTGCGTTTATAGTGTGCCTGCAGGGTCTGTATAGGAGATGGCGAGCATAGCTCGTAGGTGACAAAGCCCCGTCGTAATTCAAATATTTAAACTTATATCCATCTTTCGAGAAACACAGACCATAATTAAACGCTAACAAATATCGCCAAATAAAATTAATTTTCATCTTATCAATTTGAACAATTAAAATAACTAATTTGAGGATAATATGAGCTAAAATGAACTTTTATGAACTTTAATGTCATTACTTTACGCGATGCATTTAAGTTAAACATGTTATATTGGCATTGGTACATAATTATGCAAAGTTGTGCAACAAAATTTACAGTCTTCATTTCCGGATTTTCTCTAGCATATTTAACACTTTCCAACGTAGTTGAAGATTGTTTCTGAATTCGGTTTGTCTGGCCGTCTGTCTGTCATCTGTTCCGTGCTCTAACTCGCGTAAATATATTCGGATTGCCTTAAAGTTAATATACAGTGTGATTCATAAATATCGAAACAATAGACTATCTACTTAAATATTTCCTATAGGAGCATACTTCAATTTGAAAATTTTCATAAAAAAAAGTGCAAAATTTGATGCGATAAGTTGAAACTCCATTAAATTTTATACGGTCCCCGTAGGATGAAATTTCCAACTAGGAAAATTTTCTTTATCCATTCCTGAATTAAGCAAAAACATTTCATCTTGATATCTGCAAAAATCATAGAGATATTAAAATCCAAAATCCGTGATTTACACCACTTAAGCATACCTATGAGAGACGCGATATCAGTTCATTTGAAATGCAAGTTAGGGATCGACCACAAATTCACACATTATTAAAAATCGATCTAAGGCAATGCATTAACTTTTATAGATATAAAATAGTAGCGCATAGAGTTTTGCGTTAAACTTGTTTGAAAAATATGTTAGATGTCTGTTTGATCCCAAGCTGGGCGCCAGGCCCATAACCGACTCGGCCAGTGTCTTTATTGTTCTTAGGACGTGTCGGGCATGTAATTAGTTTTGTAAAAATATTAATAGCGATAATGAAACTTCTGTTAACGGAATCATTGGAAATATATTTTAATAAATTACACAGAAATATTTTCAAAAATCTACTCTTTTTTTTTTCATACTCTTTCAAAAGTGATGTTTTTAAACCTATTATTCATTTATTCCAAACGGCATTGTTAATATTTTACTTAAATTTCAATTCGGTAAATTTGAAAAAAAATATACATATTCACATTTGAAAATATGATTTGTTTGAAATAAGTTGCATTTTTTAAAATTGGTATTTTAAATATTTTAAATTAATATTTTTTAAATTACTAAATCAAAATTAAAACTTACATATTTCTGTTTAATTAACAGAAAAATAGTCAATTCGACAAATAATATTTCGAGTTATAAAAATTTTAAATAAATCTGAATTTTTTGAAAAAAAAAATCATTTTTCTAAGAATTATTTTTATAATTAATTTTGTAAGAAGTCTTATGATGTGATTCTGTTTACAAATTATATGGTTAACCATCACAAAAATTTTCAAAATTCTAACTCTATAAATAAATAAAAATAATAATAATAAATGTTTCCCGGACATCTTACAGTAACATTGTTTCTGGAATTACACGCATTTCAATTTGTGTCTGATGCCTTGAAACCTCACGAATTATTCAAATGGACATATCTCTCTGAGTTTTGCAGAGATAAAGATGGAATTTTTTTTGTTTAATTAAGGAATGGAAAAGGAAAATTTTACCCCATGGGCCCGCATAAAAACTTTTTTTTTTTTTCTCAAATAGACCCCATGGAGTTGCAACTTATCTCATCAATTTTTGCACCTTTTTTTATGAACCTTTGCAATTGGAACTATGTGCTTACGGGAAATATTTAATGAGACAGCCTATTGTTTTGATATTTATGAATCACACTGTATGTTATTGGGTTTTACTATGGCCTGTTTGGTATTGAAAATGAAGTATGTTGCATTTATGGTTCTTATACAGGGACACTCAAAAGAATTATGTTACATTGCAGTCCATGGGGAAAAATCATTTTCAGCGTATTTTAATGATTTTTAAATTTTTTAAACATATTTCAATTGATACACATCACCGAGCTACACTCTAAAACGTTTACTGTAGAATATGATATGCATAGAATGTGTGGTTCATTTATAGGGATATTCAAAAGAATTTGGTTACAATACTGTCTATTAACAATAATTGCTGGTAGTTCATTTTATTTTCTGGTACACGTTTTTAAATGTATCTAATTTTCTTCATATTTATTGGTGAATATAAAATCTATAAATAATAAACAGGGCTGATGAAAAAAAATCTTCATGAACATTTACATTTTTGACGGCAATTGCTGAAGGGGAATTTTCAATTGTGTTGTGTATTTCCTAACTTAAGTAAATCTTAGCATACTGTGTAGTATACATACTAATCTATAGATCATATACAGGGCTGCAGAAAATATACCGGATATTTTGTGTTTGACTACTGGTAGAAATTGCTGACATTATATTTTCAAATGTGTTATACATTTTCTAATTTTTTTTTTTATATACATCAACTTTAGCATCTCCTTATTAAACCGTGATTTTTTTTTCAGTATTCTGAATGTGTTGGAAAGTGTTTCATAATCCATGCTTGACGCATGATTTTTCGTTTTGTTTAAAATTTCGCCAGTGTGTGTTGTAATTGTTATCATTTGCGATTGTTCTAACGACACAATTACATTTCATGGACTGGTTTCTCTATTTGTGGCATTTTTATTCAGAAGAGATACATAAGTATCAAACAAAACTATGTAATATTTTTAAAACAATGTTTGAGGATTTGATGCTTAAGAATTTCAAAGCAAAACATTGGGATATTTTTAATAGTAAGAAATGTAGTTATTTCGCGAGCAACAAACAATAATATATAACTTGTATTGTAAAAGCTGTGAATATTGAATCTTTTTCCGAAAAACACCTGATGCAACCGACATTTTTCAGGATGTTAAGAGGAAGTATTGGAAAGTGTAATCCGATTTTGTTCTCAGAACAAAATATTTTACTTTAAAATAAAACTGCACAAAAATAGTTCTTTTTTTAGAAATATATTTTAAAAAGTTTCCTTGTTGTGAAAATAGCAGTGTTTAAAATACATTTTTGTGCATTGTTTTCGAAATTTGCCGTACAGATCGAAGATAGTAATTTAAATAAGCCTAAAACTTTAGTATATAATACATGTTTTTTTAAATAGTATCACATCTCCATAGCACCCATAATTTTGAAGTTTTCCAAATTTTTTAAATATAACGACTTTGAATATAAGTTGAAACAATGTTGTGTATGATATAAAACATTTTTTTTGTTTTAAAATCAGTTTTCTGATAAATTTATTTGAAACGTATAATAAACTTAGCGTTAATTTGTTTTTTGGAAAAACAGTCATGTTTTAGCTCAGTAAAACAGCCTTGTTTTAGCTGAGTAAAATGGTTTTGTAACAGCATAATTCAATAATATCAATATAAAGAAAACAACAGATCTTTAATTTTCTAAATTATAGCCTTTTATCATTTAAATCGTAATTGTGTTATTTGATACAAATGCAGCGTTTTAAAAACTTCTGAATAATTAATCAGAGTAAAAAATGTATGTATAAAATAAAAATCGTTCTTGAGATGCCGACGACCACATTTGGTTAATGATATGCAACATTTGTAACGAGAGTAACGATTTTTGTATACAAACAAATGCATTATTCAGAACTTATGTCATCTATATTTAAATGCTTTTAGTGATAAATGTTAAAATTGTTTGCTAATGATTTTTCCCCTAAACATTAAAAAATAGTAAAATGGACAGTAGTAATTTTAAATAACAGTATACAAAATATCCAAAGCAAAAATGCATAAATTTTGAGCATAATCACTCTATTTCTTTTTTCTTTTGAAAAATAATCAAACAGTATTTATTTTATTTCAAAACCAGTGAATAATGCACTCAAAATTTTATGAAAAATAGCTCGGTAGAGAATTTTCAATATTTTGCATAGTGTATTTTGAAACCCATTATTCTTCGGAAGTTATAATATTATATTTTTCTAGACTACCTCAAAAAGCTCTTCTTTTATTCCTAAAAATTTTATCGTCGATAGCTTCATAGAAATTATTTTAAAAATATCGAAATATGAAACGAAATTTATTTCCTTAACAATTCTTTTTGAAGGTTTTCCAATAAAATTAAAAAATATATATATACTTATACCTGAAATACACTGGAGCCATATCAAATTCCTTTTCACATACACGTTGTTCTTTATTTTGAAATGTTTGTAAATTCATATAAAGAACACTGCTGTTGATAGTATAATGTTTGTCCTTATAAAATATATAATGAAAAAAAAGTACAGAAGGGGATTATTTTTAATAAATGATATTCCAAGCTCAATTTTCTGTTTATAAAATCTTTTATTACCGAATTTAATTTTATATAAGCGTGTTACCTTATATAAGGTAACGTGAACAGGCAGTGTTGTTTCATGTAGTATTATGAGAATAAGATTATTGTAGCCTGATGTTTAAAGTGTTCATCAAAATAGTAATTTTTAGAATCAAATTCATAATCGTTTTAATATAATTTTCAGATTTGTTTGCAGGTTTCAATCAGTTGATATGCATAAAGGGGATGTCGAAACTATAACAATATATAAGAGAGAATATGTGAGAACTTGTATGTATATATATATTAGAAGTTCATTGGTTGAGGTATAGTAAAGTGGCTCAGTGCGGCGCGATGAGACCATTTACAGCACCTACTACCTGAAAAAAGGGACGAGAAGCGGGCGAAAACAATTGTTAGAAACATGATATAGCCGCTACATGGTAAAGATACAGACTACAGCAAATTTCCTCTGCGCTACTTGTTACGATCTTTTACAGAACCACCTTGCGGTAAACTGCTGAATTAACTTTCTTATCTGGAAAATAGTGCAACATACGGGAATGAAAGTTCAGTGAAAAATGGCAGAGCACCCTCTATTTTATAGAAAAAGGAGTCTTACTGATGAAATAACAAAGCAAATAAATAGACGAGGCCTTTGGATCGAATATATATTGAGTTACGAAAGAACATTACACTATGACAAAAACATAGTAACTAACTGAAAATTGAAATCACTTATATTTATAAATTCGTCTGGGATTCTGCAGTCATGTTTCCCGGACGTGCAAGAAAGCTTACACACAAGTATCATCCAATAAAATAAGATGTAATGCTACGATTACAATTACGATACGATATACTAACACCCGCCCATAATCTAGCATTACATTAGAAAAACACAGAATAAAAAAACTTACAATAAACAAACATTAAAAATGTGGCACAGTTAAAACATTACTTTTAACAACAATTCATAAAATTTAACTCTAGGCAATGCCTTTGTAAACATATCAGCAATTTGCATATTTGTAGGAATATATTCAATTTTGATATTATTTTCTTTTACAACATTACGAACAAATTTTAGTTTTATATCTATATGTTTCATTCTACCATAACTACTTTCCTTACTGATACATTTTATGCAAGACTGATTATACTCTAAAATAAGTAAATCCTTAATACTTACAATTTCACAAGCAATATTTTTGAACCACAACATGTCTTGCAAACTTTTAGTTAAGGCAATGACTTCAGCTTCAGTTGAAGATAATGCAAT
This sequence comes from Maratus michaelseni, assembly GCA_963931845.1. Classification (NCBI taxonomy): domain Eukaryota; kingdom Metazoa; phylum Arthropoda; class Arachnida; order Araneae; family Salticidae; genus Maratus; species Maratus michaelseni. The sequence continues at coordinate 406,612,038 of OZ007587.1, forward strand.
TGATTTTTGTTTATTACAATACCAGAGAACAGGCATGTTACAAAACATTAAAATGTAACCTGATACTGATTTTCTATCATTTGTATTAGCTCCCCAGTCAGAATCAACATACGTAGATAATTTAGGATCAGATTTTTGCTTTTTATACACACGTTTTAAGGACAAAGTTCCTTTCAAATATCTTAAGATTTTCTTTAGTGCAATCCCTGCAACTTCAGTAGGATTTTCCTGCATTTGACTCAAACAATTAACACTATATAAAATATCAGGTCGTGAAATATATGCTAAGTACAATAAACAACCTACAAGTTCACGGTATGGACCATTAAATGGTTTTCCATTTTTGAAATCAGATGGAGTGGATTTAGGAGAAATAGGAATATCACTAGGTTTACATTCTAGCATATTAAATTTACTTAACAATTTAATTATATAAGACTCTTGATCCATTATTAAACTATCAGATTTAAATTTCATTTGAATACCCAGAAATTCTGAAACACATTCTGATTTTGACATATGAAACTCTTTAGAAAGTAAAGAAATAACTACATTAGTTTCATTTAAATCTGAACCTGCTATAAGCATATCATCAACATACAGAGCAATAATTATTTTATGACCATTACTATAACGAATAAAAATACAAGGTTCATTATCAAGAGATTTAAATTTTAATTTTGAAACAAATTCAAGAAACCTTTCAAACCATTGTCGTGGGGCCTGTTTCAGGCCACATAAACTCCGTTTGAGGTTACATTTTAACCCACTTTCGTCATCATAGCCTTGCGACTGATCCATAAACACAAGTTCATTTAACTTACCATTCAGAAAAGCTGTTTTTACATCCAAAACAAATGCATGTAAGTCATCATTTAAAATCACAAAAAGCACTAAACGTAAAGCAGGCATACTTATTAAAGGGGCGAAAGTTTCACTATAGTCTAGTCCTTCTTTTTGCATAAATCCACGGGCTACAAGGCGAGCCTTATAACGTCCATCTCTTTTGATGGTATACACCCATTTGCAGAAAATAGCTCGTTTGTCAGGTGGTAATTTTTCGATATTCCAGACTTGTTGATTTTCATGCTTTCTACCTCTGCATCCATAGCTTCCTTCCATAAACGTTGTTCATCAACAGGGAGAAATTTGATCTCATGAAAGGATAAAGTTTCTTGTTGGCAAAGTAATGCTTCATACACCTCAGGAGCTGGATACCGAATAGGTTGTTTTCTTGATCTTTCGGATTTTCTCATTTTATCTTCTTCAGAATCCCTTGAGTCTTCACTAGTTCTTTCTTGAGAATCTGGGTTAATTTCACAATCAGTCAATTCTGAATTTATGGTATGCTTCTTCTCTTCATCAAATTTGACATTTCTTGAAATAGTTATGGGTTTCGTCTCAGGATCTAACAATCGATATCCCGTTGAAGAATAACCTATGAAGATCATATGTTTAGACCTATCATCAAGCTTTTTACGATGAACGGAAGGAATTAACATGTAGGCACTGCATCCAAAAACACGTATGTGCTTCAAATCGGGATCTTCTCCAAATTTTAAGAAATACGGCGTTAAGTTCTCATTGGAGCTGCTTGGCATTCGATTTTTCAAGTAAGCTGCTGTAAAAATATCTTGACCCCAAAAAGTCTTACACGGAGAGTGCCAAGCTTGGTAATCACAGATTTTGATTATTTTTATATATGTTGTAGGGTAGAAGCCCCTTAGTCTCAGGTTCAATGGATTTTATACAACGTTCCTTAGTTCTCGAGAAATGGGGGGTCTAATATTATAACACAACTTAAATCCTTAATTTGTAATAGCGTGATTACGTTGGTCATAGCTCAGTCAGTATGGCGTCTGCTCGTTGTTCGGAGGTCCCGGTTTCGATTCCGGAACGTGCTATGTTTGTTTTTCTCAAATCTTTTAATAAATATACTTGTAATTATACTTTAATAATCTCAATAAATTTTTTTTTAACATAATTAAATTTTAATTTAGCATTTTTGACTTTTTAAAACATTATTAAACATTTCTCATCGTTTAAAGAGCTTTAAAATAATTCTATCTATTATTGACTAGTAAAAATTCAAATATCTTTACAAAATCACCATATTTACTATCGAATTATAGAATTCTTCGCCCATCGCAATAGAACACGAAGATATTTCAGATGCTGGATTATTTGTTAAAAATCCATTGTTTTGCAATAACATTTTACAGTACTTCAACGCATTTGTGACATCACTTTTGTGATTTTCATCGAATCCCGACACTTCAGATTGATCTTCTTGTGAACTACAGCTTGCTTCTTCCATTTTTATATGATTATAAGCTGTTATAGAATGATAAGCACTTGTGCAATGAAGATTGAAAACAAAAACCACTTAACTGCAACAAACTAAAAAAGAAGAAAAAACCAAAGTCTGTTGTGGCGTCCTCTAGTTACAATAAAATAAAACAAATATGTTGTAGTTAAATTCTTATGCTAAATTTTAATATAATTATGCTTCTTACTTTAAAAACCGAGTAGTATTATCCTCGCATTGACTTCCCTTGTTAAGGCAATTTATAAATGATGTTTCTTTACAATCACGAATTGACACAATTGTTCAATATCGTTGAATTTATAAAGCATATATGGAATACATTTTAAAAGTTTTTTTAAAAAATCAAAAAAGCTAAATTAAAATTTAATTATGTTAACAAAATTTTTTATTGAGATTATTAAATTAAAATTACAAGTATATTTATTAAAAAAAAGTGAGAAAAACAAACGCCGCACTCTCCGGAATCGATCCCGGGCCCTCCAAACAAGGAGCAGACGTCATACTGACTGAGCTACGACCAACGCAACCATTCTGTTACAAAGTAAGTATTTAAGTTGTGTTATAATATTAGACCCCCCATTTCTCGAGAACTAAGGAGCGTTGTATAAAATCCATTGAACCTGAGACTAAGGGGCTTCTACCCTACAACATATATAAAAATATTCAAAATCTGTGATTACCAAGCTTGGCACTCTCCTTGTTAGGTAAATGTGATTCAGCAATTAAAGCCCTTCCTATATCTAGGAGCGATCTATTTCACCTTTCAGCAACTCCTTTCAAAGCTGGAGTGTATGGAGGAGCAGGATCAATCACTATACCAAGATCTCGAGTGAAATTCACTAAATCATTGCTTAAATATTCTTTTCCGTTATCACATCTGATTTTCTTTACTGTAGGATTAGTTTTTAAGAAAACTATCAATTCTTCTGAAGCTTCACTTTTATGCTTCAATAATCGAACTTCAGTAAATCGTGAAAAATCATCTATGATAGTCATAAAATAGCATTCACCAGAAAAAGTTTTCGGAACAATAGGGCCACATATGTCAGAATGAATAGCAGTCATTGGGGTACTTTCTCTTTTCCTAGGTCCTCTTCCCATTGGTGTTGCACTGTTTTGCTCGAACACAAACATCACAAAAAGAAAGTGGTATTGGAAGTTTCATTTCCTTCAACACTTTGTCACTTGGATGGCCCATTCTGCGATGCCAAATTTCAGAATCACTTTCTTTTGATGGGAGAACAGTTTCATAATTTGCGACAAAATAACTAACATATTGTCCATTTGAATCACGTTCACCGAAACAAAAACGATTTCTTCCTTTTTCTATGAACACCTTGTTATTCTTGAAAATAACTGCATAATTTGCATTTTCGATTTTTCTAACGGAAATCAACTGTCCACTTAAATCTGGTACGTAAAGAACATTATTTAGTGTAATTTTCATTCAGTTTGATAATTTTCCAATAATATTTCCAACACCTTTAATTTCACGATTCGTTGTTTTCGACGCACATTTAATAGTTCCTGAAGATGGTTGTAAAGACGTGAAATATTTCTCATGAGAGCACATATGGGAAGTCGCTCTAGAATCCACTATAAATTCATTCTTTTTAACGTTCCCCGCAACAAAAGATACTGCTGAAAAAGCAAATTTTTCCTCATTTGAATTTTTAACAGTTTTACAGTTTCGTTTAAAATGGCCAGGAAGTCCACATTTGAAACAAGTAAGTTTCTTTCTACAGTATTTAGATATGTGCCCCTTTGAATTACAGTTTTTGCACACATATTCTTTGCGAGTTGATACAAACGCGGTATTATCATGAGCAGTTTTGGACTGCACTTTTTCTTTCTTTGAGTCGAGCAGAAGTGCTTCAGCATCTAACAGCCGTTGTGTGACAAAATCTAGAGTCAAAACAGTATTCGGTTGATTTTCTAACGCAGTTTTAACATTTTCAAATTCTTGAGGCAGCGACATTAGAATATAAACAATAGTATCGGTTTCACTTACTTCAGCACCGGAAATTTTAAGTTCCGAAATTAATTTATTTATTTCATCAATGTGACTTCTCATAGATACAACACGATCCTTTTTAATAGTTTCTAACCTCTTTCTAATTAAAATTTCATTAACTGCACGCTTGGCATCATATGTTCGTTCTAATTTATTCCATATCTTATGCGCAGTATTTTCTTCTTGCAATGACGCAAGAACCCCATCGCTTAAAAGCGATAATAATAAAGCATAAGCCTTTTTCGATTTTACAACTTCGGCAGTTTCAGTTGTCGCTTCATTGTCTAAAAACTTATCCAAATCTTTCGTCGCAAATATGGCTTTAACACGCCTTTTCCAAACAGAAAAATTCCTACCGTCGCCGTCAAAACGAGCAAATCCGTATAATTCTTTTTCACTTTCCATCGCTGGGTAAAAAAAACAGAAACAAAAGAAAAATAAATTTTCTCTCTCAAAATAACAGCAATAAATATGAAAGGGACTAGCGTCACTCTGTCTGCGAATTAAACCAAGCTCTGCTGATGAAATAACAAAGCAAATAAATAGACGAGGCCTTTGGATCGAATATATACTGAGTTACGAAAGAACATTACACAATGACAAAAACATAGTAACTAACTGGAAATTGAACATCACTTATATTTATAAATTCGTTTGGGATTCTGCAGTCTTGTTTCCCGGACGTGCAAGAAAGCTTACACAAAAGTATCATCCAATAAAATTTAAGATGTAATGCTACGATTACAATTACGATACGATATACTAACACTTACAGTCAAGGCTTTACAAATTTCACAAAAACTGGTAGCCAACAAAAACTCGCCAGTAAAAAATATTTAATTACCCCCCCCCCTCCCCATGCACTCATTGATTTAAATAAATTATGAATTAATTGAAAAAATAATAACAAGCATAGTTTAGAATTATTAGTTACATAGTTTGGAATAGTACCAGATTTTTTTTATTAGAATGTTTAATTGAAATTTCTATGCACTTTTTTAGCGTTTTTTCGTGTTTAGCGGCGATTGTTTGACATTCCAAAAATGAATCAAATTTCTATCTTTTAGTTGAATAAAGTAAATATTGTTAGTTGCTATCTTGAAATTTTTACAGAAATTTTTATAGGATTTTTAGCGGGTTTTTTTTTCACGTTTTTGGAAAATTGTTTTCTGAAACGGAAAGAATTCCCCGGTAACTATTCTAAATGCTGTTTTTGCTCATTTCTTAAGTCAATTTTTGTACACACGCATAGAAAAATACTGCCAGATTATATAACTCGGTCGCGAGATACAAAAAAGTGGCGACCGGGTGACCGCATATCTCAAGTCCCGCTAACAGGTAAACTTTATTAGAAGTCCTAAAATTATTTTGTTTACATGTTTTCATCATCTTTTAACAACAAACAGTATGCAGAAGAGAGACATATAACGTAGAAGCACCTTTACCAATACTACTTTTACTAACACATGTAAACAGGGCACATTTTTCTATAGGAAAATGAAGTAAAGAATGCTAAATATGCTTCCCATCACCAGCAATGCATATGAATGTGTTCCGATGGTGCAATCGTATATCATACGTTACTTGATTTTCTTATTATTTAAAAATGGCGTTGCCAAAATTAGTGTTTTGTTTGGTTCTTTATATAGGTTTTCTCATTGTTTGTCATATTTTAGGCCGCAAAATCAGAAACTTATTTTTTCATTGCATATGTTTAAATTTAACTGAAATTATGGAAACACATTGTTCGAATTCATAATCCTTATTTATATTATTTACTTAAAGTTTTATTTTTATTTTTAAAGGGAAATATTCTGATTTTTACAAGTTTTCAAATAAGCTGGAAGTTGAAAAAAATCGCCGAATGAGATTTCAGAAATTTCAGATAATTTTCCGATATGTCAGTCGACTTTTTAAAACTTCGAAACGTAAAGAAAATTCAGAGGCGAATTGTACACCGCATATAACACTAGATACCCGACAATGGTGGTTTGTAACACACCCACCCCTCTAAAACAATTATTATTCCTCACATACTTTGCACAATAATAAAAAATTATAGCAATTTTGCATAGTTATTATTATAAACACACAAGTTCGTTCCAGAAAAATATGTATTTAGGGAAAATTTGTAACTATGAAATGGAAAGTATAAATTATTGTACAAGTTGTTGGTACGAGTATTCTTTACCAATTTGAATAATTGGGTTAAAATTAGTCTAGTATAAATTATCGTATTTTGAATTATTTTATGCAAAATACACCAATACAAAGAAGGATTTAGTTTTAACAAATCATTGATCTTGCCATTTATTTAGTCATAAAAACATATTTCTTTTATGAGTGATTTAATGGATTGATTTATGCATCGGATACATCCAATATACCTTATTTTCAGGTTAAAACATCAGAATCACCATATACTTCGGGTGTATGTATACACTGGAAAATATTGTAATTATAATTTTTTTTAACAATAAATCCTCATGCCTGATATGGAAAAAATAAAATGAAACACATAAAAAAACAATCTTTTATGTATTTTTTATATAGTATAATGGAGCATAGATAATTTGTGTATCCCACAGGCACTATTTATGACAATCCATTGTTTGAAATCTCAATGTTTTCCTCAGAATGTAAAATAAAATTATACCTTATTATTAAAGATCGATTTCGTAGGTTGAAATTTCTGCGGAAAAATCCTAACTATGATGATTTGCAATCTGTAATTTTAATTTATCAGTCATTCTACAAACGATACAAGTTCAAAGTTGTGAAAAAATTTCAAAATTTTATTTGAACGTATAATTGACATATTTCATATAAAAATGCTTTTTGGTGTTGTTAGATGACAAGCTAAAAAATTATTAACTGTACAAAAACTATTAGTTTGCAATAAAACAAATAAATGGTTTCACCTATATTCTCTTTCCCGGGATGCCCGGGTTGGATGCCCTTGTTTTTTTTTTTTTTTTTTTTTTTTTTTTTTTTTAATGTATGCGCCTTTTAAAAGTGAAACTGTTATAATACGACACTTTCGAAAACAGGAAATAACTTAAAGTCATAAAATTCTGAAACATTTCCTACAAATTATTTGTTGTAATAATTAGTTTAGTAATCTAAAAAGTGAACTTGTTATAAAAAAAATTAAAAAATGTTCTAAATGTTCTAAATTCCATTTAGAACATAAAGCATTCTTAGCAGAATATTATTTTAGGGAACATTCAGTAAAAAATAGTTTTCTGCGAATTTGAGTGTTCACATAGTATATAAGTATTATATTTCATATCGAAAAAGCAATATTCTACGGTTATGCACATTTATGATATTTCCATAATAAATAATGTTTTCACGAAGTGTTATTAAAAATGTTTTCTAGACAGCTGTTTACCTGCATGGGGGAAAAAAATATTTCTCCTGAACTTATGGACGTTTGCCAAATAATACATGTTGGCATTAAAAAAAAAAACACATTTACAAAGTCAAAAGGAAAATTGTAAAAAGTTTCGGCTGCGTGTATTGTGTTGTTTTCATTTTTTTTAACAGAAAACTATAATAGAATGTTTATAATGTCAAGAATGATTAATGAATAATTTTATGAAATACATAAACTTGTCGAAGGAACTTTCCAATATTTTGCATGGCATAATGTAAAACATAATCCTGTATATTTTTTATATTATGTTTTTCACAAATTATTATCGAAAGCTGTTAGTATTTTATCGTAAATGTTGTCCAAAGAACGATATTAAAAAGTCAACATTTTATTCTTGTTAAAATTTAAAAGGTTATAACAAAAGGATGTGTTAAGAATATTTGAACTAGATTGCTCGTTTCCTCTGATAACACTTGCATGGAAAATAAACAAGTTGTAAATTGTACGTCAAACGTGACAAATGAGGTGCGTTCGTACTATAACTAGTTTTATAAATATTCCAATCTTGAAGATCTTTTTTTCAGCGAAATAAATAATATCGGATGTTATTATAATATGATTAATTTTCGTAATACAATAAGTACATTTTAAGTTAACTAAAGTATTAACTCGCTTATGCTATTTATGCTTCATGTCGACCGAAGCGCATACGGAGAGCCAAATCCGGTCGTGAGCGCTAAAATTCCCTCAGGATTTGGGTTCGGTGGTCGAAGACGCGCCGGGTGCTTCTCAGGCTGCTGACGGCGCAGCCTAGTTTTATGCTTAATGTCTGTTTGCTTGTCAGTTGCAACACGTTCGATAATGCAGAGATTTTAAAATCGATTGTTACAAAGATCACGCAGATTCAATGACAATTTTGATTCAGGATTTGCACTGAATATGGCTAAGCTTTTTCCACAATTTTCGACGAATTGAGAATGATTTTTTCTTATTACGTATGCCACGCTTAAAAGCACGATTTATTATTATTATTTTTCACAGCAGACAGCGCTGTAAAATTTATCATGCAGAACTTGCTTTGCCAATGATTTACCTTCATGGTTTAATATGTTATGACTCACGATGAACGAATCCCCAGTGTTTGTTTTCTTTAATGAAGTGAGATTTTGGCCCGTCAGACTAATTTCAACTAAATTACCTCAGAATATATTCACATTTGAATGTATCTCATCTCTCAGATCTACAATTTTTGGAACGATCTTTCTAAAAATGTAATTTTTGTAAACTTGTATTTGAAAAATTAATTTTGAGGAAAATGGTTCCTTATACATATGAAAACCAAAGTGGTCAGCCCCTATTTGTTTTTCTGAGTCACATGACATTCGAATTTATTATATAGATTATGTTGGTAGTATTTAATAGAATTAAGAAAACTTGTATTAATATCTTTTTAAGTTTTGATTCAGTTTTCATAAAGATTGAAATGGCTCGACAAAATTCTGCAACAATTATATATATTAAATTGCAAATCATTCGATGAGTTGTTTTTTGATCTGTTACATGTGGACGGATGGACAGACGGAGAGACCAGACGACGACTATATGTGTTGCGTATTTATATAGTTACGAACTCATCTAAAAAAGGACATATAATAAATAATACTCAGAAGTTTTTTGTACTGTTTTTATTGAAAAGGGTTGAAATTTCTAAATTACATTTAAAATATAGCTAACTAATGAAAAGTGGTAAAGGGTTAATAGCAAATATAAGTGAATGGTGAAAAGTGAATTAGTACAGAAAAAGAAAGATAAGTCTCAATTGAGTTTGAGGAAAACTAACTTTTATATGACATTTTTAAGGGTCTATTTCTCTACAAAATTAACACAAACCTTAAAAATGTCCACAATGATTTTCAAGTTTAATGCCAAGGAGCAAATATTCCTGGTCATACTTTCAGAACCGTTCCAAAAATAAATCTTTTCTCAGAAAAGAAATATTGCAATCAAAATCGAATAAGTAAAAAGATATCTGGATAAACATAAACCTCAGATGTCCTTAAAAAGTATTTAAAAATAAATATCTGCAAGCGAGAAATTTGTAAAGAACGTTACCATTGGTTTAATATTATCTTGCGAGCGTCGTTGGTGACCGTAAGCTCTTAAACTTAACTTTTTTTTATGGATGTTCGTTAAAATTCCAGCACAACAAATCGTCTTTTTTTATTTTTGTGCTTTTCTGCTGTATGGTGATTTATTCATATGGTTCATTTTTAGCATTTTGCTCTTTTTCTGAAAGATTAATAAGCAAATAATGGACCCATGCAAAGATTTTGAAACTGCAGTCAAATATTTTTAGCAATATCTAATATATTTTAGATGCAGGTTTAAACTTCTACAGAAAAATTAAGGACTAAAAATATCTGCAAACAACATTAGTCAAGAATATCATGAATATCATCTGATTTATTCCATCAATGTTACAGTAAAAACTAACCAAAAATAGCAAACGCAATATATATATATATATGTAAATAACAGTAATAAACAGCAAAATAAGCCATAATACACTGTAGTGTATTACTGCTTATTTTACTGTTTATTACTGTTCATTTTACGTTATGATACTGGCAGTTGGGATGCCAGTATTATATCTGTAAAATCAACAGTTTTTTTACAGTGTATATATCGTATTTTAACTGCATTAGAGGATGCAATCATTTGTTTCGAAAAAAAAGTGGAATAAAGAAGGATAAATTGAGCATTTGAATTTAAATTCTGCTTTTAAATCATAAATATAAACTAAACCCATGCAGCAAATTATGTCCCACTTTCACTTTACTCATTTTTTTTATAATCATTGTTGCGGCATTCTATTTTTGTGGCGACACTAATTTGAGGAAAAGCTTTCATTTCATTTATGAAAACGATGCCGATTTCATTTTTAATTAGTTGCAATTTTTAATCAAAAGAAATATTTTAACAAAATGTGAGTGTACTATAACAGAAGCCGCTTCAAAATCCTTTCATATGGTGTCTCATTTATCGTTCTACGTTTTTTATTTTCTTACAAAAAGGGATGTTGACAACAGAAATAACATAATAAGATAAAAAATGCAGGATAATGCATACGAATTTCTTTTCCATATTATGTTAATAATGGTGATTTTGGAAAAAAAAAAACATTCGCAGAAGAAATGTTTACATAGAAATTTTCATGTTGACAGCTTTCTCAATTATTTGCATTCTTTCAATTAAATGTGAACATATCACTATTCCGTGTAAAAAAGGTGCTATACTAATATTTGAATATATTTGGTTTCGTTCAGCTTATTGATCTGCAAAACTTAAAAACACAATCATACAAAAATACTTTGCCGTGAGAAGTTTGTTTTTGTTACTATAAAAAATATAGCCGGACAATATACTGTCTTAGTTCGAATGTAACAGATCAAATGTTTTTTTCCCCTTTACTTATACCAAACTCAGGGAACAGGATAATAAGATGTTCAGGGATCACCGAATGTATGATATATGTAGAAACTCGGAATCTGAAATTCTGAAATAACATTTTGTATTTCGTCTCTAGTAAATTTTATGTTAAAAAATTGTGAAATGAATTTCGTACTCCCTTTATATTGGCAAACTTCCTTTCGAAATATACATTTTTTAATCCTTCAAGCAAACGTTGTGTAAAGGTTATTTGCTTCATTAACTTTTTAAATGCAGTCTTATATGAGTTTCATTTTTCCTCTTATATTATTTGTTGATGATTATATGTGTGTTTTGAGAGGTTTCTCTCTATTACAACGAAAAATATGTTCGGACAAAATACTAACTTAATTTGAATATATCAGACCAAATGTTATCTTTTTTTCCTTTACTTCCACCAAACTCTGGAATTGGAGAATAAGATGTTCAGGGATCACCAAATGTATGAGATATATGGAAACTCAAGGTCTGAAATTCTGAAATAACATTTTCTCTTTCGTTTGTAGTAATAACTATGCTGAAAAATTGTGAAATGAATTTCTCACTCCCTTTATATTGGCAAACTTCCTTTCGAAATACATATATTTTTTAATCATTCAAGCAAACGTTGTGTAAAGGCCATTTGCTTCATTAACTTTGTAAATGTAGCCTCAACTGAGTTTCATTCTTTTTCCCTTATATTATTTAAACATTTGTTTCATTTATGTTGATGATTATATGTGTGTCGCAAGATGTTTGCCTCTATTACAACAAAAAATATGTCCGGACAAAATACTGACTTAGTTTGAATATATCAGACCAACTGTTATTTTTTCCCTTTACTTCCTCCAAACTCTGGAATTAGAGAATAAGTTGTTCAGGGATCGCCGAATGTACAGGGTGATTATAAAAAAACTATCCCGATATATGAGCCCATAACTGTCATACCGTTCACAGAAACTGAATGAAATTCTGGCCTAAAGTATTTTGAGGTATGCGCTCAAGAATCACGTGAAAAACAACAGTTGAATTCTAACAGTTACGGTTACAACGAAAAAATTTCGAAAATATCAAATGGCAACACCTACTTTTTTTTATTGGAATGTGATCTTCGTAGTTAAAAACCATAAAAAGCGTTGGAACGTTACCTGTAGCACGAAAATCACCGGCGCTAGACAGACTAAGAAGAAAAGTGAAAACAACCAATAAAGGACAGAGAAGCAACAGAAAGTAAAACATTTTATTGTTCAGTGCTATCCACCATCTGCCGCATGTAAATTGTCGTCGTGTGTAAAACTGAAAATGTATGAAACACAATAAAATGCTTTGTTTTCTGTTGCTTCTCTGTCTTTATTGGTTGTTTTCACTATTCTTCTAAGTCTGTCTAGCGCCGGCGATTTTCGTGCTACAGCTACTGTTCCAACGCTTTTTATGGTTTTTCACTATGAAGATCACATTGCAATAAAAAAAAGTATGTGTTGCCATTTTAAATTTTCGAAATTTCGTCACTGTAACCGTAACTGTTAGAATTTAACTGTTGTCTTTCATATGATTCTTGAGCGTATACCTCAAAATACTTTAAACCAAAGTTTTATTCAGTTTCCGTGAACGGTATGATAATTAGGGGCTCATATATCGGGATATTTTTTTTATAATCACCCTGTATGAGATATGTAAAAACTCAGGATCTGAAATTCTGAAATAACATTTTGTATTTCGTCTCTAGTAATAACTATGTTGAAAAACGGTGAAATGAATTTCTCACTCCCTTTATATTGACAAACTTCCTGTCCAAATATATATATATATTTTAATCATTCAAGCAAACGCTTTGTAAAGGCTATTTGCTTCCTTAAGTTTGTAAATGTAGCCTTAACTGAGTTTCATTATTTTTCTCTTATATTATTTAAACGTGTGTTTTATTTGTGTTGATGCTTGTATGTGTGTCGCGAGATGTTTTCCTCTGTTACAATAAAAAATGTGGCTGGACAAAATACTGACTTAGTTTGAATATATCAGACCAAATGCTATGTTTTTTTTTTTTCATTTACTTCCACTAAACTCTGGAATTGGAGAATAAGATGTTCGGGGATCACCGAATGTATAAGATATATAGAAACGCATTATCTAAAATTCTAAAATAACATTTTGTATTTCGTCTCTAGTTATAACTGTGTGGAAAAACAGTGACATGAATTTCTCATTCCCTTTATATTAGCAAACTTCCTTTCCAAATATATATATATATATATTTTAATCATTCAAGCAAACGCTTTGTAAAGGCTATTTGCTTCCTTAACTTTGTAAATGTAGCCTTAACTGAGTTTCATTATTTTTCTCTTATATTATTTAAACGTGTGTTTTATTTGTGTTGATGCTTGTATGCGTGTCACGAGATGTTTGACTCCGTAACAATGAAAAATGTGGCGGGACAAAATACTGACTTAGTTTGAATATATCAGACCAAATGTTATGTTTTTTTTTTTTCATTTACTTCCACTAAACTCTGGATTTGGAGAATGAGATGTTCGGGGATCACCGAATGTATGAGATATATAGAAACGCAGGATCTAAAATTCTAAAATAACATTTTGTATTTATAACATTTTGTATTTATAACATTTTGTATTTTTTTTTCTAATTATAAATGTGTGGAAAAACAGTGACATGAATTTCTCATTCCCTTTATATTGGCAAACTTACTTTCCAAATATATATATATATAAATAATATTATTAATTTTTTAAGCAAAATCATTGTGTAAAAGCGATTTGCTTCATTAACGTTGTAAATGTATCCTTAATTGAGTTTTTTTTTCACTTATATTATTTAAACATGTGTTTAATATGTGTTTCCTTATATTATTTCAACTGTATTCACTATATATTTTGAAAAGAAAAATAGGTAAGCATACTGAAACATATAACCAAATAATTATAATAAAATATCTGTTACATTTGAGAACAGTATTTGCGACTAAATAAATGAACAAATTGTATTCATTTAAACATCGTACGAATTTTTATACATTGAGTGTTAAACACTTTCTTGCATAATTTTACCCTTTATGAAACTCATTTTTAAAATACATGAACACTGCATATGTTATCAAATGCACATAATGAAAGATCATATAAAAGTTTATACTTATGATATTACTATAGTAAAGAATTTTTCACATAAAGACTTTGAAGTGATTTGTAAATTTATAGATAGTTTCTTTGATATAAATGATTTGATGACCAAATATCATTTAACAAATTACATCTTTATATAAAACATCTTTGGTACCACATATGCCTATATTTTAATACTAACAAAACTTTCCCAAATATATCTCATTCGTGAGTTACATATTGAAAATTTTTAACATACTTCAAAGATATCCAAAACACAAAACACACACAACATCTTGCTCTCATTACTTTATTCTACATACTAAATCTATCTGCTTCTCAAATGTCTATTTCTGTCTGCATCATGCTGTTTGAAAATGATACATTGTTATCACTAGGCTTTGGGAAAAATTTAAAAATAGAAAAAATATATCTAGTTCTTCTTTTTCTAAATGCAAAATGTTATTTTGAAAGTAAAGATATTTTTAAAACATATTTTTAAATAATCTTTAAAAATGAAAAATGTATGAATAATAACTGAATATCTGCAATACATTTGTAACACTATAACTATTTTTTTATAAATAATAATAATTCTTGATTCATCATGTTAGATATTTTGCTGAGATTTGTAAATAATGCAAAGCTGTAGTAAACTGGATTTACTTTTAAAAAAAGAAATCCGCTGTACTTTTTAAGAATATATTTATTTCGAAATATAATTATTTAGTGCATACAAATTACAAATTTATATATATATTTAATATATAAAAATGATATGTATATGAAAATATATCTATTTGGAATTATTTTAATATTGCGATGTATTTCAAGTTACGAATTAAGCATTAACGCATAGTTTTTCGTTAGAAGATTGTCTGCACCCAGAAAAAGGAATTGATTAAAACAACAAAACCTGTTTTGTTGAGTACATTTTGGTTGTTTTAGTCAAAATTTTAGTTCAAGTAAAAAAATTGGTTTTGTTGCTTGGACAAAAAAATATTGTTAACACTCGTACGAAATTTTAACAAAATTTCACCAATTTTACTTGAACTAACAAAATTTTTTTCTTTTAATTTTACAATATTTTTGTAATACCAGCAAAATTTTGTTATTTTTGAAAAATTTAAATTCTTGTGTAGTAGCCATATCTCTCTTACGTAACTTGATTTATTTGACTTATATAGCTATATAATTACACGATTAACATAATTTTGGGGTAATTAAAACTTTTTTTCACTGGGACGGACAAAGGTAGTTTTAAAAATCCCCCTGTCCCATTTATTACCGTCTTCTATCTTTGCAAGAAGAAAGAATTGGATTCATGAAAATTTTCGATTTCCGGTTGTCCTGAACGCGATTTCGCTGTTTTTATCTCAAGAACTAATGCACGGAATTTAATAAAACCTTTTATTCAGTTACTTTCTGATATAAATTGTTGCTGATTACTTTTTACTTTAAATTGCGCAACAGGTGGCGCTGCTATGTTGCAGTTTTCGTGATTTCTGCAATAGCTCTATCTCATTTTCAGCAGTCAAATACGCCTGTAATCTTTGAATAATAACATAGAAATTTTTATCCTGCTTTTTACAGGCGTAATTCACTGCTGAAAATGAATAAAAAATTAACTATGTGTTGCCGTATGCTGTGCTTTGTACTGTCGTCTCATGTTTGCCGCAGAAATTTGCGTGCTACTTATGACATTCCATCTTGTGCTGCGATTGCAGCCGTTCCGACATATATAAGAGTGAGAAATGCCGAACTCAGATACCGTTCCTGGTAGCGCAGTGGTAAAGCGTCAGGCTGCTGTTCTGAGAACCCGGGATCGACTCCTGGCATGGGCAATTTTCATTCTCTCGGTTTGCGATTGAAAAAAAGGCCGGATAAAATTCACTTGTTATTGTTCAATGTTTACAAATGTAATTCACTGTTGAAAATGAATTAAAAAATAGTTAAAATTGCATAAGTAGATTGGTTCATTTAACAAGTGTTTTTGTAGTATAAACAAAACAAGTTCGTAATATAACATATTTTATTGATTAAACAAACAAAATATAGTTTGTTGAAAAAAGAAAATAGATTGTTAAAAAACACATAGCATATATCTATGTAACAAAAATAATTTTGTTAATTCAAGTAAAATTGAACCATTTTACTTGAATTAACAAAACATTTTTTTGCTGACGATACAAATTTTTTTTTTTGGAATTGCAAAAAAAATCAACAAATTTTTTTTTTTTGTTGATTCAAACGAAATTTCCATTGACCCATATTTAAACAAAAAGTTTTGTTGGGGCAAACAAATTTTTGTTGATTCAACAAAACTTTTTTCTGTGTGTGATTCTTTCGAAAAACAAAAATATTTTAGATATAAATTATGCAAAATGATGTAGTTGTTTCTTAGCACTTTATAATTTATTCAAAAATTTGGTTAATATGTTTTAAATTCCAACTTCAAAGAAAGCGGCACATTTTTCATGAAGACATAAACATGAATCAAATATGTAAATAAAATACAACCAAAACATGCTTAGCTAAATACATTTTCGTTCAAACAAAAGGTTAGTGACGGACAAGTAAAAAATAATAACATACATAATTCACCGATACGATGTAATAAATTTCAAGCATAATCCTCAACACTTTTGTTTTATTGTTACTATGAAAAGAACATTAATTGTGAAACAGAAATCCAATTTTGATATTTTTGTCTGATCAACCTTTTTAATAGTATGTACATTATTTTATAGTTTTCGTTATGTTGTATTTTAATAATGTAAAATTATGATTTATAAATGGAATATTTTAGATTTCTAAGATAGGTTTGACATGACGTAAGTTATCCAAAACAGTTTGGAAATATGAAATTGTCATTAATGTGGTAAATATTTTATGTTAAAAGTGTAAAAATTAATTATTCGGAGAGTATATAAAATAAAGTATTTTACCGTGTGTCATTATCGATTTCATAGATCTTTAATAAGTACTAAAATAACAATGTACATTTAGATGTAAAGAATGCAAACATGTATGGTCAATAAATTTTAATTATTGTTCATTGTACAAAATGATAATGATAAATAAGTTGTATGTGCATCCATAAAGTACATATTAACTTTTAATAATAGCTACAACGCTTGAAATATTCATCCTTTTTCTTGAATTGAAACGAACACTTAAATTCTGATAAGTTTTTATGTTGCACATTGGTTTTGAAATTACTTAACCTCTTCATATGATTCGACATACTACTTATTTTTCATATTCAAGAAAACAAATATTCCAATATGTATGAGAGATGTTTCTTTTTAGTTTCTAATTTCGAGCACAGAAAAGAAAAATTCTCAATTCGTGCATTATCTATTTTCAAAGGAATGAGTAGAAAAAAAACAATTATTCTGCAAGCCATTTTCTAAAATAAATAAGCATCTGATACTCGATGTTGCAGCATATTAGTGTTTCCTTTTATAGATTTTGATACTACCTATGATAAAATAACTCAGATCCGATTTCAAAATAAATTTATTATTAAATGAAGCCTTATAACAAGTTACATTTACTTATTTGTTCTATAAGATTTTTGTGATTAGGAGTTGCATGCTGAGATGTTTCAAAGTAACACATGAATTGAGATTTTCTAATATTTAAAATTCATATCGAATCGACTTTCATAAATTACTTACCATCAAAATTAAATTCTCAGAAAAAAAATCTATAGTCATTTCTGCAAATTATTTCTTATTTAAAATAAAATAAAAACATTGATTTATTTCGGTTTTTCAAAGACATATTTTTTTTCTAATTGCATTCAAAAGTGATTTATTTATTATTTCCATTTCGAGCAAGTTTGCAACGTACTTCCGATAAAATTATAAATAGTACAGCTGTACAGTGTCAGGCGTGATCTTATATTTCATTGCCTAAACGTCAGTTGAGGCTCTATGAATTTCTTTTTACTTTGCCCTTTAATTTATCAGTTGCTTAGCAACCATATTTCAAAGAATATCAAATTAATAAAATTCAAGTAACTCGCACTATTTTGCTGCAATACTTTATCAGAAAAATACATTATTTTTGGGTGAATTTCTTATTATATTGACATAAAAGAGAATTTGTTTTGATACAAGTTGATTACCGAAATATTTTTATCAAAACGAAAATTACAAAAACATTGAACATGTAATATGGATTCAAGTCTCGTAGTATCCATTTACATTTGTCTATGCATATTTCTTATTTGAGATATTTTCATTTTCTAGAACAGATGTGGATGTTTCGTCGTTGAAAAGTTAATATAATTTTAAAAATCGCATAAAATCACTGGTACAACGAGGTGGTTAATGTAAAGAAATTAGAGTAGTAAAACGATCCTGAAATATTACAATTACTAGAAAATGAGAACATAAAAGCTATCACAAAAAATACTTTATAGCGCCAAATCACGGTTGCTAATTAGTGAATTGGCAGTGGGCACGATTATGAATGAACCCAATAGGTTTAAAAGTTTCCAAATATGCCTATTCTGGGGAGATTTTAGTATGCTATTGTCATCAAGTTAAATCAGGATGTACTTATAGATAAAATATATATTATAGAATGACCATCAAAACTGTTTTTTCAAAACAAAAATTGTAATAACTCTAGATTTCTAAAACAGATATACGTGTAAATAGTAGATTCAGTTTACATTTTATAAGTTGCTTTTGTACATGAGATATTATTCAACTTATCCATCAGATGCAGGTGTTTCTTGGTTGGCAGGTAAGTAAATATTGCTATTTGAGTATTAGGATAACATGAAATTATTTTCGAAATTGTTGCTTATCCTAATAAAACCCCTGTGCAGAACAAAATCCAAGATATACTAGAATCCGTCACAGAATCAAGGAAATCACGGAAAATATAGGAAATATAAGGAAATATAGGAAATCACGGATGTAAATTTAATAGGATTACGGAGGGATTTAATTTTTGTATCTAAAAAATTACAAGAATAAGAAGTTCATAAGAATTTTCGATTATCATTGCGTAAATCCTGTTTAATTTAACGATTCTAATTTCTAAACCAACGAAGTATTGTATATGCCTATAAATATGTATGCAATATAAAAAAATAAATAAATTGCGAATTGTAAGATACTAAATAATATGAAAAGTGAGATTAAAAGACAATGACTTTTAGAGCTGACGTTGAGGCTCCTGATCTGCAGATTTACTAGTTTATTGTATGTGTCTGAGTATTTTTTCAGTTTTGTCATTTTTTAAATTAAGGTACAGTCGGCAAGAAAGAAAGAAGGAAAACATCCCACACATTTTAATCTCCAAATTGTCACAGAAAAAAAAACGAAACGAGCCATTCAATTATAAATTGGTTTTTTTACATTCGGATCGTCTTCATACAGAAATTGCACCAAATTATGAAATTTTCAAAACGAACATCTAATTTTGACACCATATTTGGCTTTTTCGATAACTTTTAGCTTATGGTGACAAACGAGAACTCATTCCGTCAACTAGTTTAGGAATTATGAAGATTTACAGTTAAAAAACTCCCAATGTCAAATTCATTTGTAATGGTTT